>OU862871.1:94579330-95204330 GCA_917880715.2 Matsumyia berberina
AATTGCGAAGACTACAGGTCACCAGTTAATTTTTTTGTCGGGTTTGGAAACGCAATACTGAAGCGCTCAGGTGCAACTGGTCCATTGTACTACCAGAAAGCACGACTTTCGAAGAAAGCCGAGGCTACTTCAATGATGAGGAGCTAACAGTGTCAGCGCTTACAGTAAGAATTTACTTCAGCACCGGAAATCTACCACCTGATTCGAGCAAAGGCAGGACAATCGCAAAGGAAATTATCCGAAGTATCATTGCTCTCTTTACAGGCGTCGCAAACAGTGGTGTCATTTAAATCTAACACACTGAGATGCTTGGCAAAAGCGAAATATCCAGTTAGAACGCCAATAAGTTTTCTACAGTCTCTTTTGCTGAGTGACGACAAAAATGCCTCTGATATCTTACATACGTTAAGAAACATTAGTTGAGTCTGCCTGCATCCTGGAGAGCCGTGCCAGACACAATTGTGTTTGTTCGAAACCCAATCGTCAATGGAGGCCCTGCACAAGGCAGCGGAACGGTGCCCAACGGTTTAAGTTCTGAGAAAATATCCTCTGAGCCTTGTCTAATCGCAGATCTCATTGCCAGATATACCAGGGTGAGACAAGAGTCAAAGATTTCAGCCTTGCGACCGTGTTTAGGGAGTTCTTGCATTCTCTCACTATTTTGAAACTGCTGAATGGGTTTAGCAAGGCCTTAAGCGCAGCCTGACTATCGCTATAGACGCAGATGCTCCTTCCACGTATTCTTAACAATTAACATAACAAAGATGTAGTTTGGAAAACAGAGGCATGCTTGCCCAACGAGTAGTGAAGCCTGGTGTTGTCAATCTCCACGAAGACACCAGCACGGGACCCATGACTGTTTTTGGAGCCATCCGTAAAGATTCGACCACAGCCCCGTCTAGGCTCAGACTCTGACCAAAGCCAGTCTTGAAGGCAAGGAAAGTCGACTTAAAACCGAAGTTCTGGCGTCATTGCATCATGGCATAGCCATGGAACTACGGTCGTAGGATAAGTGTCGCGCAAAATCATCAAAATCCCAGTGCGGATAATACCAAAAGTCTAACTTAATCAATCCCATCAAAATTGGGCCATTTTGGATGGGATATTACGTGTGATAAAAAGTGTCGCATGTATGGCAATCGTAGACGATCGGGTTGTAGACCGCGATGGAGCCCCAATACATCATGTAAACAGTCACTTCATCAGAGAAAAGTTATGGCAACCGTATGGTTTAATTCAATACTCTTTTCTCAGATCTTGTAAAATCATCACAGCAGAGTTCTATTGCAGAAAAATGTCGACTATGGATACAAAATTAAGCCAATTACAGCCGGCACCCGTCAATAGACGTGGATCAATTCTTCTGCATGACAATGCCAGACCACATACACTCAGTTCTCTTCCTCTTCCTCACTCGCAGTCCAGTCTACTCCTTCGCGAATGGTAGTGCTCATGATTTCGATTTAACGACTTCACGACAAAGGCCCCAAATCCGTAAGTCCGAACGACAGCGAATGTCAACCCAACTTCACTATGATATTATAATTATGAAATAAGACGCTTAAGCCTGGAATATGCGAAATAATACCGTAGCTAAACTAAGAATGAATGGAGTTGATATTGAGCAAATGTCAATGCTTAGGCCAAGTGCCACCCGGGAACCCGGGTACCCGGGTAGTTGTTGAAATGGGTATTATCCGGGTAAAATCAAGAGCACTAGTACTTTTTTTTTTTTTTTTTTTTTTTTTTTTTTTTTTACGAGGGTAGGTGAAAATCTTTCATGAGACACCATGAGGATCTACCGCACGTGCTCATGGTAGTGTGAGATTCTTACTCACTAAAAACACCTCCCCTTTTCGTGTTGACTACGACTAAGTACGTAAAAGCCTTATCAAGTAGTTTAAGTTTCGATAATAATAATTCGCGTTGTGCAGGTGGCTTTCCAGTGAAAGCACCTACTAATACCGTCATTATATGCGGCTATTCCTTATTGCGCTAAATCGAACGGTTTCGTTCTTTGTAGTCGGCGCACAAGGTTTGTCACGTCCAGAATTTGGAGTACGGCGTTATTGCAATGTCCATGAAGGCGAACGCGGAGTTTGCGAGCAAAATTTGTTATTTCATCTTCGACGGTAGCTAGACCGAGGTCTCTGTGGATATCGTCGTTTCTAATGTACCACGGCGCATTAACGATTGTTCTGAGCACCTTATTTTGAAAGGTTTGTAAAATATTTCTATTGCTGGTTTTGGTACAACCCCAAAGTTGTATACCATACGTCCATACAGGTTTTAAGACTTGCTTATATAAGAGCAATTTGTTATACATGCTTAATTTGGAATATCTTCCAAGCAGCCAATACATTTCTCTAAATCTAATTTCGAGCTCGTCGCGTTTCTTTTTAACGTGCGGCTTCCATTTGAGTTTAGCATCTAGTGTCATTCCTAGATATTTTGCTTCGTTTGCATACGGTATTTGTACCGAGTTAATGAAAACGGGTAAGTTGTTAATTTTCTTGTTAGTAAAGTTAACATGCGTAGATTTGGTTTCGTTGAGAACAATGCGCCAAACCTTTGTCCACTCGCAAATTGTATCCAAAGCTCGTTGAAGCTTCACAGTTGCTGACTCGACTGAATTTTCTGTTGCCAGAATAGCCGTATCGTCCGCGAATGTAGCAACAACGGTGCCTTCTTCTTGGGGTATATCGCGAGTATAGAGCAAGAACAAGACTGGACCAAGGACACTTCCTTGTGGAACTCCGGCAGCGATTTCCTTGAATTCCGAGTATTCGGCTCCATGCTTGACACGGAAAAGTCTGTTCTCCAAGTACGACTCTAAGATTTTGTACAACTCTTCCGGAAGTACCTGTCTTAGTTTATAGTTCAAGCCTTCGTGCCACACCTTATCGAAGGCTTGAGAAACGTCAAGAAAAGCGCTAGAACATATCTTTTTCTCTTCTATGGCCTTCTCAATTTCGTTGGTTATTCTATAAACCCGGTCAATTGTGGAATGCTTGATTCTGAACCCGAATTGATGATCAGGAATCAAACGTCTTTCTTCAATTACCGGTTTTAACCGTTTCAATAAGAGTTTTTCAAAAACCTTTGATATTATCGGCAGGAGCGATATCGGTCTGTACGACTTTTTGTCGTTTGGCGGTTTTCCCGGTTTTGAAACCATTATAACTTCGGCGACTTTCCATTGCCTTGGAACGTATAATAGTCTTAGCGAAGCATTTATAAGGTAAAGGAGTTTTATTAACGCTTTATTTGGCAACTCCTTGAGGACCTGTCCGGTTATTAGGTCATATCCAGGAGCCTTGTTATTCTTTAGATTTTTTATTACCTCGCAAAGTTCGGCTAATGACACGCTCCTTATTTTAAAGTTGTCTGGAGTCATAATAGTATTATTAATATTTTCTATTAATGCTTGCCCGGGAAATGGCTTAAACGTTTCTTCCAGATGCTCAGCAAATAAGTCGGCTTTTTCTTTATCGCCTTTTGCCCACTCGCCATTACTTTTTCTTATTGGTAGCGATTGTATTTGGGGTTTTTTGATACCTTTCATAGCTTTCCAAAGAGAGTAATTCGAACTTTTTTCAGCAGACAAGCCTTCGAGATATGTAGAAATCTCGCGATTTTTAAAATCCCGTATCGCTTTTTTGAGCTTATTCGATAGGAAGTTCGAATGGGTTTTGTGTTGGGGAGCGCGGGTCTGTTGCCATCTTTTGCGTGCTCTCCTCTTTGCCAGCATCAGTTATTTTATTTCCGGCGGATATTTAACTTCGCTATTTCCGACAACTTTCCTTTTATATGGAGTGTTGTTCCACGCGGCGCTTTGTACGACTTCAATAAATCTGCCGACTTCATCCTCTATTTCGCACGGTGTTCTAAGCGACACATTCAGGACTATATTTTCTTCACAAGCTTTCCTAAAGCCATCCCAGTTAGTTTTGTTGCTAGTTAATCTGGGCGCTCCTTGTTTTCTCATTAGACGTTCGCTTATTGTCAATACGACTGGTGAATGATCGGAGGCGAGATCAAAGCATTCCTCGATGTTCGTAAAGTTTTTCACTACCCCTTTTCCTATAAAAAAGTCTATGAGGTCAGGCGTTTTTGCTATGTCGGAGGGCCAATAAGTCGGTTTCCCCGTCGAAAAGAAGTCAACAGCAAATTGCATGCCGGTTTCGTAGAGAAGTCTGCCTTTAGATGAAATGCATCTCGAACCCCAAAAGGTGTGTTTAGCATTAAAATCGCCACCAATAACAAATTTCGGTCCAAGTGACTCAAATAGACGTATTAAGTCATTCTTTTCTAGCGTGTATCGCGGAGGGCAATAAATGGACGCGATGTTGTAATACATGTTTTTATTTTTTACTCGAACTGAAGTTATTTGCATTGCATCGAGTTCTATCGGTGAATTCAAAGAGTGCTCAATACAGTCTTTAATTAAGAGCGACGATCCGCCCCTAGCCCTTTCGGATGGGTGGTATGCGTGATAAGCATAGTATCCTCTAATTTTAACTCGAGATTCCTTTGTCAGATGGGTTTCAGAAATCAAGCATATGTCAATGTTCTGTTTGCGTAGGAATACTTCCAGTTCGTCGATTCTTTGTAGAAGGCCGTTTGCGTTCCATGTTAAGATTTTAAGTAACTGGTTCATGTTCATAATTTCGTTCGTGGTTTGCGAGCGTTATGCTCGAGGTTGCTAAGTTTTTCGAATATGAGCTTATTTGTCTTGCTTTGCTCCTCGAGTTTCGCGAGAATTGTAGAGAAAACTTGCTGCATAGGATCTAACGCAGGCCTATTTTGCTTAGTTGCTTGCGATGCAGCTTGCGCATACGTTTGCGCATCAGGAGATGGCGGTTTTTCCTGGACTTTTTTCGTTTTATCCTTCACGGGTTTGTATTCTTTTACTAGCGATTTTTCCGGTTTATTTTTATTTGGTTTCGGTTGCGGACGCATGTTCTTTTTAAGCGTATCGCGCCTTTTTTGGAGTTCTTTGGCCACTTCGCAACCTCGATAGTTCGCTGGGTGCTTTCCCTTACAATTTATGCAAGTCGCTGCGGTCTGCTTGTTTAAGGGGCACTCATTCGAGAGATGTGTACCGGCACATTTCACGCATCGTGGCTCTTTTTGGCAGTATGTCTGCGTATGGTTGAAACCTTGACAGCGTTTGCACTGAGGGATCGATCTTGTGCTTTTACGCATCGGTTCGATTTTGATTACAATATTTAAAATCGTTTTAATATTGTAAATACGTTTTATATTCTCGGTTTTATCGAAACTGAGCATAAAAAGCGGAAGACCACGCTTTACAAGAACTTCCTGATCTTCTTCCGTTTGTTGCTTTTCCTTCTTGATAATATTTACGGCGTCAAGAATTTTAAAGCCTTTCGCCTGAAGATCGTCCATAACGTCTTCTTTAGTGCACGAAGGATGGAGTCCTCTTGCTATAACTCGCAATGGTCTTTCCGACTTATTTTCATACGTGTACCACTGAATTTTCTCGGAATTAAGTTTCCGAGAAAATGCTCGGTAATCGTTGGGGTCATCGACGTTTACTTTCCACACGTTGTTGCGAAGTGAGGTGACCTTAAACTTCGAGGTCAACGTTCCTTTTAGGAGGCAATACAGCTTGTTATAGTCCATAATCCCGATGAGGTTTATTGGAGGCGGTGTACTTAATTTCGTTGTCGCTTGCAAACGCTTGTTTTCTTTTGGTGGCTCGATTTCGGGTGAAGAACCGGCCCTTCGTTTCTTGCTGGGTCTTTTCTTTGAGACCCACGCCGTTTCCCGTGTTAGCTCTTCTTCGTCCGTGTGATATTCGCGAACAATTGAGCCAGACGGACTACCGTCTTTTGGCGGATTTACGTTTCTCAGAGCTTTATTTTCTTGTCGAAGTAAATCTACCTCTTTCCTAAGCTCTTTGTAGAGTAGCTCCATTTCGTGAAGCTTCTTACGGAGTTCATTGTTTTCCTCCTCGAAGCTTTTGGATTTCGCTGAGTCCTGTTTATCACGCGTTAGCGCTTCCGGTGGACTTCTTTTCCCGGAGACATTCGATCTTGGTGGTGGCGATCGAGATACCCTTGCACTTTTTGTGAAGGGGTTGCATAATTGCAATAAAGAGCACTAGTACTGACTGCCGTGGTAACACGATTACTATTTCTCTGTTTACTGCTACTCTTGAAACTTACAAACTACTTTCACACCGCTGTACATTCATTTTCTAGACGATTCTATAGAAAAAGATTAGATATTTGTTACATGTTTCTATTTTGGTTGAGTGGGTTCGACATATCGAGAACCTTGACTGGCTGTTGGTAAGACTTTGATTGGTTGTTGTTGCACTTCAAAAGATAAACCCACAACTATTGCCACTTTTACATACAATTATTGTCTGCCATGAATAGCATAGCAATAGCTTATCTCACCCATACATAGATTAGGAATCTGGAAGAATTATAATATTTTTGCGATTTCCAAAAAGCTTCATCATCATCATCATCGTCATTATTATTAGGCCAGCTTATCCCCAATGAGGGTCGCAAGCTTAGGGTACTTAAGTGGACCCTCTATAAATGTCGATCTTCCGACTTAGTTCACATATCTTATCCTGGGCCTACTCAGGGGACGCCTGACTTGATGTCACGGATTTCATGGCACGTTTTCGAAGCAAAGTTGGGGGCGTGCTCAAACCATCGGAATATGGACCTCTCTCTTCGAAGTAGAAGCTCCTGAGTTCCTCACGTATTCTGAGTAGAATGTTCCAGTCACAAATCATGGCGATCAGAGAAGTCTTATTCAGGCTTAAGAAAACGTGATATCAACTACGGCTATCCTTGGAATCAGTCACTTTAAATTCACTTATAGCCCTAGATTGCCAGAGCAGTTTAATATTTACCTTTGTTGGTTGCTAGGGCACAGTGAAATTCCAGGGAACTGTAAGGCTGATGAATGGCTCAGATATGGGACAACATAACCTATTGGACCTGACAAGGGTACCTTAGGTATACAGACTGCCACTTGTAAACTTAAACTAAAGCTAGATGGTATCGAAAGAACAACTCTTAGGTGGACATGTGGTACAACATGTCGAGCGACAAAGCAGACTTGGCCAAATCTGGATCTGAAACGCCTTAAGTATTTGATTTCACTTAGTAGATCGCATATTAGCACTTTAGTAGGTGTCTTAGCTGGGCACTGTTTAATAGGTAAGCATGAAACAAGGCTTGGCTTCTATTCAAACGACTTTTGCAGAAGCTGAATGGACGAAGAGGATGAACTGTCCAGCTCTCCCCCGAAAATGTAAACTCCACTTAGGAGCCTTCTTCTACACCAACTTAGGCGATTTAACAAACACCGATGTTGGTAGCCTCCTACGTTTCATAAGAAACTTCAATTTGTTCAATGACTAGGCAGGAGATCTTTCCGAGATCATTGTGGTATCACAACGGGCCCCTCATGGGTCTAAATGCGTTGGCTTTAGCTGGCAGCCACTTCAACCTAACCTAACCTAACGTCTGGTCTATTCCAGGCATTAAGAAAATTCAGTGGTTTACAAATCTCAAATGAGCCAATCTACTTACATATGTATGTCATAGCTGAAACGATTCCCATTGTTATTGTTATCCTCAGAAGAGCCTCAAGTCAGTAAGAGACAAGTATCTTTATTCCCAGATTGTACAAAACTAGCTACGGGAAGTTGGAAAACAGAGGCGAAAAGAAGCAATAGGCACGAAGAGCATAGTATAAATTATTAACCAGCCACACCAGTAATTTTTTGAGGGCAATCCTGCAGCGTGAGTGGTTAAACCTGTCATTGATTATTCGAAATTGTTTGCGAATCGTACATGGCAGTAGCCCGGGCTATTCTAATACTCGAATCTACGAAGATTCCATATTCATTGTTGTTGTTAGACTTAAAATATGACAAAAACCAAAAATAAAATCGGTTTACTTTGGCCATATCCGAACAAACTAATTACTTGTCAGATATTGTCAATAGATTGCTAATAAGCAGTATCACGAAATCTAGACACCTTGACAAATCACCAAACCAAAGGCAAATGAATGACATTCTCTGTTTTCACGTAATTCTCGTTCTTCGTTTTGGGGCATTGACCTAATTTGTTCATGCCATAGGTACTCAACTATCAAACAATCTACACAATCTACCAAAAATTCGAATATAAAATCTTAAAACTTGTAAGTGATTGTTTTATACTTGATTGAGTTGTCATTAAAAATTGTCACTATGCTATCAATCTCACGTAAAATGTGACGCAACCGTGTTTCTCTTATCAGGAGAATATGTATTTCAATAGATTTACTATCGCAGTGAAATTTAAAAACTTAAGTAGGTAATTCTAAGTACATATGTCGAATGATTTTATATTACACAGAAAAAGACAGATATTGCAACAAAATAACTCATTCTATTTCCATTTGAATCACAGATACCTGTTGTCTGGTAGCACCCACACCTGCATACCTACGATGTGCCCATAAAAGGTTTGGTCCACATAAATGAGTTATCAACGCTATATTGCAAGCAACCTGTGTGCTGTCTAATTAATGTCTGCATAGATACATGGCATGTCTAGCAACCTGATAAGCCAATTTACATCTGTCGGCTGGGCTCATTTAACACATGCATCTGAATGCAGCGACACACATTCCTCCCGGAATTACACGTGCCAGATGTGGTTTGTATCTTGAAGATGTTATTTCCAACGAATGCAATTTGTTTTTGTTTTACCAACCTTTTCCTTCTCGTATTTATCCAATGTGTGTATATTTAAGTTGGTATGTGTATGGTAATCACTGATACAGCGTTGTCTTATCGATTTGAAAAAATTTTTAATTTATTGTATCAAAACTACTATGTCACTTGATTGTATCTTGATTCGTTCAACAACTTGTTATTTGTTATTTCAAAAACTACAAGATACTATTTTGCCATCAATGATTAATGGGTAAAGCAAACTTGCTGATTATTACACAAACGCACTGCATCACATTTCAAACACCGGGTATCGATGCCGACTACCTACGCTGTATCCTCTTCAGTTGACAAGCGATAGGATCAACGACAAACGATGGCATTTACCATGAATTGGATCGCGGTACACAGAATCTAGTACAGAATGGTAGTCGTGGTACATAAACTCGCAGTCCACTTGTGAAACCGGTTCCACGAAAAATAAAAATTAAAAATTGGTCTGATGTCTACAGCGTCACACACACAGCCGAGATTTAAGATTTCACTCGGAGGAAAAGGATTGCAAAATAAATGTGTGTCCTTGAGACTGATAACTCCGAATTTAACATAAAAATCACTTTTGCAAAATTATTATGCAACTATCGGTCGTAGGGTGATATGCATTCGAGATTCAGTTTTGGCGCACACTGCACATGGAATTCGTGGAAAAAAAAAACGGTCAAACTTGCTTGAAACAGGTTACCCGCATAAATGCACAATAGAACGCGGAATCGAAACCAAGTACGAAACGTTTTAAACCGGAGTCGACTGCAGACTGTGGGAGTAGAGATTATAGAATCGCGCAACTTGTTCTGTGAAAGCAGAACAGAACGTTCTCTTAATGCCATGGTTGCCATGTTAAGTTGAGTATGACATTCTTTAGACAAGAGAGTAAGAGTGGAAATCAACATTCTGACCCGCAGAGTCCTCGAATTTAAATCGGAGAGACAATGCAGTAGAGGAAGACCTCGCTCTACAAGAAGAAAGGGGCCTTGGTGCTTAGCCTTTAGTATGGGGCGTTGCCTTTAATATGGGGCGTTGCTTATTTTACGTAAGCCATACAAGTGCAGTTAGAACATTTTCTGTAGCCCTAGAAATTATCCTGGAAATAAAACCTCCGCCTTTAACAATCCAAGTTTTGGAAAAAGTCCCTGATAGGTTACGAAGCAATCACCAGATGAGCGAACATTGAAGCAGAAACTAGTTATTTAACATAAGGGCGTCCAACCTTTTTGTTTCTCTGGCCACATTGGAGGAAGACATGGTGTTTTGGGCCACAAGTATATTACCATAGCTGACGAGCGTACAAAAAACGTTACTTGGCACCTGTAGCACCTGTAGCAGGAAAATGGACATGCTTCAGTAACCTTAAATATTTTCTGGCCGCATTGATACCTGCCTTGGGCCGCGGGTTGGACAGCTTTGATTTAACACATGGGCTGAGATAGGCCAAGGCCTAGCTTCTCGTAACCATTCATTTTGTGCATGTTACATTTTTTGTATGAATGGTTGGCAGGTCTCCTAAAATGTATTGCCGACTCCGAGCGGCGAACCGAGTAGCTTTTACCTGGCAAATTGTACTCTCAGGGGTTTGGCATTCCCCAACTCAGATGTTTGTCATTCCCCGCGAAATAAGTTCGGTGGGGCTCGATTTTAAGCAGCTCCTACAGTAGTCCAATGCACTAACCACTGAGTCAACATTTTTGAAAAAAAAATATATGGCAACACTACTTCGTATGAACCTGATAAATTAAAGAAAATTTACTAAGAGAAGATAAAGAGAAAAATGATCTGTCGCGCTCAGGGCGAATGGTGTTTTCGAATTTTCTACCAACCTGCTTGATTCATGTTTTTCTTCAATGAGCCTGAAAGTATGAAAGGAAATATTTGTACTCAAATCGGCTTTCGCAGAGTTACAGGTGTAAATACATACATATACTTATGGATTAGATTTGTGGGTTGATGAAGACTTTAAGTAACCGTTTCATCACACTTATGTAGGTCTATGTGAACCTACCTGAGTAGATCTTATAGAGGGTCATCAGACAGTTCCTCTACTCGAAAGTTACTCATTTACACACCATTCAATTCGTTGCACCCTACTTAGTTTCATAAGTTTTTTGATGGTCAATCCTCCACGCTTGTGACCCTATCCTTAAGGCGCGTTAAATAATAAAATAGCTGGCGCGACAGCTCGGGATGAGCCAAAGTCTAGCTTCTCGCAACCATTCATGTTGTGCGTGTTACATTTTGCGTACGAATAGAAGGGACCTACAATTCATTGCCGACTCCGAACGGCGAGGTGAGAAGCTCTTTCATGACAAATTATACTCCTGGAGGCTTGTCATTCCCCGACTAGAGGTGGTGCCGTGAAAAATGTTTGATGTTTTCCTGGCTGGGGCTTGAACCCACGCCGCTAGGTCAGCAGTCCAACGCACTAACCACTGAGCCACGGCGCCCAAGGCGCTTTACCTTCACTAAAATAGTTGAAAATCTAAGAAACCGCATACATCGGACAACGATTCCATTTAGCACACGATGTTTCCAAGATGAGGAGTGAATTTGTGTCCGAAATATCCTGCCGGACAGTCTAGACAAACCTTTTAACCTTTGATTAGAATTTTACATATTCCAACCGGAAAACTTGGCCATTTTGGCAATTTGATGGAACAATCCTGCACAGCACCATTTATTTAAAGGCTCCTCAAAGGGAATGTCGACGTCAAAGCAAGTCATAGAAACTACTACACCGCTTATGAATTAAGGTAGACTGGATGTCGGCACTCAAAGAGAAATGGATGGTCTTGCTCATTACGACTGATGCTGACAACTCTGTCAAAGCATTCACATAGGAGGTTCGTCTGATTAAATCTAATAAAATCCGTTTAAAAGCCTACTCCAGGACAGAATTACATATATCGAACTTAGCCTTTGGTCATCCTTAATAGCAGTAACTTATGAACCGACACTGTCTTCTGAGGGAACAGTCTCACAGACTTTATTTTTTGCCTAGACAATCGCAGACTCAAGGTTCTAACAGAATCCGAAGTGAGTGAGATCTCCTAAGAATACCAAGGGGGGCCACATTAGATTTCATATGAAACCGCAGAGCTATAACTAGGGAATAGTTCACCGATTTTAATCCGTCTAGCTATTAACATACATACATTGGCACCCCTATTCGTTTGTCGAATCTCCTATCGAATACAATTCAAATAAATTCCCTCCTGAAAGCCTTTCCTCACTTTGCGCCACCAAATTCTGAAAAAGAAATACATAATCCCTTCTGTTCGCTTCCGATAACTTTGTTCATGTATTTTTCAAAATTCTCCACCGGAAACACCTTTCCACACTCATCAAGTGAATGTGACAGCAATGGCTGTCAAATTGGTAGTAAAATTCAGTCCCACCTATGATACAACATTCAATCACTACTTTTGCCACACATTAGAAATATCAAAACTAAACTTTTAATATTTTATGCAGTTTTCTAATGAAATATCACTGCAATTCGATTAATTTAAACTATTAACACATAAAAACAAATTTTGCAATGAATTTCCAACCATATTTCCACTCAAAAACCGATTTAAAAAAAAAATCTAATACGGACATGTGCACAGCCAAAAAGTGCAGTCAGTTCATATATGAATTCAACGCATTTTCTAGTCGATTTTGTGTCACACAATTGAAATTTCACATCTTGAGGAATTTTTGATTGTTTTTGGATGGTTTTCGTTTGGAATCTTTACAAATCGAAGGGAAAGGTGGTCTAGATGAACTAGAAACGTGTGAAATGTACAAAACCTGAAAAAAATGAATTTATTGATGAGAAGTGATACAATTTTTTTTGCTTAGATTGCAAAGCAACTCAACTCAAAAGGACAGTAAATGAATACAAGTTATCTGTCCCCTTGCCTTGTATTCAGAACAAGCTCTCATTGGTTTAATAAGTCCTTGGAGTAGTGCTTAATACGTGATAGATCCTGTGGTATCATGACAGACTTCCTCTGGTCTAAGTGAAGTGTATCTACATATAGGCGCGGACAGTCGCTTTATTCAACCTAATCTTACTCGAAGAAATTATCAACACAGGTTTTCACATCTTGAAGTTGAGTGAATAGCTCTGCGAAGGTCTATTGCGTTCAACGGCTCACAGTGATATCGTAGAGTTCTGCAAATAATTATGGTAAAGGAATCTTTGTGCTCTGCGAATCCACCCGGATCTCAGTTGTGTCATACTGATCTATTTGGATATTCGTATATTATATAGTTATAGGCATAGAAAAAGGAAAAAAGGGCATAGCTTCTGTTCAATTTTCAATGTGGTCGCCGTGGCTCAGTGATTTTGGTATTTTCTTTTAACTTTATATTTGTTTAAAAAATTTTAAACTTTAACAGACATTTGCATATCAAAAAACACCACCTTACCTTTAAAGTTATCGGTCGAGTTTCGATAACATTGCAGTGAATTGCCAAACAAAATGACATCCACGAGTTCAATGAGAACAGTCCTCCTGCCATGAGACGCTCTTATCACACTAACGAGTCTATACCACAGACTTTTTGGAAATTATTTAAATAAAGTACATTTCGATATGTTTTTTTCACAGCTGACTTCATTTTTTAATAATAATGAATATAAAATAATTAGCATTGCTGTCTTATATGCAGAATGACAAGCAACCATTCACGCTCTTGGTGCCTGCCTGCAACGTCTGAACTCCATACAAATTGCAGCTGTCAAAAGTCGGTGCGGGAAATATCAAAAACGATTTTCTGTCAGATGTGAAGAAAAATCTTTTTTTGTAGTCGTTGACATGTTCCGTCGTGGTGCGTTTTCATTTCGGGCGTAGTGAAATCCATTTCAATGTAAATAAATCAAAAATAAACATCCATTCACTATTTGCAAATTAAAGTGATATACCCGAGTCATCATAATCGCACGCAGAGGATAACCATCACTGCTTACCCAGTTGTCTCAGTAGAAAAAATGTGAACTGGATCGGTTTTGTTGATAACCACCACAAAATTATCTTAGGTAAACTGAAAGTGTGTTAAAATACGAAATTTGCTTAGTATTTGCGTGGCCTTTATTCAACCTTTGATTGCCACCCACAGTCTCAAGGTAATATCTCTTGGGTGCTACTCTTTTCTGTACACTTTTCGTCATCAGCAATCAAGCCTTTGCTATTGGGCGGATGTGTACACACCTCATATTCGATGCATGCCATAATAGGCACCCTCCGTAAACCAAAATCGCGTAACACGAAGACATTGTGGGCATAGAAATTCGAAAATTACGCATTTTTTTTTACTAATTGCACTGTTTCCTACCAAGTGCTTAATGCTTATGTGCGTTTTGCTTCTTATTGTTGCAGTTGAATTTGGAAATATGCGCTTTAACAGACAAGAATTGATTACATTGGCCAGCAATCCAACAACACAATTCGAAAAGGAAGGTCTTCTATTCATCACCGAACGACAGGAGGGATTTTTCAGGCGCACTGATGGTAAGCTGTTGGTACATTAATCTGTGATAACGTATCTCTATTTGGATTGAGTTTAAATTTGCACAAGGTCATAAGAGGACAAACTGCAAAATGTTTACTTTTTGTTCTGTTGCAGGTTCAGTTAGACTACAAATCATATGTTTAGACTCAAATAAATTGATTAAATGCAGTGGAATAGTTAATTAATTTTTCATGATTTCAAATTTCATACTTCAACGTAGATTAAACACTCTTTGAACTGGCGATTAAACAATCACCTAAAACCATCTACAACGTCATTGTCTGATAATGTTTATCAGCTTATTGACAATCTACTTCAATGCCCCGTTTTTAGAATTGGAATGCAGCGAGCTCTCTTACCAATGAAAAACCAATGAGCTGTCACAAATGAAAGCGTTCGTCAGGCCAGACTAAACCAACTGTTGTATACAGGGCCGTTTTGTGCGGTGGACAGAAGATTCTTTGTTTTGTTGATGAAATGAAATTAGTTTTCTCCTCATCTACTTCAAGGCCAACTCGTTTCGCCTGTTCTTCGATCGCTGTAAAGGCCTTTGTGACCGACAATGTCGCTGGCGGGTACTTATTACAACAGCTGGACAGATTTCTTTAAAATAGTGCCTTTCGTGTTATCACCTGCCTTGTGCACTATCGGTATTAACACGAGATTCAGTCATCGCTATGTAGAGATCAAGACGAAGAATGCTATCATATCCCTACTTGATATTCGTTCCAGGGTTTGAACCAGTGTGTAGTCGATCGTCGACCTGATAGATAGACGTCAATTACACTGATACATGCCGATTAGAGTGTTGCAGAAGTGCTTCGGAAATTCACACAGTACATTGCACAGGATCGTTGCCTCATTAAGCAGGAATATACCTCGGTAAAAAGGGAATCTATAAACACGCCACCAGGCTAAGAACTCTGGCCAGTGAGTTCTGCAGCACGTTTCCCGGTTTCGTGAGGTTAGGTTAGGTATCTGGGTTGATTAGGGAGAAAACACTCTACCTCATCATACTTAGGTCCATGTAGACTCATTGTGATGACCATGGGCGTTGTTTCCGTTTCCTACCGGGCTTCTACCTTACTGCTCATTGTTGACTTGGGTCTCCAGCCATCGTGACGTCCTCAGAAATCTGAAAATATCGTTTGGTGGAACATCAGATAGTTCTTGTATGTCCTGGTAATAGTTTCTTCCTAATGTTCTGTTTCTCAAGTGACATAGGCTTGGGCAGTGGTAGAGAAAGTGATGAGTATCCTCTTGAGCCTTCGTTACCACGGCCCCTACATATATTGTCATCGTTGAGTTTAAATTTCATTGTGTGATTTCTTAGAAGGTTGTGGCCGGTAAGTGCACCCACCAACATTGATAGCGACTTCCTGTCATATTTCAAAAGCTTGTTGGTTCTGGCTTTGTCGTATTTTGGATATACCACAAGTGGTAAGCGACTTCCACCTACTGTTGGATGTCGTCAAGGTCTTACACTCCACTCGCTCTCCGAGATTACAGAGTGATGGCTTAATCCATTGCAGAGCTCGATTTTGGTAGTTGGTAGTTCGTCGGCCATATCGTTTCCGGTTATGTCCCTGTGGCTGGGGACTGATCAGAGAGTAATACTGTGCTGCGAGCAAAGAACCTTAATCTTATCGCGACGGCGTCGAACTAGCTTGGATTTTGTTTCAGTTGCAGAAATTTCTTTAATAACCGCCTGACTGTCAATAAAAACGGCGATATCATCACGTGGTATTGCCATCATTGATACCATACTAACTGCCTCTGTCACTGCGAGGACCTCCGCTTGAAAGACACTGCTGTGACCAGAGAGTTTGATTGAGCTGTGTAAGTTCAGTTCTTCGGAGGCTATACCGGCACCTGTTCCTAAATCCATCTTTGACCCATCTGTGTATGGACATATTTCTTGTTGGTTCATTGCTTTCCCATTCTTCGTGAGATTAGTCATAAACCTACAACTCAACAAAACATATCTATTTCTTGTACAGTCAAACCGATATCAAGGCTTCCTCTTCCTCTAAACTGGTGGGCAATGTAGGAAGGAGCTTGTCCAGTTGAACTGGTTTTCTGGTCCAAGTAACATAGAGGAAAATAACCTAAATGATGAACTGACCAGGCGAGGATTCTGACTCGATTCTAGCCAAATTCGATTCTCGCGAAGGTGCCAATGACTGCTCACTCCATTCTACTGATGATGTCAAAGTTGGTTTAGTAACCAAGTGATTGTACTGATTCATGGAAAAGGGTAATGGACAGTTTCACACCGCAGGCCACTCTCTTGTCCTGACAAGAGTCCTCTTTTTTCTCTTATTTCTCCCCCATCCCCCTTCATCGTACATAAGCCAATGAGTTTCACAGGAATAAAGATACTAGGATCACTGTCACTATTATATGTGACCTTGAAGTCTATTAATAGGTGATAGGTATCGATTTGAAACTTTGGGATCTTTTTCAAAACTTGGCGTTAAGTGAAGATTGGGTTAATCGTCGTTTTTTTCAGGACTTTACATGTGCGGCGTTCAACGACTAATGCCTCTGTAATTAGCGTAGAGGCAGTCTCCTTTTTTAATGTTCTAATCAACAGGCGTGCTTTCGTCGGATCATATCGTGCAGATGAGTTTAGTAATCTCCTACAGCATTGAACAGTTCATCTGGGAGTCCGATCTTAGTGATTTAAGCCTGGCTATGGCTATAACTTCGTTACCATGACGTATTACTACCATATTTTCAAAAGTACATATCACTAACAATGTTTTAAGATTATTTTATAAAAACATCTCGACATTTATGAATAAATATAAAAAATACATACTTTGTTCCCATTCATGCTTTGTTCCAATTCAATTAATATGTAGTTTGTCATTTTCACCCAACAGGAATAGATTCAGTCGTCTGAAAGTGATACTTGTTCTGGATTTCCTTGTATTGTATCTATTAAAGCAAAAGGTTCGCCAAAGAAATCTTAAATAAAAAATTCTATTCAGCACCTATAGATTGATAGACTCGTTCTATTAATTGGTTTAATTAAATTCAATGTGCACCATCTAACTTGCTTTAACTCACATGCTAGATTGATTTGTGCACTGCTTATCACAATAACAATTTTGGATTCCACATTTCATAATCGTTCTTATGTATGTTATACACATAACTAGGCATACTGTAGTGACCCCATCGCTACGCTCGGATTCAACCTCACAAGGCAGATAACTCTGAAACGCCGCCTCATTTGGTACTTTGATGCGAGAATACTACAAAGAATTCTGAGGACTATGTGGGTTCCTAAAGTTCCATCGGAAGGCAATACATGGGGGCATGTGGTTAACATGCCCTAAACATCGAAGTATGGCCCTCTCCGTCCGAAGAAGTAGCTGTTCGACATTGAGTACCTAGCTCACATATTCTGGTGTTCCTAACTCAATCTCGGCGAGTTGCCCCAGTAAAACAACCAAGAAATCTCATTTGTGCAGCTTGTATCCGCGATCTTATTCTTTCTGTCATTTCCCAAACTTCATGACCATAGGTGAGGGTCGGAACAAACACTGAATTAATGACCAATAGTTTCGCTCCGATGACAAGTTCGGCCCTCCTCATAACAGATTGACCAAGTTGTTTAAAAATTGCTCCACCCTTACCAATCCAACCGGATAAATTAGTATTGCTCCTTCCATCACTCGTGAATAGCATCCCGAAATACTTAAACTTATCCACCTGTTTCAATAGGACTCCACTTACATCCAGAGTGCATTAAACATGTGTTCGGAAAATTACCAAGACAAACAGCTACAAACCTTTCAAGTGCGCGGTGAAGTTCGGTCTGGGTGGACCCGAGGATGACCAAGTCATTAGTGAAAAGCAGATGACTTATCCTTAAGTCTCCCAATTCGAACCGTTCCTCGCCTCGGCTATGCTGTATACAACATCTACACCAATGTGAAGGTGACAAAACGCACCTCTGGCGAAGGTCAACTGTTTTTACAGTTTGTGTATATATATTGAATGGCCCTCATAAGAACACCGTCAATCCCATACTCCTGCAGTATACTCCAGAGTTTACCTCGAGCCAACCAGTTATATGCTTTCTACAAATCCACAAAACAACTGTAGATAGGTTTGGCATACTCTCAGGCCTTCTCAAGTACCATTCTATGAGTGAATAGCTAGTCGGTTGTGCTTCTACGTGCGGACGAAAGCCATCTCCCAGCCTGGACTAGACCACAGCTCTGGAACACCTTAGCAAAAACTTCCGGGCAGACTTGAGAGAGATATACCCCAATAATTGGAGCAATCCCTCTTATCCTCGTTCTTAAAAAAAAGAATGAACAATCACCCCAGTTTGACAATCGGTAGATATTTCTCAGTCCACTTTAATGACACGGGAGAGCCATTTATCTCCCTCTTCTCCCAATGACCTTCACCATTTCCGGCCGAATTTCGTCCACAACAGCAGATTTGCCGACTTTTAGCGCTTTAATCATCAAAGTCACCTCCACCTCCTCCACGGCAGGACTATTTTCCGCACTGCTCAAAACCATGGATCTCCCAGCCTCACCTGCACAAGATGTCCTTCTCATCGGAAAGAAGAACATCATCTTTGGATTTAATTCCTTCGATGTTATTTAACTTCCTTCCTCTAAGGGGGCAGATGGTCTGCCAAAACTCCTAAAAACACATTTCCTCTACCAGCAAAAACAAACGTAATCCTTTTCCTTCACCTCTGATAACTTAGTTATTCTCTTTTTCGAAAATCTCTAACGGAAACACTTTTCTGGATACGTAATGCGAATAGACAGCAATGGCTGTCAAATTTGTAGTAGAATGCACTCCACAACCATAATACAACGTTCAATCACTACTTTTGTCACAGATTAGGAGTATGAAAACTAAACTTTTAATAATTTATGCAGTTTTCTAATGAAATTTCACTGCAATTGCATTTATTTAAACTACATATTATCACATAAAAACAAGCTTTGCAATGAATTTCCAACAATATTTCCACCCAAAAACTGATTTAAAAAAAAATCTAATACGGACATGTGCACAGTCAAAAAGTGCAGTCAGTTCATATATGAACTCAACGCATTTTCTAGTCGATTTTGTGTCACACAATTGAAATTTCACATCTTGAGGAGTTTTTGATTGTTTTTGGATGGTTTTCGTTTGGAATCTTTACAAATCGAAGGCAAAGGTGGTCTAGATGAACTAGAAACCTGTGAAATGTAGAAAATTTTATAAAAAAATGAATTTATTGACGAGAAGTTTGTGGATGATTTTTCGACCGGAAACTTGTTGAAATGCAGGTGGAGATGAGATGGAAATGGAAATGGAGATGAGAATTGAGAGAAATCTTTCTGCACGCATAGATTACAAAGTAAATTGCAAATGAACAATAAATGGACACAAATTGTTTTAATTTGCTTTATATTCAGAACAAGTGCTAATTGGTTTAATTAGATCTCAGAGCAGTGCTAAAAAAGTGATAGATCTTGTGTGATCACAACGGATCTCTTGTGGTCTAAGCGTGACTGCATCCAGCCCTTTTTACTTAACCTAACCTAAGGAAATAATAAACACAGGGATAGAGATCTGTAGACTTGATTTGGGGATGATTTTCGCTTTTCGAAGATCAGTTATTTGCTCTGCTGTCGTTTACTGCGCTCATTAGTAGTCAGTCATTTTGTAAAAGAATGCCAACTCCATTGACCCTTCATGCCTTACAAATCCGACAAGTTGATTCCACTGGAATATTCATTAAAATGGACACGTAAACGTGTATAGGCGAAACACTAAACAGTCTTTTCATAAACTAGGTTAGCAGGCCGATGAAAACGATGAGACACTCTTCACCTCACTTAGGTCTATGTAGACCCGTTTTCATAGTCTAAGAATTTAAAAGTGTAATAATTGTACCCCGACTACTCTTCACTCACAACATTATCAATCTAGAACAGAAAGTTAATTTGCGCAATTAAATCGAATGACGTATGTTACATATATGTATGTTTTAGCAAATGTGTGAAGTGTGATGTTTAAAGGGAAGAGCAAAGAAAGGAGGAAAAACGTGCTCCAGTTTCTTATGCAATGGAAGCAAAAGCGTGTTGTAGCAAATAATTGAGCTGAATAAAGAAAAGTCGTTGATGAGCAAGAAATGGATTTAGAATTTTGCATACACATACATATGTATAACCTCGAGCTACATATATTAAATGGCTTTCTCGTACAAGGAGTAATTTGCGAATGTGATTTTCTAATTCGTTCAACAAGACCGTTAATTGACTAATTAAGGGAATTAAATGAATGAAGTGAATGGTGAATGGTGAATGGTGAATAGCGGTTGATTTTTAAATATTTAATATTGTCTCGACCGAAATAGAAGAGACCCTCGACAGGGATATTATTCGTATCCAAGCCAGTATATTTAAATTTAGGTAGCAACGTGGTTAGAGTTCGTCGGGGACATGAGCGCGTTTCTTTCGGAATTTACGTACAAATAAGGGATGGGACAACTCCTCAATTATTATCAATGCGTCACTGTTAATGATGTCTGATAGTGCGATAAACCTGTAAAGATACATTTTCAGATTAGACCTTGACCTTAACCAACAAGCCTTTCCAGTTAGTTAACTGCCTCCACTTGTGCACTTGTGCGAACCTTAAGCACGTTGTCCTGTGCGAAATTTAACTGCATTGTCCTTCCTGGCTAGATTCGAAGACTGCAATTGGTGGCTATTCTTCATCTCAAACCTTTAACGTTGTCTTTGATTAAGTTGATGTCGCTGTACAGCTCGTATAATTCTTCGTTGAATCTGGCCCTTCAAAGTCGGTCAACGCAAACGGGACCGAATACATTCAGAGTCCATGTCATAAAGTAGGACTGGGATAATAAAGGTGTTATATAGAGTTTCCTTAATGGTTCGGGATGGGTCTTACTACTCAGTTGTCTTTTTAGTCGAAAGAAAAATCGATTGGCTATGGTTAAAGTTATTCTTCGTTTCATTTTTGATGAGCAGCTGGCCAATCTCTCCGATTTATCGATGTTGGGTTTTCCTTTTTATTTACAGCATATAACAGCTCTTGTCTCTATACTCGCGAACGTGACACTGAAACCCGTCGAGTTCTTCCGATGATATCACGGACTTTTAAAAGATTCTGCGATTCTAGTGTTGGCTTGCGAGTTTTGCACTGTTTGTTCTCGTATGATATTAAAGAAGTCCCTTGAAGCGCACCACGTAGTCTTTATCCCTATTTGGCAAAAAAAAAGTCTCGGTAAGATGGTTACTGATCTTGATCCTGTACAAACGGACCATATTGGTAGTGATCCAAAGACTATATATGTATCTCACCTCTCTGCCATAGGCGATCTTAAAATCAAAAAGAGATGGTGGGTATCGGTTTAGGTTAGATAGGTGGCCGCTAGGAGGCTCACTTAGGCTCAAGACCCATTGTGATACTTAGAGAATTCTTTCTGAGGGAGAATTCTACTCGTAGAACCATTCAGAGTTGATAAAGGATAGGAATTTACGAAAGGCGGTTTGGCTTAGGTCACTATTTTCGTTGAAGTGATAGTGACCGAGAAGTCTTCTTCTGCTGTGAGATAACGCTGGACAATGTCAGAGGAGGTGCGTTGTGGTTTCTTTCCCCTCGTCATCTCTACAGCTTCTACAAAAATTATTGAAGAGAGCCCCTAGTCCCTAGCGTGCTGTCCTATTTGGCAAGAAATTAGGGTATCGCTTTGGTTTTTTGGATTTTCTCTAGAATCACAGCACCGACATAAGCCAATCGTTATTGACGAAAGGTTTTAGGCTTTTACACGTTTCGAATAAATGTGACTAGTTTCGAATGGCCGTGGGGTCGAGTTTAAAGGTTTCGTTTTAAAGTTCATAATCCACTCTAGCGAAAGCCACGCTTTAGATAAAAACACTGAAGAAATTGTTTTTTTGTATTTATTAATTTTTTTGTTTGCAAACTTTCTTTTTCAGTGAATCTACCTCGTTGGTGTAAATTGCGAGGTAATCTTCTGTTTTACCTCCGAGATCAAAATCGTACATCTCTACCTGTTGGAGTAATAGTCCTTGAAAATTGTAGGCCTGTCATTAAAACGGATGAAAGAGAGCCCGATGGTTTTGCCTTCTTTTTAGGTAAGAAATTACATTATGAATTAAATAAGTTGACAAATTATTATATAATTTCTTTTGTTCTAGAATTCGAAGGCAGCTTTCCTCAACGAATTACAGCTCGAACCCCACAAGATCGATTGGAGTGGGTAAAGTGTATACAACTTTCTAGCTACTCGTATCTGAATCGTCAAATAAAATACCTAGCCGATCAAATAGAAGCTGCTAATATGGGCAACCGCATAGAACGAGGCGCTCCCGTGGCACAACCTCAGGAAGAAACCGCTGCAAAAAAAGAAGAAGGTGATCTTATACAATTTTAATAACAAAAAAAAAAAAAAAACAAAACAGAAATACTCAGTTTAGTTAGTTAATTTCTAATGCAACTTGGAATGAATTTAATTTGATAAAAAATCTCGTATGAAGTAAGAGTCATGAATTGAACGTTATGTGTGGTGGAAGGATATGCTGTGTAAATATTTTGTTTCCTTTTGTTTTTTTATTTATTGAATGTTCTCTGAGATAAACAAAATAAAATTGTTCATGTTTTTGAAAAATAACCCCATGACCTAACATGTTTTATTTTCAAGGCGGTTTCGGCATTTAAAACACTAGTTACTTGATTTCATTCGAAATAATTTCTTTCTTTTAATTAGAAGTTTGTTTTTTTCTAATTTTCACTTGGAATGATGCACGCTATAGACTTTGCATAGTTTGTTCTCTATTTCCGTTATCTGTGCAACGTAATCGGTAAAGTTGGAGAATTAAAAATTATAACTAACAAGATCGGGGCACATATTTTAGCTAAAAGCATTTATTTTTGCTAGTTCAAGGGAAGTTTGTGATGCTTTCGTACAAATTATTTGTGAAAACTCATGGCAAAGCACACGAAAGAATTTTGGATGAATGCTTACAAACAGCGATTTTTTGTCTGGCTGACTATTATTTCCATAGTTTCTTCGAAAATATCACTAATCGCGAGTATAAAACTGTTGGCACGCCGACACAACATTTACTGAGTATGTAGTTGGATGAAGAAATGGTATATTCACTTGTGATGATCTCTCTGTTCTCAAGAATACAGTCTCGTCAGAATTTCAATATATCTTCCGTACACATGATTTTACGTCCGACTGCTGGTCATTTTTTTTTTTACAAATTAATTAATATGCGTCTTCTAAACTGGCACGTAAAACATTATAACCTACGAGGCGGGACTTATAAAATCCATTTTTCGTATCTGGTGCGTCTAAATATAAGCTGGGACGTATATGTCCCACCGGAACGAAAGGGTTAAAATAAATGTGCGGTATGTATGAAGACCTGCAAGAGTGAATAATTACCTGAAGAAAACCATTCACAATGTTTTATATTAATCCACGATCTCGGGGCACATAATCGATTTAGGTTACTTTTTAATCGATTACAGATAATGCGAACTAGAGAGTGATGAGTTAAGTATTTACTTGCCACCCTGAACATTTCAAATCAGGAAAATAACAACCCGGTGGTTCGACGGAAGTAAAAGAATTCAGATTCACTACTAGGTTTTATTCTATGATTACGTACCTACATATATTAAAATAAATCAATTCTGTTAGCAGAGTAGGAACAACAGAGAAGATTTACCGAATACTTGTAAAATGCATGTGTTTTGTTTGTTTTGAATAATATACCAAGCATGTTTGCAATTTTGTTTTTATCCTCTAACACTGTGAAAAACAAATTGGGACAGACATATGTGTGTAGCGTAGATGGCGCATGATTTTTCATTTACGTTTTGTATCTAACTTTCATATTAACACAATTAGTATTCTGTTTTTTTTTTAAGTCAGGACTTTGATTTGGGAGAATTAACTTCCATCTCTCCAACTTAGGGGTTGAACGACTAAAATTTTCCGCGATAGTTATTTCTCCAATATCACAATTTTCTTTACATATGATACGTTAACTAAACGGGCTATAAATAATTATTTGTTTACAATTACCCCTGAGTAACGATATTAGATGTTTGATGTTAAAAGTTGGGGTGTGTGTATGGAATGCGACCTGGAGAGATCTGTTGTGTTCCCCCGAACTCGTATTGGCCGAACTCGGGGTGGCCATGGTGCAGTGGTTAGCATCATCGCTTGTCACGCTGAAAGTCTGGGTTCAACTCCTGATGTTGGAAAAAACTTTAATTTCTTAAAATAAATAAAAATCCATCAACTGTGAAAGCTGATGACGACTCTACTCTGCGAAGGCATAACACTGGCAGTAGAGTGTCTTGGTTTGATGAGTTGATTGGGCTGAAATACTGTGAATTATAGCAATGACAAAAATCACAAATGGCCCCCTTGGACGCCAATGAAATCTTAACGATACCTGAGTTTCAAACCACTGTACCTCGCTCGCGGTGTGTGTATAACATTATAAGTGTATTCATATCCCCTTGATCCACGTGTGGATTATAAAAAAATAAATAAAAAGTCTAGACCTATAGCACCTCCTCCAATTCAATCACTGATGAATCAGAGTATCTGGATTGGGTCTCAAGTGTGCTCTTCTTTTGTGGATCAATGCTCCACAGTCCATAAGGAGGTGTGACGGGTTCTCCTCGATATAGCTGCAGAATCTGCAGTATAGTGTGCAGTAGCCCATTAGAATGCGAAGCTGGTTCTTATTGGTGCCTAGGCAAGCCTTGCTTCTTTTTCGGTCGTAGATCCCGAGGAGTTCCTTTGCCTGCCTTAGTCCTAGGAGTGCTTCCCATAGTCTTCTTCTTTTGCACTCTTCCTCTCTTTGCACTTCCTCTTGGATTCGATTCGGTCCGCAGAATGGCTCGGGTCTAACGAATGGTATTTTTTACCTTTCTTGCCAAATCATCGGCTGCCTCATCTCTACATGACCTGACACCCAATAGAGAATGACTTTTTGTTCCGGCCCAGGCTGTTTATCTTTTCCAGACACTCGTAAACCAGTTTGGATCTGATTTCATAGAAACTCAGTGCCTTGATGGCAGCCTGCCTGTCTGTTTGCTCGTGATATGTTCTATTGAGGCTGATTTGTGCACATATTTCGATCGCATATACCTCTGCTAAAAAAATACTGGGCGATGTTCACATGGACTCCGAGAATTTATTTCGGGGCCCGTATATTCCCGCACCGGTGCCCGTGTGTGTTTTGGAACACCATTTGATGGTGTTTTTCTAGGGCTCGCTTTGCTGTGCTTTGCTTGATTCGTCCTGCCCAGGCTACTGCCCCTTAGGTTATGACGGGTCTGACCATCAGGTTATACATCTTCCTCAGCATTGCTGGTTTACATCCCCAGGATTTTCCTGAGATACGCCTGCATATCATGAGTGTGGCTTTGCTCACTACCGAGTCCATGTGGGCCTTCCATAGAAGTTTACTATCTAGTGTTATGCCTAGATATTTAACCTGTTGTTGAAGGTCAATTGTGGTTTCACCTAGTTGGATTGGTTGCATGTGCCTGAGTTGCCTCCTCCTAGTGAATGGTACTATCGTGGTTTTTGTGGGATTAATGTTGAGTTCCACTGATATACACCATTCTTGAGTAACTGGTAGCCCTCTTTGTATTATGCTACAGAGGCTAGACGCTAGAAACGTCAAATGTGATACCAGCACTATCATCGTTATCACAAAGTTAAACGAACTTGTGTTCGATAATGACTTCGGAGGTATTTAGATAGTTAGTTTAGAGTGGCCAATATAATTCTATGAGCGACCACTATTGAAGGCACTAATCCTACTAAAGTTATAGATCACCATTTGAAATATACTTGTCCAACCAATAATAAAACATGTAACTATTGATTTAAACTAAAAATCGTAAACCTGAAACAACAAATGTCATGACATTGGTATTACGCAGACCTCCACTTAACACTGACATATTATTTTAAATATATTTCTAGACTTGTTGGAGATTCCAATTTGTGAATCAGCTCTTTCCTGTGATAATCTACCTAGTGATGAAAATGGCCGTATACCAAATCCGTTAATTGCAGTTCAGATTCGCAACGGTGTGGATTGCTGTTGGCGTCAATATGCCCGCACAGAAATTGTGGAACGCAGTGCAAATCCTTATTTTCTATGCACAGTATGCTTCCGAGCGAGCGATTACTTAAATGCCGAGTCCCTGATACGATTTACACTGTACGACGTACGTGAGAAGGTATCGCAGACTTCGGTTCCGGTAGGATTTGCAGAGATTAGCCTGGGAGTTATTCAGGTTATTTTCAATATTAAATTTAACAAATAAAGTTTTCATGTTTTGGTACTTGGAATCTTAGGATGCAACGAGATTTCGAATTCCTTTAAAATCGGCAAACGGTGATGTTGGTTTCATAACAATAGCATCGTGGGCTCCTGATCCTGAGGTACGTCCTCCCAGATCACCAGCGAAAGTAGCTGATCCACAAGCAAGAGGTTTGAATCAGAGAGGTTCTTAAAAATTACTTCAAACATTAATTGTGTATTCTAATTCATAGGTCATAGAAGATCACAGTCACTTCCATCAAAATTGGGTGTGAAACTATTTGTTCCGATTCAGGAGAAAATCTATGATGTTTTCGCAAATCCTCGTGTAAGTATATAGAACTATGATCCGAGTGATAGTTGATTATTGTACTGTTTGTCTCATAAATAGATTCACACATACCGACTTCATTCCGGGCTGGGTGGAGACATTAGTGTCCAAGAGGTTCTAATGGAAAGCCGGTACTGCTTTATTATCCCACAACAATTGCTGTAAGGCATAGGTATAGCCATCTGATAGAGTACAAGTTTTGCTAAAGAAATTTCTTGCAGATCAATATGGATTATGAGGGAAAAGGAACTTTTACAAGAGATATCTGGAATGGGAGAACTCGGTGGTGAATGGAAACGCCGACAAATTGAGTTACTTGACAAGCATCTGAAACTATTGAAGGACTATTCACAAGCTAAACAAATTTTACAACAAACTATGAAGGAAGATGGTAAGAATATGGTAAATACGAGACATGATTCACGGTATTAATAGATTTTTGTGATTGCTTAGGTCCTTTCTTCAAGCAGTCTTCGGTCAAAACTGACGAATCTCTGGAATTTATTCCGGTGAACCTACACTTACAACGCATGTGGGCACAGAACGATGCCCTTAATCGTACAGGCGTACTAGACATTATAACCGTTGGTGCTTTTACAAGGCATGCAGGAAAACAGCGTACTGGAGGTTTAATCAAGTACGTTTTAAGAAATTTTGCATAACTGCGATCGATTAAACATTTTTTTTGTAGACTTCTTCAGCAAATCAAAGATTCTCCTTCAAAATTCGATGACAATGAATGTAAAGTTCAAACCGCAAACGATGCTGTACAAGCTATAAAACAATTACGAAAGGAAATCGTTGAAATAATGTCCCAGTTGCTATTCTTGGCAAAATCCAAGAATCCAAAAGGAATGATGCCATTGTGCAATGAGATGATTACCAAAACCAAAACACTTCTTAGTATATGGGAACCAAGTCTTGTGGATGAAGCTTTTTCCTTTATAGAACAACACCGCATCATTGAGGAACCTGATAATGTATTGATGGTGAGTAGACAAGGGTGTGTGACACAGAGCTTAATATTTAGATTTCCATTCAGCCGATGTCACCATTTAAAAAGATTACTCAACAATTGAGTGCACTTGATTTGAAATCGCCTGAATTGGAAGACTTTGCCACACCAGTAGTTGCTCCACCTGATCTATGGCCAAAAACACAACGAACTCCTACAACTTCTCGGCCATTTGGCTTAACGAGCAACTTACGAATGAAATCTCCATCTATGACAGACATAAGTGCAATTTTCTCGATTCGGAACTCAATGAAAATATACAGCGAACAACTGTCTGCCAGTGAATCAGAAGAAGACGCTGCCGTTACCCATCAATCACTCCCAGTGACGGTTAATTTTGAAACGGATTTAGATTTCCGTGACTCGCATTTTGATGACAGCCCAAAGGAGAGAAGTAATTTGGACGAGATGCTAATGGATCTTGGGTCTGGGGCAGTTAATGTCATGGATTCAACTCTCATAATCGATGAAGACGATGGCGCAGTGCCTTCAAACTGTTCTATAACCATTGGCCAGGGTGTTGCCTTTCTAGATACGAAGATGATGAGTTCCAGTCCGTCGGCTAATTATTATCGACCCACTGAGGAGCCAGAACCGTTGGATCTCACCCAGTTAAATATCGAAGCAAGTGTTATGTGCCTGGTAAGCAAAATTAAATTCCTCTGTGGACGGTGTGGCAGTCCAGCGATTCGTTTGAGGCATCCCAAAAATGTAGCGAAAAGAGGTGGATTTTCAAATACGGCTCCGGATGTTGTGGGAAATCAGTCGGAGTTCCTCCAAGAAGCGAGTGTCATCAATACAGACACGGCTTGTCCCAGTAAGGATTTAAATTTGGAGTTAACTCAACCGCTAGATGAGGAGGGCGATGGGCAGTTGCGGTCAAAGAAAGGGAATAAGTTTACCGATGGTGAGAATTGCCATACTATGTTGGAGAAGACTTTAATGAATTACATTATAGGATTGGATCTATCTATGACCACAGATTGGGTATCAGAACTACGACCTTCGATGCGAAAATTACGTCATGCGATGGACGGTTTATTAAAAACTGCGAGACTAATGCACTCTGTACAGCGATTGCAACAGGATATAAGACGGAACAGTGTCAATCTCGATATCATGTATCGAAGGGATGTGTGTTTCTCTCAAGCAGTAGGTGCCACACTTCTCTGATAAAACATTTTAACGTAAATATTTATCTTTCAGCTAACAGCTTTAGTGAGTGCTCTTATGGCTAGACTATGGGGCAGCCACATAACCGAGAATTTTATAAAGGTTCTTTCGGATTTGGGCCCACTTGCATATTTCGAGTGTTTACTATCACTCTATGGTGGTGAGACAGATATGTGGGGTGATATGTCCATTGCAATCGAAGATCTTTTAACAGTACGTTTTACTCTAGTCCGCAGCAACATTCAAAGGTACGTTTTCAAATCAAATATTCAAACATTTACTTGATTCTTATAATATTTCCCACAGAGATTCTTCATCGGTGCCAATGCCACGAGTAAGTGGTATGCGTCATGCACTTAACGTATCGCTTCCTGTACCTGAGACAGTCTATTCCATTCTGCCTACAAGGGAAATGATAACATTTAAAGTGACACCTGTCTTCTTTAATATTGGTATAAACGAAAAGGCTACTTTAGCTGAAACACTGGGTTACACTCGAGATCAACATCGTTCGAATTGGGATAACTTTGATCGTCTCAAACAATATCATACTCGTTATAGGAAGTTAAATTTAAATGCTCCCGATACACCAAGCAAATCTGAACAAGTGTTGCCTGTACAAGCGGTAACTAATTTCCTGTTTCTAATGGAGGAGCAGCTGCGATCAAATGTCTCGAAAAATATGAAAATTCTTCACTTGGCTGAGGACATATGTCGGTCAATGTCTGGACTTAGATTTACATCATGCAAAAGCGCCAAAGATCGAACTGGAATGGCTGTGACATTAGAACAGTGTCGAGTATTGGTACAAGAGTTTCATTTGCCAGCAAAAAGTGTGCCGAATGTTCTCAGTACTATGCGAAGGTAATTTAAAGCAAACTATAGTGTATAGAAGTAATTTATTGTTGAAAATACGTTTTTTTTACACAAAAGTGGACAACAAATCTCCTAATCGTGAACTGGGGATTAGTCCAGAGTAGAGTACAGCTTAACAAATGTGTAGGAATAAATTCTTAATGGTACAGATTGACATGCTAATCTAACAATTCGTAAACCACGTTTTTTAAAAAGTGAAGTAGAGTATGTAGACAATCTACTTCAATACTATGCAAAAAAGAAAAAAATATATAAACTAAAAGGCATAGCAATCAGTCTCGTAAAAGTTTACACGCTTATTTAGCTGGTGCTCCAGTTCAGGTTCAACCTGGGCATCAACGAACAGGCTTCTTCAGCTAGCTAGATTCTTAGGTAACTCCCAGTTGCGCACTCCAAGTTGGTTGAGATCTTCTTCTAATTGCATGTTGCCTTGGCTGGCGTGTTCTTCTATTACGTTGTGCCTTCGGGTTAGATTCGAAGACTATGCGGGCTGAACCGTTTGTGTCTGCTGTCCACGAACGCGACTTAGATTTTCAATTAACTGATCAGACTCGGCAATAAGAGCTAAAAGTGCCTTCCATTCTTGCGAAAATATAAATTACGCAACATAAATGGTTTTGAGAAGCCATGCCACTTTGGTCTACCTCAGACAGTCGCGCCAGTTATTCATTTTTTAAATGATTATTGTGGCCAGTAGAATGGGAATGACTTCGCCTTCAAAGGTTATATCAGGTCCCAAAAGAACGATATAACAATTAGCTTATCGAAACAATAAATTTAATGAAATATTCACTGAGATGAAGTATTTCTTTTAACAAATTGATTTCTTTTTGTAATTTCAGTGAAGGCACCAGAATGGATAATGTTATGAAAAATATAGGCAAGCGAAAATATGCATTTAATCTGCCGCAAGTATATTCGTTACCGGCTATGTATCGCCCACCTGTAGGCTCATATGGAAAGGCAGAAACTTAAAAATAAAATTAATGATACAAAAAGTCATTGACAAGCGAAATGCAGTTCCATATTAGTTGACCTGAAAACTATTAGGAATTGTTGCTATAAATAATGTATACAGCACACTTACAGCAGCCTTGTGTTTTACTTAAAAGTTTTTTTGTTAAATTTGTTAAAAATCTTTATTTTATAATTTGTTATAATATTTTTCTACAAACTTAAGTGTAAGCTGTTTTGTTATTCGCTAGGTTATTGTTTGTTCGCATCGCATTGTGGACTTAATCTTAACATTTAGCAAGAGTTTTAGTTTTGTTTATAAAACTGGTGCAAAATAAAAACAGAAATGCTAAAGAAAGAAAGTTTACAGTACGAATAAAACAACGGGTAATTATCATCTACGTGCCAAATATAAAAACCAATTTGTTACAGAATATTTAAAAAAAAAAAACAAAAATAAATTGTTGTTTTACATTTATAATTTATTAGTCTACCTACACCTTGTTCTTTACACACACACTAAAGCGTAGATAAAAATACTAAATATTTAGCGGTAGTGTACTTTTTTTTTCAAATTTGGGAAATGTAGTAAGTAGATTAGATACAAAACTATTTATTATTTATTTGTATAGAAATTAAATAAAAAGGAATGATGCAGAAACTGTGGGAAATGTGGTTTTCTTAATTTTTGTCAGTAAAAAAGCCAAGTTAAACAAAAGAGTTTGCTATGCATCCACCGGCACAATTAATCGTTTGGACTGTATTAAAACTTCCCCACCAGGCCATTCCGGGAAAATGTTTCCGAAAATGGAGATAAGGATCGTCATGGACGCACATTGACTCGTGACGTCTTGAGCAACCATCAACCGGCCGTTTAGTCCAGTTTAGGAGTTAGGAACGTTAGCGTGAATTGAACAGTGGAGGCTTGATCAAATAATACATGTGGTTAGGATGGAAATAATTCCTAAAACAAGGGCCGCAAGTGTTTGCAATAATATATTTGACTAGTAGTTATAATTCTGTAGATATAATTTACAATTCAAACAATAAACAGAAAAGGAGCACTAGGAATCGTTTTCAGACACTGCCGATACCATAGCAGTTCCACGGAGAATCCAAAAATCTGGAGGCTTATCGCTCCCTAATAAAATTGATAAAATAAAGTTCGTTGAATGGCCCGTCGTAGACAATACTCCAGATCGCGCTTGAGTTTTGTAAAGTGGAGCCTTAAATATAAAAATTATATTGATTATAAGAACTTATAAAAAGTTTCTTCAACTAACGTCATAACGATCACCAGGAATCATCTGAAGGCATGGTTTGAAATTTAGTGCAGGCAATCGAGAGTACAATTCTCCTTCACGAGCATCACAAAGACCGCCTACTTCTGAATCCCAACGGCCTGCTTCAATGAAAATTCCATGGGACATCACTCCAGCCTCAGGAATCTCCAATGGACCATACAGATCTGCATCCTAAGTAAAAAGAAAAGAATGATAACAAATTTGAACATAGTGCATTGAAGTGGAAATTCATTACGGATTTTCCTTCTTGACGTCTTTCAAAGAAATCCTGCTGTACCAGGACGGTATCAGTAACAATGAAATCAATTTTAAGAGAATCAATCGGAAAACGATGTTTTCGAGCGTGAGTTTGTAGAATCCCAGTTAGAAATGATTGCGGAAAATATAGTCCACTGATCCAAAAGGAACGTGGGTTACCATTTTTAACCCAGTCTTGCATGAAATCAATTCGCCGCTGAAAGTCAGCGATATAATTCGGCAGAGACTTGATTGAAAGGAAACTCTTGGCGGTCCACATTTGAGGAACCAGGTTGTTGAGGAATGAATAAAAGACTTCTTCCAACGCCTCAGACATGACTACCAGGCCCTTAATGGCCTTTTCCAGGTTTATCAAACTGTCATGAACAATCTTTAAGAAATTATTATACCGGTCAGATTCTTGGGTGAGTACAGTTGTAAGTGAAGGAACCTGACCCTTATCATCCAACTGAAAATAGTTATAAGTTACAAGTGCGGTCAAATGTTATTTTGAAGACAAATTACAATTGCAAGATTGGGGAACATTTCCTCTAAAGAAATCTTCCTTATCAGAACCTCCTTTACTTTGTGAATAACATCCAAACAAATTTCATTATCAGCGGACTGACTATCATCTCCGGCAGCCTTGGGCTGACCCAGTAATAACGTCGATATGAAGAAATCAGTCTCCTTTGTTTGAAACACAATGTTAGCATTCTGATTCATACCGAAAAGTTCGGGATCTTCTTCCGTTGGAAAACTGCGCACATACTCCCTATATTGTTCAAGGGTTTTCCTTCTCGGATTACGATAAAACGTATTTCGGCTGTAGCAATAGTCCTCATTTATAATGGCAGGTGAGGAGAATATCTTAAGAATTGTGCGTAAACATCGTTGATCCCAGTAATCTGTCACTCGACCGCCCCAAGTGATCTCACCATTTATGTAGGCAATCGCTTCCCATGGAATCTCCTCAGTAGCACGTTTCCGATCAATATACACATCCAGCGTCTTTATGCCACATTCACGATCGCTTTCATTGAATTCGTATAAAATATTCCACCCGAGAGGTCCAAATTTTCTTCTCTCCAAAATAACCGAATGAAACATACAGATTCCGAAGACCAAGGCACGCCATTTAGGCCCAAGTACATGAATCTCGAAGTAGTCCTTCTTTATGTCAGCTAATGCACCTAAAACATTTGCCTTGATACCTTTTGGTGGTTCGTTGGTTAACTTTACTGAGTTTTGGAGCACACTTATGGGGAAAAACTTTGTTGGCATAGATGAGAGGTATAAACGGAAGTCTTCATGGGCTTTTGTTATTCCCAATGTTATGTTTCGAACGACATTCTCCATTTGTTGCATCCACGAAGTGGCTAGATGGCAATTTTGCAAAAATACCCAGTGCCCGGATTTGAGACTACGATCGATAAGGCTCTCTGCAATGGGACCCTGTCCTTGACCTAAAGATATCGAATAAAACTTGTCTAGGTATTGCATTTCTGCGGTGAATTTTAAAAAGTTCGCCATTGGATCGGAACCGGTTGATAGGACGAAAACTAGTGGAGTTATATTTGAGGTATCTTGATAGCTTTGGAAAGAGAAAACAGTCAACAACATAATTTCCCAGCTCATTTAACCTACACAGATTTTAGCTGACTTCCACCGCTAACTTCAACGAAGAAACCCCCAATGGTTGAGCGTACATAAGCCGAAACGCACGAAGTGAACTTTTCCTTGCGAAAGGCTTTGATCACACAGAGCTTCTGGAAATTTGTTAGTTTTGAGTTCAAATTAACACGCCTTCGGGTGCCTCCAAAATAGAAAACCTATAAAATCGCAAAAAATTGGAGAAAGATTGATTCTGTTTTCAAATATTTTGTCTAAACCTCTTTAAAGTCGTTAATTTGGATGACCAGTTTTCCCCTAATTTCTTCAGAGAATCCCTTAAAGTCCGGAAATGTATTCTCCATGTAACAACAGGATTCCCAATCCTGAGCGCTCATCGTTACATTTCCCGGCTTTGGTTTGACGTCTACAGCCCCAACTATTCCTCGGGTAAGAAAATTAAATTCCACCGGAACTAATCGCCCTTCCTGAAAGACATTAGCCGTTTTCAAAGGACCATCAGAAGACTGACAGTGAATGATTACCTGTTTTTCAATAGCTATTGCCAAAAGAAAGCTGAAAATTATTTTATGATTTTCGAATAGGCCTCGGCAAATGTTAACATATAAAGCTTTAAGTTCGTCCTCCTTCAATTGTTGTATACGTTCTTCGGTGGTCATTTTAGGATGTGGAGCTTGAATGACGTTACAGAAAACCAATGAAAAATACTTCAAACTATACTGGTACATGGGGTCGATTTCAGCAAGGCCTGCGATGACAAAGTACAACACAGCCCCTCGGGACGCTAGACTTCGGTACTTTTCTCTGGTGGCTGTTATGACTTTTTCGGTTTCCTCAGTGTCAATTAGACGGGTAGCGATAATGAGTGAGGTTTCCTGGTAAAGTTTAAAGAAAATGCCAATGGAATACCAATTTTTTTTGCAAAGCAGAGAAATTTAAGTAAAGCTATGTCCTACCCTTTATCTCAAAGTGAGTGAGTGAGTATTGTACATACCTTAGCATCGTTAAGTGTTTCCACTAATTCTTCGTCATCCAAAATATTTCCCTTTGAATTAAACAGCAACTTAAGTACTTTGTCTTCCAGCGCCAATAATTGTTGCTTGTCTGTGTTAATTTTGACAATAAGATCATTTCGTTGCACCTCTAATGCCGGCAACTCAATCGCTACAATATCACTAAAATCAAAGTAACAGTCAATGAATTTGCCAAAGCCATAGACCAGCTTACTCACCCTAAAAGTTGATCTTCAAGCCCAGCTTCAGTGACGAGGAAGTTCACCAAAGTCACGTTTATACATATTTCTGGCAAATAGTGTGGATTAGATAACTTTGTCGTCATGTACAGCTTAAATTTTGGATCATAATCGATAACGACTTCTCCCAACTTTAAATAAACCCTTCCCTCTTGAATGAAGGTCTCACGCTGAAGAATTGGCCGCAGGGACGGATCAATGGACTCATCGAGATCTTCTATTAAAACAGGGAATCCTTGTCTTATGGCATTTTCTAAAATCCGCAAAAAGTTGCCATCAGTCATTTTTAAAATGTACAAATTGTTTGGCTTCTCTAAGTTCCTTATCCAACGGTTCGCCTAAAAATTCGTTTTTATTGAAATGTTGACGATGATGTATTGAGTAAAATACCTGCTCTTGCGGGTCAATCATTAGGGGCCACCGTAATGCTCGAGTCGCATACAGTCCATTTTCTACGGATATCGTGTCCCTTGGGAGGCCAGCCATTGTCCAAGTTCTCATTTCATAGGCATCACCGAGGATAGACAAAAGACTGAATTCAGCACTACTTGGAATTTCATACTTCCGGCACTCATCTACCCAAACACTTATCAAGTTCCTGCGGTAGTCTGTGGAAAATGCCCCAAGGTAGGCAACACATGCAGATGATACAAGCACATCTCCCGGCACAGCCCAAAGTTCATTGGACAAAGTCTGGAAATAGACTTTTGAAAGGAACTCCAACTGGATGTGAATGGATAGGAAAAACCCACTTTGACAGTTTCCTTCCAACGAATTTCTTCATCTGCCAAAGCCGAAGTAAGACGACCAGCACGATTGATTCTTCCGTATGTGAGATCTACGCTATCTTGAATAACTTTGAACTCACGGCTTTTCACATCAATCGAATCTTTGAGAGCTTGCATCTTTGCCTCTACCTCGGCTAATTCCTGTTGCTTGGCTCGAAGAAGTTTCATTACATCTTTGAGTTCTGCTTCGGCAGCCTTTTGGCGTAGAATCTTGGGCTCAACAACTTTGTAAACTTTTGCAAACTTATCGATCGCGATCACCCATAAACTGACTCCTTTCGCCACCTTCGACACCTTTTCAATTTTCTGCAAGGAGAAGATGGTATGAACTTTTTGTCACTGTAAAACCAGTTGTACCTACCGCTGGGATAAAATCCTTATGCTCAATGTAAGTCTTGACTTTCTTAAGTGTCGCTTCGGGGATGTGCTCTTTGTCGTACTCCATTAGTCGTTTCAAAAAGTTCACATCTGCCATGACTGACTTTGCAGACTGCCAGGTCGGCCTGCACAAACCTAAGTCCAGAATTAAGTTCATAGTCAAAAAGAATCACATACTTAGCTCCTAATAGAATGCACACAGCTTCCATGACGAACTGCACCAATTGTGGTGGTGTAGTGAAAGCTTTGATTTCATTGATGTCGGCTTTGCTTAAGGCCTTGAGAGCATTCTCGGCTTCTTGCAGGGCTGGCATTGCAATCTCCAAGTCCTTCATCGCATCGTCGGCGATATTTTGGCAGAGCTCTGCCTTATCTTTGGCAAATGCCTCATCTTTGGCTACAGACTCCTTTACAGCATCTGAATTTTTTGTGTCTATCTCAAGCTTTGATAGGAGTTCCCTCATGTAAGAAGCCTCTCTGTCTAACTGTGGAACCATCACTTCGAGGTCTTTTTGCATCACAGCGATCTACAATGAAGGCGGGAGTTAGGAAGAGTTTCTGTCTACGAGGAGAATGAATCTTACAATGCTATTGGTTTGTAAAATTTTGTTAAGTCCATTGGAGATACGCCTGCGCTTGGCAATGATTATATTAGTTCGACTCTTCAGGATGCTCTTGTAAAGCTTCATGAGTTCTAAATAACTACTTGGTGTTGTGTAGTAATGACGCTTCATTTCTTTGTAATATCTAATCGATGCATCTTCAACGGTCTGATCGGAGGAGATAACTAAAAATTAAATGAAAACATGCCACTATTCCCTTACCTTATGCATAAATACACTGGTTTTGGCTAACTTCTCACGATCGGTTTTCTTTTCAGCGACATCTGCGAGCAGACCAACTGCAACCGAGTACAAAGCTTCCGCTGGCCAGCTTGAAAACCAGTCAATCGTTGTGCAATTGACTAAAGACGGGAACATTCGGCAGCGCCTTCGGAATGCATCGCCCACAGGACTCATGGAGATGACAACATGCAGATTATTTCTGACCCGGTTGATGAAGAATTTGTAGATGTCATCTCTGTTGCAACCTGTCTAAAGAATGAAAAGCGCGAGTTATTCTAAATGTCATACGAGTTGACGAGTTAAGCCTGATAAACCCTAAAAAGACACGATATCCCAGGTTCTAGTACACCACCAGGACGATGGTTGAGAAAATCGAAAGTAAAGCTAGTTGGTTTGGAGTGGTTCTCTAGAGAAGTGCACTTAGACGAAAGTTAAGTCATACCAATGTCAGCAGGTGGAATGACGACCAGTCTCCGAACATCGTCGGGTTTGGAAACACTTCGCTGTAGCACTCAGGCGCAATTGGTCCGTTGTACTACCAGAACATCGGTACATAAGTACAACCGCGAGCTTGAAGAGCTGCATATGGATGTAGTCCAACGACAGCCAGCTAGCCACAACTGCATATCCCTTTCTTATATAAGAACGTGGGAAACATTGAAAACTTGAGTAACTTGTTCCCTTTAATGTCATCTGGATTAAGAACCAAGCGGTTGAAAATGAAAACGAGTCGCACTGGCAATAATCAAAACAGCAATCAACGAAAAAACTTAAAGGGAATTCCAAAATCACTGGGTAAAACTCTAAACGTGCAAAGCGGCAAGATCACACGTACAGAAACCGAATAATCCCTCACCAAAAAGATCATAGTTTTAAGCAGTTGGAACTAGTTACAGGACACATTAAGCACAACAACAACAGAGGTTTTAAGGAACTGTGCCAATGAAGAACATTTTCGATGTCACTGCCCAGTCTAAGTGCGAATGCGACAAAATATTCTAGGGTCCACGAGGATATCGGTTCAGAACCATGTCCGGTACAGGGGTTTCGATGACATCCAGAAAATTCTCCCGGTCATAGGTGCACTAAAATAAAAATAAATAGCTGGCGCGACAGCTCGAGATGAGCCAAGGCCTAGCTTCTCACAACCATTCATGTTGTGCGTGTTTATATTGTTCGCACGAATGGAAGGGACCTACAATTTATTGCCGACTCCGAACGGCGAAGTGAGAAGCTCTTTCATGACAAATTATACTCCCGGAGGCTTGTCATACCCCGACGAGAGGTGGTGCCGCGAAAAATGTTTTGGTGTTTTCTGGCTGGGGCTTGAACCCACGCCGCTCGGTCAACAGTCCAACGCACTAACCACTGAGCCACGGCGCCCACATATGTGCACTGGTGTGTTTAAATTCTTCCTAGCTTACGCACAATTTTTCTTTTATTTTTTAGAACCTGCTCTTATGGTTGACACTGTGACCTAGCAACATTTGTTGGTCTCCGGTCTTCTTGGCCTAATAGGTCTACTACCTTCCTAATGAAGGTGAGAATGTCATTATTAGTTTTTAAACTTCGCTACTGAACAGAATTCCCTATGAAAGATCCGGCTACGGAGCCAGTATAGTGCCGGACATTCCTCTTTCACACTGAACCGACACTCTGAATCTGAACAATTTTGTTTGTTGAGATGATATCTTAGACCGCAATGGCCGCTAAGGAAGACTACTAGCTTCCTCATGTTGTTCCTATCGAGGCTTAAAATTTCCTTGCAGGTAAAGGGCTTGATAAGTCCCTTGGATTGTCTAAGCTCGGGGACATTTTCCTAACAGGAGAGGCGAAGTTGGTGCTCCCAGTTGTTTAACAACAAAGCTGTGGCGGAACGCCACAGAAGGGTTCTGGTCCCTAGCCAGCTCATCCGCAGTTTCATTGTCTACAATGCCCTGATACGTTTCGTCAAGAGCTCAGGTTGGTTCGAGAACAGGCCAACCAATGGTTAAGAGAGTTAGCACCGGTACCACGAGTTTTTAGTAAAGGGGAACACAATGGACCAAATGACCCCCGTGCAAGCACTAATAACGTGCACTTCCCCCCTAACCTAACCTAACCTAAGCCGTTGTAGCCGGGCACCCAACCAAGCTTGACCTTGTTGCGCCTGGCAAGTGATTGAAGGGTATCGTAGCACTTGACTGACCTAGATTTCACGAAGTGGGATGTCAATAGTTTAAGCGCTGCCTGACTATCTGAACATTCACCAAGTCTAGTCAAGTCTAACGAAAGAAATGGTGAACGCAACGTGCCTGTACATGTACGTACTATACTCCATATAATAATTCTTCGACCTCAGTTTTAACGCTAAATAAACAAGAAAAAGTGAAGATTATTCCAGAATTTCACTGCTCTGACTGGCGTCTAGCATCAGATTCAACTGCTACTTACAGCTTTATTTGTAGCATTGCATGGTTCTCGAGAATCCAGAATGATTTTCTCATAGTCATCTCCTTCAAAGAGATTTGGCACCTCACCAGAGTTCAGTATATTGTTGATGTCTTCCAAGAATTCTTCTTCAACAATTTGTGTGTCCACGATAAGGAATACCAGTGGAGTGTTGTCAACCTGTAATGCATATTCAATGTGTGTGAGTTGAACTTGAGTTGATGTTCCTTCCATACCCCAGCTATTCTGTAAAGAATCCTAAGATCGTCATGGAATGCCGTGATATCATAATTCCGCCGCAGTTCAATTTGGAAACATTTGTACTCGTTTACATGCGCCGCCAAACGTGTCAACGACTGCTTTCCCATTCCCGCAACACCAACCAACAAACCATTACCTCGGTCGGCCCGCAGTAAACGTGCCAATCTCACCGTATGCTCCATAGCATCTTGAAAGAAAATCAATTTCATATCCTTTCCCGTGGCTGAATTGTAGTCCCCCATAAAGTCCAATAAGATACTCCCCAACTTCGTGAGCTCTTTGATTTCCTCGTAGATTCGTTCGGCGCGAAGCTGGCCAAAAATCATAAAATCGCCAAATAAAACCACTTCACCCTCCCTCACGACTTCCTTGTTGAAATGTTTCAAACACACTTCTGACATAAGCGACTTGAAGACGGTTTCGTCCTCACTATTGATTAGACGATCAAAATATACTCGGCAGTTTTCATGGTAAAATAAACGCAGTATTTGCATGTCGGTGCTGTAATTGGAGCTGTCCGATTGTAGAATGCCTTGGACACACTTTGACAGGTCTCGCAGGTTGAAAATGTAATGTGATTTGTCTGGAGTCGGAAGCATCTCCTCAGCAATTCGAGTGTAGATTTCGACAAGAGCATTGCAAATGGGCAGAGCCAAGGGTCGAATGGCTGCCGAAAAATCACCTAAAAAGCTACGTGCACACATAGCGTTAAGAGTGGACAAACCTGCAGAAATTACGAACTTACCCAGAAAGAATTCCAGCAAAAATGGTAGTCAGAGTTTCATGGCTTGGTTTTGGAAGGTTCAACAAAGCGAAATGGCGCACAAACCTAGAATGCAACCAATTTATTTGTACGTAGACATATTTCATGTGAAAGAGATAATCATACCTGGGTGTGAGGGGATTTCGTCCGCCACCTGGTGGAGCACACCCAGCGCCAAGTGCAACTTCCACCACATCCTTCCAGAAAAGTTTTTCACGATCATAAAAACCCTTGTTATCCAAATATTGTCTTAAATAAAAAAAAAATTTAGTTTTACGTATGTACATACATAAGTACCTATAAGTAAGCTTGTCAAAATCCGCAGCTGTAAGTGTCCTAGGAATCAACCAAAAAGTAACGCTCGCTGTTTTGTTAAAGTCGGTGCTGATACTGACCTCACCGACGCTTTTGATGTCAGAAAATGCTTTTGACAAGGAGACGTGCTGTCAAACGACTAATTTAATGTCACTCTAGAACGGATTGTAAGGAACTTAGAAGAGCCGACATCTTTCAAAAATTTGCACTGGCTTTGCCGATGCCATTAACATCATTTAACGAACATTGCGGGCTGTCGGTATCAAAGTGGCTAAGATGGGTCTTGTGACTAACGACTTCGAAACAATGTAAGCTTTTATCAAGAAAATAAATTTAACACCGACGGCACAACTCACTGCGTTGGTCTTCGCCAGGGATGCGTTTTGTCGCCTCTCCTTTTCATTGGGTAGGTAGGGTGTATTGGATGTTCCAGCGCAGCTCTGGCGAGGAAGGGTGACTTAAGGATAAGTCAAATACTTTTCCCTGATGATTTGGGCATCCTAATGTCCACCCAGACGGAGCTCCAGCGCGCACTAGATAGGTTTGTAGCTCTCTGTGCTGAAGCTTCGAACGGATAAGTCCATACTTCGATGGTTTGGCCGTGTTAAACACATGCCCCCAACTCGGCGTCCCCCGCATAGGCCCAGGAAGAGATGGTTGGGGTCAATTCTAAAATCTCACCTCTACCCGTATGTGAATAGCCTTTGATGATTTAGAGTCGATGGAGGAAGATCAGGAGATGTAGCGGGTCGATAAACCTACGACCATCTTAGTTATTGGAAAATGATAAAATGATGACCCTAATCATTCTAATCATGGACTGATGAAGAGATACATACTTGGCCGTGTAGGGAGCTATAATTAGTAACTGGCACATTGTCCAGTCATTGTCTTCTGAGGAAGCACGCCTGAAGACATAAGCTCTCAGCTACAGATGTTTGCGGGTATTGCAACAACCAATACGCCGCTGAGGACAAAACACACTTAATATGTGAATGTCAGGGAATTGCCAAGACACGCATAAAGCTTCTCGGCAGCTATTTCTTTAGTAATCTAGAGGAGCTTGGGTATAATAGCTATAAAAACATGGTAAAAATTTGTAGGGAAATCAAACGCTTTCATGAAATGGTTAACGTTTTGCCAATTCAGTTTCACAGGGATTACGATGGACACACTATGGGGCCAAGTGTCTTATGTAAGCGCTGGCTGCATATTCCTCCTCTACCTTACTAACCTAACCTAGCCGTGTTGAGATAAAAGGAGGGAAAGCTTAACTGCAGTGGAGCATAAGAAATGCGTATGAGATACTGCAACCAATTTGAAGTGCGCAACTGCAGGACCTAGCTGCCCTTATAAACCTTGCTTGAGTCTACTCCGGTCTTCTGTGCCATGGAAAGTAAAGCTAGTAACGCAATTAGTTTAATTTTCCTAAAATTGATAGGACAGCATCGAATGAAGTAATAGTTTGCTGCAGGTTTAAAAATATCCAATTTCTAATATACCTACACATACAGTAGAAATCAATTATAATGACACTGAGGAGACGTGTGAATGTTATCGCTTTAAGCAGTTCATTGGTCTAAACGATAACGAATCCTGTGGTTCTACTGAAACTCTGGAAATTCATCGCTCATTGCTGTCATTTAACCGATTTTTACTGCTCTTCCAAAATTTTGTTATCACAAACCTTAAAAGTTCAATTGGAGGTTGACTGCCGTAGGTATCCAATCTGGGCATGTTCACGTCGTCTATAAATATTATCACAGTCTTTCCAATAGGAGCACTCAGCATGTTTCGTTTTCGCTTCTCCAGCTGGGCTTCCATCATTTCCTGTGTTCGAAGGCTACTTGTTTGGGCCGAAAAGTTCAAAAGCACCGGGATGAAGTTTCTCTTTGTCAGTCTTTTCAGTGTTGACATTGCCAGAACAGTTTTTCCAACGCCTGTATCACCAGTCACCATCACGGGATATTTCCGTAGAAACAACAACTCACAAAAGAAACTACAAAAGGGAATCGCTCATCAGTGAAGTAATTTTTATTGAATATCAGTACTAAATACCCATATTTGGTTGTATCCACTGTTGGTACTTGCATGTCAAAGTACTTATCCGAAGGATTAAAGAGGAAGGGTTCAAGAATAGCCTGCCATCTCTGCCATTCATTTTCCTCCAAATACACCCGATATTCCCAGACTGAAGCCTCAGGAAGCCTGCAATTAAAAATTGATGTTCGCAGTTTTGTTGTAGCCTTCTACCGCACCCACTTACTCATTGGCCAAATTACTATCTGCGAATAATTTCCGCATTCGTGTCTCAAACACGACTTGGGAGTCATCCCTAAAATTAGATCCAATCGCCCAGAGTGTGGACCATATGAAAATCTTACTCAATAAGCTCTTGGCTCTGTCTATGGGTAACGAAGTGAATTTTATTTTTTCAATCATATCGGTCAGCAATTCACAACAGAGAAGGGTCTTCGACGTTACCACCTGATGAATCGGGTAGGTGCCATATTTGTTCCCGATTTTGATGAGATCTTGAAAGTAAGTTTTCATCAAACCGTGTATAAAGTCCATTTGTTCAGTTGTAAGTTTTTTCTCGACCGGACCATTCCTCCAGGATTGTACTAATGGCAAGCAACCCAATTCTTCAGGATCGACGTATACCATACCGCAACGAGAGACTGTAGCAGGTGATGCTTGTGTCAAGTCCTGAACTTCAAAAAGCATGTGAACCCAAGGGGTCAGCTTGATTCGCTCGGAATTGGCCAAACAGAGCATTTTATTGTCATCTAATACAGTGTTCATATTTTCGATCCACACAGCATCCACAGGGCCATCGCACACAATCCATTGGTGAACTTCCTCTGAAATATAAGAAGTTTGTAGGAAATTGCTTGAAAAACATTAACGACTTAGGAGGTAGTTAGTTTCAAATTGAATAAAGGTAAAATAAGACAGGATTGTTAAGATCATCACAGCGACACTTGAAACAATGCTGAACTTACATAGTTCCAGTAGACATCCACTGTAGTAATAGAGCGGCAAAAACAGCACTCACGACTAGGTTAGGTGAGCGGGCCGATGAAGATGATGAAACCCTGTTCATCTCACATAGGTCAATGTAGACCCGTTGTGGTTCCCATGTGTTTTACCAGCTACTTCCACTGCGTGATTCTATATACCTTATGACAGCCACTTGGCTATCCTTGGGAACTTGAGGAGGTCAGACAGTGAACCATCGGAAAGCTCCTTGATGTTATCGAAGAGGTATCTGTCCAAGTTCTTCTTCTAATATTGCAGAAAGAGGCTTGGGTAATGACAGAAAAGTGAGTCAGAAGAAGAGAAATAAAGGGTTTTTCAATAGGGACGCTACAAAAGTAAAGCGACAGGGACAGCAAACAACGCCATATTTTTCTTACGGTTTTTTGACATTTCTCTTCAGTAAGGTTTGCCATTTCATGATGAAAAGATATACGAGCCAACAACGAGTCGAAGTTATTAAAATTTACTACCGAAATTCGGAGTCAGTGGCCTCAACGTTAAGAGCGCTACGTCCAATTTATGGTCGTCATAATTTCTGGCTGGATGGCTTCGTCAATAAACAAAATATGCGGTATTGGTCAGGCAGCAATCCACACGTACTCCATGAGTCATCATTGCATCCCGAAAAAATTACGGTTTGGTGTGGTTTATGGGCCGGCGGCGTCATTGGGCCGTACTTCTTCCGTGATGATCAAGACCGGCACGTTACTGTGAATGGGGATCGCTACCGTTCAATGATAACCGAATATTTTTGGCCCCAATTGGATGATATGGACTTGGAGGACATGTGGTTCCAACAGGACGGCGCCACAAGCCACACAGCGAATGTCACAATCAATTTATTGGAAACCAAGTTTGGAGAACGTGTTATCTCACGAAATGGTCCAGTCGCTTGGCCGCCTCGGTCGTGCGATTTGACGCCGTTAGACTATTTCCTGTGGGGCTACGTCAAGTCTATGGTCTATGCCAACAAGCCAGCGACGATTGATGAACTTCGTACGAATATCGAACGTGAAATTGCAGCAGTATCGGCCGATTTATGCTTGAAAACCGTCGAAAATTGGGTTCAGCGTCTGGACTTCTGCAAGCGTGCCCGTGGTGGCCATGCAAAAGAAATCGAGTTCCATACATAATGGCATCAAACGTACTTTCACAGGAATAAAGAATTTCATTGATATCCAAAACCGTTTTTGTTTTATTTGAAAAAACTTTTGAAGCGCTCTTATTAAAAAACCCTGTAGGTCCATGGATAACTAACACCTTCGTTCTGACCCGATGGACTAGAACGAAAGAGAACATATGTACAAAGATACCGACTACACCATTCCAACCTCAGACTTCGATAGGAGATTTTATCTCAAAATATCAAGACGGATACGCTGACGGATTGAAAATGGACGCTGGTACTGGTGCCGGTATCTTTTGTAAGTCCAGAGGGGTAGACTAATTCTTCAAAATTGGAGATGCATGCAGCGTTTTTCAAGCCGAGATAACTGCCATTCTACAGACCGCTAAGTTAATCAAAAAACGAAAACATTGTCAGGGAAACTATGTATTACTATCAAGTCTCTGCAGTCAGCATCAACAAAATCGAAGCTCGTAAAGGTTTGCAGACAAACTCGCAATGATATTTTAGCGACTAATAAGGTGATCCTATCCTGGGTACCAAGGCACAAAACTATGTCAGGTATCGAGATTGCGGACGAACTTCTCAGAAAGGATGCAGAATTGGGATATGCATACACCCTTCCGGTTGCAAGGACACCCATTAACACTCTTTTCACGAAAATAGATGAGGGAACCATGATCATTACTAATACGCGATGGTCTCACATGGACACTTGTTAAATGGCCAGACCACTATGGCCACCCTTCGATAAAAAGAATTCCAAAAGTCTCGTACATCTTAGTCGAAGGGAAATACGAATCATCTCCGATATCCTTCCAGACCACTACAATGACTACTGCAGACGCTGCAGGGACGAAAAGGCAAGAGAATTCGTCCAGCACCTGCTACGCGAATGTCCGCACTAGCCACTGGAAGATTGCATGCTCTTGGTAATAGCTTCCTCCATGGGCTGGAGGACCTTCATATCGCTGGTTTTAGGAAACTAATGAAATTTCTATCCCTTTCTGGGTGGTTTCCAACCCAACCCTTTAATTGGATTTCCATGAGTATACTTTGTATGAGTATAATGGACCCGTTTGGGGTGTAAAAGTCGCGCAATGTTGCCCCACCAGGGGTCAAACGATGTAAGAAAGTATTCTCAACGCAAATGTCATCAAGCTCCGTATATGGAAATGAATAGGTCGCACGTCGAAAAAATCTAGAAAATAAAAATTCATTTCGATACAACAGAACAGTAGAAGAGGTTACGGAAGACCTACGTCTTTCTAGGGCCCAAACTAGGTTTGTAAAACCTACTTAATCTTTTTGGATAAAACACGCAATAATAGTCTGATACCTCCAAAGCTAAGAACCTTGAGTACCTTTTAAAGGAATGCTGACAAAAAATAGGCAACTAAAAGAAAAAAATGAATTTACCTTCATGACTAACAGCGGTTCTTACCGCCAGTCCCAACAGTCCATCCTGCCATTCCATAGTTTTGTAGTTCACATATCCATAGAGCTCGTTCAATGATACAGATTTTGGATTCAATTTTTGTATAACAACCTCTCGAAACTGTGGTCCCGGAACTTCGTTTTTGCGCAAGTGTGTCAGAGCGAATGCCAGAGTATCCAAAACTGTGGTTTTTCCACCTCCAGTTGGTCCAACCGACATGACACCCCATCGCACACACATCGTTTCATAAAGTTGAATACATTTGCGTATAGTCGATGGCACTGGTTGAAGGTTTTTCTCTCGCAATCCAATGATCATTCCCTGTTCCAACTCCGGATGCGATGAATCTGGTAGTTCAATACCAGGAAACAGATCAGAAAGAACCCCACGAAAAAGAAAAGCGTCATCTGCCAAAAACTTGGGAATATTCGAATCTCGAAGTGCTGCAATCAGTGTTATGTCTTCTCTTTGATTTGGAGCTGATCTCTTCAGAGAACCGGCCATGACGAGGACGCTCTTCACCGCACGCATTCCAAAGTCATAATGGTTTTGTTGACTTAACTGTTCACTGCAGAGCTTATACATTTGAACCATCTTATGTGCTAAGAGTTTGGGATCTTCAAAACCTTCAGAATAGAGAATAACTTCAGAGATAAGAGCATAATCAGGTACCATCATGGCAATAGGACGGAATAAGGCCTTCAAATTGTCGGGCAATTCCGTTCGACCTGCATAACCAGGGTTCATAGTTATATACACCGAACACGATTTGTTTAGCTTGATTTCGCGGCCTTCAAACATAAACCTTTTGGGTGCGATACGATAGAATTGAGTAATTCAAGAAAAACGTTGCACCACTCACCTCTTCGCATTGGTAACCTTTGCATTTCGTATGGTAATCAATTGCTGAGCTATAACCGAGAGCACCTCAATATCGATTCGGTTAAATTCATCAAAACAACACCACGCTCCGCACTGCGCCAAGCCCGAAAAGAATCGACCCATCATTTTATAGTCCAATCCTTCGGAGCAGTTAAACACCACGCACTGCTTGGCAACTGCTTTTGCAAGATCTTTGGTTGTTTCGGTTTTTCCTGTACCAGCTGGACCCGCTGGTGCACCACCTAAATCCATCTGAAGAGCACCCATCAAACAGAGATAACATCGATCTGTCAGCGGCGTAAGTACTAGAACTCCACCAGCACCAAGGTATTCATAGTAATACGGGATCCTGGCTGAAGCCATTTGTGAGACCATAGTTTCCGTGCTATCCACCCAATAAAATCGAAGCATCTTTAGCCAGTTAAAGTCCGTTCTAGAATAGGGATAAGTAAATCCATGCAAGTTCAAAAGACATTTTTTTAATTTACGATTTTGTAACTTTTCTCTCCAACAAATTGGTGATCGAATCCCTGGCGTGTACGTCAACCGTAATGAGAGCGCACAGAATCCTGCGTAGCAGACTTGATATTTCCTTCCGCGTTATTGCTGCTAAGGCCGACAAGTTGTCGAAGCATTTCTTCTCGTATTTTTTCATGGTCTTAAGAATGCTCTCGTCTGATTGGTTTCCTTGGTCAAAAATTAGGTGGACGTCTGCCGCCCACTGTTGCTGCGATACCGTGAGAACGATTTGATTCGGATGATCTTAACGAAAAGGATAAAAAGAGAACAAGCCAGTTGAAGACATAGAGATGAGTATAGTCGTATTTAGTTATACAGAGCATTCACTCTTAAAATCAATCAACAGACTCTTTGGATTTGATGGACCTATTGTGCGCTACGAGGACAATTAAGAGGACAACTGTTTTCTAGCAATTTTCCAACTAACGAAAGTTGACTATCTGTAGTACTTTATATACATTTGGAGAGGGTGTACATCGCTCTTGGAACACAACCTGCCCTATAAGCCGTCGGCGTTTATACGGCAGGACTTAGACTCTTAGTCACAAAATGAGACACTAGTTGAACATAATACTAGTTACTCACACACGCGGCCATAGTTACTAACTAAAGGTTGCGCTACAGTCCGGGGTGGACCTGGGCCTCAACCAACAAGCGTCTCCAGCCAGCTGCCTCCAGTTTCGCACGCCAAGTCTTGAACATACAAGGCAATGAATCTTGAAAAACTACAGAGAATTGCTTGTTTTGGTATCAAAGGTATGATGCGCACCTGCCCCTCATTTCTACATCGCTTCATTGGAAAGACCACCGCTAGGAATGCTATAAAACTGCAACTAAAACTGCACACAAAATCAACGCACTGTGCAACGCAGTCAGACTCAAAGAATCGGGATGCTAGACTGGATTGGCCCACAGCAAAACCCTAGACTCGCTACCAAATGGCATGGTCACGTTTCCAACCAGCTATATCACACCCAAACTGAACTTCAGAAAACACTTCCACGTGTGATTTCTCACCAGAGCACAGTGGAAGAAAAACGAAGTGGTAAAGAACTTCGACACGCTCATCCACACCGACCGATCAAAGATGAACCGCGATGAGGGGCCGGTTTCTACTCAGAATCACTGAAAATAGCAAATAGCAAGATAACACCGGATTTTGCCGGCGGCTTTTAGGCGGAGCTACTGGCGATCCAAGAGGTTTGCACGCAAGTCGGGCGTTACAAAATGCACAAACAAAACATGGCTATCCTGATAGATAGTCAAGCCCCTATCAAAGCTATTGACTCGTCTAGTGCTCGAGTGTCAGAAGGAGCTTGCCCGTTTGGGCGAACTGCTCAGAGTTACACTGCTCTAGGTTCCAGGGCACAGTAATATAAAAGCGAACGAGCGTGCAGATGAGCTGGCCAGGCAGGACTCAGCTCTACACGGCTCACTCGCAGCAAAGATACCTCTAGTAGCATTAAAGAATAAATCCACTCACGCTTCCTGCAGAAGGCCAACCTCCAAAGGCGGGGATTAACCAACTGCGCCTGATCAAGAAAGATATGCTCGACCCATGATAAGATGAGAACAAAAGATCTCATATAGAGAACCCGTCCAGATATCACGAGAATAACGGCGATAACCACGGGGCATTGGCCAATTGGAGACCATGCAGCGAAACTAGGTGTTCTATACAACCCCCGTTGCTGCAGCTGCGCCAACGAAAATGAGAAGGAAATTCTCCTATTTCCCCTGCAAATGTCCGACACCACGAAGAGGCAGACTGCGTGCACTGAACCAACCATTCTTCGACGACCTCAGCGACATCTCGGGTAAAGGGATGAGAGATCTAATCCGTTTTCTTAACTCCACAGATTGGATTAAGGCACTCCCGGCTATCTCACCCACATTCAACAACACATATCACACCACACGAGTCGTGGTAACAAAGAGGCATATACTAGTGCTGATTAGGTTCAGTCGAAGCGCCACCTCTATCTTCCCCATAAACCAGACAATCTTCTGACTAGAAATATTTGACTCAATTTCAAGAAGGGACATGTTTTGCCAGCCAATCAAAAAACTGAAAAGGCCCCTGGATACAATTTAATAATCGAACAGATCCTGAAGGAATTGCTAAAAAAAACCCTTAATCACATTGCTCTTTCTTACACATGCTTTGCTAAAACTTTTATGTGTTCCAAGTAAGAACAGTGCTTGGGCACAAGGGTATTGTCGGTAATGAAATAGCCGACGAACTGCCTAAAAAGGGATCGCGTGATTTGTTTACTGGCTATGAGCCGTTCTGTAATTAATTCAGCACTCACAAGTCGGGAGAACAAAATGTGTGTATCCCATTAAAAAAAATACCCACGGGCTTCGTCAGGTTTAAACCCTTGGATTACAAATCCAAAGAATGCCTATACAGTGTACTCTCTCTTTACGGACACCTCTTAGAAGCGAACACCTCTCATAAGCGGACAATTTTCTCGGGACCGTCGGTGTCCGCTTATGAGAGATTACACTGTACTACATACACACATAAATTGAATCGCATTTGCGCTTTACTAACCTTCAAACCATTCATGACGTTCCTTTGCCGGATAGCACTGAAAGCCGAATTTCATGTAGCGTTTCACCGCCAAAAACATGGCTTCTTCAACCTTGCTCAACCATTCTTCAACAGCACCACGGGCTTTAAGTCCTTTTCCAAATAATAGCTTTTCCCCTTCCGGTGAGATCATTGCTAGAATATCATTGGTGGCAATCATTTTACCTCCATCACCGCTCTCCTTCTGTCCAAACTCGAGTTTGGAAATGGCATCGAAACATTTCCTTAGATGTGGTTGTACAGCTTGTGGAACTCTTGTCTGTGCAAGTATCTCCAGAAGCTCATCATTCGATAGAAAGTAAAACCTGTAATCGAGAGTTAATATATATTTTGCATTTGAATGGAAACATACCTTGGAAATACAACTCGTTTAACCTCCAAATAGGCTTCCAGACCTCTAGTTATAGTGTCCAGCATCTTATTGTTTTCTTTAAGGGTGTCATAGACCTCAGTACTCGTCATAACAGGAAGAGCCAATGAAACTTTGAGTGCATTTCTCACGATTTCCTTAAAACTGCGGTCCACTGTAAGAAACAATTTCGCCTCATTCGGTAACTGCCTTTGAATGTCCGGTGATGAAAAAATGGCTTCCAGATACATCCATGAAGTTTGACAATAACTCCATTCCTCTGTAAACAGAAACTAAATGCCGATACATCGGACGACAGTTGATGATGTATGTTTACCCATGGTTATACCAAACTGCTCCATCATCGCAATCCAGTCGTCCACCTTAGCCTTCATAGGACCAACAAATTTAGACGCTGCTATGGTGTTGACGTTAACGTTTGAATCGTCTAGTATGACTTGAAGCTCTTCGGTCCCCATTAAAATGAACACATCCTTAGAATCACGATGTGGGACAATTAGCAGTTCAGTTTCTTTCCAGATGTTCTCGATACCCTTCAACATATTTTCTAACTGCGCTTCACCAGTTGCCTGGGATGATATTTCCATCAGACTGTTGGCGATATTTTCATCGAATGCGTGAGCATCCTCAAAGTTGGAGATGAGAACATTCTCTTCGTGGTAAATTCGCATGCCCAGGACTGTTTCCATCTCAGTGAAGTGACGCCCTTTGAGGTTAGGATTCCTGAGGTAACTCAAGACTGGCAGTTTATCCCTAAATGTCTCGGCACTTAGCTTGAGGGCCGGCACCAAAGCATTTTCTGGCAGGTATTTCTCAAATTGTAAACAAAGTTTCAATATCTTCGCATTCAAATCGCTCATAGTTGTAACGTTGAGATTTTGATAGCCCAACTTCTCCCATAGTTCTATGTTAGTCTCCCACTCTTCTATACTGTTCCACAGAGTTTGACGCATTCGTATGTCTTGGAATGCACGATCCATTTCATCGTACCGTGTTACATCGATCTACAAAAACAAATGATTGGAAAAAAGTCTAATCCAGGATGTTCCACCAAAGTACTTACTTTGAACTCTTTTTGGTAAACACGGTACTCATGGGCCTTTGTCTGGCACTCGGTAAGGCGCTCCAATAAACCACCAAGTTGAAGTTTTGTCTCATCTGGGTCAGATTTTTTCTGTGGAATGAATTTAATTATTTGTTACAGTGGGAAGAGCCTAAAACATAGGATGCACTGAATAAAACAAACGTTGTGTGACCTCTATGTGTCGAGTGTTACATGTATCTGAAGATTCCTTCATTTTCCATAGGGAGTTACTATTGTGTATAAGAAACTTACGTCTAGGTATTTGAATTGGTGTACTTCTGTAGCTACTTCTCGAATCTCTTCGAAAATTAACTTAATATCCTCCTGCAGTATCTCGTTTAGTTGCTGAATGAATTCATCTCTCCTGGCTTGTTGTTCCACAAGAGTTTCTTTGCAAGTTACCACTAGATCCTCGGTGTCTGTTAAGGAAAAATTCATACATTAAATTTGAATATCACAGTCGTAAAAATGCATCCAGATTCTTATCACATATTTCTTGGAAAAGTGAACACATGTCTGGTCAAAGTCACTTTTAGTCTTTTCGGACTAGGAGCTTAGTTTGGGGACGAAAGTCAAGCCGTATCAAGCCGAGATGCTGGATCTGTTTCACGCACTGGATCAGATAAAAGCAAGTCCTTGTCGGAGTTGGTAATTTAGCTGTTATCAGGCGAATGAATTCAACTGCATGACCAGCAGGAATGGAAAAGCATGCCTGCATCTTAATGAAGCTGAGTCAGTCTTGGAGTTTTACGGGTCGAGATGGATTCAAAAATTGGGGATAAATCTTTGGTTTCTTTACGCAGGTGCTGATTTTGCAATGCTGGATATCTGTTTGTACAATGTGCTATTAGAATCGACGGTGATTCGAAGGAGGTGCATTTTTTTCTGTTCGGTGTGGAGACATTCCACTGGAGCGCTCAGAAGCAACTGGTCCATTAATTCGGATTTTTTTAAAATATTCTGCATCACATTGGACTATGTACTTCAGGGTTTATTATCACCCAATGATGGAGAGAAAAGAAAGTGTATAGGGAAGTGTTAGAGACGAGAGATGAGAGAAAATATAGTGAAGTGATGAAAGAAAGAAAGAATAGCTGGCGCGACAGCCCGGGATGAGCCAAGGCTAGCTTCTCGCAACCATTCATATTGTGCGTGTTACACTTTTCGCACGAATGAAAGGGTCTTAGGTTAGGTTAGGTTAGAAGGGTGTGTGATGGATAGGCCTCATCACTTCCACTCGGAGACCTGAAGGTCCATTGTGAGTACCTTTTTAATTTTGTGGGAATAGCGGTATGATTCTCGGGACAGCCTAAGGACCTATCCTATTGTTAACTGTTTTGTGAACAAGTTAGTACTCTTTAAGAATTGGAGTAGGTCCGTTAACTGTAAGTCTGTTACCTCTGCTATGCTTGCAAAGAACCTTGATCCTAAAGCGCGTAGTCGTCGTTCTTGCAGGGCGGGGCAGTGTCACAGCAGATGTTGGATTGATTCTACCTCCTCTTCATCTCCGCAGCTTCTGCATAAATCGTTGGACTCGATTCTCCACTTGCGGAGCATGATTCCGATGGCGCAGTGACCTGTGATAACTCCAGTGAGCATGCGGATAGAGGATCTGTCCAGTGCCCGAGGGCACCTTGTTCTAGTTTTATTTAGTTTCGGCCATAGCGTCCGAGTGGTGACGCAATCCTCTCTGGCTAGCCAAAAGGAGTTGGCTTCTTTCTCTATTATGCTATCTATTATCCCATGCAATCTCCCTATCGGTGACAGATATGTCTGCTTCACTAATGTTCATAGCCAACCCCAATCTTGCCAATTCGTTGGCTTTTTCGTTCCCTTCTATGTCCTTATGTCCAGGAACCCAGCATGGAAGGGACCTACAATTTATTGCCGACTCCAAACGGCGAATTGAGAAGCTCTTTCATGACAGATTATACTCTCGGAGGCTTGTCATTCCCCGACGAGAGGTGGTGCTGCGAAAAAATGTTCGGTGTACATGGCTGGGGCTCGAATCCACGCCGCTCGTACAGCAGTCCAACGCACTAACCACTGAGCCACGACGACCACGGTGAGGTGATGATGCGCGTTAATTTTGAACGTTTGCAGGTTTTAAGTTTCTGGAAATATTGAGTAGGGCTGATTGGTTCCATAGACGTCTTGTGTGGTTGAAAAACGATCTTCGATCAAAAACAGACTTAAAGATGAGGGTGTGCAGGGAATGCCGCACGTGTTTTACGATTAAATAGACGGACTGGCGGGACACAATTCATCTGAACAATTGTGGTGAAAATACCTACATAGAAGCGCCAAGCATCCCACGTTCCGGCGGTGTTCAAGAGAAGGAATTCGACTGCAAATTTATTGATCGCTGATCTATATCTAAACGCTTGCCACGATCGAGTAAACTCAAGCATGAAGTAGGTGCACCTGGCCAAACATTAGAGTAATATTCCAGTTTCGAAGGAATGTTAGCATTATAAATCGTAGCTTAGTCTATACGAGTGAAGACCGAAGCATCTGGCACCACCTTTAAAATCAGAAATTTATTTATTCAACGTCGACTCCATTAATTTTTAGTTTGGGTACATTGGCATCCCGCTTCAGAGTCAGGCGATAGCACTTGGTTTTTAACGCGTTGAACTCAACTCGGTTTTTATCACTCCAATTGATGGTTGCATCAATATTTGAGTTGAGTTCGGTTGACTTGGGGCCGTTGTCGGGAATTCGTTAAAGAATATGCGAAGTCGAGAGTGCTATCATCCGTAAAGGAATGAATTGGATTGCGACTCGGTGAGGGAAGTTCATTGATGAATATCAAAAAAAGTGTCGGAGAAAGAACGGAGCCTTGGGGGACACCAGCGTTAGTTGCGAAGGGGGTAGGAGTATATCCATCTAATATAATCTGTATTGAACGACTACTTAAGAAGCTCGCAATCCATTTTGAGAAAACACTATCAACTCCATATGCTTGAAGCTTAATTAGAAGGGTACTGTACGCTCTCGAGACATCTAGGGTGACTATTTTGCACTCTCTGTGCTGTTGTATGAATCGAATGACTTTATTGGCCATTTGCAGTTTTGGTGAAAAAATAGTTTTCTTCTCCCCATTATGCATGCCCTTAGCATGAACCATGTTCCTCGATGAATCTACAGATTTTGTTAGAGTACTCCCGACACTGATCGAAGATCGACACTGCTAAAATCATCGCCTCCGAAGAAACTCATCAGCTCAAGTAAGCACCGCTCGATAATAGGTAGAGAGATTCCAATCTGTTTGGTAATTGTCTACCCCGTTGGTAGAACCCGACAAGATGATGCCAGCTGAATCAGTAAAACAAAGTCTGAGTTTGCAATGCTGTTCAAACATGGAGATGCGGTGCACTCAGCTTAGACAGCTCAGTGTTGCGATTCAATAGTGAATACGTCTTGTTATTTGTGTGGAGCACTCGGGTCAGGAACCAATAGGCGCAACCACCCAACGACGATAGTGAATTGATCATACATTTCGAAAAGGCAACAGCTCCTTTGCTAACTAGTCCATAAAATACAAAACTCACTTACCCATGTATTTTTCCTTTTCTTCGTTATCAATGAATATCGCGAAATCCTTTATAAGAATAAAACAATCGTGAGCGTAGTCGACATCATCGAACAGCGCTTTAAGATCGGCCTCCACATTTATCAAGTATCGCAAGTGAGCTACGAGTTCCAACGTCGAACTCGGCTGTGAGGTTATTTTAGCCATTAGCTCCTCAGTCCTCTGTTGAATTTTTTCCACTTCCGAAATCGCTAATCTAGATCAAAGGAAATGAGTTACATTCCTTCAGAATATCCAAACTGTATGTACTTTGGTAAATATATAGCAAGCACGTTGAGTAGTCTTAGACACTCGGGTGTAATGGTCTCCTTAAAACTTTTTTGTGTTAATTTAAGCAGACCCAGATTGACTTCAGGCAGTATTCCTTCGATTGCTTGCATGTTCGCGTGATATCTCTCGCAAAAGGCTCTCAACACTTGAAGACCTACAAAGCAATTGATAAAAAAATATAAATTAATTGATGGAACTAGAATAAAACGGATTTTTATTTGGACTTTTCTCATTTCGTATGATGTTGGGATCGGTCTTAACGTCGGCTTCATAGTTCAAACGAATCGTTTCGAAGCGTTCAGCATAGAGTGTGGCTTTTTCATAAGCAGATCGTATGACAGTAAAGATTGCCTTGCGACTTTCTTGGAACTCCGAGTCGATTCTAAAGAGGAAGGTTAAGTCTGGTGGTGGTTCAGCTAAACGGTCTTCTTGTCTGCCCATTATTGATGGTCTGTAAATGTAAATATTAAACAACAAGTGAAATGTGAACTAGAGAACTGAAACCGAACTCAGTAAAAATGAGATACGTTGGATCTTCAGTGAAACTTTTTACTTCCATTACTGTGTCTAGGATTAAGTTGTTCAGCTGAAGAAATATGGCCTTCATTGAATCTCTGGAAGTGAGAAGATTTTTTATTCGAATGGCCAAATAATAAACTATAGGCAGTTGTACGTACTCTGTAGGTTCGATGTCCACATTTTCTGGTCTCAGCAGGAGTTCGGCCAGAAAGAACGGTTTCTAAGAAAATATAAGCGTATATTGTACATATGTATATTAAACTCATTTACACACATCAAACGTCAGCGGAGCTTGACAAAAATCATAAAATTTTAAATCAACACCTACCACTTTATCGATTTTAAGGCCACTTATGATAGAATTCACAAAGATGAGCTGGATGCTCTAGTCATTGATAGATCGAGTAAATACTGATCGTTCGTACAATTTGGAATAGATCAGTAGCGCAACAACTAAGTTTGTAGCCAAATTGCCTGTTTCGGTTTTACAGGTGGTATGCGGACCTGCCTGCCTATCTACCTGTGGTCGCCGTGGCTCAGTAGTCAGTGCGTTGCACTGCTGATCGAGCGGCGGCGTGGGTTCAAGACCCAGCTAGGTACATCGAACATTTTTCGCGGCACCACCTTTCGTCGAAGAATAACAAGCCTCCGGGAGTATAATCTGTCATGAAAGAGCTTCTCAATTCGCCGTTCGGATTCGACAAGAAAGTGTAGGGCCCTTCCATTCGTGCGAAATATGTAGCACGCATAACATGAATGGTTGCGAGAAGCAAGGCTTTGGCTCATCCCGAGCTGTCGCGCAAGCTATTTATTTATTTATGCGCACCTGCCCCAATTTCAGAAATGGCTTCCAGAGTAGGTCCTGGCATCTTTGTACCCAACATTAAAGTCTCGGTAACAATCATCAGGGTTAGGCTCATCATCATCAGAGTTAGGGTGCTTAAGTGGACTCTCCACATCTCCCGATCTTCCGCCATCGACTCTTAATCATCAGGAGCTATCCCATACGGGTAGAGGTGAGATTTCGGACTTGGTCCAGCCCCAGCGTGTCCCCTAGGTAGGCCCCAGCGTGTTCCAGGTTGAAATTCACGCTATGGAGGTCTACGTATTAGGAGCGCAAAAATACATGTAGTCAGGGAGCGCTTAAAACATAGACATCGCACTTCGTGGAATCTAGGTCACTCAAGTGCTGCTACGGCACACTACAATCACTTGGCAAGCACAACAAGGTCCAGCTTGGTTGGGTCAAAGTTCCCGTCCGGCCGGTGAAAGGCCTGCGAATTTTTGAATGATAATCAACTCAAGCGATTGAACAAGCATTTTGCTACGGTTTTGAAATGTGTGTTGCAAAAATGATCGTTAGCCACTTAAGAAACGTAATCTTATGCATTGTTCACAGCAGGCAAGTTCATCGATTTTAAGAATGTGTTCGAAAGTTTCAACATAAGGATTGATTTGCACAGGAGGTGAAATAAGTACTTGTTGTCAAGGGAACTTATGATGGCTCAAGGTGTCACATTTTATACAGAGAAAGGCTAAGACTTCAAAATCCAAAGTGGAATTTTTTCATTGACATGAGTGCAATAACCAGAAAGTTGGAAATTTTCGTTTAGAAGAACATTTTCTGGCTTAAACGTGTTTCTAACCAACATCTTTACCAGAGGACATAAAAAATTCAAATCAGAATAAAGAAATGTTCAAACCTGTGGTTTATTTTTTGGTCGCACTGGCTCCACCACGGCGCCGACGCTCAAATCGGCATTTAAGTCTTCCTCCGTCGGCCCTAGTTCTTGGTGTGTCGTCAACGCTTTAGCAAGTGATAAAAAGCTATTTCGCGTAATGGTATGGAGCACTCTAAGAACTTTACGATCACAAAAATTCAAATAGCTGAAATTACAAAACAACACCATTTTATCTTTGTACCTCAAAATTTGATAAAGAATTTTACTTGCAGAGTAGTTTACAAAAACTACGCTTCCTGGCTCGATCCATAAAACTCATCGCCTCACGCATCTTCTTCACTGAGGGATAGAACTTTATTTCGTCGGTGGGATAGAAACCCTTAGCGATGATGGCGTTATAACATGCATCATCTAGTTAAGAAAATTTTTATTTTATTTATTTTTTTATAACATTTTTATGTACATATATAGGTTTTCGTATAAGCTGGCCATCCACGATCACTCATAAACGCAATTCCCGGGATAAGCGCCTGCGTGCGCATTCATGCATGAATGAATCCAAAACTTTTTGAATTCCGCACTCACGTGCGGAATGACATTCATGAATGATCGTAGATGCCCAGCTTTACTTACAAATATACTTCCGTGCTTTCTCACGAAATTGTTTGATTTTGTATTTTGATTCCTCATAGATCCTCATGTGAAGTTCCATAAAGTAAAATGGATGCCACTCTTCAATCACTGAAATGGTAGACGGAGTAAAAAGTGTGGAGAGAGCATAAAAAACTTAAATTTTAGCTGAGTTGTGATCTGCATTTTCGGCGGATATGTCTATAAGTACAGATTCCACGACAGCAATCCACAACGGCTTTTGATTTATAGACCTTGCAACAGCTCGTAATACAGCGATAACCGATAAGTAATAGAAGGTTTCACGTGATTGAACCACTAGTCAAATCGATGGCAGGGTAAACGTTGCGAGGGATGTTTCTATTGTTTTAAATGTTCATTCTTTGAGAATCCGTCATTTAAACTTTTTCAAACATGCACCGAATTTTGGCAACAGGTGCGATGGCGTGTCTTTTTCAATGTTGGAGCAGATAGTGCGCAGGGAATGTGTCAGTGAGAATATCATAAGGCGCTCACAGCAAGTCGTCATTTAAGATTTCAAGGCAATTAAGGGTGAAGCGAAAACATGAAGCACATAGTACAAAGTCAAAAATTTATATAGACAGAAATCAGGCAATGAGAGGGCGGATGAACTTGCTAGGGGGGTGCAAAACTAGATCCTGCATATACCCTTCCGATCGAGAAGACACCCATTAGCACTCTTTACGGGGATATAGATGAGAAAACCATGATCAGGGCTAATACGCGATGGTGTGACATGGACACATATGCAAGAGCCCGACCACTATGGGCAGTCTTCGATAAGAAGAAGTCCAAAAATCTCGTACAACTTAGTCGAAGGGAAATACGAATCGTCTCCGGTGTCCTCACAGGACACTGCGGATTAGGAATCCATTCGGAGCGTCTTGGATTGCCCTACAACGACTATTGCAGAAGCTGCAGGGACGAAGAGGAAATAGAATCCGTCTGACACCTGCTATGTGAATATCCTGCATTGGCCACCAAAAGATTGCGTACTCTTGGTAGTAGCTTCTTCCATGGGCTGGAGGATCTTAATATCGCTGATTTTAGGAAACTCCTGAGATTTCTATCTTTTTCTGGGTGGTTTCCGGATTAGAGTACACATTTTATGGGTACAATGGACCCGCTTGAGGTCTAACTAAGTCTTTAGGACAGCCACTAAACCAACCAACTATATAGACAGAATTTCACTGTTGGCAACTATATCTTAAGGCGTTCACCTACTTCGGAGTCAATATCAACTCTACAAATGACACCTTAGTGCGGATTCAACTGAAAATACTTGTAAAAAACGGCTTCCACTTCGGTTGGACAACAAAACTGCATTATCAGGTCTTAACTTGATAGACATAATTGATACTTTGCAGAACGATAATTAGCAGTTATGTTGAACTCCGAGTGCCGGACCATTGAAAGTTGAGAATGTGACTTCGGGTCTATTGGGTCTGCAACATCATGCGAATGGAAAAAAATGCTCCATCCGAGAAGATCCCAGTCTCTAGATTCGAGACAGCTATTAAATGGATGCGGACCCATTAAAGGCAACTGGGTAGTGAAAACGCAGTACCATCTCTCTGTGGAGCATGCGTGATAACTACCTAACGTTAAAATAATGATGACTATGCACATAATTCTGAGCACTGTGTAGGCACATCCGGATAAGCTCAACTGCAAATCAGATGAGGTATCGGTCTTTACCCTAGCAAATAATCCTCAGAATGAGCCAATGCCGAAAAATGCCAAAAATATGCAATTCCCGCTCTGTACACGGATTCACTTTCACTTGCGATAGCGAGGCATAAATAAGCCTGAAATAATGTTGACTTAACTGTTGGCGACCCTTGCTAAGAAAATACAGCAATGAATACCGGATTTCTAAGTTAAATGTCCAAACTCTCATTAAACCGAATAGTTTGACGAAGTTCGAAGATAAGCAAACATTTCCGTCATCCAGGAAGTGCGAGGAGAGAGAGGTTGGGTGCGGATTGGTCTTTTTTGTCCATTGTACTACCAGAAAGCAGGACTCAGTTTTTACCCACTGCAATTTTTTTCGACTTTCGGAGAAAGCAGAGAAGACCCTTCAACGATGAGAAGTATCAGCAATCACCATATCAGAACCAACAATCGATCACCTTATCCGAGCAAAGGACAATCGCAAGGAAATGATCTAAAGTATCGCCGCCCTCTACACAGACGTCGCAGACAGTGGTGTGACTTAAGCCAATAAGTTGTCTTAGCCTCTTCTGCTAAGTGACAGCACGAATGCCGCTGATTTCTCACAGACGTTCGGGAACATTCGTTTAGTCAGGCGTGCCAAACACAAATCTGTTTGTTGGAAACCCAATCGGCAATAGAGGCCCTGACCGAAGTAATGCGAAGAGTCAACGCAGGTTCAGGTCCTGAGAAAATATCCCCTGAGCCTTGTCTAGCAATCTCATCGGAAATCTCCTTTCTAGAGATCCCAGCGTGACCTGGGACCCAGACAAGAATCAAAGAGTTCAGCATTACGACAGAATTCAGGGAGTTCCTGCAGCCTACCGATTGGTTACCAGCAGCAAATTTATTTGTTTTTGAAACACCAAAAGCTATTATTGTGTAAAAATGGTTTGAGGTTAGTTGACCATTGAAGTGTATCCTTCTTAAGAAAAATTGCAGAAGCATTGGATCAAAAAATGCACAGCACTCGCTATTTAAGAAAAACCTCTGACGGTATGTAGTACATAATTAAATTTACCTTTACTATCAATGAAGTTTATAGTTTGCATGCGAACGCAATCAGACCACAATTGAAGTGCAGCTGAGGCCAATTGTGGAATGGCCAAAAAAAGATGTTCACTCAGGAAAACGTAAGCCTCGTCATACTTTCTCCACTTGACTGCCTTTTCCCAGACTTTGAAGCCCTTCCACACTCTGAACATAGCAAAAGACTTGATTTTGACAATATTCATATACATTTGGAACTCTCGCTGCCATTGGTCCAGCTCGGTGAAGTAATTCTCTGTTAAACTCCAAGACGTAACACCATGTCGGCTCATTGTGTAGTATTGACTCCTGCTGGGTATATCTTCATAGGGAATTTCACTGATAAAAAGAGAAAACCGCTGAACAATGAGCTAAAGATGCTGTGGAGATAGAACTACTTACGCCAAGCTATACGGAGTAAAGTATTCGCTGTCCTTCGGAACCATATACGTCAGATAAATGAATTGATCGCCCTTAAACAGTTTGACTTTCTTTTCAATCATCAGATTCAGATCCGGAATACAAAACATTTTCATTTCGTTCTCAATTTTAGTCTTTAACGAAACCAGTGACAGGCAATGTAATCATTGTAAAAATATGAAGCTTACATCCTCTTTCAAAATGTTGTCCATGGATTTAGGTTTGATGGGCTCGGAAAATGCAGGACGAAATTTCTTTTTCACTGTTTTACTTTCTAGTTTTACATCTTTCATTCTGTTCTCAAGGCTTTCCGTGCTGTATTTACTAAGCACAGAGCCACTCGAAAATCGCCGGGCCATGGCTGTAAGTATTTGTTAACAATGGTTTATGATTTGCAACTTTTACAGATTATGTATTGTTTTTCTTCAGTAATTTATTTGTTTTGACAACAAAAACAGACGCTTTCTTGTTGCTATAGCAAAGTTGTCAAACATCGACAAATACAGTCGGCTTTCGTTTCTTCGCCCAAAGCACTGTAAAGATTTTCAAAGTCCATATTGGATGGCCCAAAATAAACTTAAACTTCTAGCTCATTGACATTAAAACAGCAACTAGTAAATACCAGAATACGCGAAGTAGGTACTCAATGTCGAACAGCAACGGAGAGGTCCATACTTCGACGATTTGGGCACCTTAAACGCATGCCATCTTCCAAGGCTTCCAAGACGTGTCATGAAATCCGTACCAACAGGTAAGCGTCCCATTGTAGGCCAAGGATGAGATGGTTGGACCAAGTCCGAAATTTCACCTCTTGAAAAATGATGATGAGGCGGCTGTCCCAATAATACGAAGTTAAAAACGTTTTCCGTTTCTTTATCATTTGTCCCAGTTAGTGTCTCAATAAAGCGGAATCCACGGTGTTTTATTGTCTGTGCCAAAACCTTAGCTTGGACACAAACTCTTGTCGCGGCGAAGATTCCCTATATGGTAGTTTCTCGTCAAGTATTATATTACACACCTGAAAGTAGATTATTTTCTGAATACATTTTAAAAATTCAGACCCGCATTACCACACTCGTTTAAGAATAACTCGTCGTCGAAATGTGAATATTTGACGTTACCGCTCCCAATGAGGTTAATCTATCATTTGATCACGAGTTTCACTGACTCATTCCTTGTCGATTGTGACAATTTGATGTCGAAGCAGAGAAGTCGGTTTCATCATTGAGTTTCTTTTTGTGCGCTTAAAGTTATGCAGCGGATTTTAAGATTTCAAAAAAAAAAAAAATAGCGCCTCATAAATTATACAGTATATCTGCAGGATCGTTTTTTTTTAGTGAATTATCCATCTTGGACAGTCATTTGATGTTCTGGCTCACATTTATTCATAAACTGCTACTAGGTAAGTATGCGGAGGATGTTATATTTGTTGTAGCAATGTTTGCTAAAAAAAAAGGTCGTATAGACAGTGGTTAATTTGTTCAAGACCAGATTTTGAAGTTTTGCTAGCTCATGCTTTGATTTATTTTGCATAGACTTTTTCACCTAAATAATATCGCCTTTAAACGTCTCCCGGATGTTCATCCTACCCAGGATATTCTTACCAAATACTATAATGAAGGCTCAACTGTACATCTGATATGGAGTGGGTAGGAATATTCAGTGAGTCGTCTAGCGCTAACTTATCAGTTGGGCTAAGAACATACTCAGCTACCTTTTCGGCAAAGACATTTGCTTTCAGTCACTGATCTCAGCCACGATAAAATCACAACTAGACAGCCAAAATGTTTCTTGAACTCGCAAAAACTAGGAGATAGGTAGAACCCTGCACACAAAGGTCGCATTGGCATTGAAATAGCGAACTTACTGGCCAAGGAATATACTAGGTGCGTCAACCATACCATGAAGTAAGAAAATGCCTTCTTTTTTAAATCCACTCAAATTAGAATCCATTCGATCTGGATGGAAAGTATCGGACACAGATCTACCAAATATTTTGCCCTACGAAAGTTCTGTTTATATTGTCACAGAATGTCTTGCTCCCATGTGTACATATACTCGTTGAGCTTCACTCTAAGAAGCTAATGAAGTTTCTGGTAGCCTCTGAAGTATACGAACTACTCTAGAACCATAAGGGTTGGCACAATAGGCCATACTGAAAGACCCCAGTGTTAGCGATAATCAACTGCTTCCCAATAACAATAATAAAAATGTTTCAAGAAAAGTCTCTACAATTAAGCGTGGAGAACGATAATAGACTTTCTAACAAAAAGTCTTCTGAGAAAGTTTTGCATCAAATATTCACACAGTTGAGCACCACAGAATGTATTCAGTAAGTTGTCATCGCTGTTTTTCTCGGAAAATATGGACTCAATCCAAGGAGGAAAGGTTTAAACAAAACATGGTTTCTCGTCCTTTGTTTAGAGCAAGAATCGAGATGCAATATTTGGAGAGTACCAGCTGATTAACGAAGGTTCAGGTCTAAACGATTAGCTACTCGTATCGCACTATCCATTAAAAATACCTGTGCACCTTAAGTGTTGTGAATGGCGTCTAAAACCAAACGGAAATACATGCATATTCCAATCTCATAAAGATATTTCAAGTCGTTGACGTGTGATTTTGTGTCCGCAAAGAAGAAAAGGAAGAAGGCAAGGATAATGTTCATCGTCACGGTTTTGAAATGCCTGATCAAGTAAATAAGAATAAGATGAATGAAGATCGATGATGTGATTTTATGTGCAAGACGAATTAAATGCGCGCTGTAATGTTGATACTAAACGACGTTTTGCCTTCTCGGTGAAATCTCCTAAAACGTTTCGATCCGCCGAACATTAGGACGAGTACAGAAATAAAAAAAAAAACAAGATTCGATGAAAATCGTGATGCATTACCAATGGATCACTTCCTGTCGATCAATTAGGAAGAATGGGGAGTGTACTGTAGTCTTTTAGTGCTTCAGTGATCTTTCAGAGATCTATTCCTTTATAAAGTATCAACACAGGTGCATCCGTTTATTATCAATTTTTTTTGGCTCTCACGTGTCAGCAATGAAAAAAATTTTGCTAATAGTTTTAATCTATGCAACTAAGTGACATTGCTGTGGGGATGGACTTTACTCCGAGGTAGAGAAACTCTTTAAATACTTCAAAGTCACATTCGAAGGACATTATGTTTTGTCCTTATCGGTTGACAGGTATGTACATTTTTGTCGATCGGACAGGTTGCCCTGCCTTCAATAAATTTCTACTCATGACCCTTGACAGCCGTTTAAGTTTTCCTAACACGTATAGTATAGGGTAAACTAAATCGATGAGGCTATACAGACCATACAGCTCGCCGTTATATCCCATGGGACCAAAGATTATTTGAAGGATTTTTCTCTAGAAGCAACCGATGGCTTTGGATGCTCTATAGTAATCGTATAAATAATTGAAACCCTAAGAAACTATGCATCGGAGTTTTATCTCGTATAGTGCTGACTTTAAGACGGAGAGCTGGTTTGCGGCTGAATTATTCTGCTGGAAGGCTTAGACAAACCTTTTGGTTAGTCTATATAAGTATTTTCTAAGAATACTAAGGGGGCAAATTTGATTTTATATGAAACCGCAGAGCCATAGCTAGAGAATAGTTCACCGATTTCTATCCGTCTATCTATTGTAGAATCTTCTACCAAATGCAATCCAAATAAAATCTCCGTTGAAAACTTTCTCTCGTTTTGCGCCACCATAATCTAAAAAAAAAATACGTAAACCCTTCTGTTCGCTTCCGATAACTTTGGTAATGTATTTTTCAAAATTCTCCAGCGGAAACACTTATCCACACACATCAAGTGAATGTGACAACAATGGCTTTCAAATTGGTAGTAAAATGCAGTCCACACCCATGAAACAAAATTCAATCACTACTTTTGTCACACCAAAATCGAAACTAAACTTTTAATATTTTATGCAGTTTTCTGATGAAATATCACTGGAATTGCATTTATTTAAATTATTAACACATAAACACAAGTGTGGCAATGGATTTCCAACACTATTTCCATCCAAAAACTGATTTTTAAAAAAAAATCTAATACGAACACGCGCAGAGCCAAAAAGTGCAGTGAGTTGATATATGAACTCAACTCATTTTTTCGTCAGTTTTGTGTCACACAAATGAAATTGCAAATCTTGAGGAGTTTTCATGGGGATTTGTGGATGATTTTTCGATTGGAAACTTGACGAAATCGAGAGAAAGCAGATATGTACTGAACCCCGTTTAAAGAGATAAATACGTCATCAAATATTTAGTGGTGTTTGTGAGGGGGACGTATGGAGGACAAGTTCCATCCCGAGGTCTATAATTCATATAAAAATTAAACATGTATGTGCTTATAGGATCATCCAACAAGAGATGTCATTTTTTTAGCGAAAGTACGGCGTCGTGTGTGGTCTACTGGCTTCAATTCTTGTGTCAACCGGACCTTATAAGCATGTAGGCCAAGATCTTTATGCAAAATGCGGTGCAAAGTGGTTGTGGATAGGCACGATTGCTGTGAACGTCTCGAAATAGACACACTTGGGTTTTCAGCCACACTCTCAGCTACGGCGGCGATATTTTCAGCTGACCTTGCCGTCACATCACTAAGTTATCCGAGACTTTCAATTTTTTGGATTAAATTCACTATAGCTGTGCGACAAGGCGCTTGATAACGACCAAAAGTAGTACGAACTTTACAAACGTTTAAAAGATGTTTTCACCGTTTTTGTAGGGAATTTTCATTATTTCAACACGTTGTGTAAGTGTTTATCGATCGATTTTGAATAACCTCCTAGGTTTTACTTATCAAAAGTTATCATTATGATAACTAAGTGTTGACAATTCAACAATGGCGTGAAATTTAAAATGACACCTCTTGTTGAACGACTCTTTATGTATGTATATCGACCACGTCTAGCGAAGGGAGAATAATGGTCCAACTATAGGATATTTAGAACCCAGACTCCAGGTTCAAGAAGCCAAGGTATATCAAATCTTCTTCACAGAAATAAAGTGGAAGTAGCGTCCACGAGATCGGCGAGGACGGAAAAAAAAAATGACGCGACAGCTCGGGATGAGCCAAGGCCTAGCTTCTCGCAACCACTCATGTTGTGCGTGTTTGTATTGTTCGCACGAATGGAAGGGACCTACAATTTATTGCCGACTCCGAACGGCGAATTGAGAAGTTCTTTAATGACAGATTATACTCTCGGAGGCTTATCATTCCCCGACGAGAGGTGGTGCCGCGAAAAATGTTCGGTGGACGTGGCTGAGGCTTGAACCCAAGCCGCTCGCACAGGAGTCCAACTAACTTACCACTGAGCCATGGCGACCACTGGCACGCATTGTTTTAGGCAGACTCTCAGCGGTTCTTGAGCCCGTTAGGTAACTATTATCAGTAAAGTAGACCCTGAGATATGATATTTCTTCCATGTCTCGTCTACTGTCTAAACTACTTGTCCAAAAATACTCACAAAACTAGAAGTCCATATTAAATGTCAACTTACTGCTTCAAACTCTACACAGCTGAAACAATAGCTCAATCCACGCGTTTAGCTCGCTTCATACGGAAACGCAACGCACTTCATCGTGACAGTAAATCAAAACTCTAAAATTATTTTCGAACAAGTGTCTCGTGTTTCTTTAAGTGCGCAGAACAACAATCCATACATCAATTTGTCGTAACACGCACAATAGAGCGTATCTTGAGACATGCCCAATCTGAGATTTAGGAATCCTTCTGTCGTCCGATGGAATCCTTGATCCACTTCAATCTATTAAAAGAAAACGTACAATTAGACAAAAAAAAAACACAAGTCGCTATGCGTCGGCGCGCGTCTATTGAAAGTGAAAACGTTTCCTCTATATTTCTTCTCGAATTCCCATTTGCTTCCTTAAACTGAGAATCCTGTCCAACAAGTGTTTTTCTACATATACTACGCAGGATTCAGTTTTTTTTTTGCGTAGCTCAGATGAAAGAAAAAGTAAAGATTGTGATCCATCCTTTGTGCCGACCGATTGGCATAGGTCTTGCTCTATGGAGTGAACTTGAAACTCTGGTAGGGAAGAATGGTTTTGACAGGAAGGGCGGAAGTGGGTGTTTTTTTTTTCGTCTTTTTTCTTTGGTTACCATTGTGCAGAGTTATTTTGCATACTGAAATGTAAACTTGGCTTTCATACTTTTTTTTTTTTAAATTTTGATTTCTACATTTCAGAAATGAAGAAGACTGAGAAAAAGAAAAGAAAGAAGACACCTGAGTCGGTTGAAATAATCCTAAGACGCGTGTTGGTCGCGTGCATATGCGAGTGGCTACGTGAAGCGAACATATGGAATGAATGAGGGAACAGAGAGATTTGCTTACCCGACCGATTATAAATAATGATCACCTATGAGAGTTGTGGGTTGACTTATCACCGGAATAGGATAAATGTTCCTTTGCAAGAGTTTTACTGTTTCGACATTTTTCTCGAGCTCCTCTTAGTGTTCGTACATTGCAGAAGCTGTACTTGAAACAGAGCTATGATTTGTTGAGCAAATGAGTATCAAAGGCCTTCCAGAAGTTGCAAGGTAAACCTGTCAATCTTTTAATGGCTCCTCATTTTTAGCAAGGTCTTCCACTTGTACGTCTGATTGCGTAGGCATACCCGAAACAGCGGTTTATTTGGGAACTTCGCTTGGATAGAGTCCTATAGATATGCCCAACTCTACGTTAAGTCTTTCTTAGTTCGCTCTTCCCGAAGTTCAAGCCTTACTACTAGAAGTATAGATCAGAGAGTATCCAGCAGTGATCGGAAAGGAACGTCTTGTTGGATACCTTTCAACTTACTGAGTTATGCAGATAGGTAGAAAGGTAGGTAGGATCTCTCTCTGGGCGAAGCATAGACACACGTAGGCCAAGAAAGGCCCTTTGTGATACCACTTGGATCTATATTCTGAAAGTCCCATTCATTTTGTTGAAAGTATTTGGAGCTCTTGGTGTAAAGGGTGGTTAAATTTTAAAGGCCGATGTTGATTTTGAATAAAACACAAATTATTTAGGAAATTATTATCATTTCTTTTTATTATGATAATATTTGTATGGTTCAATTATGTATGGAACAAAATATCGGCCAAATAGCCGCCGCGACCTCGGCGGCACACCTCCATCCGATGGTCCAAATTTTCGATGACGCTGAAGCATAATTGAGGTTCTATGCCGTTAATGTCCCGAATTATCTCATCCTTTAGCTCTTGAATTGTTGCTGGCTTATCGACGTACACCTTTTCTTTCAAATAACCCCAAAGAAAAAAATCCAACGGTGTCAAATCACATGATCTTGGCGGCCAATTGACATCGCCACCATGTGAGATAACATGGCCATTGAATTTTGCGCGCAAAAGAGCCATTGTTTCGTTAGCTGTGTGGCAAGTGGCACCGTCCTGTTGAAACCACATATCGTCCACATTCATATCTTCCAATTCGGGCCATAAAAAGTTCGTTATCATTTCACGATAGCGAACACCATTCACAGTAACTGCCTGACCGGCCTCATTTTGGAAAAAATACGGCCCGATGATGCCGCCAGCCCATAAACCGCACCAAACAGTCACTCTTTGTGGGTGCATTGGTTTTTCGACAACCACTCTTAGATTATCATTCGCCCAAATGCCTCATCACTGAAGATGATTTTCTTCGAAAATTGATCATCCACTGTTGCCATTTCTTGCCACCATTCTGACCATTGACGACGCTTGAAATGGTCAAGAGGCTTTAGTTCTTGAGTCAATTGCACCTTGTAAGCGTGTAAATGCAAGTCTTTATACATAATGTTCATCAACGACGAGCGTGAGAGGTGCAATTGTTGGGCACGACGACGAGTTGAGGTGGACGGCTCTTCAGCCACACTATCGCGAACAGCAGCATTATTTTCTGCAGTACGAGCTGTACGAGCATGCACTGGTGTTTGCACATCTCCTACAGAGCCGGTTTGCTCAAATTTTTGCACGATTTTTCCGATTGTACGCACATTTGGACGATTAAATTGACGATATGCATTTTGATTTGAACGCCCATTTTCATAATAAGCCTGAATAACTTTAACGCGTTGCTCGATTGTGTATCTTTCCATGGTTCAAATGAGTTAGTCTGAAATTGAGAAATGACAAATGAAATGCAGAAAAAAACTTGACGTTTAGGTGTGGTTCACATTCAACATCGGCCCTTACAATTTAACCACCCTTTACATAGCTCAGGCTACTTTTAAAGTTAGTATGTGATAGCTCGCTCAAGTTGTGGGCGCCGTGGCTCAGTGGTTAGTGCGTTGGACTGCTGACCGAGCGGCGTGGGTTCAAGCCCCAGCCAGGAAAACACCAAACATTTTTCGCGGCACCACCTCTCGTCGGGGAATGACAAGCCTCCGGGAGTATAATTTGTCATGAAAGAGCTTCTCACCTCGCCGTTCGGAGTCGGCAATAAATTGTAGGTCCCTTCCATTCATGCGAAAAATGTAACACGCACAGCATGAATAGTTGCGAGAAGCTAGGCCTTGGCTCATCCCGAGCTGTCGCGCCAGCTATTTATTTATTTATTTTAACTCGCTCAAGTTGTCAAAGTGATGAGATCCTAGATAGAGCTTCCTTCTTTTGGATACGGCAGAACAGATGCAGAGGAAATAAAGAATTGTTTCTTCCTCCTCTTCGCTCCTGAAGCTCCTCCAAAAATTATTTGAGAAAAGGCCCAGCCTTCTGGCATTAAGGCTAATGGGACAATGGCTGGTGAGAATATCAATGACGATTCTTTTGAGCGGCCTTAAAAGCAAATTTTTAGATCGACTAAGATTTAGCATAGGCCCGTCATGTGGTACCATTGCTTCAAGATGGTTTGTCTTGCTTATCGAATCGTACTCTAAGAGTAATGTAAAGGAACGAGTGAAATACCTACATAGATTCCTCCGTTCTGGTAGAATGTCTAGACTTCATCGGTCTTACAGTTCGCTGGAATGTCCCTATGACCGGGCATGATAAATGTTAAAATATTCTGCCCAATATAGGAGAGATGAGCGACAATTTGAAGTAGCTTTTGATATATATACTGGTTCCAGAGATTTTATAGTAGCCTGGATATCGGTAAAGAAGGATATCATATTACGCCTAAGCCAGGAAAAGCCTTCGTTAATCGCCATCTTTTTCGCGATCATAAAATAAATAAAAAATACAACGCTACAGAGATCAGGTAGACGGTAGGAGATGCTCCGATTTTGCATTTCGGAGAAAACACCACCTCCCACTCCGTTCTCGGTTTTGGACCCCTCGGTATAGAGATGAACGGAGTGATCGTCTCTGGCTTTATCACTCTTCCACACCTCTCGGGAAGGGATGGATGTCCGGAAGTTCAGGTTGAAATGCATCTTAAACGGTGTGTACTCGGTGGTCTAAGATCGAGGGATGGCCATTCACCATTGTGAGGAGGCCATCATTCTGATGGCTGCGCTAACATCTGACAGTTTGCCAAGAATATCTAGAGGTAGAAGATGTAGGACCAAGTCAAGTCCCGGGGATGGAGTAGTTGTTAGAGTCCCTCTACTGCATATGCATGCTGATCATCACACTTTCCCCAATAAATTATGGTGTAAGGCTCTGTCTTAGTGCGTCCATCGGACGATCACTCCATGCATGGAAATAAGTCTGATACGAACACGTAAAGCTAGCGCGTGGTACGAGGTTGCAGGCCCCACTTACAGGTCCCACTTAACGCTACAGTTATTTTTAACCCGTTAAATAGTATTGGCTTTCCAGTCAAGTACACAATGAGACCTAAAAACCGTTTAATGAATGACAATCTATTCGAGGAATATCGAACTTCCTGATGAAGAGGACTAGTTCAGTCTTTTCCTGATTGACCTCCAGACCGCTTTTAGCTACACATCTTGAGAGGATGAAAAGGGCGCTTTGAAGAAGTGGACTAAGTGTGCTTGGATATTTTTAGGAGACAGCAATCGCAACATCATATGCAATCACTTCACATCCAACCCTTGCCAGGCCGAGCAGCAGCAGTTGTGCAGGTAAGGTCTTTTGATTTATTGACCAAGTCATGCGTTAGCTTTATGCCAGCGAGAGCCAAAAACGTGGTAAGCAAATTGTTGGAGGTGGCGTGTCGGCCACATATCTATGTATTGATAGATTACGGAGCAAGGCTTCAGAAAGCGAATTTCATCGGAAATTAAACCACCTTCGACAACTAGACATGTGTAATTGTGTATCACAAAGAGGGAATCTATCCCAAATTAAAAGTTGTAAAAGAAAGTCGTCTCCGCCTATTAAGCTTCAGATCCATTCCATACCTAGCGAGAGCTTAAGAATGTACATTCCGAAAGTACTCCCCATTGCATGCTTTTCATTCATAAATAAACTCGCCAGGACATTTATCTTTCATATATTCCCATTAACATCGGGATGCGCAACAAGTATGCCGAATTCACGACTCCAATAGTTCCACAGTATCCATTCAACAGTGAGCACTTCGCTTACTGTCCACCTTAATTCCATCAAATTAATAACTGACATTCATCTTGCCATTGATCCTCCATTATGGTATCAATTATAGCACGTATTGATGTAGTAAGTGCACACGCATCTTATATCACCTCCGATCGAGGTATAAAAGCCCGGGACAAGATTAAACGCGTCTAAGAATATACACACTGAGACTGCTATGACAAGTCTCGGTTGGTTGCCTGTTTTGTTGGGACAATAAGGAGCTTGAAGTATAATCCTGAATTGATGGTGGTAAATATTTTGACATCATCATCGTCATCACAGGCAAGCTCTGTGGTCTCACCGATGCGATGGTGTGATCTGATAGTGTTATTGCATTTACATAATACCTATGCTTTCCAGTTGCACGAGCTCCGGCAGCAGCAGTAATTCCAACAGTAAGCAAGGGGGAGGACAAGTAATCGGAGCTCGGTATTCTGGATGATGAGTTGTTGATGACTTTTCGGAATGTGTGTACGCACAGAGAGGATTATGGGTTCTGCCATAAAGAGTTGAATCAGTAGCGCACCAACAGTTGAGTGGTGGGATCGGGTTACTTGGTCTATCCCCAAGTGATGACAAGTTAAGTGGGAGTGTCAGTGAAACTAATCAATCTCCGTTGAAGAGCCTCGATATGTGAAAGTGACAATTGTGCTCTGAGTTGACACCAAACCTTTGACTGATAAAAAGGATTCTGTTGACAGGTCTAATTAAGAACATGTTGCGTTAAAAATGACAACAGTGTTGGTTAAAAAAATGGAAGGATCTCTTCCATGTGCCATATGGTCTGCAGGAGTCATATGCACCATATGGACGTCGTTGTCACATATTGTATCTATAAACTCGTACTATTAAGAAAATTATATGGAAATCAACTGGTGCATTCCTGTGACTGCGTGTTCCCCATGCAAATGCAACAACATGGTATTGTAGATCCTTGAAGCATGAAATGAGAATTCTTTTTAAAATGCGGCACATGTTATGGAAGAAGCAGCTCTTAGCAAAACGAAAACAAAACAGTGAGTAGAAGGAAGCAGCACGAACGTAATGATACTGAAAAAATGCAACACGAAGGATCTTTAAAATGAAGAAGGATATTATTCGATGCCGTCATGCATTGCATAAAAAGGAAATTTGAATTCAGTTTTATTTTTACGTTTCGTAAAGATAACTATTGTTTGGGAAGATCCATAGGCTTCTCAACGGTATCTTTGGAGACTGTATCTTTAAGCACGTACTTCTTTACACTTGGAAAGTGACCACTGTTGCCACTCGTAAGCTGTTAAACTAAGTGCCTTTCCGAAGCATGTATCCAACGGAGCAGAAGCGTGAATCGTTCTTAGATTGTCTGAAGCAGTTTGGCTAAGTAAAAGTGGAAAAGATCAATACAGGAAGAAACGGCACTGCCCCGATAGTAGGATGAAATTTATAGCCAAAGCAGACACCATTAACATCTCAAAAGGTTCGGGGCGAACCTGGGCCTCAACCAACAAGCCTTTTCAGTTAGACCGGTCCTTAGCAAACTGACTCTTGTTCCGCACTCCAAGTTGGTTGAGGACTCCTTCCACTTGTGCGCGCCACCTTAGGCGAGGTCTTCCTCTACTGCGTTGACCCTCCGGGGAAAACTCGAAGACTCTGCAAGCCGAAGCATTTGTGCCCATTCGCTCTACATGCTCCAGCCATCTCAGCCGATGGATTCGTATCTTCTTGACTAGGGCGATGTCGCTGTACAACTTGTAAAGTTCATAGCTAAATCTTCTCCTCCAGAACCCTTCAACGCAACCGGGACCGTATATCTTACGAAGAATTTTTCTCCCGAAGCAACAAATAATATCTTCATCCGCTTTCGATAGAGTCTCAGCGCCATAAATCAGGACTGGGATGATCAAGGTCTTATATAGAGTCTCTTTTGTTGTTCGGGATAGAGCCTTACGGCTCAATTGCCTTATTAGCCCGAAGAAGTGGCGATTGGCAAGAGTTATTCTTCGCTTGATTTCTGCGCTGGTGTTGTTATCGGATGTGATAGAGGAGCCGAGGTAGACGAAGTCCTTTACTACCTCGAAGTTGTAGTTGTCCACTGTAACATTCTGTCCGATACGTCGATGTTGAATGTCCCTTCTTAATGACAGCATGCTCGTATATTTTGTTTTGCCCTCATTGACCGCTAAACCCATCTTCGCCGCCTCCATCTCTATACCCGCCAACCAGCCAGCGATATCACGCTGTGTTTTTTCGATCATGTCAATATCGTCGGCGTATCCGAGTAATTGGATGCACTTTTGAAATATTTTGCCTCTAGTGAGTTTTGCACAACTCTTTCCAGAACGATGTTGAAGAAGTCGGATGACAACGCGTCACCTCGTCTGAATCCTGTTTTGACATCAAAGGTCTCACCGATGGACGAGTGTGGCAGGGATGCCAAAACTAGACATGGCTCTTTATAGCTCGACTCTATAAATGCTGTCACAGGCGGCCTTAAAATCGAAGAAGAGGTGGTGGGTATCGATTTGGACTTCTTGGGTTTTCTCCAGGACCTGCGTAAGTCTGAAAATCTCAAGATGATCGTGATTAAATTTAAGCTGATTACCGTCTACTTCTTAAGATTTAGATTTGCCATTTCTTATTTCCAGGTTGGCAGGAGCTCTATCCAATCGGATGACTTTCGATTTTAGTTGGAAAATAACTGCGGTTAGCTCTAAGGGTCGTTAGACACTCTCAACTAAGTATAGCAATAGTTATGTAGTTAAAGGGCTTGAGGAGCTAAGATCGACGGTCCGTATAATATGACGAAACCTCTTTAAAGATCTGGATGATCTCAGTGTATCGATTAATTCAAAGAACAAAGAGTACACCATCTAATGTTTGCCAGAAATACGACTATCCCATGCCTAAGATTTACGCAAAAATAGATATTGACAGCATTCGTAATATGCTGACTGAGTCGCGTGTTGTTTTTTCCTTTGACGATACAGCCGATATCGTCTTACTAAAAAAAAATTGTGATCCTTGGTCTTAATCCATAAAAGTAACACCCGCATTCATAGCACTGTTTGTCGGGAAAATCCAAAGTGAAAATTATTTTCTTTAAATTTCTCCCTTCAGTAGATTCATCCAGGAATAATCCAGAAAAATGCGAAACTTTTTTGCATATCTTAACAGAATAAAGTATCCATTCAAGCAGAATCAGAGATATACACAGATCAGTGTTGTCATGTTGTGTCGTTACAATTGATAATCTCCTGCTGGTAAACAATGGAAGTGTTGCGACAGCTTTGTGTTACCTTTCCTGTTGTTATCATTGTGGATAAATGTCATGGATACTGTTTGGAACACCCATGCACTACATTTTGAAGACTTCATTATCTCGTAGTGTGACAGAAGAAATACATTATCCATTCTTAAAGTCATCGAGCTGTGAAGTCTCAGACGGATATCGCATTCATGTCATGGATCCCGGTGTGAAAATCCATAATTCATTTTGCAAAAATAAAGTGAATTGAAGTACATATCTAGTGTTGTCTAGTGTTATTTTGCAAACACAAAAGTTTCAATGAAATAAAATTTGCAGTCCTGTAAAATAAGAGTGAATGGATAAAATGAAGACAGACTGAATGACTTCCTCTTTATTGTAATTATTCCCGGAGGTCGAAACACGTACGGAAATCAAACACACAGCACTAAATGGTAGAATCGCTCGATTTTAAAAGAAGGATAAAATAAGATTCGATTGATTTAGAAGCGACACTGTAAGAACCCTATTGAATCGATAATCGTCACCATCGTCATTTCCCAATGGCCCGCTTATCGACTATGAGATTCGCGGGTTAAGGATGCTTATGTGGACCCTCCACATCTCCCGATTTTACGTCTTCGACTCTTAATCATCAGAGGCTTTCTCCCCATTTTTCGCCTTTGACTCTTAATCATCAGAGGCTATCTCCATACGGGTAAAGGTGCGATTTCGGACTTGATCCAACCATCTCATCCTGGGCCTACCGAAAGGACGCCCACCTGGTGGCACGGATTCCATGGCACGTCTTGCATATGCCCTAAGCCATCGAAGTATAGACCTCTCCGTTCGAAAAAGTAGCTGCTCGACATGGAGTACCTCACGTATTTTGGTGTTCCTAACCCAATCTCGGCGAGTCGCCCCAGCAATACAACCAAGTTATCTCATTTGGGCAGCTTGTATCCGCGATTTTATTCTTTTGGTCATTACCCAAACCTCATGACCATAGGTGAGGGTCGGAACAAACGCCGAATTGAAGACCGATAGCTTAGCCCTGATGCCAAGTTCAGCTCTCCTCACAACAGATGGACCAAGCTGTCTCAAAATTGCTCCAGCCTGATCAATCCTACAGCATAATCCAGTATTGCTTCTTTCATCACTCGTGAATAGGACTCCGAGTTACTGCTCCACCTCTTTCAATACATATACACAATGAAAAGGAGAGGTGTCAAAATGCACGCCTTTCAAAGTCTAACGTCCAAGGTCGAAGTCCAACGCCCAAGTTGAAAGCTGTCGACTTTACCCCTTTCACCCGAACACAGGTCTTACAGTTTGTATATAGAGATTGAATGGCCCTAAGAAGAGCCAGTTTGGTATACTCGCAGGTCTGCTCAAGTACCATTCTAAAAGTGAGTAGCTTCTAGCTAGTCGGTTGTGCCCTACCTGGGCGAAAGCCGCACTGATCCTCGCCTAACCTGGACTCGACCACAGCTCTGGAACGCGCGTCCAACACCTTAGCAAAGACTTTTCTGCGGAGACTCAGGCCACTTTAATGACACGAGAGAGCCATTTTACTCCCTCTCCTCCAAGGCCTTAAGCATTTCCGGCAGATTTGTCGACTTTTAGGGCTTTAAACGTCAAAGACACCTCCTCTATGGTGGAACTTTTCTCCGCCCTACTCAAAACCATGGATCTGCCATCCTCAGTGCCCTGTTCGGATTGAGCAGCTCCAAAAGATGCTCGCCCTACCTGCGCAAGATGCCCTTTTCAACGGAAAGAAGAACATCATCTTTGATAATAAATTTTCTTCCTCTGAGGCGGCGCATGGTCTGCCAGAACACTTTATTTGCAGATCTGTGATCACGGTCCAATTTCTTCCCGAACTCCTTTTAAGACTGCTCCTTAGCTTCTTTAACAGCCAGCTTGCAAGTTCTTCGCGTCGATAATAATTATTCTAATCTAGAGCCCATAGTTTAACACGTTAATTTTTGGGTAGTTGGCAGCACGATTTTCAAATTAAATTTAATAAAACGTCGGCCTTATCAGAAGAGTCCAAATATATACAACTACTATGAAGGTAGAGAGATTGCGAGTAATTCCAAAGTGGGTTCTAGGGCCTCTTGTGGGTCCTAGGGCCGCTTCTACACCTGCTCGCAGTCTTGTCCAATTTCTGGCAATATGCCTCAGCTCTCTCCAAATCTTCCGCAATTGTCGAAACTCCTCCTCAACTGTTTTGCACCGTGTATTTCTTGGTCGACCCACTCTTCTCCCATCTTGAGTAAACGGATTCCATTGCATAGCGTAGTTAGCAATAGAGCTGTCGCCTTTTTGAAATGTGTGACCAATCCACTGCAACTTTCGTCCTTGTTTTCTTGTAAAGATGTTCGTAAGAGATACGGTTAGGCCAGAAAATCTTCAGAATGTTCTGTAAGCACCAATAGTAGAAGTATAAACAGCACGGAGTCGACATTGACACTGTCGAAATCGGCTAGTGAAGTGGCGAATGATATTCAACGCAATGATGATCCGCAGGGTGTTGATGTGGTCGACGTAGAAGGATTCAGTGCGGAAACCTGCTTGTTCAGCATCGAGTGTGTTTTCTTATTCGCTCAAATATTACGATTGCTACTACCTTGGCTATTGAAGGCAGCACACAAATACTTCTCCAGTTTTACAATGCATAAGATTGCCTCTCTTAGGGAGCTTGACAATCATTTCTTTCTTCCACTTATCGGGAAAGCTTTCGGCTTATCCCACGCCTTCTCTACAAGTGGTTGCAGAATTTTAGCAGAAATTGTGGTTAAAAGTTCCGTAGGTATACCGTCAAGTCCTATCGCCTTATTGTTTTTCAATGCATTGATCGCGCTAGTCATCTCATCCTTACTGGGCGTTGCGATGCGTATTCTGGTATTTTTTGCTTCGGGCGGCTCAACCTGATTTGGGTGTAAATAACTGGCGAATATTCGGTTGAAAATCATAGCAATATGCTCCTTCCATCGTTTGAACTGGTCCTCATCCCAAATTAGCTGGGATACATTCAGGGCTTTTATCGTGCGTTGGCTGGAGTTTTGACCACCTATAAGCCTTCTAGTGACTCTGTAGACTTCTAGCTGCCTCTTCTGCTTCAGTGGCCAGTGCTTTTATGTAATCGCGCTTGTCTCGTCGCACGCTACGCTGCACTACTCTCATCTTTACGCGATATAGGTTGCCTGGAGCAAGTCAAAATATATATGTATACCCATGTACTATATGTATATATATTCGTAGATTTTGGACATGAAATAATCTGTACAAATTTACTTATGTTCATGTAGAAAATGTTCCCACCAACTGACAATATCTTTTACGGTCTAATTTCGATTTTCCACATGTCACACTGCATACAAATTGCAGAAGTCTACATTTTTGACACCTTTTTTTTCTTCGTCAATTATTTAAATTTTGTTTTCATTGTTTGCTTCTTCGGTGGGTTCCTACCCTTGTTATTACTCTGAATAATTTGTCAAACATGAACATTTTCCCTGACGTCGATGTAAATTTTGTCGTGACTGATGTTAGTAATGGTGTAAGCTCAGTACCGCAAAGTTATCAAAAATAAAATTTGCTGCGTAATCAACAGAATCCGTTAATTTCCTTTTGAGAATGATGACCGTAATAAAGCCGAAACCTTTAAGCTAAACCTTGAGGAGCTGTACTGGAAACATTTTTTTTAGTAATTCTATTTATTTTCCCACGTATGGTATGGACTGCAGCCTTAATTAAGCACGCCCTGTGGAATGGAGTAAAATTGCAATTTCATTCCAGTGCGCTGAACACAAAATAATCCGAAGAAATAGTATCTCAAACAAATCCTGAAATATTATCCACCGAATGAAGATTTGCACTTTGTTCCATTTCGGATATTTTGGCAGAATGAAAAATCCAATTGATACTCCGTTTCATCCCCCTAGATTTATCGTCCTGAAAATTGGATTCCAAGGTGTCAGGTACGATGTTCATTTTTCTATAGAAAATCACGCTGCCACACACGCACAATGGATGTTTCCGTCTCTTCAATAATTGCGATAACTGTAACGAATAGCACTGTTTACGAAAATCCTTTCCCCCTTCATTTCTCGAATTTTTATCCTTTTGTTTAGCGCAAAGCGAAAATCCTTTTTTTTTCTCTAAATTTTCTATGCGGAACTTCGGCAATTCCAGTAGTACAAATGAAAATGAAAGGATTGCCATCCTTTCACCGGAAATGTATTGATTTCAGAAGAATACAGCGACAATTTGTCGCTAAAAGCGAAATCGAACTACGATCACTGCAAAAGGATTTTTCAATTGTGGAGAGACTGGCATTAGGCTGGAGAACCGGAAGGAGATTTGTGCCAGTGGATTAACAATTACCGCGAGACGGGAACCCATGTGGAGGGACACTTCTGAAGCGCTGTTTGAATTTCTCAAAATGTCAGTGATTATTTCATACACATGTGCACAAATGTCACTTTATTCTTAACCCATACCGCGCTGACACTGCGCAGTATTGGTCGACGTTAAACTAATTGTTGTGTCTTGTGTGTATGTATGTTTAGATATCCTTGTATTCATTCAGTCGCGATATTTAAGGACTAAAACTGTACGAATACCTGTAGAGCGGAATAATGGTGTTTGCTGTTCGAGTATGTGAACAAATGTCAAGTTGAAAAGAAGTACCTCTCTCGTGTGAAATGAAGGTTAAAAGAACTTGCTTGCTGCTATAAGCAGTTTTTTTTACCTTGTTATGTTATGTACGAAATTCGCAATATCAGCTGAAGTACATACAAGTTTCAGAAGCCTCATATGTTTTTTGTTTCTCGAGACTCAACATTTTTGATGCACTTAGTGCCCCACCTTTTTTTTTTTAGTATTTTCCTAATCAATTTCGTTAGGTTAACTGGTCAAGGATCCTAAAGATCAATACGTGGGGAAATCTTATCTGAAAATCAGTTTTAAGCAAAACTCCGTGCAGTCAACTCCTCCATGCCTGCAACGGGTGCTGCTGCAGTATATGTTGACTCAATTTACTTCTACACAGATGACCCGAAAGTCAGAAGTGGAGTGGGTGGTGGTGTCTTCGCCTAGGAGCTCGTGAGCATCTTTTTCGCTGATCGTAACGCGTATTTCAACGGAAATAATGACGACTTAGGAAGCCTTGTCCTGGTAGAAATGGAATGAAATATCTAAATTGGATATTCGCATTTTCACGGACTGCTAAGAGGCAGTGCAATTGTTCTCACTAACTTCAACGCTTCGTTTAGACTGTCGATCGTCTCTCACTAAGATGGAAGAACAATTCAATATTCACTTATGCTGTGTGCTAGACCACAGAAATATTCTAGGAAACTGACTTGTCTCTCTGAGGGCTCCTTTGTTCAATGACTTTAGCCACATTGGAATTGATGATATCAGAATCAGAAGTATCATCCTTCTTTTTCTTAAGGTGGCGCCACAGTCTGGGGTGGACCTGGGCCTCAACCAACAAGCGTCTCCAGCCAGCTTGATCTTTACCCAGCTGCCTCCAGTTTCGCACGCCAAATTGGTTGAGATTCCCTACCACTTACGTGCGGCCCTCATACATACAGATGTATGTATGTTTTCTTGTTTCTCGAGACTCAACAATTTTTTTAGTATTTTTCTAATCAATTTCGTTAGGTTAACTGGTCAAGGATCCTAAAGATCAATACGTGGAGAAATCTTATCTAAAAATCCGTTTTAAACAAAACTCAGTGCAATCAACTCCTCCGTGCCTTGCAATATCTTCAGACTTGCTTGACTCTTCTGGCTAAATCGATGTCGCTGTACACCCCGTACAGTTTTTCGTTGTATTTCCTCCTCCACTCATCGTTTATGCAGACGGGATCAAAAACCACCAGAAAGATTTTCCTCTGGAAACAGCCAAAAGCAACCGCATCCGCTTTTGACAGAGTTTATGCCACTGCACCGTAGAGAAGGACTGAGATGAGGTCTTATACAGAGCCATTTTAGTCGTTCGGGAGAGAGCTTTGCTACTTAATTGCCTTCTTAGCCCAAGGAAGCAGTGATTGGGAAGAGTTATTCTTTGTTTGATCTCAGCACTGGTGTTGTCTGAATTGATACCTAAGCGTAAATAGACAAAGCCCCTAAGTACCTCGAACTTATATCATTTTACAGTGACGTTCTGTTCGAGACGTCGGTGTTAAGTGTCCTTTCTTGTTGACAGAATATAGTTGGCCTTGCCCTCATTGACCGCTGAACCCATCTTCTCCGCCTCCATCTCAATACTCACGAACGCACCAGTGCACCATTTGCACCATTCTTTCAAGAACGATGTTGGAAAAGTCGCATGACAGCACGTCGCCTTGTTAAGAACCTTTTTTCACATCAAAGGCTTCGACCTTGATGAAGCAGCGTGCATTCTCCATCGTCATTCTGTACAAACGGAAGAGTTTGGATACCAAGAGCAAACATTGCTCTGTATTGCTCGTCTCTATAAATGCTGTCGTACGCGGCCTTGGTTGGTTGGTTGGTTGAGTGGGTGTCCTAAAGACTTACTTAGACCTCAAGCGGGTCCATTGTACCCATAAAAAGTGTACTCATGGGAGTCAAACCAAGGGATAGGGTTGGCTAATCTGGAAACCACCCAGTAAGGGTTAGAAATCTCAGGAGTTTCCTAAAATCAGCGATATTAAGGTCTTCCAGCCCATAGAAGAAGCTACTACCAAGAGTACGCAATCTTCTGGTGGCCAATGCGGGACATTCACATAGCAGGTGTTGAACGGATTCTATTGCAGCTTCTGCAATAGTCGTTGTAGGGCAATCCAAGACGCTCCGCATGGATTTCCAATCCGCAGTGTCCTGTGAGGACACCGGAGACGATTCGTATTTCCCTTCGACTAAGTTGTACGAGATTTTTGGACTTCTTCTTATCGAAGACTGGCCATAGTGATCTGCCTATTTCACATGTGTCCATATATGACACTATTGCGTATTAGCCCTGATCATGGTTTCCTCATCTATATCCCCGTAAAGAGTGCTAATGGGTGTCTTCGTGATCGGAAGGGTATATGCAGAATCTAGTTCTGCACCCCCCCTAGCAAGTTCATCCACCCTCTCATTGCCTGATATATCCCTGTGGCCCGGTACCCAACATAGGGTCACCTTGTTGGTCTCTGATATATCGTTGAGGCTTTGTCTGCAGACCTTTACGAGCTTCGATTTTATCGATGCTGACTGCAGAGACTTAATAGCCGCCTGGCTATCAACATAGATAGTAATGTTTTCTCTGATAATGTTGTCATTTTTTATTAACTTCGCGGCCTAAGTAATAGAGACGGAAAATTAAGCTTCCGTAGGCGGCCTTAAAATCGATAGAAGGGCGTTCCGTATTGATTTGAAGTTCCTGGGTTTTCTCCAAGATCTGTCGCAGTGTGAATAATTGGTCGATGGTGGACTTTTCTGTCCTGAAGGCACACTGATATGAACCGTTCACAAAACACGACAGATAAGATCTTAAAGGCGATGTTAAAAAGACTGATGCCTCTGTAGTTGGCGCAGTATGGAGGGTTTCCTTTCTTGAGAATCGGGCAAACAATGCTAAAGTTTCATTCATCGGACATAATTTTCTCCGACCATATTTTACAGATGAGTTGGTTGATGCTTCTACCAAGTCATCGCCTGCCGCTTCGGCAGCCAGGCTGTCAGCTCCAGCAACTTTGTTGGACTTTAGCATAGGGTGAACGAAATTGTTGGTCTTTATCGTCCAGGTCCAGATCGTCCAGAAGTATCATCCGCTTCATAAAAAAACTTTGGTTCAATCCTCGGTGTAATGGAAGTTTCTCTAATATCACGATTGGCCTCTTTTGGTTTAAGTGCTTCGGCAAGCAGGTACGGACAGCTACCTTAAGTTAACGAACATAATGTCTTGTCTCTTGCAGCCTGCATTGAAATGTCATTTTAATATGTTTTTAAGTTGATCTCTACGTTATTTAACGCCTATGATGCAATGACATGGCAGACTACTTAAAGGGTACAAGAGCAGGATTGGAACACAACATAAACAAGCATAACAATCGCAAGGGCATTGAATATGTGGAAGTAACATAGCGAATAATTTGCAAGGACTCCATCTACTGCGTTTTTACCTCCAAGTCACATCTGAACCTTGAATAGGTTGGAATTTTCCGTAAGATTACACCCAGGATGAGTAAGTTCCTTTAAAAATAAAAAAAAGTCGCATAAGCACCATGAAAGCAGTAAAACCATCAGCTAGTTTAGGGACACGTGGTTCTATCGTGCCCTAACTAAAGAGCACCTGGACTACGTTTGAGCAATATTTTATTAATCATAATAAGGCACGTTCTCCTTCATCGATATTTCGACAGCACCCTTTCATCAGATTGGTATTCTTCACAATATCAATAAGGGGCACTCTCTCCCGACGATCCTACACAATGGAAAATCGAAAACCGGTCCAATCAGTTTACGGACAACGGTACCAATATCCATTCGATCTGATTCACTTCAAGGCCCAGTAGAATTTTTATGTTTAGGGGCGTTTTAAATTTCATCTAACTGTGTATATTCCAATTTCGCACCGGTCCAACTATGATCGTCCTTCCGTAACACGAGATGAATTTCTCACTACACATAACTGTCAGATAATAAATCTAACTGTATCACGAGATGAGAAATATGAAATAACTGCAAGAAAATGAAACCAGGTTTGCATAACACGGGAGGAGACAAAACAAAAAAAAAAACTCCTTATGCAACCCAAAACTGTGTCTTCTTCCTTTGATCCTTCATCATCGTATCTATCGAATTACCTGGCGCTGCCTGGCTTACGTAACAATGAGAAAAAATAGTTTCCTAGATGCACAGTTGTGCGTTGCTAGGCAGAACGACATCGATGTGTAATTAAGGACTCTTTAAAGGTTTTTTCCCAATTTTGCATCCCTTCGGCATGTGGCATCAATGGCAGATGAACGGACACAATGTGCATTCGATTCGATAATAATTCGAGAAGGCACTCCAATGCAAGGATTTCCTCTTCAATTTCGTCTGAAATAAATATACATATAGGGACAATGGATCACATTTTTTTTACAGTCAAAATAAGGACAATAGATTTGCATCATCATTTTCGTGGTCTATGAAGCGAAGAGGAAAAAGAGAAAACAAAAAACTGTCCTTTAAGGAAAATGGAAAAAGAAAGTGGGTCCTTTCAAGATGAAAAGAGGATCATTTTCTACATCGAGATGAGATAAAAACATTTGCCAAAGGACCAGCATACATACATCACCTCGATGGATGAAATCTGATTGAAGATTTTAGTTGCTTTTTGCAAGGACTCGAAGGGAAAATTTACAAAAGATCTTCCAATCCATTATACTTTCGAATGAAGGACGAAATTTTTCCCCAAAAAACGCATTTTATTTATTTTTCTTTCGAGGATTTTTGCCATTTTTGCCCATCCAGGTAGAGTACCTCATGGATTCCTTTCAACTAAGTTCTGACACACAGGAGTTTATAGAGTTCATTTTTCATATCATTTCTGTCGTACTGTCCTTTCGTAGGACGTTTTTTTTTCCTGTTGGTGTGCTTTATCATGCTTATATAGGACAAGAGGATGCACTTTGAGTTTCCCACGAATGGAGAGAATTTCTCACGTGAGGTTCAACAAACGAAAACAAAAACAAGGGAAAAATTAAAATGCATGGGGACCGACAAGAAGTGTCCTATAGGAAATGTCCTTACATACATACTTCGAATGGGTATGCATGTTCTGTGACATATGTGTATGTATGAAGGTCCTTTTTGATGATCGAGAACTGTCGCTAAAGATTAGATAGTCGAATACGTTTTATTTTTAGGGGACATGCGCTTATATGATGTCACGGGACTATTGTGCCTTATGGCTACCGAGTACACACTACACACTTATGTGTGCCGTGTCATGCCATTAATGTCGTTCTGTAGCCGTTCTTCCTGTTTACATTGAATCGAGTTTTGTGTGAAAAGAAAACAGAAACGCGACTCACATTCTACCATGGGCCATTAATTTTCTCAAAAGAATATTTGAATGCAGAGATGGTGCATTAGATTGATGTTATTTGAATAGCGGATCCAATGATATTGACGAATGAAAACAGGAGTTTGTCACGCAATCCAGAAGGTGGGAAACTATGAATCTGTTCGGTTTCAATTTATCGGATATGTTGCAAATTGTTCGACTAATGGAATTGTAAAGGGGCGACTTAAGAAGGACGAGTTCCCAGGCAAAATCCTAGAAAACTATAATACTTTTCTGTTTATTGTGTTAAAAAAAAATGGAGAACTTTCACTTGTCCCGCCCAAACCTTATCTAAGCGATCTAATGTGTTCTATTTGAAACTCACTCATTCACACTCATGATAGTTGGACTAAATTGCATTAATTCTTATTAGAGGCGACCATAATCCTTTTGAATATATTATTGTATTATTCCCATCAAATTCACCTAAGGACTCTGATGTGGTTTTATAGTCCAACACAAGAAAAAATTTAATTATATACAACGCAGCCATATTGTACTACCTTTGCATAATGTTCTCATGATCCTTGGGAACTTGTTTTGCCGCCTTGAATACAATACATAAGAATACCTCAGGGGTTCCGGAATACGTTATTGTGAAAAAGTGACAACTTCTTATGTATAGACAGGGTTAATGTAGACTAAATGCTAATTTGTTATAGTTGGGAGCAGTTTCAGGAAGTGATCCTCGGCTTGACTCCTGCCCGCCCCTCGGTTTGAATATGGCATACAATTTTTTTTTATCTCACTGACAGGATTCATCTTTCGTGAATCTTTTGTTCACGTCATAAATTTGAGCGACCTCCTTGTGGATGATGATGATGATGATGAGTTTCAAGTTAACTGAAGCATACTGTAACCCTTTCCGATTTGAATGCAAATATGTATATGTTTTTGATGTGAATATGGTCTGCTGTTAACAAAAAAACATTAAGTTATCGCTAAGGTCGGAACAGACTAATATTATTTGGGTTCAAAGCTAGTGGCGTCATCCTGGGCTATTTAACACACTACGGATATAGTTCATAGGAGTAGGGTTATGGATTTGTTTTGAAGGAAAAATGGATATAGGCATATGTAGATTTTACAACTACTTTATGTAGTTCAGTATAAATGTCATGATCAGAGTCATTGGACTAAGCTTAAATATAATCAAGAAAGCAACAGAAATCCCTTGGGTCTATGCGGGTACCGGATGTGAAATCTCATGGATAAAGGAATCGGTAATATTCTGGCTCTAACTAACGAAACGGGAAGATTCGTCATCGCCTCACAGGCGGATTGGTGTTCACTCTATAATTGGTTTCACTTTCACTCGACCCCTTGTCCCAAATCTGGATTACCCTGCAGTTCTGACGAGTATAAGTGGGGAACGAGGGGAGCACAACCCGATTGCAGTCTATGTAAGTACTATCACCCTAACGTACCATACCACACCGAGCTTAAATGTCATTCAAATTGAAGGTATACATATCTTAACCTCTGTCTTGGACTTCTCATGGGTAGGCCTAGGATGAGATAGTTGGACCAAGTTCGAAACTGCACCTCTACCAGTATCGGGATAGCCCCTGATGATTGAGAGTCGATGACGGATGATCGGGAGATATGGAGGGTTCACTTAAGCACCCTTAACCCGCGACCCTCATAGTGGATAAGCGGACCATTGGATAATGATGATAATGATGATAGATAAATGCTACCAGGCAACAGAATTGGATCGAGAATGAAACATATGTGCATACATATGTATACTGACGTGTCATAAGCAGACGAAGGCGTAGAAGCAGTCTCTTGGATTGGCTGATCACTGCTGTGTTTTTCGGGCGAAGGTTTTGGCCATTTGTGAAGCCATTAACTGCTTGTCGAGGAGGTCGGTGCTGAAGTCTAGCAAGCCAAACAGCCACAAAAGTGATCAAATCATCAATAATAATGTTCAAATTAACTAAATTTACAACTCATCTCGACAAAGCCGGCACAAAACAGATAGATTATCTAAAATCGTCAAAACATAGGATGACCCTCTAGTCGGTTTACGTACGTCTGTCCAATGACTTCCCGCGCTGTTGTATGAAAAAGGAGAAAGATGAAACACCTCTCCGCCGTTTTTGGTAACTGCCTTTCACTATTGCCCTTAAATTGGATGAGAATACTTTTTAGAATAACTGTTGTATTTATCTCAGAGGTGTAAAATTCCTTTTTCCATTGATTAAGACCTTGATTTCATATCTTGATTCGCGGGAAGTCTAGAATGATTGGCAGCACAGTTTTCATAACAGCACAGTGTTGTTCTTCAGCACATCTCATAAGAAAGCACCAATCTCTTTAAAACCTTTGTGAGACTTAGTTGCGCTAAATATTTCAAAAGTTCAAATATGACAGAGTGTGGCACCAATCTGTTTTTACAAAAAAAGAACCTTACATACATTCTATCGATGGAGCTCTTGCTCTTCGGCACTATGTTATGTAGCTTATTTACTTACTTATGTCCTGTTTTCCCTAGTAGGTCCTAGGGCCTCTACTATGGAGAATTTTTGTGATAGTAGAAGTCATGTTCCAAGTGATGCACCCATAATATTCCCAAGTTATTGAAAGCTCACTACTTTCTCTACCGGTTGTCCAGCGATGCTAACTTCTGATAATCCTACGTTATCAGCGTAGTCAAGATGTTTGAGTTTTGATGTAAGAGTCCATCAAATTCCTCCATTTCCAACCGACAGGGCTTTTCGAACAATATCGCTAACCACCAGTAAAGACAATATTTGTGAAAGAGGTCAGCCTTGTCGAACCCCACTTTGGTTCTCGAATTCCTCTGATAGCTTTCCTCTATGCAGAACGTGGCACCTTGACTGTTCATTGCCTTAATAATGGCTATTTATTTCTCAGGGATACCTCTCCTGCGGAAGACAACTCAGATGTAGCTTAGGCAGTTTAATTTAAGTTATTTCGAGTAGTTTAAAGGCTGCCTCTATACATAAATGCTGGCGTTCCTCAAGGCTTCTTCGACACTTTTTCACGTGATTTCTTGTCTGCAACTTCCATCGTGCGCAAGAGTCCAACTCATTCCTTCAATACCCTCAGTTTCTCAGGGTCCTTAATCATGTCCTCATGTCCCTGCTCTTTGGTATAGAACAGGAACGGCAACGTGCATACATAAGTATGTGTCTTAAACTCATTAAACCCAACAGCATTATAAAATGGAGTTGTATGAATAGAGTGAAATTGCTCCCAAAAACCGAGTGCTGTTTCCTGTCTTTTGTTTCTCAAGCGAAACGCAAGCCTCGAGTCATGATCCATGAATAGTACTTGCGTTGCTAACACCGATAGAGTTTCCATGCTCGGTTTGTGGGTTAACGATCATCTTTCCCTTGACGAAAACTACTCCAAGTGTCCTCAGTCTATAAGGCTTTGCTTCGGTCTTTGTTCACATTTATGGTGCGCTTAAATGTGACAGGAATAAGGAAATCGTATCTGTCTTTCTCTGTTTTATCGCTTTTGCCACAAACAGTGCTCCTATGCCAATGCCAATTGCTTTTCACGCAAATGCAAGTTTCAGTTAGTTTGATAGAAACGGTATTTACAAACCTAAGTATCCCTAGATTGGCCAACTCTGCCAAAGTCGTACGTCTCTGTAGGATTACGATGGAGAATGCTCGCTACTTCATTTGGGTCGGTAACGATCACACCCAAACCTTTGATTAAATTGTTCCAAACTCTAGAGTCAACACAGTTTTGCAAAAGTCTGTGCAACCACTTGCCTTGGCTGACGGTTTTGATATCATTTGTAGAACTCAACGAGCTGTCACCATCCAAATGGCTTAGTGGTACCAAGTATTTGCTGTCAAAAAAAAAAAACAATTGGACAGATCATCACAGTGGACAGCTGTAATTTCCAGGTAAAAAGAGATTTCGTCTACCCTTCCACGAGTTCCCAGCTTCTTTGAGCTGGAAATGTTAAACATTATCCCGAATAAGTAAGAAGACTCTGTATACACATAAGACCCTAATCAATTATGTAGGTCCAACTCGACGTCCAATATGACTCTGTCGAATGCAGACAAGTCGTTTGGAGCGAAATTTTACTCTTAAGATATACGGCCCCATTTGTATTGAAGGGCTTTGAAGAAGAAAATTCAACGACGAATTGTACGAGCTATATGCCAACATGTTTGTAACCTAAGCTTACCATTTTTGAAAGTCAGTTGACATCCTCTGTCAAAACCACTATCCCTAAAATTCCATGATTCAATAACAAAATAATTGTTTAAATAAATTTTACTTTTATTCACTGGAAGATACATGTACAACTTACAGAAAAAAAAGAACGCATAAATAAAAGTAATAGTAAATTAAATAAACTTAAATATAAGTAGGTATGTATACATAATTTAATTTAATCCTTTATAAATCTTCGTCTTCGGTTTGTTTGTTTCGTTGTGTATTTACAAAATTTAAATAAATATAACTTCCTAACTTCACGTTTGTTTACACAATAATAATTTAAAGTAGAACTAAATATTTTTTTAAGCGTTTTCTTAGATCATTACAAAATTACTTGGTTCCTGTTACAACTAAAAAAAATATTTCTTTCTTAACAATCTCCTTACATAATTAATTTACCTCGAACAATATGTCTTCCGACAGTTATATTATGGTTCCACCCTCAGACTTTGGAGTATTTGCTTCCCACCAATCGATAGCGTCCATCATACTCTCATCGGACAGCGCAGCAGTGGATGTGTCCAAAATAACATCGTTCAGTTCCTTTTTTAAGCGCACAACACCTTCGTACAAACTGTGCTCCTCGCTACTATTTTCACCCGACGATGTCGTGATAAAGTAACCTTGACCGCTGGCATCAAGATGGGGCGACGAATTGCCCAGCAAATGTTGTTGTTGTTCCTGAAGATGATAAACGATATCTGAAGGTTCGACCTTAACACGTGCCATGCGTTGATCGTGATGATGGGGGGGATCATGCATCGTCTGAAATTGTGGCGGCATCATGTAGTGATCGGTGCTGCCACGCGACCCAGACATAGTCTGTGGTAATAAAATGCCACCGGCCGCAGGTGATAACGATGATGTTGGTGGCAGCGGCGACGTGACCGTCGACGTTGAGGTAGGCGGCGTCATTCCGGACGGGGTCGATGCAGGTGCAACCGATGCTAACATGGAAACGGGAATTTCCTCGTCCGTTATATCGTCACTATTGGGGTAGCAATTAACGTCAATCAGAGGGCTGAAATTCTCCTCGTTGCCAAAAATATCGGCGGTCAGCAATTGGTAGGTGTTCGTTCCAGGAATTCGAATGTATTGCAGTCCATTGAGGGTAGTGATGTTGGGCAGATTGTCGATGATTTGGGATAGGTCCTGATCCGCACCGTTGCTATCGTCGAAATTGTCGAAGTTATCATTGATGGGTGAGTTCGGTCCGAATTCATCTTTTATCACAGTGAAGCCACCTTCATCAGCAGACAAGGGTGAAACCGGTGGTATTTCGTAACCCAGAAGTTTCTCTAAACCACGAATATACTCAACAGCCATGCGAAGGGTTTCAACTTTGCTTAGTTTTTTTGCTGATCCTCGATTGTTACCACCAGTGGCTTCGAATGCCTTCGCGATTTCTTCGGGAATGTGTTGGCGCAGAGCGGCAAATCCGTTGTTCACTTGCTTCACTCGATTTCGTTCTCGAGCGTTTCGTCGTGCCACAGCTTGCGGCGGAGGCAGTCCCTTTCGTCCTGGGGTACCTGCAGAATCTCCAGTGATTTTCACTTGATTCACCGACTTAGATTCCACAATTTGGGAAGAGACCTTCAGTTTCTTTGCAGGCGGTTGATGGACCACTTTAATTGCACTACCTCCTTGCAAAATGTTCTCACTACTGGACTCGTTTAGTGGCACAAGTTTTTGCTTTTTCCTCATTATAATGGCGCCACTGTTGTTTACACTGCCGATCATGCCAAAATCTTTGATTTTCTTGACAATCGTGTTGCTGTTGATCACAAGTTTATTGCTCGCGCTATCGCTTAAAATACCGATATTGTTGCTTCCGTTATTGGTCGTAATAGTTATTTTGTTGAACGTGTTTTTTAATTTCAAATTGGGTGGCATACCGTAGGACATAATGCCGATCGTTGCCATTGCCCTTAGATGATCGTGAGGGATTCTTTATTTGACACTTTACACCGCGTTCCGTGCCCGCTTTGCAACAAAACTTAAACACTTTTTACACACGAAACGGTTACTTCACAATAACTTCACTAAATATCGTCCCGACTGAGTGTCTCTCTCATTTGTGTCCTGGCTGGAGGACAGCTGGTATCTGTGTCGCGTGCCCGATGTCTTGCACTGTAATGTCATGGGGCGACGAACGATAATGTGGAGAAACAGAAAAAAATAACCAAAAGGTGCAGCATAACGTTCTTTCCGAACACACACATGTATTGAAGGATATGTGTAGATGCATGCGGAGGCTATTCATCCCTTATGTGAATGGCGCAAACGCAGGCGCAATGAAGTTCATGGCTGTTTAGGTTGCCAACCACCACCCCATTGTCGAAACGAAACGGTTTTTTTTTTGATATTCTGTTTTTGGTGTATTGGTTGGCACGGCCGTTGCGCCTTTGCGGTGGGAAATCTAACATCTGATCACGCATACAGATGGAGTAGGGGTTGATATTCATATTTATTGTATTTGTAAGATCAACGGCTCGTGCGAGGCAAATAGGGTACTCAGTGGGTTGTTTGGCTTACAAGGAATTTTTGTGGTTAAACAAGAATTGCAATAACAATCTCATACCTATGTATGATCATAGCCTGGCGAGTATTTTACTACTGAATCAATGATGCATTTGTTTATATTTATTGCGGCATAAGTGAGCCAACACCAGCAATCACACGGGAAGAACTTCTCAAAGCAAGCGCTAAAATACAAGATCGATAGTTTTCGGGAGTTGGCGATCGGGCGTTAAGTACCGCCATGGGAACTGAATGCGTGTTTTCAAGAATGCATCCTCTGCGATCTCTGAAAAGGAAAAAGAAATTCTTGAACAAGTTATATTCATTTCCATATTTCCACCAGAACATGTTTTGAAAATTATTTCGAACTATTTTATCAACATGGTTTTGTTTCATGAGTCCGAACATGGGGTCAAGAAGTATCAAATAACCGACGGAGTACAACGATCATTGCAGAGTATAGCTAAATATTCTAGTTGCAGAGATTGTCGCTGATCTGAACATTTTGTGTACAATCTACTCGTAGGGGCTTAGAGATCTAGTCTACGAAGATCTAAGCACGATCGCTTATTTCTCGCCATCCACCTTTAAAAGTTTTTTTTTTAACTTTGTTACATTGTGCCTCTCAGGTGAGGAGATTCTATTTTCGTAAAAGAATATTTTTTCCCTGTGTGTACATGTTTCTAGAGATCAATATTCAATGAGGTTTGTTGTTGACGCCGAATGTTATTTAGTGGAGCATAAGCACACTAACTATCGCAGTTTCTCTCAGTCTGTTATTTTTCTGCAGCCAAACACAATACATTTTACCCTAGAAAAGTGTGATATCGGAAGTATTTTCTATAGTGACTTTCCGTCTGGAATTTGTACCGTGTGCCCACAGGACAATAGCACAAAAGACCCTTAGGTCCGTCTTTTTGATGTGGCACGTAAGTACATACACTCATCCATACGGTTGTATGGAGTCACATATTCAGTAGCCAAGAATTAAAAAAAAAAAAAAATGTGTTACCTCATATAAGGAATCTATATGAAAATAATGTACCTATGTACATTCCACCAAGACTTTATGTATACAAGCTTGTTCTGTACATGCATTGTAGAGGGGTACAAGTGGGAAAGTAAAAACTCGATCACTTTGATAAAAGTTCGTTGGGTATCTTTGGAAGTTGAAATAAAAGCAATAAAGTTCCAAAACAAAGAACAGCACCCATATTTTAACAGACAAAATGCAAATAGAGTTCTTTATTTACAGTCTGACGGGCAGTTAGGTAGGGGTTTTCAAATGATTGTACGGTTAACAGAGAGGTATCAGGACAAAAAGGATAATAAACGTTATTCGTTGCATAGACTTAGACGTACATATGTCTGTATGTAAGTGTATGTGAACTACTGATATTTGAATGAAATCAACTTCAACTAACGCATAAAGTTCGGACCTTAGGTCATATGGCAATCTAAAAAAAATGAGAGCAGTTTCTGCTACGTCCTGTAGGATGTCTTTTTCTATTGAATTCCTTGTCGCATTGATACAACTATACGACTTTTTAACTCACTCTCTAGACTAAAAAGTTGCAACAATTAGATATACAGAACTTTGCATTTTTCAGCCTACCTCGTCGTATTTTGGAAAGAAGCTTGGATGATACTACAGGTCCTTTGGGCTAAAAAAGCATCAGTGATACAAAGGACAATCATTTGATCAAAAGTGCTGGCTTCTCACACAAAAAGATTAAAGTTTGCTGCGAAGGTTATGGTAAACGAAAGCTTGCCTTGCCTTTGGAAACGTTAAAAATTTAAAATGTGTAAACTACATCACGATTTCGATGCTTTTTTTTAAATGGCTTTGAATGGCTTAGAATCAGGACGCGGATAATTTTGTTGGGTTCGTTTAGCGCATCGCTTTTCCTAAATATTTTTCTTTTTACATCGATGCCTCTCCTAGCCAGTGTGGTCACCTTCATTGTGCAGAGAGCATTCTCCATCGCCCGTCGTCGGGTCATCATTGACCTTAGCGAGCAGAGAGCATTTTCTATCGATGTCCAGTACAAGTGAACGAGCTTGGAAGAGATGCTAAAACTAGACGTGGCTCTGTATAGCTTATCTGTTGAGGAGAGCTCTCACGCAATACGGCAGATAAGATTTTGCACGCGATCTCTGGGAGGCAGGTAGGTAGGTAGAGTGGCGGCTTCTGAGAACCCAACTAGCGCTAGGGTTGTGAGTTTTGATTGGTTGTGTTAGGATGAAGTGGTTAAATCTAGCCAGTAGAGTTTAGATACAGGATCAGTTCTCCAATCCTATTATCAGCTATCTCGCCGAGATATAAGAAGAATGGTTTGCCAAAGGGGCGCTATTCCATTAATGTCCTTGCAGTTTCTGCTGAAGGTGCTGTGAGGAATATCAAGTTCGATTGCATGGCCTCCAACTGGCCAGTGGCCCGTGATAATGGCTACAATTTAGGTCACGTCTTCTTGAAATGTCGCAGCTGGTTAGGCCGTTCCATCTATGATTAGCAAGCTGGAGCAAGTGCAGAAGTTTATACCCTTTTACAGTGCCTCTCCTAGCCAGTTTGTCGACACGCTCATTGCCCTAATGATTGCTGTAACCTAAGACCCAGATGAGAATAGTTGTTGAGTGGGTATTTAATTGATTGATTTCAAGCCGGCATTGCTCTACCAGTTTTGAGGGTATAGTTAACGCATCAATGGGTTTGATAGCGGTTTGGCTCTTCAAAAAAATAGCGATGTTATGATTAGATGTTCGGAGATTGTTCATCAAGCAGCAAGATTATCGAATCGCTAGAAGCCCCGCCTGGAAAACACTAGCAGAGTCTAGGAGTCGAAACGATTTCGATATACATGTTTAGTTGGTCAGAGAAGATGCCTGCGCCCACTTCGCAGTCCATATTCGAACCGTCCGTGTATATACCAATATCATAGTCATTGAAAACGCTTCAATTCTTCCATTCTTCTCTAGTGGGAAATTTAACAAGTAACAATTTCCTAAAATTTAGGGTGGGTATAATGTAGTCGACCAAAGACCCAATCAAATCGCTCGGAGTTGTTTCCAGGATATTACAGTGACCGTATGGCTTAGCAGTCCACCACCCAGATTCCCTGAATCGGACCGCGCTGTATGTAGCTGTGTCTTTGAGGTGAAGTTCAAGGGGGGTGCAGGATCACACTTAGAGCATCTGTAGGACAAGATCTCAATACTCCTGTAACACCTATACACACGCCGATCTTTGTACTTTTTGGAACTTGTCCATATTTCTTGCTCAAGGCAGGCCACCAAACGATAGCGCCATAAGTGAGAAAAGAACGCACAACGGTGTTGTACATCCATAGGGTCATCTTTGGCTGGAGTCCCCATTTCTGGCCAAATGGTTCATTACAGGCATAGACTGCTACACTTGCTTTCTTTACTCGTTGTTCCAGTTAAGCTTCGGCCATTCCCCGACGAGAGTTGGTGTGGCTAACAATGTTAAGCGAATATAGCTGAAGCTTGAACCTACGCAGTTCGCACAGCAGTTCAACGCAATAGCCGCTCAGCGATGGCGACACACTACTGCTACTGTTACTACTACCATGAAAGTAATATTTTCTTTCATTCGATCTTACAATGCCGGCCGTACTTATTATTATTCGCCTGTGACGTCCAAGACCTAGTCCCTTGCAACCATTTGTATCGGGCCGAAGAATTTCTATATTGGGTGGTGTGAATAAAAACTGAGGCGAGTGTTCCCTCAACTTTTTGGAAAAACACTCAATTTAAATTGAATAAAAATGAGTTTTGTTATGTTTCGGAAAACACTTTGCTCAAGAGGGTTTGTCCAGAGTATTCCCTTAGTTTTAATTCACACCACACATCGTCTGCCTTTTTACATATATTGTTAAAGGAGAAAAACCTAATTTTTTCCCCTGTGGTTCTATTATGAGTCAGCGTTTTCAAAAGTCCAATACACTAGCCACTGTGAGACGATGGCCACACCCAATAACGAATGTCTGTTGAATAATTCGTCGTAATACAATACTTCCCAGCTACATGAGAGAGCTTCTTACCTTGTCCCTCCATACTGGGTGGAGCAGTTATGGCATATGTCAACAAGTCACTAACCTGAATGTGGAAAGGTTTTTTTGTGTTTTTCACTTCAGACCCCGAAGGCAAAGTGAATTAGACGAACACACATCGAACCCTTTTTCGTGATTCCAAACACAAATAAAACGAATCGAGAGAAAGAAAGAAAATTTGCATTTAATTATGGTGGAACTTCTCACTATCCCAGACGTAAAATTATTGGATCCCTCCTGCTGACGCATATAAAAGGACTTCGGCAAGTAGTACACAAACTTATGCATGAGGGGTTGAAAATGAAATGAATGACGAATAACGTCAGAAACGTCACCACCAACATCAGTGTTGAACGACAGGAACTTGTTCGATCAATGCCACCGACATGTAACAGGGGTGGAAATAAAAATCAAAAATCACTGATCGCTGTCGTGATGAAATCGCGTTGTAAATGCGGGTTTTGTGGGCTTCAAACAATGTGTCAGGAAAAGCATCGGGCACGATCCTTTTTGGGGTTGATACCACTATTATTCCAGGAATGTAGCCTATTCATTAAATGCACGTACATTTGCATGTAAAGGAGTGTACTGCAGCTGTAGTGTTGAATTAGGCAATAAAGGGTCCTCAACGCACTCCCTTGAGTTTTGTAGGGTGCTCTAACCACTCTGCGTAGATCAAACTAATTTGATGGGGGTGGATTTGATTACAAAACGTATTTATCGGAAATTGTGAACTGATCGTGTGGAATAAATATGCAGCTGATTAAATAGATTGGGATGGTCCTCACTTATGAACGTCATGGTTTGTGTACGCACAATTCTAGGTAAAAGGACATAAAGGGTGGGCGGTGTATCTTCTTAATCGCGCAGTGCAAATTTCTGTGGTTTATGTTCAAAGTTTAGTGTGAGCAGACCCAATGAAAGGAACAAAGAGAAAGATGTATCCGGAGCTGTGGAGCTGTGTGGTCAGTATATAGAAACGTGGCTTCTTGCAACTTATAGCGTCTATAAGTCGCACCTTTCACCCTTCACAAGTCAATGAACACTGAGAAGATCAATTGAAATGTTACACTGAATCAATTAGTAACAGTGCTGTTCAAGTCCGTAACGCACGGACTTATTTTAGTAACTTTATTACCTACACATGTGATATTCTGTTCATTTAAAAGGATATAAACGACACAAGTGTCGGTGTAATATTTTATGACACTCATTAAGCCCCGAAAAGAAATCATAATCCCCATCTTCTGTTACATACTTACATGGCATCTTAGTGATTTATTAATTCCTGAACAAATTCCAACTATGCCAAGGATATTTTGGTTCTTAGAAGCGCTCTCTTCGTTAAGTGCATCCTGTTTTCAAAAATGCCCACATAGATAGATTGGATGGTATTAACTCCGAGGATGTGACACCTACTACAGTAAGACAAACAAACACGATCCACATGTGTAACACTTGCCATGGCTGCAGGACCCACGTGTGAGGACTGTATCGTTACTAATCTATCCTTGGCAGCATACTCCAGCATCTGTAGGCGTTCATTCATAAATTTGAAAATCAAAACTCACATTCCTAATATCCTTGACGAAATACACGAGCATGGGATGATAATCGAAAATATTTTCCACACCATATGCGTCCATAACTCACTCAATCGTGATGGTAGTAGCTACAGCAACTGGAGCAGCTCCAGTGTTTGAAATTTAAATGTCTGCCTAGGGACTGGAATTGGATTGAAAACGAAATAAAAATCACCACTGAAGATTCAAGTGGTTATCTCTTTCATTTCGTAAAGTGGATTAGAAGCAGGGTTTTGACATGAGGATGGTGTTTGCCTGAGTGCGTAAAGTGGGTACTTGTCCCGCTTGAAGTGTCCTCGAACAGTAGTCAGTTGGTGTGTTGTGCACTGTGTAAGCATATGCCAAGCTGGAATTTCTTTTAAAGGATTTTGGTGAAGCAAATTTGTGTGGCGATATGATCTGTGCGTCCTTATGGAGTTTTCATTGATTTTTTTTTCAACCAAAAGCGTCATGTCCTCACAGGAATTCTCTTATTCTGCTAAGGATAAAATATTCCTCATCTGTTTCACCTTATATGTACAAAAAAACGGCAATGTTTTCGGAAAGGAATTGTTTTGGTTAAAAGGAGGGGAGTGGTTTATTACTGACAACAAACATATTATCTTTTTCGTCCTGAAATTGAGAACTTTCGATGTCCAAATTTAATCAATTTGAATACGTATAAGGCTTTTAGGGGATAACGCATTCCATTTCTCGACATTTAACAATGTGATTAAAGTGTGCATTGGAAATGTCCTACTAGAGCCACGTCACTCAACGTCAATGTCTTAAATAGTCTTCAACACGTACGACTGTTCTTCAAGAAAGGGGACCCTCTGACTGAACTGTGTCAACTACGGAGACATCAGTCTTCTTAACATTGCCTACAAGATCTTATCTGCGCCTGAAGCCGATAGTCAACAACCTGATCGGTTAAAATCGGTCAGGCCAGGAAAGTCCACCATCGACCAAATATTCACATTTTGGACAAAACCCAGGAACTTCAAATCGATACCCACTACTTTTTCATTGATTTTAAGGCCGCCTATGACAGCATCTATAGAGATGAGCTATACAGAGCCATGTCTAGTTTTGGCATTCCTGGCATTCTCGTCCGTTTGTGCAGGATGACGATGGATAATGCACACTGCTCCATCATGTTCGGTCAAGACCTCACCGAGACCTTTGATGTCAAAAAAGGATTTAGACAAGGCGACGCGCTGTTATGCGACTTCTTCAACATCGTTCTTGAAAGAATAGTGCAAAACTCACGCACCAACACAAGAGGCACAATCTTTCAAAAGTCCGTCCAATTACTCGCATACGCCGACTATATTGACAATCGGAAGAACGCTGCGTGATGGTGTGTTCGTGACTAATCAGACGGATGCGGCGAGGATGGGTTTAGCGGTCAATGAGGGCAAGACGAAGTATACATATGCTGTCAATAAAAAAGGACACTCAACACCGACGTCTCGGACAGAACGTTAGAATAGACAGTTATGACTTTGAGGTAGTTAAGGACTTTGTCTACCCAGGCTCCGCTATCAATTCAGATAACGACACCAGCGCTGAGAAAAAACGAAGAATAACTCTTGCCAATCGCTGCTTGTTTGGACTAAGAAAGCAATTGAGTAGCAAAGGCCTCTCTCGAACGGCTGAAGTGACCCTTTATAAGACCCTAATCATCCCAGTTCTGTTCTACGATACTGAGGCATGAATCCTGTCAAAGGCGGTTGAGGTTGCACTGAGCTTCTTACAGAAAGAAATTCTTTGGGTGATTTTCAGTCCCGTCTGCATAGACGATGAGTGAAGGAGGAAATACAACGACGAACTGTATGGGCTGTACAGCGACATCGACTTACACAGAACAGTGAAGGTCCAATTTCTGAGCTGGCTGGGTCATATGGAGTGGGTGGACATCAATGCTCCCACTCGGAAAGTCTTCGAATACATACCCGAGGGACGGCGCAATAGAAGAAGACCGCGAATCAGGCTGCGCACGCAAGTTAAAGGGGACCTTAACCAACTTTTCGTGCGAAACTGGAGGCAGTTGGCTAAGGATTGAGCTGGATGGAGAGACTTGCTGGTTGAGGCCCAGGTCCACCGCGGACTGTAGCGCCTTTAGTTAGTAAGTTAGTGTGGGGTGGTTAATAAGGAGCTTCGGAATCTCACAATTCCCCCGAAAACAGGCATTTAAATATAAGGACGTGCAGGTATATGTGTAACGGCTGAACAGATAGTATACAGGAGCTTTTGCCTAGATAAGCGAGTTATATAATATTCGCGGAATAAGACTATTTGTGTTCCTGGAAGGACTTACCCACCGCTACCATCCTAACTATCTGCCTTATTGATTAAGATGTCAACAACAAGGAGAACCTAACAATCTGGGGAACTCCTATCACAAGGACTCAAAACTCCAATCCGAGGTTCCTAATGACGCAAAAAGTCTGTTGTGCAATTAAACATTTGAGGCATTCTTTGATTCACTATTTTTGCAGGTTAGGGTGAATTTGAAAAAAGTGGTTGGAAGTCGTGTGATGTGCTGTGGGTCAGTGGTTAGTATGTTGGACTTTAGTGTAAGTTGCGTAGGTTTAATCCTCAAGCCTTCTTGTTGGGGTATGACAAGGTTCCGAGAGTATAATTTTGCATGAAAAACCTTCTCAACTCGCCGTTCGAAATCGGCACTAAATTGTAGGTCTCTTCCAGTCGTGCGAAAATAGCAATACGCGCAACATGAATGGTTTTAAGGAGCTGGACCTTGGCTCATCTCAGAGTGTCGTGCCAGCTATTTATTAGTTTTTTATTATTGGAAATCGAGAACCGACTTCAGGCTAGGCTGGACTAGTTGATCAATGGCACTAGTTTCATGCCTGTTGATGTGGAGATGGTTGGTATTACAAAAGTTTTTACTGATTTCAACCATTTGCATTCTCATGATACAGTGCAGACCTTCCTTTCAAACAGATCCTCCACCAGATCTAATACCATAATACTTTTGATGTCAAAAATGTTAGGGTAAGCTCAAAAAAAAAATTAATTTGTGCATTCAAACAATTTTGACAACTACAGGCTTTTGTCAGAAAAGTCGCTGCGAAACCGGTTCACTAATCATTTGGATCTGCATTGTACGTCCACGCCAGACCAGAACACGCACAAGCAACAAATGGTCGAAAACTCGCTTTCGAAAGGATATACAAATTGAAATAAGTTTAACACCTGCACTTAGGGTAATCAAATTGCATCCCTTTTCACTAATTAAAATTCTGAAATATTTACATAATACCAAAAGGTCCTTCAGTCATATTTTTGATCACAGACATGAAACAATGATCAAAACCGGATTGATGCCTTTTTTTGCTGGAGTGCTTCATTCTGCATTTCCTTTATTTGCACTATGTTTTCGCAATAAGTTCAAGCACCACGCATACCTACTCACGAACATCTACTTTTTTGCTATACCCATTAACAGATCAACAAAAGGACGAAATTCCCCCACATGAATTAAAATATACACGAAGGACCATTGTTATTTCAGCACCAACACGGTGCGCAGATATTTCATTTCCCGGTATAGTTTCAGAATTCACTACACCCGAAAGCGGATAAGCTTTGATTAAATCACGAGAGTATATAGGGTGAAATGAAACGGACCTAGGGAAAATTGTACACATACGAGAAGGTACTATGTACTGTGTAGAAAGCGGACCCTGTATTATAAATCATTGTCCTTGGATCAGGATATACCGAGGCACATATTAATGATACGAAATAATAATAGAAAGGACCATTCAAAATTCGTGCATTGGATGCAAAGCGAGTATGTGTGTGCGAAGGAATCGTAGTAGTTGTTTACAATACCGAGGATAAGACTGATGCGTTGGTATGGCAGGAGCAGATGTTTTTCGGAACACGACCCCAGGACACTTTTCGAGGGCAACCCGATTCGCGCGTTTTTCCATTTACTCCATCCATATCGAAATTTTTGATTTTTCTTGACGACGACGGTGTGCGCTCGCCCGTTTGGTACGTGTTCGATGCGCAAGGGGACCACTTTAGGACCTAGAACCTCGATTCAGTTTGTTAAGTACGGCTCTTGGAGGATTAATTCATGTGAAGTCCTTTTTTTCAGTTTGGAAATTTTATTTCATTCCGTTGGATTGAAACCGTTGACGTCGTCGTCGTAGGTAGATGAAACGTGTGCTCCGAGGGTGAATTGAATGACATTGCCTTTGTTTTGGTGCGTAGGGGAGAGGAATTTCGTTTTTTTTTTTTCGTTCTATCGCACCTTCATTTGTGATGGTGTACACCGGTGTGAGAAGACTGAACTGAGAATGTATTGTAGAGAGGTCCTTTCTTCCGATAGGACTGGCAGGAGATTTTTATTAAATCTCGCATGGCATTCAAATTGTTGATTCCATTGTTTGGCGGCTCATGCCACGCTTATTCCACGCGACTCTTTTCGGAAGAGCGGTACTTGTTGTTGTTCTTTGGAATGGAAAGGGGAAAGGAGATACAGAGAATGCGCGGAGGAATAAATTTTAGATTATTTTGATTGATTGCAAATTCAGTAGGGAAGCACTACTGTTTCTTGAATGAATAGTTAAGTATTTGGTTGTAGCCATCAATTTATTTTTTTATTATTTTAAACTTAACGCGCTAATGCAGATAATGGGTGTAGGAGAGGCATGAAAATAGGACCTTTTGCATAACAGTTGGTTGTGCGAATACTCCTGCAGACTGTTTTTTTGTATAAGCCACACGCGCATCAATGTTATTAACGTAGAGCAAGCGAGCTGCAGCGGTTCGAAACTTAGGTGGTATTAGGTTTCAATGGCGTCCAGACTAGCTGTGAACATTTGTGAGGGTTGTCATTGCTATAATTCACGGCAATTTTTTCCGAATCTCCTGATGTCATGCAATCATTGTCTGCTCAGTCAGCCTTTTTAGCTATGACACTCTACAGCCGGCCTTATGGCTTTGCAGTAAAGTTCAAATCAGCTTTCACAGTTGATCGGTTTTAGTGCGACAACGATATTTCGCTCTTAGACACAATGATAGCGAAAAAGATAGCACGTCAACCTAAAAGATCTTCGGCCTATTAATCTTTATGCATTTCAAAAACATTGGAGAGATTGTCGACGTCTCAACAGGCGACGTCTCAACATCCATAAAGACGGTCAACAATCACTTGTACGCATCTTTGATAAACCCGCAAGGGTACTTCTCTTATCTGGAGAGAGAGAGAGGTAACGGGCGTAACGACCCCGCGGACCCTAGTCACTTAAACCCAGAAGCGTCTGACCCATATTGGGCGGCTCCCTGGTCAGCGTCTGTTCTCCATGTTAGGAGCGACTGTGCTTCCAAAAGTTTAAACTTTTCACAAAAGTTAAAATGAATAGCTAAATGCAATGAACAAAACAAAAGATAGTAATACCCCAGGTGGTATGCCAGTTACACTGGTAAATCCACTCTCTTCGGAGGTCGGTTCCATGGATTCTGGGGGGGACCATTTATTGCTAAGCAACGACCCGTTTGGGAGAAGTAAAAGGGTAGAAAGAACACTCCCATCTAAAAAAGAAGAAAGTAGTAAAATACTGAAGGCTAAATATCTAGAAGCCTGTGAAGAAAGAGATGGGTATAAGCAACTCAATGAGACACTGCTTAAGGAAATAAATAATCTTAAGCAAGAGCTGCAATTGTTGAAGGAAGAATTCAAAAACCAAAAAAAAGTGAATGTCCAACCTGTCGAGTTCTCGACTGACGAAGAGGAACTTAGAAAAGAGACAGAAGGACATCGTCACAAGGGGAATAAAAATAAAAAACGCAAAATGAGTGCATCCCCAAAAGAAAGCTGCACAGTCACTGTGTATGCTTCAGACAAAGAAAATAAAACACAAAATCCAACCAAGCCCCCACCAATTATAGCGCTGCAAATAAATAAGTATTAAAGCTTGGCCAAAGTATTGGAGGAAAATCAAATTAAAGCTAGTACAGCGCTAATAAACAAAAATGACATCAAAATCAATGTGGTTGAAGAAGAGGGATACAGAAGCCTCACTAAAATACTAAACCAAAAAAAGGTGCAGTGGTATTCTTATGAAAATAAGCAGACCAGACCAATGAAGGTTGTAGTGAAAAGACTGCATTATTCATGCTCACCGGAAAGCATTAAAAAAGAGCTAAAAGACCGAGGCTTTAAAATCATGGAAGTTGTAAATATGCTTAAATTTAGAAGCAAAGTACCACTACCAATGTTTACACTCAGTTTTGAGCATGATGAAGATAAGAAAAAAGTATATGAAATTAAAAATATACTTGGGATGCAAGTTGAGATTCATACCCTACGTAAATCGAAACAAGTACCCCAATGCAAAAATTGTCAAAGATATGGGCATACACATAGATACTGCAGCTCAAATCCAAGATGTGTGAAATGTGCAGGAAGTCACCACACCAAGGAATGTAGGAAGAAAGAAAATGAACACCCTAAATGTGTAAACTGCAATGAAAACCATCCTGCTAGATACAGAGGTTGTTTAGTTGCAAAAGAAATCCAACTTGCAAGGGTCAAAAAGCTAAAGAAACATAAGGAAGAGCAAAAAGTCAAAAAGGACTTACAAAAAAGCCCACAGAAAGAAAAGCCTAAAGACGAAAAGATAATCAAAAAGGTCCCGAAACAAAATACAGCGGGTCCAAAAATGACATATGCTGAGGCAGCATCAATAAATAACCAAGCAGATAAAACGATAAGACGCAAAGTAGAGCCAAACACTGGAATGGAAAACCTCATGAAACAAATCCTAAACAGGATTGGTTCCATGGAAAAATCGAATAAAACGATATTAGATAGAATATCGTTGTTAGAGAGACAGAACAGCAACAAAAAAGCTGTGCCAAAAAGACAAACATGATGAATAGAATAAAAATTCTTGAATGGAATGCTAATGGTATCGAGAGTCGCAAGGACGAGATGAAAGTGGCTCTTGACATACACCAGATAGATATATGTCTCATTTCAGAGACACACTTTAAATTGATAACTAATTTTAAACTGCAAGGATATGAATTATATCACTCCCCACATCCTCATAACTGTGCAAAAGGTGGGGCTGCAGTGTTAATAAAGAATACAATAAAACACCATATAGAAGCAAAATTCCTATCATGTGCCATCCAAGGAATTTCCATAAGTGTAGAAACGGGTAGTGGGCAAATATCTGTTGCAGCAGTATACTGCTCTCCTAGCTATAGACTAAAAAAAAATGATTTTAAAAGTCTTTTCCGCATATCACAATCGATTAATCGCGGGAGGGGATTTTAATGCCAAGAATAAATATTGGGGATCTAGATTAACAAATACTAGAGGCAGAGAATTATATGAAACTATTAAAGAAGTCGGCGGCAAATATCACTCAACGGGGAAACCTACCTACTGGCCTACAGATAGGAATAAAACCCCAGATCTTGTAGACTTCTTTATATCCAAAAATATATCTTCAAATAAAATAAATATAGAAGAAGGCCCTGATCTTCAGTCAGATCATTCCTCAATACTTCTGACACTTGGCGATAGAATAATAATAAAAGAACATAGCCCTAAACTAGTTAATAGACTGACTGATTGGAACCACTTTAGGCAGAAGTTGGAAGAATGTATCCAACTATCGTCAGCTATTCAAACAGAAGATCAACTAGAAGAAGCAGTGCAAATATTTACACTGGATATACAAAAAGCTGCATGGGCTGCAACTCCCCAAAGAACAAACAAGATTAAACAAAACTCTTATCCTCGTGAAATATGTGAAATTATTACAGAAAAGAGGAAAGCTAGAAAACGCTGGCAACAGACAAGGGCGCCAAGCGACAAAACCACACTGAACAACTTAAATAATAAGCTCAGAAAATCTATAAGAGAATTGAATAACGAGTCTTTAAAATCGTATCTTACCAGTCTTACAAATGATTCTAGTACCGACTACTCGCTCTGGAAGGCAACAAAGAAAATGAACAGGCCAATAGCTCACACTCCGCCAGTAAAAACCAGAGAAGGTAATTGGGCAAAAAGCAGTCAAGAAAAAGCAAATACTTTTGCAGAGTACCTTGAGAACGTCTTCAAACCTTATGAAGATAAAGATTATCAAGGAAACGAAGAAACCTGCGAAGAAGACAGACCTATTCGGCCGGTAACAGCTAAAGAACTTGCCAAAGAAATCAAAGAAGGCATAAAAATAAAAAAAGCCCCAGGGTTCGATTTAATCACATGGGAAATTTTAAAACAATTTCCTCGAAAAGGTTTAAAAAAACTAGCGCAGATTATAAATGCTGCATTTAAATTAAGATATGTGCCAAGCATGTGGAAGGTCGCGGAGGTAATAATGATACCAAAACCAGGTAAACCACCTAGCGAAGTAACCTCATATCGCCCAATATCGATACTACCAATGTTGTCCAAGCTATTCGAAAAAATGCTGGCAAAACGTCTGCAAAAAATTATTGATGAAAAATCGCTACTTCCAAATCATCAATTTGGGTTTAGAAACAAGCACTCTACAATTGATCAGGTGCATAGAATCACAGATAAAATCGAAAAAGCATTTGAAGAGAAAAATGTGTGCTCTACAGTATTTCTTGATATAGCACAAGCTTTCGATAAAGTCTGGCACAAAGGACTGATACACAAACTACAAAAGCAACTGCCGAAGCAGTATTCGACCATTTTGGAGTCTTATATATCAGATCGATTCTTCAGAATTAAGCAAGATACAGAGTGCTCAACATTAAGAGAGATTAAAGCTGGTGTACCGCAAGGCAGTGTGTTAGGTCCAGTTTTATCCCATCTCTTCACTAGCGATTTGCCTGAAAGTGAAGAAACCACCATAGCTACTTTTGCAGATGACACAGCCGTCCTTGCTGTGGGAGCAACTGTCGAAATAGCAACAAAAAAGCTTCAGACGGCAATAAACAATATTTCAGAATGGACTAAGAAATGGCAGATTAGATTAAATGACCTTAAGTCAATCCATATTAATTTTACGTATAAAAACGTACCACACATTCCAGTCTACATTAACAACAATGTAGTAGAATTTTCTAACACAGCTAAATATCTAGGCATGACTCTAGACGCTAAACTGCGTTGGAAAGCGCACGTTAAGAAAAAAAAAGATGAGTTGAACATGCGATACAGTAAAATGTATTGGCTTATTGGGAGATACTCATCCCTGTCCAACTACAATAAGTTATTGCTATACAAGCAAGTCCTAAAACCAGTATGGACCTACGGGCTCCAATTGTGGGCATGTACATGCCAAACAAACTTACAAAAAATTCAGGTTTTCCAAAATAAAGTACTAAGGAACATAGTTAATGCACCTTGGTACATACGCAACGCCGATCTGCATAGAGATCTAAATGTTGAAATGGTTGAAGATGAGGTTAAGAAGGTTGCTCGGAGGCATAGAAATCGGCTTCTCAATCACGTAAACACAGAAATAACAGAACTTTTAAATGATGACAATGTAATCAGGAGACTGAGACGGATAAAACCTCTTGATCTGTAAGATTTGGCTAGGGCTAAGAAATTAGGTATTAATTTCAAACAAAACAAGTTTAAAAATCCGACAAACGGCGGATTTATCTCTTTAAATTCATTAAATAATTAAAAATATAAATTGCTGATTAGTCGTACGACTAGGTGCAATCTTATTCGGGATGGCTAATGTCAGTCCCCCGGGAGTTTTTTTTAGATGAGTTAAAGTCCATCACTATTGCAGAAGCATCCCTCGCGTATAGCTCTGCAATGTCTTTCGATGATTTTTTACTTCCAGCGAATTCCCAACACAAAAAATAAAAAAATAAAAAAAATCTTTGATAATTCACCAAAAAGTATACGATGGTATTCGTTGTTGATATTTAAGAAGACTTAGCAATTTCAAGCCAGACCAGGTCACTGAGTAGGGGATCGGGTTCCAGACTTGTTAATAACGAAGCACCAGAAAGTGACGCGTTCTTGTCTGCTTTGAAGTTTAGTGGATACTCAATGAGTCAGGAGACCTTAACCAACTTGGGGTGCGAAACTGGAAACAGCTGGCTAAAGATTGAGCTGGGTGTAGACGCTTGTTGGTTGAGGCCCAGGTCCACCCCAGACTGTAGAGCCACATTAAGTTAGTAAGGAATTTATTGAACCACTCACCGATGTGGAAGGAGTAGGTTTCGAAGTAATTGTCTATACAGATGACGCGGCTATCTCTAAAAAAAAAAATAAATAAATAGCTACCGCGACAGCTTGGAATGAGGTAAGGCCTAGCTTCTCGCAACCATTCATTTTGTGCGTGTTGTATTGTTTGCACGTATGGTAGGGACCTACAATATATTGCCGACTCCGAACGGCAAGGTGAGAAGCTCTTTCATGACAGATTATACTCCTGGAGGCTTGTCATTCCCCGACGAGAAGTGGTGCCGCGAAAAATGTTCGGTGTTTTCCCGGCTGGCACGTGGCTATCTCTACCTCAGATAAATACCCTGACACTTTAAGAGGCATCTTTTAACATTATCTGCAAATAGGTCTCCAGTAGGGCCCACAAAACTGGATTGGTCCCCCCAAATCAAAGATAACAGTCTTGTCAATTCTTATTTGCGTGCTTATGATGGCACTACAGTCTGTGGTGAACATAATCTTCAACCAGTAAGACTCTACAGTGAGTTAAATCGTCAGCTAACTGCCTCCAGATTTTACTTGCGCGCTCCTTGGTACCTCTTCAAGTTCCAGTCATCTTGGTCGTTGTATTTGGACTCTGTTGCCTAGGTCGATGTACCTGTATAGCCCATACAGTCCGTCGTTGCATCTTCTCTTCTCGGCTATACAGCAAAACTGCGCTATAGAGCAAAACTGGGATGATTAGGGTCTCAGAAAGGGCTTTTTAACTTCTTAAAAGAAACAGCTTTTGGCAAGAGTTTTCCTTATTTTTGATCTCAGCATTAATGTCATTGTCTTAGTTTATAGCTTTGCCTAGATGACGTTCTGTCCGAGACTGCATTCTTCCGATAATGTCAATATCGTCGGGGTATGCTAGCAATTGCATGGCCTTTTGAAAGCCTGGTGTTGGCGAGCTCTGAACAGTTTTTTCAAGAACGATATACAAAAATTTGATTTTATGCACATTTTAGGAGTTTAAAGCCACATAGAAGAAATATGTAAGACATAGAGATTTTAAGCAACCTTTCCAAACAATTTGCTATCGGAAGCAATATTTTGTATTCTGTCTTGGTGGGCAGGTACGTGCTGATAGGGTAAAGTCATTGGACGATCCCTATAGGTAATCGATGCAAGTAGACTCACTTCTTCCTCATTGGCAGCCATTGGGCCACGGTGCTTATACCAAGATTTCGTTGAGTATGGTATGATACCTTACAATCACTTACCAGGCACAAAAAGGTCGAGCTTGGTTAGGTGCCCGGCCATCAGGGCAATGAAACTGCGGTTAAGCTGCCTAGGGCCGGGTCGGCTTTCCCGCTCTTGGGACCGTTCACTGGGCTACCGCCACATATTTGTTAAAAAATTGGGAACACCAAATTCGCCTAACTCATTCGGAAAATGTCCCCGGGCATAGGAAATCCGAGAGACTTGTAAACCACTTTTTCATAAGGCAATTCTAGACCTTGATAGGAACAACATGAGGGGCTTCTTTGTCGGCCATTATAGCCCAAGATATCATCTCAACAAACTAAGCCTTTGTTCACAAAGTGTCGGTACTGTTTGGAAGAGGCAGAAATGTCTGAGCACATTCTTTGTGAATGTCCGGCACTTTACTGGCTATGCAGATTGATCTTTGTTAGCGAATTCAGCTCGTTAGAGGAGTTTAGAAACTTGGCTACTAATGCCATATTCTCGTTCATTAGGAAGGTAGTACACCTATTAAGCTAAGTAGATCGGAGATACAACAGATCTTGCTAGGTCGCAGTGTCAGCCATAAGGAAAGGTTTTGAAAAAAAAACCGACATTCTATCTTGCTAAGGTATCATATTTTTTTTTTTTATTCTGACTGAATAAATAACTACATTTGTTCAAAGTTTTATCGTCAACCAATTTATGGGTTTAACCTTTTCATTTTTATTTCATTCAGAAGAAGGCGTGCTATTCACTGCCACTGCCACTGTCCATTTTGTTTGTTCCTGTGCGCATTGTGCAGGACACAAACAAGGAATTTTGCCGTCGTATGTTTACTATTCATCAAACATTGAAATATTTTCTCACTCCTCCTTCCAAACTAAAATTTATTTTTATTTTGTATTCCCGCTTTGAGAATGCATTCCTTTTGACACAAAATATCCTTTAACTCTCAATGTTTACACTTGTGCTAGAAAAACTTCATTGTTCGCACTATCAAACGCTGTATATATTTTTTTTTTTACTAACAAGGTTAAAAAATTGAATTAAGTGTATTGCTTCGGCCCGCTTCTCTATCATGGAAACTCATAATACCCACATGCTGTGCCATTGTATGTGCAAGGATAATATTAGCACAACGATCTATTCGGATGCTGTCAGAGGAAAATCAACTGACATTGTTAGCATGATTATTTATGTTTACTTTTCCCTGAGCAATTCAATGGATGCTGACCTCTAAGGAATTGTAAGAAAATGCATCAAGGTAAAAGGATGTGTGTGCTTTACTCGAATCTTCGTACCGTTCTTAGTGTTTTTCTCAGGCAAAATTGAAAATTGCGCAAATAAATTGATTCTCGATCGTTTTCGTCCGATTCCCCATTGTCCCTGTAACTCAATGTTTACTCCGACCACAAGAACATGTAACCAGGACAATAGCTAGAAATCCAAACAACACGTAACAGTGCATCTTCGCAAAAGAAAAAGGAAAGCAAAGTTAACAAGAATTTTGCCAAAGAAATAAAAAAGATAAACATTCGTGCAATATTTTAAATTTAAGGAGATTAAGGACCTTCTATGTGAGTATGAAAAAATGCGCATGGTCTTCTCGGGATTGTGTAGGGAGATAAAAAATGCAATTCCCCATTGGGAATGCAGTGATCAAGGATTACGAAGTAGGAAGTAAAAATATCCATAGGACTTCTGACACGTAACGGATGAGGTAGGTCGACATTTTATCCTCAAACAATGCGATTTCATACATTTTCATCTGAACCCTTTTTTTCAAAGCGTTGAATGACTGATCGGAGTTGTGGTAGGGGTGAGATATGCGTTACGTGAACTGATTCAATCCTCCAATCAAGGATTAAGGAACAAGAAAAGAAAGTGAATACGAAGAAGGATCATCGGAAACCTGCAAATCATCTCAGTCTGTATATGAAACAAGTTTTTGCGAATAGAAATGGATAAGATCCTGTTTTTCCTGATGGAATCACACATAGGCGTAGTATGTACGATCATCCATTAGAAGAAAAAGGGTTTCTGTATGTTTGCCTGTCTGTCATCGTCCTTTGACATGTTTTGTGGGTTTGTAATCCTTGAAGTGAAATATTTTTTCTGCCAATCGTAAAAGAAAAATGTCCGATCGTATCTGTGTGTGCAATCTTTATCCTTCCACTTTTTAAAAAATAAAAAAAAACTCTGCAATCCTTTCTATTCAACTTGTGAGAGTAATGGCTGAACCTTTTTTTTTGTTGAGATAGTTCACTTGATTTACCGCCTTAATTGGTTCACATTGCTTTTGTCCTTTGAACGAGATCTTCAGTGGAGTGGTGGTTTTGGGAAAAGTGCGGTGGTTTTGTGCAATTTCATGCACCGTCGTTGTTGGTGGGAAAGGATTTTTGTGTTCCATTTTGCGAAAATTTTTTCTGAAATAATTTTCCACATGACCTGATTGCTGATTGTTGTGGAATTATTTTTGCAATAAATTGCAATCGAATCACGGCCTAATGGAGACGAAGATTTTCTGATTTCTTTCACCAAATCGTCGGTTTTTTGCTCGATTAATTTTCGAAATTCTGAAGTGAAAAACTCAAGTGGAGTTTTTTTTTGATTTAAGGGATTTGTACTGTGTTATTGCATTGGGTCTACGACACAAGACCTGTTCACCCACAGCACTTTTTACTCAGATAGAAGCAAAATCTGAATCTTATTGTGTGAACTGTGTCCTTAGGAGGATTTCCTTTAGAAGATTATTTTAATTTACTTTAATTTACTTATGTAGACAGTTCGTATGAAGCTGAGAGTACTGGGTCAAAACATGGTTAGATTAGGTTACGTAGAGTGTGTGTTGGATGGAGACCTGGCGGTCCCTTGAGAGTATCCTTTTTAGTTTGTGGGAATAGCAATGTGGTTCCCAGGATAACCTAAGGACCTATCCAAGTGTTGGTTGTTTTGTGAACCAGTTGGTGTTCTTTATGAGTCTGAGTAGGTCCGTTAACTGTAAGTTTGTTACCTCTGCTATGCTTGCAAGGAACCTTGATCCTAGTGCGCGTATACGTCGTTCTTGCAGGGCGGAGCAGTGGCATAGCAGAAGTTAGATAAATTCTATTTCTACCTGATCTCCGCAGTTTCTGCATAAATTGTTGGGATAGATTCTCCACTTGCGGAGCATGACTCTGATAGCGCAGTGTTCTGTGATAACTCCAGTGCTCGTGCGGATAGACAATCTGTCCAGTTCCAGAAGGCACCTTGTTTAAGTTTTATTTATTTTCGGCCATAGCGTCCGAGAGGTGGCGCAATCCTCTCTGGCTAACCAGGAGGATCTAGCTCCTTTTTCTATTATGTTGTCTGTTATCCCATCCAATCTCCCTATTGGTGGCATTACAGATGAGTCCGTTTCGCTAATGTTCATAGCCGACCTTAATATTGCTTTTTCATTCCCTTCTAGGTCTTTATGTCCAGGAACGAAGCAAAGTTTGACTATATGGTGCTTTATGGTGATCAGCGAGTCTCGATATTTCTTAACTGCCTTTGACTTGATTAATAAATAAATAAGCGGCGCGATAGCTCGGGATGAGCCAAGGTCTAGCTTCTCGTAACCATTCATATGCTGTGCGTGTTACATTTTTCACACGAATGGAAGGGTCCTACAATTTATTGCCGACTCCGAACGGCGATTTCAGAAACTTTTTCATGACAAATTATACTCTCGGAGGTTTGTCATTCCCCGACGAGAGGTGGTACCGCGAAAAATGTTCGGTGTTTTCCTGGCTGGGGCTTGAACCCACGCCGCTCGGTCAGCAGTCCAACGCACTAACCACTGAGTCACGGCGACTTGATTTGATTGTATTGGATTTTATCGATTTTAAAGCTGCTTGACTTTCAACGAAGATGCTTATATTCGATGGGGGAAAGTAAAAAAAAGTAACGCTACATGCTTCTGGGAATCTTAAGGGTTTTTGTTTTTGTCGTGTACCCGAGTAGAGCCCGGCTCCTCTTTCTGTTTCCATTAGTGTAATTGGTTTTTGATTACACTGTTTGACTCCCAGTCCTCTCGGCTTAGGAATAGAAGAGGAAGATCAGTGTTAAAGTCATTGTAGGGGGTCTGATAGTCCGATGTGACTGTGAGGCTTTCGGGGTTATATTTCTCGCTCATTAACTTTATTACATCCAGTATTTTCGCATGTCCATAGGGTCTCCTTCTACAGGTTCAATTGTCAGTCTGAGTGCACCTTTTGCAGCAGCGCCTTTTATAAACAGGTCCAGGTGGTGGAGATGAAGGATCAAATCCAGACCTGCTTGCGGTGAACTTCTTACAACTCCTGTACTGCAAAGTGCAGCTAGGCTTTGTAGAGTTCGTCAAGATAAGTATTGATTTTTGTTGTAGTTCACCATACTAAGCATGATTGGTCTTACGATTGCTATCCAATGAATGATACGTCTTTTTCCTCTAACAGGCGTAAAGTGCAGTCATTCCTTTTCTCATCCTGCCTTCAACACTCCTTTTCGCCGCAGGATCGGAATCAAGAGTGATTGCGGGATATTTCATTTATTTATTATCAGCTTAATACAAGCTAGTACTTAAGTCTAAAAGGCAGGTTCTTAAGGTAAGCGAAGGGAGTTATACAAGTTTTTTTTTTCTTAAAAAAACTATGAAAAGAGATGGGAGGGCAGATGAGACTGCGTTAAAAGGAGGTAGAGGGGCTGTTATTCCACTGCAGTGAAAATTAAAAGCGTTATGCGTGTTATTCGCTTTATGTAGCATTCTGGACATGGGTTCATGCAAACCATTGGTAGTACGGTGGGGGACAAGGGGAACTGACCTGACGTTACGGGGATTGGTGTTAGGGGAAATCATTTGAAGCAACCATGGACAATCTATGTTGCGGCTAATAGCTGATGAAAGAAAAGAACATCGGCAACATCGCGACGCTTTTCAAGGGATTCCAAATTGATCAGTTTCAAGCGGTCTCTATAGGGTGGTAGATTGAGAGTGTCTATTAAAGGAAGACCACGTACGGTAAAGCGGATGAACCCGCGCTGAACGGCTTCAATTCTCTTGATATGGATATCATAATGAGGGGACCATACTTGGCTAGCATATTCAAGCAGAGGCCTAACGAAAGTGATGTACAGGGATTTCGTGACATACGGGTTTGAAAACTCCTTGGACCAACGCTTTACAAAACCGAGCGCAGAGTTGGCTCTACGAATAATGCTATCAATGTGGGACCAAAAATTGAGTTCTTGATTGCAGAAAACACCCAAGTCACGTGATGAGGTGACTAGGGGAACAGGCTCATTGCAGATAGAGTAAAGTCTGGGAGGTGGTGGGAAACGCTTACGGGAGTATGTGATAGCTTGGCATTTACTCACATTAAGCTGCAAACAATTTTTTTGGCACCAGGCTGAAAATATGTTTAAGTCATCTTGAAATGACCGGGGGTCAGCGGGAGATGATATGTGCCTGTTAATTTTCATGTCGTCAGCGTAGACAGCTATAAAGGAGTTTTTGATGATACAATCGACATCATTCGTTGTCAAAATAAAGATCAATGGACCAAGATGGAGTCCCCATTCCTGAGGTGACTTTAATGGGATCAGAAGCGGAGGATCTAAAAAGGATTTTGTATTGGCGGTTTTCCAAGTACGATTTGATCCATGTTATGAACCATGGTGGAAAACCAAGAACCTTAAGTTTAAGGAGGATTATATTGTCTGAGATTTTGTCTATAATGAGAGATCTATTGTGATGCTATCCAGCTTTGGCAGAGTAAAACTGGATATCTACCTTTCCCTAGTGAATATAACTAAGTCTGCGGATTGACTCTTAGAACGTTTTGTTTTGCCCACCTGGAGAGAAAGCTAGGAAACTGGTTAAAGAAGTAGAGAAAGAAGCTATTTCAGTTCTTCACAAAGTTGACTAATCTGAGCGGAGCCAAGATGTATCAACGAATCCAGTATCTAACAAAATAGACTATGAACGCTTAAAGGATCATAAGAGAGAACGTTAATTTAAAGTATGTAACTAGATGCCGACGATTGGTGTATAAATACTTATAAAGAGTAGGCACCTTTTCGCTGGCATTCGCCTATAATCAGTTCCTTTGCGAAAAGGATAATTTATGTTGACAAATAGTCCTTATCTTGATTTCTTCTATACACTTGTTTAATCAACGGGACGTTTGCTATTGAAAAATACCGGCGTAAATTTTTTCAAAAGCGGTAAAACACAAAAGGACGAAAGACAATACAAACGACACAAACACTAAAGAGCCTTTTTGTTTCTGCCATACCGGTTGCAGTTAGGTAGGCAAAACATGACAGGGAAGTGAGTTTCAAATTTGTGTTTACCTTTGCAAGGAAATTCCCATAAAATATTTGAAATTAAGGATATTCGATACGGAAAAGATTTTTCCCTAACGATCTAAACGGAACTAACAAGTATTTCAGGCGGAAATATTCATTTGTCAATCCGTTAATGACACAGGAGTTTCCGCTAAATTTCCCAGGATCTCCTGCCGGTTTAACTCCCGTCATTTGGAGAATCTTGTATTTAGCAATTGGGAAGGTAATCAAATCCGAAATGGATAAAATAAAAGGACATCTGAGAACCACATGGCACCTGTCCTCCTTGTTTATTGCAAGTCTCGTGCTACGACAGGTTCTCTTCTGTCTGGCGCCAGTTGTATAGGCAAATCCAATTGCTTGTGACAATATTTTGAGGACATGTTGCAGAGTTGCATGTCGTTTGTACAAGTGCGGTCGATAAGGAACTCTTGAGAACAACATACCGAATTAGATAACATGAATATCTTTTAGTTTTGAATTCGTTTGACTCCTGCGGATTAGGTAAACGCGCACAGCATGGAAACTAAACACTGCTGTGATTATAGGTCAATTACATCGGTAGCACTAAGGCATGTGGCATGGGTACTGAATAGAGGATTCCCAGGAACAACAGTCGGTTTACTGGCGCTTCTTTTACTGATAAGAAGTTCGATTAAACACTTGACAGTTTGAGAAGTGTGTTATTTATTGGCGAAACTCAAAGATAACGAACAGTTGCACTTGTTTTTACATAGATAAGAGATTACGGTGCATTTTTTTCATAGCGCCTGTCGGTGATTTCTTGAAATGCGTCCTCTCAGAGCAAATGGTTTGTTAGGCATTCTTGGAGTGTAACTATGTTGGTTGGTTTAAGTGGTTGTATCAGGCGGAAAAACGCCCGATACTCAATTAGTACTGAAATGGAACGTTTTGTTACCACAGTTCTCCTCACCGGTTTGTTAGAGTATGGACGGGATTTGACAGACCATTGCTGATGGTCTTAAATCCAATCTGTGGAGTTAAGAAAGAGAAGAATGTTAGAAATTTTCTTCTCCGAAAGTTCACTGAGGCTGTCCAGGAAGGGTTTCCGCAATAGAGGAAGTGATCTAGGCTTTCCTTCTCGTTTATGTCTTTGCAGCTCCAGCCTTAGGACTTAAAAGAGATGTATGGGTACCTACTGTCCAGTGGTCTGAAAAGACGGCGACTACGCGCGCAGTGTCTGTTCGGGTTCTTCTAAGGAGTTCGTGTGTTTTCCTATGATTGTATGTTGGCCAAGTCTTTCTAGATATGGCGCAGCTAGCAAGGTTCTTCCATTTGTGTTTGGCTACTGAAAGGTAGTGTAGGTTGATTCTTCCCTTGACAGCTCCTAGTGGTATGCGAACTTCTCTTGTGAGTGAGCTGTCAAGGGCCGACCCTTGCCTGGCAAGCTTATCAGCCATTTCGTTCCATTCGACCCATATGAGAGTTAGGGAGAATAAGCTCCCCGGTGGGCGAGCTCGGTTCTGCATTGTGCAGCCAGCTTTGATGAGGTGGTTGTGGAGATAAGAGCTTTGATGGCTGCCTGGCTATCGGAGAAGTTTGCAACATTTCGTTTGGGGGTGGTGTCGTCGTAAAGTGGTCGTTGAGTGCACGAAAGGCTTTGTAGATTGCAAGTATTTTAGCCTGAAATTCACTGGCGATGTCCGAGAGTCCAAATGATCTCGATATTTTCAAGGCAGCTGAAAATATGTGTTCAACCTACCCCGCATCGCATTTGTGAACCGTCCGTGAAAATCCATGTGTCGAAGTCTTTTGTGATCTCCCCGCTGTTCCATTCCACTCTTGATGGAATACGCACGGCGAAGTCTTTGCTGAGCGTAATGCGGGGGGTAAGATAGTCTGTGGAAGATGCTACCGCCCGACGTCATCGGGGTACGCGACCACCTTAAAAGCCTCGTTAGAATTATGTTTATTACCATTAGGCAAAGCAGAAAGGAGATTATTCCACCCTGGGGAGTTCGTCTGTTTACGTAAATTGGTTGACGGTTGTTACCTAGAGTACATTGGATGACTCTGGTTCTCAAAATGAATACTCTCCATCTTTCGTTACGTTTCTTTGGATTTAGGTTATTTTTTTGTTTTCTAGGGTTTTGTGTCAGTGCATGTCCAGAATGCGTTCTAGGGTCTTGAACACGAACGATGTAAGACTAATAGGTCTGAAGTCTTTTACCGTTTCGTGTCCTCGTTTGTATGTACATAAATTTGCATCCAGTTATATTGGACGTAATTGAGTGATATGCAACTTCTAAAGATCGGCATTAGCGAAGGAGTTTTTGCAACGTGGGAGGGAGTATGCCGTCGGAGAGTGGAACTAACTAACTACGAACTTTATTTTTTTTTTTGGTTTCTACCCAACCAGGCAATGAAGCTGAAATTCAGCAATAATCAGCAACATTTGAATAATTATGGTGTCAACGTGAGTGGTCGTTGCTGGCTAATGAGAACTTACAATGACTTTAAAATCTACGATAAGTGGGAGTATGGTGTGATATGTGAGCAGGCGGTTTCACTGAAGGATTCGTCTTAGAATACGATGTGAGAAATGCTGTTACAGTTAATGTTGAGCTCTTTCGACTCTCGATAAGACCCTTCTTATAGCCGAATATTGTATATAGTTTATATCTACATATAAGGTTTTGGAAACATATGATTGTTTGAAGAAATTAAAAGAGCGGCTGGTAGTCGAATATTGTTGTTTATGAACTGTCTGTCCTTAAAACCGAGGTTCGGTATTTTTCGATGATTCAAATTGTTCGAGGTTGTAATTCGAAGATCCTCTTCGCTGAAGCATTATTAATTATTCGCTCATCGTAGCCGAGCCGACGTTTTTTGGCCTTTCAGGCTATATTCACATTTTAATGCAGTTCATACAGCTCGCGATTGTATCTTCTCCTCCATTTAACCTCCTCGCATACGGGAACAAATATTCGACAAAGAATTTAACCTTCGAACGTGTTCAATATTTAAAGGGTTTTTCAATAGGGACATGCAACTTTCTATAAAATACAAACGCACTTTTAAACTTTTTTTATGATCTGTCAATGTCAAAAGCCAAGTCAGTCAAGGCTTACATTTTTATCATGGTGAAGTTCACGAAAGAGCAATGTTTGGAAACCATGAAAATTACTACCGAAACTCTGAGGCGGTGGTCTAAAACTTAAGAGCCCTTACTTCAATTTTCGGTCTTAATAATCGTCCCACCAGACAGGCTGTGCGTGCTATAGTGGATAAATTCGAGTCAACATATTCACTATTGAATGTTCCTGTGCTAGTGAGACAACGCACCGGTCAAAGTACAGAAAACATAACAGCCGTATGTGCTTTTGTTCAAAATGAGTCAAATTAGTCGATTCCATGTCGTTCACAGTAATTGGGAATCTCTCAGGCCACATTGTGGCGAATTTGGGGTAAAGATCTTGGCCAACATCCTTGCGAGATCAAATTAACTCCAGTACTGAAGCTTTTGCATCGTTTGAAGCACCGAGACTTCTCCGATTGTACTCTGCACAAATTTAAAGGAAACCCTGAATTGCATCGAAAAATTATCTTCAGCGATGAAGCTTTTGGCTTAATGGTTTTGTCAATAAGCAAAATATGCGTTATTGGACAGCAACAAACACATATGTGCTTCAAGAGACTCATTTCATGGATTTCATCGCCACGTTACGGTCACTTCGCTACTTCACTAATGCGGCTTAACGCCATTGGATTTTTCTTTATGGCGTTACGTTAACTTGGTTTATGCCAAAAAGCCAACAATGTTAGAGAAGCTCAGGAACAATATCGAATGTTAAAGAAAGAATCGATCGCTGCAAACGCGCTCGCGGTGGTCACATGAACGAGATCGAATTCCATATATAAAGAAGAAGGCAGTTCGTTTTCTCATTCAGGCCATACCCTCAGGAATTGTCACTAAACTACTCTCAAATCGAAAATTGGACCTTTAATATATAAGGATTAATTTAATTTAAGTGCTGTAAATTCTTTTTCGCATTTCCTTATCCTTAATCATGAAACCTGTTAACAACTGGCATTAATATTCAATCGATTAAATTGTTCCCTTTTTTAATTATTTTTGCGATGAAATATCTCCAATTATCTTGCTACTGAAATACTTTAGTTGGCCATTGGCTGGTCGATTTCACGATTCCTGTAAACATTCGTAATTCTTACCATTTTGCCTTCCATACTGTCACCAAAGAATAAAAGTTATTGCAAATGGTTGTACATTTTGAGATTACTTTTGGGTGCTACTCTTTTCTTTATCAAGTTTTATGGTGTACATTTTATACTTAAGGTTAAATAAAATGTTATGTCGTTAAAATTTGCAAGTTATCGTGTTTTATATCATCGCTAAGGACACTTTCATTGCAGTCAGCGACGTTAGCAATTAAAGCTAAGTGGCCAATAAGAATATGAAATTATTTAGTTCGACAATGGCGGGAGGAATTAAAATTGGGATTTCCGTCAGGTACATGTTCGGTTGAAGATTATTATAAAATCGTTATTACTTAATTGGATTCAAAAATATTTCAATTCTGGCCTACATGCATGTGGAAACGCAAAAATCGCTTGTGACTTATATCCCTCATAGCTAGGTGCGATGTTTAGTATTCTTGGCATACTCTCTGGTTTATTAGGGCACATTTTGTTAATTTGTCTTGTGCAAAAAAAAACCACCACTTGCGATACGCGTAAAACTGGATACAGGTCGGTTTATCTTTTGCCCAGCGATTTGGAAATAATTGCCCTGAAATGACAATATGGATACGGACAGATAATTTGTCAACTTTTTGCTATCAACTATCTGTGACGGTTGGGTTGGGATCCTCATGGACCCACAGGTCAGATTTCTCCATATTACCAGATAGATAGAGTTTACGCAGTACAAGATGATTATTCCGAGTCTAAGCAAAATTAGATGGCTGAATGCTGGAGAGTGCTGTTTTGCAACTAATCACTCTGCCTTTTTACAATCTGAAGACCCCAGTCGGAAGCATCTGCGAACCAGAAGAAGAATACTAGCTGCAACAGCTCGTGGTAACCCTTATATTTTGAAAACTTTACTATGACTGGAGATACCACAATACTTAAAATGTAACCAAAATACATCAGTGAAAGACATAGAATTCACAACTTAGGCTAGGGCCACGCACTGAGCGATTGAGCGATGAGCGACGAGCGATAGAGCGACAAGTCTGAGCGACGAGTGGCCTTTTACTGAGCGACGTCGCTCGAGCGATTAGAAGTGAAAATGTCGTTGTCAACACCTGAAATCAAAATTTCCAAGATGAACAACAAAATTAGAACAAAATTGAATTCAGAGCTACGTCGCTCTGTCGCTCAGAAAAATCGCTCATCGCTCAGCAACTACGTGACCACAGCCCTACGAGACATATGTTTTAACTTGTTTGCGTCGCTCAGGTGCTCGTCGCTCAATCGCTCATCGCTCAGTGCGTGGCCCTAGCCTGAGGCCGCTGCCACGCAATGAGCGACAAGCGGCAGAAAATTTGCTCTGCAATGTCGCTTGCCGCTCAGCGACTGTGTGGCCACAACCATACGATTTCATTCGTTTTAATCTTGCAGCTCTCCCGCTTTGCCGCTCATTGCGTGGCCTTGCCCTTATCGATAGACATTTGGAAACAGACTGAGGAACATAATTTCTCTTCAAAATTGAACTCGTGACCTAAAGGGTTTGCCAGTAGGGACGGCTAGATGTTAAAATTGAATGAAACAAGTTGTGTGTAAGATATGAACGAATTTTTTGTTTTATTTGAAAGGCCAATGACATTATGTGTGGAATATGACATCGTTAAAATGGCCGTCGCGCCTGCGCTGTGTGCGGCGCATCCGAGAGGTTCAAATTTCGATGACTCTAGCGCATAGATCAGTCTGAATTTGAGCGATGGCACGGGTTATGTTGACTTTGAGAGCACTGGTCATTTGCTGCTTATTGGCATAGACCTGTGACTTAAGAAAACTACCCAAGAAAAGTCTAACGGGGTCAAATCGGACAATCCCGGTGGCCAGTTCATGTCGCCTCTGCGTGCGATAACCATGCCCTCAAATCGCTCGTGTGGCACATAGCGACGTCCTGTTGGAACCACATGTCGTTCACATGCATACTATCATCCAATTTGGGCCAAAAGAAATTGGTTGTCATCGATCGGTAGCGCTCTCCGTTGATGGTGATGGCAATGCCATCGTCGTTTTCGAAGAAGTTCGGACCGATGATGCCTAAAATCCACACCAAACAGTGACTTTCTGCGGATGCATTGCCACTTGGTGGACCTCGTGTGAATCGGCATCGTCCCAAATCCGGCAATTTTGTTTGTTGACGTACCCGTTCATCCAAAAATGGGCCTCGCCGCTGAGGATGTTTTTTTTTTATGAAATCGGGGTTCGCTTCCAACTGCTCCAGAACCTAGTCAGCGAACACACGGCGTGTTGCTCGACGCTGTAACCTTCCATGGTGATTCGTCTTTAGGGTCTGAAAAATAAAAATCAGGAAAACTAACAACAGATAAAGCAACATGGCCGCCATGATATGTCAAAATCTACCCGTCCATATTGGAAAACCCTTTAGTATCGCCTTAAAAGGAAATAAATACAGTGACGTTGTCAACGCTTTACACGCATCAGCTAAAGATGTAGGAGCATCTATGGTAGCAGGTCGACGTAGTTTCAAAAGACAGCTAGTCAAGACTCTGGACACCTTTTACCCCGGATAAGGCAAAGCTCATGAGGCGGAAGGAGAACGGCTTTAAGGATTTACACACGAAATTATCTAAAAATAAATAAATAGCTGGCGCGACAGCTCGGGTTGAGCCAAGGCCTAGCTTCTCGCAACCATTCATGCTGTGCATGTTACATTTTTCGCATGAATGGAAGGGAAGGGACCTACAATTTAGTGCCGACTCCGAACGGCGAGATAAGAAGCTCTTTCATGAAAAATGTTTAGTGTTTTCCTGACTGGGGCTTGAACCCACGCCGCTCGGTTATGGAATGTGGAACCTGACTTTGTATTAGGTTCGATTAGAAAACATTTTTTAGATTTATCTCTGGAAATCGAAATGGCTAGTCTCGGCTTAGAAACTTTTGTATCAATCATATTAAGTTTTTGGGGAGCAATATACGAAGGTGTGAAGTATCGCATTACTGCTTTTCCTGGTGGTCAGTGGCGTTGTCAATGAAGCGTTGATTAAGAAAAACCGAATTATACAATGGATAATTTTAACCATCTGGACAACGCTGACCCTATTCGCACATATTATTGTAAATAGCTCACAGCATGGAAACCCAGACTGGCACAATGGGGCTGAAGCAGTGAAAATAAAGGCCCTCAGCTCAATTTAACATGTTTGGACAGCAGAAGGCAGAATTTCACCATTAGTCTTAAAATGTCTTTGTGATTTATAACCATTTTACCCCTTCCGAGCTTATTGCCAATTAATTTAACATGAACTGCACCACTTCCAAACACACAATTTGTGAACCCACAATAAAATATTTAGGATTAATTACTTGCAACTGGTTTTGAGTCTCTGATATCGGTCCCAGGCATATGTTAGTTCATTAATAATTCAATTTCTAAGAGCACTAAGTCTCAGATTAGTCTTCTTAGAATTGAGTCATAAAAAACAACATAACCACCTGAAGTGCCGCATAGCCACGTAGATGGAGCATAGTCGGCCAGAGTGCGGTCCGCGTATACACTTGAGATAAATTATTTTTATGACACGCAACGACCAACGAGGTGAGCATTGGCACTGTTATTGAAATTGCTACAATTAGGCACCGGTTGGCGGACATTGCCCATGAGCCTAACATTGTATGGAATTTAATGAATTTATTGCCCTTAAAACTAACGATGCCAATAAGAGGAGGCATCCTTCAAACGAGACTCCTTATTTGGCAAAGCGGTTAAAATTTTTACTACATGCCCGGGGAAGCATGAAGAAGATGAACCGCAATGGCAGCAACAGCAACTGCCTCCTTCAGATATTTATATTGTGGTTCACCTAATTTTTATCGTTGGACGAGCCTGGTGGCTCACACATCTCATTCTTGGGTTTATCTTGACATGCTGATGTGCGCATGGAGAGCTCTGGTGGATTGACGGAGAAATTTTCCGCGATAGCCAGAGGCACGCAGTGACAATTGCGACCACCCATCAGGATGTCCTTTATGGAATAATTTACTGCGCTGCCTAATATCAGTGTGGCCCCATTATAGGGAACGTCTTTGGCATCTTAGGACGACGAGAGGTAACGACACGAAGTTAGCACTTAGTGACCGGTTGCTGCGACATTAGTCATTTAATTTTATCGCAACTACGCATATGTGGTGATATTTCGGTCAGGAGTTGTTCTTACGGGAATCGCAGTTCGTATATGAAAGGGATCCGACAAGAAATTGACGTTAATAATTTGTAACTTGGTGCATACGGTGCAAGAGAAAGATATGTACATTAGCAAATAGAATGATATAATTAGTAAATCAGACTTCAAGTGATGCCATCAATTTTTCATCATGGGGACTAATTAATTAAAAAAATTAAAACAAGTTACAAAATCTAAAAAATGGTTAAAATTGCAGTGAGTAATAAAATTGTGTCGCCGTGAGTCTGTGGTTAGTGCGTTTGACTGCTGACCGAGCGGCGTGGGTTCAAGCCCCAGCCAGGAACACCGAACATTTTTCCGCGGCACCACCTCTCGTCGGGGAATGACAAGCCTCCGGGAGTATAATCTGTCATGAAAGAGCTTCTCAATTCGCCGTTCGGAGTCGGCAATAAATTGTAGGTCCCTTCCATTCGTGCGAACAATATAAACACGCACAACATGAATGGTTGTGAGAAGCTAGGCCTTGGCTCATCTCGAGCTGTAGCGCCAGCAATTTATTTTTTATTTTATAATAAAATTACATTTTCTCAAAAAAAAAAAAAAAAAACTTATAATAACGCTATCTGGGGTGGACGTATCCAACGAGCGTTTTCACCCAGCTCGTTTGTATGTCAGCATACCAAGTTGGTCGAGGTTCTTTTTCGCTAGCAAGCTCCACCTGAGTATCAGTGCGCCTCTACAGCGCCAGTGATCGAGCGCTACAGACGCCGAACCGGCGACGGCGACGACGAATTAAATCCCGCCGCTAGGTAGAATGAACCATTCAAGTTGGACGATGAAAACCAACAATTCCGCCCACCCGAGCTGAATGAAGTGAAAATAGTCATATCTAAGCTTAAGTTCAACACAGCTGCTGGAGCTGACAGCCTAGCTGCCGAGATGTTCATAGCGGAAGGTGATGGTTTGGTAGAAGCATCCAAAAACACATCTGTAAAATATCTGCGGAGGAAAGTATGCCCGGCGAATGAAACCTCAGCATTGTTTGCCCGCTCCTCAAGAAAGGAGACCCTCTAAACTTTGCCAACTACAGAGGCATCAGTGTTCCTAACATCGCCGTGTTCCGTTATCTGCCGTGTTGTTTGAGCGCCTGAAGCCTTTCGTGAACAACCTGGTCTGTCCATATCAGTGTGGTTTCAGGCCAGGAAAGTCTACCATCGACCAAATATTCACACTGCGGCAGATCTTGGAGAAAACCCAAGAAGTCCAAATCGATATCCATTACCTCTTTATCGATTTTAGGGCCGCCTATGATAGCATTAATAGACATGAGCTATACACAGCCAGGTATAGTTTTAGCATCCCTGCCAAACTTGTCCGTCTGTACAGAATGACGATGGAGAATGCTCGCTGCTCCATCAAGGTCGGTAACGATCTCATCGAAGCCTTTGATGTCAAAAAAGGGTTCAGGCAAGGTGATCCGCTATCATGGGACTCCTTCTTGCTTATTCTTGAACGAATTGTGACAAACTCTCAAGCCAACATCAGAGGCCCAATCTCTCATAAATCCGTCCAACTGCTTGGGTACGCCGACGATATTGACATTATAGCGCGAGCTGTCGTCGGTGTTTTCGTGAGTATAGGAACGGAAGTAGCCAAAATGGGTAAACAAGGGTTAATATTTGCTGTCAACAAGAAGGGTCATTCAATACCAGCGAATCGGATAGAACGTCACAGTTGACAGCTATAACTTCGGCACTACCTTGGCTCTGCTATTACCTCCGATAATGACATCTCGTCGGGAATCGAAAGCAAAATAACTCTTTCCAATCGCTGTTTCTTTGGGCTAAGAAGGCAATTGAGTAGCAAAGCTTTCTCTCGAGCGACTAAGGTGACCCTGTGTAAGACCTTAATCCTTCAGTCCTGCTCTACGGCGCAGAGGCATGGACACTGTCAAAAGCGAATGAGTTTACTCTTGGCTGTTTCGAGAGGAAAATTTTTCGAGTGATTTTCGGCCCCGTCTACATAGACGGTGAGTGGAGGAGGAGGTAAAATGACGAATCGTGCGGGCTGTCAGCGAAATAGACTTAGTCAGAAGAGTGAAGCTCCAACAACTGAGGTGGCTGAGTCATGTAGAATGGATGTACACCAATGCTCCGGCCTGAAAAATCTCCAAATCCACACCAGAGGGGCGGCCCAGTAGAGAAAGACAGCGGCTCAAGTGGTGCACACAGAGAAGAGAAACTTAACCAACTTGGCGTGCGAAACTGGAGATAGCCTGTTAAAGATCGAGCTGGCTAAGATCACGTACTCGTATTATGCAAATGCAAAAAAAAAAAAAAAAATTAACGAATTTTACGGTAGTCGCCAATGATGTGTAACATCTTCTTATGATTGAATGGCGCGCTTCTTCCTACTTGCTGTTACACATTTCCATCGCATGCACGAAATTAGTCCCACCAAATAGCGCATAACGAGAGCTAAGATGTCAAAAACATTCAGTGAAACACAGTCGCTTATCGCATTCCTTTTATCGCCTTTTTTGATAAACGAAGGTACATAGTACATATGTATGTACATAAATGTTTATAGTTGTCTCTTCAATGTTTACTCAAAACATTTCAAAACACATCGAATACCTTAAAATGACTTTGTTCTACAGATCAACCTACTTTTAGACCTTTGTACTGATTTATTATTGAAATCTCCGACAGACAACGCCTTCAAATCAGATCAGTAAAACAATAAATATCGAGTACACCTAGCAAAATAAACAATCCCTGTGTCACATTCCACCAACGACTGTCATGACCGACGTCATAAAGTCGATATCTTCCCATGTCATCACACAGCGTTAATGTCCAACGATCTTATAAAACAAAATCAAAACGGATAACGATGATATCTTGATATAAGATGGAGGCAAAGAAACTCGACCCCCACTGCGGTAGGTGGTGCAACAGAAGTGTTGTCAACTCCTTTTATAACATTAAATTGAAATTTATATCCCATGTCACATTTTATTTTTTTAACTTAGCAAAAAAATAATCAAAAAAGGGATAAAAAAAAAGGATTCCATGACGAAGGATGTTCTACTCGGTAGCCCTCTAATGTAATAAATTAGAAGGATGACTATAAATGTCCACCGATTCAGAACCATGTTTCAATTTGTTTCTCTGCAAGCAGAAAGGACATCCAAAAAAAAAAGAGAAGACAACACGATCCAAATTAGTAGCCTTTACACTGTGTGCATCTTTGGGCTAATTAAACACAATATTCTGTTGTAAATAACCAATGTAGCCACCACGGGAGATTCGTTTTATGGTTACCTTTCTCCCGATATCATAACAATCTTTTTTCGTTTCTTCTTTTTCCGTTTTGAAGATAACCTGTTTATCCTCGAGCTACTGCTGGACCGATGAAAGTAGAGATGACTAATGTAACGAGCGGCATATTTCGCTATGTTATCCTTCTGCTGCGCCCCATTCGGTTGGGCAACAAACGAACCGAAAATTGAGAAATATTTATTTTGCTGATAGTGGCAAGTTCTAAAAAAAATTAGTCTCATCCCCAGAGGAAGTGAAAACAGAAATCACCTTTCGCTGATAGCTGACTTTCTTTAGAGATGATGTACATATATTTTCATTAACGATTTTCTCATTAGGACGAAGAGAAATGGGTATTCCGTCGTTTTTTACGGGACCACCTTTGCAATAAAAACCGGATAAGAGAATTTTCAAATCGGCATCATCATTGAAGTCTGCGCCGACAGCGGCTAATGGCTCAATTATGCCGAATGACTAATCATTTTCATGTGTGGTATTTTTTTTTTGTCAAATAGGAAGAGACGAGACGGTGTAGTGAGGAAGGAACACTTTCTTTTTTTCCATTTCGCGAAGACATGTTCACTGAGAAGGATTTCTTTATAAAAAAATGTAGAAAAGTCTTCTTTCGGCATCCGGAACCCTAAAGATCTGCGTCTGAATTTGATCAAATATAATTAAGAAAAGGATTACACAAGGGAAAACAGGAGAAATGGTCGAAAAGGGATATGCAACGTTTCGCCTTTACTCGCACTTATACAAATTGATGTAACTTAATTCAGCATACTTCTGTATGGTGTGATCGTCTGGTGGACGCCCTAAGATAGAGTCTTCCGACGTAATCTATTGGGGAAAGTGCAAAGATCCGCATGCAAATGCATAAGTGGAACATAAATCCGCGGCTCTCGAAGTGCTCCTACATATACTTCCCTTAGATATTTTTGGGAAGCAGGCGGTTCCAAAACCGAGAACCGAGTGGGAGGTGGTGTTTTTTTTCCGAAATGTTCAACTTGAGCTAATCCATTCGTCTCCCTGACTACAGTAGCGTTTTCCAGGCCGAAATTATGGCGATCAACGAAGCTTTAAGGACATCACACTTTTTACCGATAGCCAGGCTGGTATGAAATCTCTGGAATCAGCAACATATACAGTAAAAGCTACTTTAGCCTGTCGCTCATCTCTCATGGAGATGGCAGAACAGTTTAACGTTCACCTATCCTGGATACCCGGTCGTAGGGGCATTTCAGGGAACTGCAAGGCCGATGAACTCGCCAAACGTGGTACTACTCTAGGGATCCTACCATAACAGAGCAATCTAGGTATTACACTCGCTGCATGGAATCTACTCCTAGAGCACGACGCGATCAGCAAGACAAACTTAAGATGAAGGAATGGTACCACATGGCATATCTCCAGAGAGATCTGGCCTATGCTCAAGCTCACTCTAAAAGTCTGATCTTGCTAAAAAGGTCGCCCGTCAGCACCGTTATCGGTGTTCTCCCTGGTCACTTCCCCATCGGCCTTCATGCCAGAAAGATGGACCTCTTCTCAAATAACTTTTCCAGAAGCTGCTGGGACGAAGAGGAGGACGAAAAAATCCTCCAGTTCCTCCGTACCTGTCCTGCCCTATAGCAAAGATGGAAACTCCATCTAAGAGCCTATCACTTCGACAATTTTGGCGAACTATCACATATTGGTATCAGAAGGATCTTCAGCTTTATCAAGAGCTCCAAATGGTTTCATTAGGTGGTGTGACATATAGGGTATAGATCCCAGGTGCACCACAAAAGGACTACGTGTGTCTGTGCCTCGTATGGACAGCCACCTTACCTACCTACCTACCTAATTCGCACGAACGTACAGATTGAACGTACAGAAAACCCAAAGTTTTGAAAATAACATGTTAATCGAATGAAATCTTCGTATGCAGGAAATTGAACGAATTTTTGTCGATGCACAGTCAATAAACGTTCCACATGGTATACGTTTAGGAATGCCAGGAATTCTGACATGCGTATGCTGGGTTTATCTCGGCCATTTTAACAAAACTCATGATTAGATAGAAGGTATCGGGTAAAATATGCCTCAAGGCATTCAAAGTCGATGAGCGTTCGTAATAACGAGTTTAGAGACCCTGCTGCAAAAGTTATACTGACATCCGTCTCTGCCTGAGACAGCTCATTCGGCCCTTGACAGCTCACTTGCAAGGGAAGTTCTCAACACTACTTCTCAGTCGCCAAATTCAAATAGAACACCCTTGCTTGCTGCACCATATCCAGAAAGACTTGGCCAACATACCACCATAGGAAAACAAGCGACCTCCTTAGAAGAACCCAAACAGACATTGCGCGCGTTGTCGCTATCTGTACGGGTCACTGGGCGGAAGGTATTCATGCGACCAAGTATGGCATCATTTTTAATCCCTACTGCCGCTGCTGCAATGGCACAAATGAAAGGGAAACCCTAGAACATTTCCTCTGCAAGAGCCCTGCATTTAATATAGCAAGACTCAATGCGCTAGGGAAATTCTTCCTCGATAACTTCGACGAACTTTCAGAAAAAAAAACCCTAACATTCTACTCTACCTTAACTCCACAGGTTGGATTTAAGAACAATAGCCAATGCATTTCAGCACTTTTTGAGTAACGGGCGCTCTCTGCCTTATTAAAACATCAAAACCAACCAAGTGCCTGAGACGCAGTAGTTTTCTATCTCGTTCGATCATGGGCACGCTGCTTTTATTTTCCAGACCAAGTGCTTTGGGACTCGCGATAGCTTGGTTCTTAAAATACAAGTTACGTCTTTCTTGTCATCTCAAAGATACTCGGTTGGATTCGAAGAACCTTTTAAGTGAAATGTTACTGCCCATTTGCCGGATGTGGCCGACTTATTCCGGACTTTTGGACCACATCTTCACCTTGATGCAGCTCATTGAGTTTGCGCTTGTATCTTTCCCCATTCGCCCTACTCGCATACTGGCCGAAGTATAAAACAAATTATTTCCTCGTGAAATTATTCAATATCTCTTTTTTGCTAATTAACGTTCAGTACTCGACCCGGCATCATAACGACCCGGCCAAACCGAAGCAGGACCGGTGTTGTAGAGTAATTTCTCATTCTGATGGGCTAGAGAAACCCAGCACTTTAGAAGCGCTGGGATCCTCTGATCTTCAATACTTGATGCTGGCGGCAAAGGACATCTAGATGAACTAAGTTTGACTCGGAAGAGATTGGAAAAGACTCAAACTTCCTTACAGAATTGCCTTGTCATTGAACAATATCTGCAGCTGTGCCTTGGCTACGACAGTGTAGTGGTACGTGTCAATGTTGGGCCCTTGGAACGTTTGGGCATGTGTACACGTGTGTTCATATTAAGCTTATGTTAGCAAATCTAGCCTCGATACTAGGCGCTCATTCATACGCATTTTTGGTCAAGTCTGCCTCTAATGCAAAGGCATAGCACAGGCAGTAGAGCGTCATGACTTAAAAAGTTGACTGAGTTGATTATGATTATGAGAACAGGAGATTCGAAAACCTCGCTCGTGCTGTGTGAATAACATCAAAAGGGTATTCATAACCACTTAAACCGCGGATGCACTGCGACCTGTAAGATCTGCTGTGCTGGCCTAGTAGATAATCAAAAGCTCAATTGGTTCCAAGTATCCACTGGGCATACCCTGGGCACTAGCAAAGAACATGATTAGGCGTTTTTTTTGCTCTCTCTCTCTCATCTCATCTTAGCAGATGGTATTTCAGTGGACAATGTCCACTTAAATAGATTGTTAGGGTCCGTAACTTTTTCTTGTTAAGCTAAAGTACTTTTGGTTGGGGTTGTTGACTTCTTTCTCTTGCGTCACTCCCTTCTGTTGTGCTCAATATTCAGCGAGTCTATCAGCTTCCTATTATCTTATTTCGAGTGGATACTATTGGGGGGCACCCCAAAATAACGGCTCAAAATCAACGAGTGGGCACTGTTCCTCGCCAGACAATACACCCGTTCATTACTTTTGAATTCTTCGTGTCCAGGAATCGGGGCTTTAGTAACCTTACTGCGGATGCAAGGTCTTCGAGGAAGTTGAAACACCGTTTTGATTTCCCAACTGAAAACGCATTTTTTCTCATGGCAACGAATTAAGAGGCTGATGAGAGGCATATTGTGAAGTGCCCGGGAAAGGTTATGAAGAAGTGCAAGATTATTCTGAATGAATGAATGATTTTTATCGAAGCCTATAATTGTTTTCACAAAACGGTACTACTGCAAAACATTCTCTGGCTTTTACGTGTCCATATTCGTTTAAAAGAAGACTACTAACTATAAAGTCTTTCTTATTTCTCTCTAAAAATTACTTCAACAATTTTACTTCAAAGAAAATTAATGTTTAAAAGTAAAACAATCGAATTTAATTTATTTGAGAATAAAATATCATTATAGTAATAACTCGATTAAATACACAATCACTTCTCCCCTAAAACACTTTACTGGCACTCGCAATGCACTCACATCATTCAAAAACACATGAAAACAAAAGAGTTGCGCGGGAAACTTGATACTCTTGGGACCCACTTCCGAGAGGAAATCATTTATGCTCCGACCAAACTAAAGCCAACGACGACGTCCCTCCTCAGCAAAACAACTATAATTCATTCCGCTTTTTGGAAAAGTTCAGCCATCCCCATGAGAGCTTCATTTGCACTTATACCCGAGTTGGCCAGGACCATATCGCTGCCTAAGAACTTGGTTCTGTTCCACTGACCCCAACCAACACTAAAATTCTACATACACACACATGCACACGCTTCTAGATAACAAGAACATGGACATCAACAAAATATTACTGCCTATTGCTAATAATACTCTGGGTCCCATATACTTTGCAATGAAATATCATAATTGTCCTGCGGGCCATGTTGTTTGGATTGCAGTTTATCATTTTTTTCGTTGTTGTTGTTGCTGTTGTTCTTTAGCCGACTAGGTGCTGAGGTTACTCCACGATAAGTGAGGCAACCATACGTACATGGCTCTCGATGGAAACAACACAACGGAGGGATCGATTTTTGTATTCTTGTTGGCTGAGAGTTAAGATTGATGTTAACGGGAAGTGAATGGACCTTCAATGGATGCAATCGAAGGAATCGCAATACACATTGTACGATGGTGTGTACACGTATGGGAGTGTAAATTTGTATCTTACATTGACTTTGATACTTGAAATAAAGTAGATCAAGTTGGACCGGAAGAGATATTTATTGTTATTTCCTTTTGAATGGTTTTTTTATCTTTTGGCGATTCGGTCTGCTTCGGCGGAAGTTGTTAATTTATTTAAAGGACGAGTATGGGGTTACAGATAAGAAAGAGTTGTTTTTGTTCCAAATTTAAGTAAATGCGTAGGTAATAGGAAGAATTGACTGTGGAATGATCTGCAAGGTGGCAGTTTCCATCGACGAAAATGTTCGCTTTGTACGATTCCTACTTAACAATTCTGTCCATCACAATAGGCTTGACTGGGCCTAACTTAGGAGTATTCCATTCACCTAAACATATACGCTATACCATAGCACAGCGCATTTGGGAGTCAAGGACCACCTAACGTACGCAGGTGAGGTGGTCTCGGGCAGTAGCAGCGCTGCGCAGGCTCATGCCAAACATTGGAGGACCAAGGCAGGTGGTCAAAAAACCTTTTGACAACTGTGAGCATGTCTATGCTCTTGTATGCGGCCCCGATATGGGCGTCAGAGGCGCACCATAAGTCGTACATTAGAGGGGTGAACTCAGTGCATAGGATTACATTCCTAAGGGTATGCTGCGCCTTTAGAACTGTGTCAGCGGATGCTATAAGTATAATCTCAGGCCGCATGCCTATCGATCTAGAAGTGAAGAAGGCTGCCGCACTGCACGAAGGCGAGCCCGACGGCAGACGAATGGCCTTGTAGGCTATGAAAGCGGAATGGCAAAATAGGTGGAACATCACAACGAAGGGGCGATGGACGTATAAACTGATCTCCAACATTGATGAATGGACTAGTAGAAAGCACGGAGAGGTAAACTACTACCTAACGCAATTCCTATCAGGGCATGGATGCTTTCGGGAGTACCTTTACAAGTACAAGCATGTGGATAATCCATTCTGTCAACACTGTGAAGGGAAACCCCAGAAGGCAGAGCATGTGCTAATGGAGTGCGAAAACTGCACCCGTGCTAGAACCATCCTAGAGAGAGAAATTGGAGCCCAATTGACCCTAAGAGGCCTAATCAGATGTATGCTGGAAACGCACGAAGGCTGGGAGACTGCAAGTGCAGTTATAACAAGCATAATGCAGCAACAGCGAATAGAAAAAAGAGCAGCGAGAAACCAAACAACTGCTAGCTCTGGCAGTTGAGAAGAAGACGACAAAATGTCAAACCTGCCCCTGCGAAGGAATGCCTTGACTGGCGGTGCCGCCGTGGACAAACCAGAAGACAGAGCAAGAAGGAGTTGTTTTTAGCACGTAGACATGCAGGAGCATGGAGTCGGGCATAACTCATGGCACGGGCCGGAGAGTATCCATAAGGGATTTTCACACCTACCTGCTCAACAAAAAAAAAAAAAAAGAAATAGTACAGCGCAAGGCATGCACATATTTCTGGGTGATCTTTGGCGCGATATGTATCTGCGATATCGATTTTGTCAAAAGAGTCTAAATACAATGACTAACACGACAGAGACATTTATAGAGAATGCACCTCAGTGCTACGATCAGGAGAGACTTTGAATTATAAAAGTTCTAGACAGATGGCATAGCGGGAGATTTCGACACAGGTGACGAGTAGGTGAGGTCAACTGACTTAAGTGGATTTGGTTGAGCCTTAGGTCCACCGTATGCATTCAGAAAATACAGACGCCCATAGAGATGTATCTCCTTGTCACGGGGACATACTAGTCGTTGACACTATTTTTGAGCACTGTGCGATAGGCACTTGTGTCGTTTTTGACTATAGTGGCAACACTAACTGTTGCAAAAGCTGTAAGAGTAAAGTTAGTAAGCCAATGAATCACTTTCTTTGCAAATAATCAATTTTAGATGACAGCAGGCTAAGAATTGTTGGTAATAGCTTTACATCGAGTCTATGGAGCGCATGTGTAACACTGAGCCTAAACGCTCATAAAAATCTCATAATTTCTCTTTAACTTCCATCAAAGGCAAAAGCAATTTCCTAATCCTAGGTCCATAACTTGGGATCAAATCTCCTTCTTGAGAGCAAACCCCCCGTTGCTTAAATAATAAATGTGTGCCAAGTGGCCATTCAACATTTTTCCGATGCAACCTCCTTCCTTTACCCACACAGCTACGGCAATAAACTAAGTTTCTGGTTGAAACCAAACTCTGATTGTTAACTTGTAATTAAAAATGATTTCCTGTCGTTACTTACCGCCCTGTGTTTGGTTGTCGATTTTAATTGTGCGACTTGTGACTTGATTAACGTCACTTGGCTTAAGGGTTAGCGCCTCGCATAATTTTATTCAGCTACTGTTGTGTCTGACTGCGTTTACCAGTTTCTCCGACTCCATTGTGAGAAAACAAACAGACATTGTGTCTTTTCTTTTCGGTTTTGTATTTTATTAATTCTTTAATTATATGGTTCTTTCTTTGGGCACAGACTAATTATTGGATAATTGTAGGTGAGTTGCGTTCGTAAAACTGTTGTACTTGAGGTATATTCTAAGAGATTACTCATGTTGTGATGAGAAAATTAAGATACTGAGTCATTCAAATTTATCTTCCGGTCAATGGTCATTGCATAATCCTCAGTGTAAATAGTAACTGCATTAACACTGCGTGGTTATTGTGACATTGCATAAGAGCAGTAAACCTATAAGTAACACAAATACAAGGAAATCAGGGGCGGACTATGGGGGAGAAAAATAAAAATTGGCGACGAATGACGCTGCACATAGGAAGCGGTTTGTCCACTCTAGGATTGGGGTCTCATATAGAGGCCTATTCCTGGGTGTCCTATATATTTAGAGCAGTTTGCCCGCTCCAGTGGATGTCAGGAAGCTAATCAGTCCCCTTGCGTGGAGCGTGGCCGGGGCACTCTGTGACGATACGGAGAGAGCTTTCATCGCTCTCCAAGCACAGTCTGTAGGTAGAGTCCGATGACAGGCCAAGCTTGTGTAGATGCCGTTTTAGTCGGCAGTGGCCACTTGGGATGCCGATTAGAATTCGAAGGTGGTTCCTGCTTAGATTTAAAAGAAACTTGGATTTATTTTGCGATACATTGGGGAAAAAGTGTTTGACACATTTCTGTCTTACATTCAAATTGTGTTGGATTTGAGCAGGGATTGTTCCCTCATGAAGTTTTTAAAAGTGGATTAGTTTACTCCACAGGCTGTGAAGGGGGTGGTTGCACCTATTTTGGCCAGTGAGTTCGCTGTTTCATTGTCGGTGTGGCCAAGTTGTTTTTGTCCAGTTCTCGAAGCAATTTGACTGTCTCTACGACTAGTTTCAATTTTATCGTGGCCTGAGTTCAGTGCTTTTAGGGCAGCTTAACTGTCAGAGAAGATAAAAATGGTTTTGCCGTAGAAATTAGAGAGCAAGTTTAAGCTTCTGCACTGATTAATGGCAAATGTTTCTGCCTGGAAGGTCGATGAGTATGCGCCTAGACTGATCGATATGTTAGTGCTAGACGACTCTCCGAAAATTTCAGCCCCAGATCCGCTGTCCATTTTAGAGCCGTTCATATATCATATACCGTGTTCTAATGGTTTGAATTGTTCCCAGTAGTTACTCGGGGGAATGACTACTGAGTAGTTTCGTTTGAAGCTGAACTCGCTGCTTTGGAGTAGGCAGGAAAGCATGTTAAGGTGACGGTCGTGAGGGTGATGTTCGGAGCTGATATTGTTTTGGTGGAAGAGCCTGTGCAGGCTGAGTTTTGCTTGAATTTCTACATGGACTTGAACTGGCGGTAGACGGACAATGGCGTTAAGCGAGGCGGTGGGGGTGGAGCGCAGGCAACCTGTGCTCATTTGGGAGCATTTTCGAGAGTAAACTCGAGACAGTTGCTCTTCAGAAGTTGCCCATTTGGGAGCAATTTTTTCGAAATTTTATGATTGGGAGTGCTTTGCGGGATTGATGAGTCACTTTTTTGAATACATTAGCATGTTGTCGCCAGTAAGTATGCCTACCAACAGCGACAAGATTTTCACCAGCTGTCTGCTGCCATTACAGAGGCATCTGGGTATTCCATTCGCGACATATAAATTTCTCTTAGAGTACGACGTGAACAGTAAGACAGTACCACGTGCTGTACCTCCAGGAAGATCAGACCTCACTCGATCTAAAAAGTTGATTTTGCTCATAAAGTCGCTCATTAGCACTGTTATTGGTGTCCTTACCGGCCATTGTCCCATTAGCCTTCATGTCAGATAGATGGGCTTCTTCTCAGATGACTTCTGCAGTAGCTACAGGGACGAAAAGGAGGAAGAAACTGTCCTCAATTTCCTCTGCACTTGTCCTACCCTTTCTCAAAGAAGGAAGCTCTATCTAGTGGCCTATCACTTCGACAACTTGAACGAACTATACTGACGTCAAGAGTATCCTCGGCTTGATCAAGAGCTCTAAATGGTTTCAATAAAGTGAGTGGCGCTTTCATAGTATAGATCCAAGTGGTATCACAGAGGGTCTTTCTTGGTCTACACGTGTCTGGGTGTGGCACTTGCTGCCATTAGGGATTTCCTCTCCATTTTCTCCTTGAGTTTATGTTTGCAATGGAGGTGTAACTATGTGGTCACCTAGGTCTGGGTAATTCATTAACCCGTATATCTCCATGCCTAGAGACCCAGATTCGCTTTGTACTGCTCACCAAGAACGCTGAATGGTCGCGAGAAACTAGTATTAGGCCCACATTCGGCTGTCATTCTCAAGGAGACCTTTAAAGACCTTTATTTCTATTTCTTGATCTATGATTTGGATGGCCTCTGCATGTACACCGTTTGTTACCAAATGCTGTTACCAAATGTCCTGCCAGTCCAAAGAAAAATGTAAAATGTAAATCCAGCCCTGAACACAACTCCAATCCGATCACATCCATTTCTATTGCAAAAGTAACTACACGCATGCGCAATAGTATCAACCGCACTACGATTCCGCATGCATTGAGCAACCCCAACTGAGTGTACGTATTTCCAGCCGAATCGACAATTTAAAATGAGCGAATATTTATTGCCATCCGTTTTAACCTGATTACATTGGGTTCGAACGGACGACACAGAGATGGATCTGCGGCCGCAGATTGTGGACATACGAAGAAGACAAAAGAACATCCGCAAGTCATTAATTTTCAACTTAGCCTAAGTTGATCGTGGCCACTTAGGCAGGAGGCTGGCATTGCGCCACTCAGGCAAAGGGGGCTTGAAAAATTATGCACTTGTGCTATTATGAAGTATGCTCTGGTAATTTATAGATAACTGTCACTATTGATACTCGTGGCACTTTCCTACTCACCTGTGCTTATGTGACCCCTCCGAAGTACGTGAGTTTGAGGAGATAATACCTGTGTGTTGTGTGGCACGCGTATGTATTTTTTTTTTATTTATTTTTTCGGATGCGTTAAGTGTGCGTCCGTGAAGCCTTTGGCATAGTGCCACAAAATGATGGGTACAAGTGTTCTTGGGTTTTTGGTCAAAAAGAACACCGGGCCTTTGGTTGTGTTTTGTCTTTTTAGTACACACACACACACACATATGCTGGTAAAACAGCAACAAAGAAAATTATGTCCTTAGGAATAGAGGAATCCGGCGAGAAGCAGCTGCTATTATCGATGAAACAAATTTGATAAACTGTTTTAGATAGGATGTATGTGTTTCGAGAGATTTAGGTAGATTCCCTTTGTTTGGGGCGGTAATAAAGTTGAAACATTGACACAGTAAATAATGAAAGATATAACATTTTTCATAGAACTTTGATGGCACTAAATGTCTAGTCAAGTCGTCTCAATTAGGATGCGATTGCTTCAACGGGAGACAGTCAGCTTTATTCTTCCTACATATTTGGTGTTATTCGGTTAAAGGTGATCTTTGCGATTGTAAGCCTTTATGGCCTTGCTGCAGTGTAAAAATTCCGCATAAGACGCAGGTGGTAGGTAAAGATGCTTTTTGCTGAGAGTCCTTAAGAAAATCCTTATAAATGTAATTTAAGTTTTTAGCATTTCTAGTGGATATGCTCAGTTTTCAAGGGAGAATTGGCAGACGCAAAGAGTCATGAGAAGGCACGTATTTAGAATTTTAGTTCCAGGAGCAGGAGCATTCCATAATGTGTTGAAATCGATTGTTTTAGCACCATGAAGAATATGTACAACCCTGACCGAAGGACGAGTGGACCGCACCTTTGGCTTGTATGCATTTCACTCATTGCCTGCAATATTCAACTTGTATGTGCTCCTGTAACATATACTGATGCAGGCATATTTTTATGCCTTTGTTAGTATTGATCCTTAGATAAGTATTGACCTGACTACTGTAATATAAATCCAGTGGATTGTGGACGCACGAGGACTCTACAGTTTACCGAAAGATAGTTCCAAGATATTCAGCTTCCAAGGAGAGTCGACATGAGTTCCATTTCGATTTGGAGGATCGAACTTTTCTTATTTTCTTTTTCTAGTAAACAAAATCAGTTTAGTTTTTATATTCAGTTAAGCATTTCATCTCAATTTGTAGTCCTTGTTCGACGAATGCTGCTTTTATGGATTCTTTAAACGGTCCTTCGATGTCCAGAAAGGGTTAATAGATCGACAGCTAAGCAACCGTTAAGGCTCTGGAGATAACTAGATTAAGACTTGTAGAAATCTGCAGAAAGGTATCTAGGTGAGATATCGAGCCAAAACGGTGACTCTATGTAGGATACCAGGGCATAGGTAACGGAAGGGCTGACGAACTTGCACAAAGTGGAGCAGCGCTGTATGCCTCAAACGCTCTCACCTGCTGTATGAATGTCTTGCCATCGCCGGTAGAAGCATAAGGACTATTAGCAGTTACTGCTTCATGGAACCGGAGGGATTGCGTAGCACCGAGCTGAGGGACCTCCTGAGATTTATATCCTTAGGTTAGGTTAGATTTGTGGGCTGATGAGGGTTGCCTCACCACACTTAGGTCCATGTAGACCCATTGTGATTTTTGTTTTTATAATGTACACGCGGATCAAGGGGATATGAATACCTTTTTAATGTTATATACACACCGCGAGCGAGATACAATGGTTTGAAACTGAGGTATCGTTAAGTTTCATGGGCGTCCAAGGGTGGTGTCCAGGCTAGCTGGGGACGTTTGTGGTGTTTTGTCATTGCTATATGATTCACAGGAATTTTTTCGAATCTCCTGATGTCATAATCAGTGTCAGCTCAATCAACTCTCCAAGCCATGACACTTTACTGCCAGTGTTATACCTTCGCAGTAGAGTCGCCATAAGCTTTCACAGTTGATCGATTTTATTTATTTAAATAAATGTTTCTCCGACATCAGGAGTTGAACCCGTAATTTTAGCGTGACAAGCGATGATACTTACCACTGCATCATGGCCACCCCCATTGTGATGATATTTCCTACTACGGTTTTAATTCCTTGGTGCCATCCATCCGGTCGCCCTTGGAAATTTGAGAAGTTCTGATGGCGAGCCATCAGCTAGTTCGTCGATATAATCGAAGAAGAATTTGCCTAGGGTCCTATTTCTTATCTGGCAGAGGTATGGGCAGTGACAGAAAAAAATAAGCTGTGTCCTCATGGAACTCCTCGTCACCGCATCCCCTGCATATATCGTCGCCATTCAGGCGTAATTTCTTTGCGTGATATCTTAGTATGTTGTGGCTAGTAAGTACTCCAACCAGCATTGATAGTGATCTCCTGTCTTTTTTTAAAATCTGGCAGGTTTTTGCCTTGTCATATTCTGGCCACAACCTTCGTGATACTTCACAGATGGTTAGAGATTTGCACCTGTTATTTGCTTTTATTTGAGTTTTCTGTGGAATTTTAGCCTTTAGGTTGCAGAGTGGCGGTCTGACCGTGCAGTCGGCTTATTCTCGGGCTAGGGTTGAATCCATTCTTGCCAGTTTGTCAGCTTTTTCATTACCTGGTACTCCGCTATGACCAGGGACCCAGCAGAGTTTAACATTGTGCTGCGCCCCAAGAACCTTAAGCTCTTTGCGACGACACTTCACAAGCTTCGATGTCATCTGCGCCTATTGCTTTTATGGCAGCCTAACTGTCAATGCAAATCATAATATCCTCCTGTGATATTGTAAGCATTGCGACTAGTTGGGCGGCTTTTGTCACTGCTAGAACCTCCGCTTGGAAGACGCTACTATGATCCGGGAGTCTTATGGAACTGCTAAGTCCTATCTGGGTGGTTTTAAATACGCGGCTCCCTTTCTCTTTACAGATTCCAGGTGGAGAATAGTAAAATGTACCCGATTGCTCTTCTACCTGAGCAGTGACAATGGTCACAAGGCACCCATTTACCTAAACTGACCTAACCTAGGATTAATGAAGATTTTTTCCTTTGTTCGAGTGGCTGTCACCACCTAGTCAAAGCGTGTTATTTGTTACGTAAGTGATGCTCGTTGAAGAAGCTTCTCACAAGCAAAGAAGCGAAGATGATATTTTTATTTACTTTAGTCAGGACTCTGTTCTTAAAAAGCATGAAACTACAGCACATTTTTTTGTTTTAAGTAGAATTGTGTCTTTTAAAGTTTGTAAAAATTTGGTTGCAGATAAGTGGATTGATCGCCGATTAATCTGCAAGCTTGTAACTGTATACGAGCAAGTAAGCTCCAGCATGTTGCAGGAGCTCCAGTCCAAACATGTCCGTTATGTTCAAATTTCGGATGAATTTATGCTTTATCCGGTACAATTAGATATGCTCAGGTAGTTGTTAAGTTGTTATAGATTTGTTCAAGCCAACAAGAATGTATCCAACACATACGATCAATTTTCAAAGTATATAAGTGTAGATTCCTATCCATATAGATCTAAAAACTAATTCGCCTATTTACTAGTAAATACAATAAAAAAAAATATAAATCTAAGTATATACAACGTACCGCTATAAAAATGCTCACACTGACTCAATTACGGTCAATTCCAACGACTTATTAGCTTCATCTTATTCATTGTTTCTGTGTAAAAAGAGCACAAACATTGATTAGCTCATACAATGGCCAATTTCGTGCTCGTCTTAATGTCGATATATGTATGTAATTGGCATCCCGCTGTGGCAATCGTCTTAAGTCTTTTTACAGCTTTCCAGTTCCGGTATTGGCAGTTTAACTGATTAACTGGCTTTTCATGTTAACTGATATGTGGTGCATTTAACAAATTAATTTCATTTTATCCCCCAGTAGATTATGCTTGACAGCACCATCAAGGTACTGCTGTTAGAAACAAATTAAATATACGAACCATCAGATCACAGCATCCTTTCAAATTGTTATGGTATTATAACCGTTGCTGCTACTACAACAACCGACCAATGGCAATTAACATTTTAGTGTCGAAGAAAACAAGACACAATCCGCCCATTGGCGAGTTGAACAAACCCGTAGTGGGCAACTCCTGAAATCCCGGCACTATACGAGCAGATCTGCATTCGAAGTCGCACACACAGATCCAAGTCATTTCCATTGAAATAGATTATGCCAATTGATCCAAATCACATCATAAATTGCCGCTCCAATGGGGCTGCTTGATCGAGTGAGTGCGTGCTGATCGTGTCCATCCAGATGCCCAAATGAAATCAACACAACACAACCGTACCGAATGTGGGCATTGAATACAATTTTTTTTTGGAACTGCACCGAATTACCGGAGGCAGTTATCGCATGAAGTACGCGCGCAAGCGGTCCGATCCTTTGAAAATGATACCACCACCACCGCCACGATCGCTGGCACCACTTTGAGAAATGATATCCACCAGCAAACGATCGAATGATTTGGTGGATACTCCGCCACCGCCGCCGAGCTTCTCAGCCATCTCAGCCATGTGGTTTCCATTTCGATGCGGGATTTCAAAAAAAAGAATCCGCATGGCAAGGCATCATAAGGTTCTGATTCTCGTTGGGCGGAGCAGAGTTCTGAGCGCGCGTCGTCCTGATAATCAGCTAAAGTGCCTGGAATCGCAATAAATGTAATTGTTAAATGATCTATAGTGTTTGCCAGGGAGTTGCGTGTTAGCTGGCGATATGACTAACGCGGCACTGCGACTCATATATCGGCGAACAGTGATCCTTCAAATATGATAATTCGATGGGTTGGGTGCTTTTGTACGAGTTGAGTTCTGCTTCTTCAGAGCCCCACGGGGAAAAGGTAATGTATTTAAATTTTGAGAAGGAATTATCTCATTTTGCCTAATGGCGTCCGAAATAAATTTAAATGAAATTTGAAACCAGTCGGCGAGATTGAAAAAGTGTTAGTTCGCACGAAGTGCTTTAGAATTCAAAGACACACCACGGACTCCGTAAGGTTCAATATGGGAAATTTTTGTATGCGAAAAAAAACTGAGGAATGTGAAAGAAAGATGGACGTCTGTTGAAAGCAAAATAGGTCTGATAAACTTCCAATGGGCGGTTAGATGAACCTATCAGATTGTGACAGGGAGAGAAAGTTGGGTGAATATACAGTTGTCTAAAAGCCTTTGACTGAAGTCTTGATCCAGTTAAGGACTGTTGAGCTGAACTGAAACTGCTCTTTCATCTTCAAATATCATTTCAGACTAGTAAAGTGTTTCTTGATCTGAATTTTGTACGCAGGTATATATATTCTGTGTGGCATTTCTTATGAAAAAAAAATTCTGCCTTACACGTCATTTTTCGACTATTTATTCACTCACCTCTCAAATGACCGTTCATTTCGCAATGGATACCTTCAATGGCACACCGCATCCTCAGGTGAATAGCCGATGATCATGCCCAACGTCAACACAACAAGTAGCCGTGAAAAATTTCAATTTCATCGTGAAAAGTCCTTTAACGAGATCCTGTGAATTATTGAAATTTATGTGTCGACCCAATGGCGATGGTGTAGGTAGCACATAAATAAATTCATTCTTCTTTCTCGTGATGTTAATGACTCTATGAGCGACGCCTTTCTTTCGAGATACACTCTTGCATACGTTCGAACAACAGCGCATGCCGAAAGGAGAATTTAAAATTTATGAACGTTAAAGAAAATTGATTTTCAACACGTTGACGACGACAGGACACATGCAAGTACCGCACACACCAAAAGAAAAAATATTTTACACAAAGAAAATAGTCACCAACAATGCGGACAATAGGTGTCAAAATCATTGAACCATGTTTAATTGATTGAGCGGATCTTTTCCACAGCTATATTGTTGTCAATGCAGTAAAAAAAATAAGAAAAATGTCATGTTACAGGACAATAGAATCTATTTTTGAAAAACGTACACTTTGGTTCAGTAGGATCGAGGATAGATCTTTTCGGCAAAGTCTGCTTATTGGTATGCAGATCTGGTAGTAGGGGAGTCCTTGTGATACCCTTTCGCTTGTGCTACTATGATATATGGCATCGGGCAATTTGGCACTGTATCAAATGAGGGCGAAAATAATAACAAAAAGGTCCAGCAAACTAAAATTATCGATCAGACTGCAGTGCCTCATTCAAAGCAATGGCTTCAGAGCCAATAAGGAGTTAGGAGCTTGTATTACCAGGTTATACCAGGCACGTGCAACTGATCCACAACTGGATGGAATCACAACTGACCTTCAATAGCTGGTCAAATATTTCGGCATACCACTAGATAGTGAACTTCTATGGAATGTGAGTGCTCAGGATATGCAGGCGTATTTCAGGAAAATCCTGCGGTTGTAATCCAGTAATGGTGAAAAGGATGTACATCGTAACTTACGGGCAAGTGGCCTGGGGAAGAAGAGCACTGCAAAGAAAGCCCTGGAAAAACTGCAGAGAACGGTGTGCACCTGCAAAACAAGGGCAATGAGAAGCTGTCCCACAGCTGCAATAAACATGATCTTAGGGCTTACCGCCCTCCGTATTGTGTAAGAAAAGGTAGCAAAGTAATCAATCCTATTAAACAGAGAGTGCGGAAACCCCGAACTAGGTATGCATAGGTAGGATAGATGGGTTGGCGAGGGGGGAAAGAACATTATGAGCCACACTCAGGTCCGCAGAGACTCATTATGATGTCCATTTTGAAGGGAAGGTATCTCTATCGGTATCCGTATCGTGGGGCAATACCCAAAGCATTGCCTAGGCTTTCGAACCATCTTGAAGCCGTAATGAACCAATTGATGTCCCTGGTAGGTACCTTACTTAGTTATTCGATATCCTGGAAAAAGTGCCTTTCAAAGGAAGTGGGTTGTGTCCTCATTAACTTCCACGACTTTTCTTTGATTTAGAGCAGATTATTGTGACCTGTCTATATTCGCGGAGTCCATGGGGCCCATTGTCCAGTATCTTTCAAGCAGAGATACATGTGTGCGATCGAAAGACGTGCGCAATTTAACCTCAAAAGAAAGTATCGCGAGCAAAACATCGCGCTACTATCATGCAGCCAAGGCACAGAGTTCCTATGAAATCAGATCCAAGCTGGTCTATGAGTGTCTGGGAAAGAACGGATTTAACCAGAACAATAAATTCACCTTCTACTGTGTGCGAGGTCCTGCATTGAGGTGGCTGAAGAGCTGGCAAAGAAAGGGCCATGGACCTCATTCGTTGAACCGGATCCATTCTGCGAGCTGGGACTGCATAGAATTCAAGAGGAACCGCGAAAGAGGACGCCTGGTTCTGACACCAGACTACTAGTTCCGGGAGGCTCCGCCTCCTGTATTTCTCTTTCTTAATGGCATCTGTCCAGATCTCCAAGCCATACAGGATAATGGAATCCGTGATCGACACAAGAAGTATTCTCCTGCTTTCAGTTGGACCTCCTACATTTGCCATGAGCCTGCTGAGTAATGTGGTGATTTTGAGGACTTAATCCGATGCCAGTAAATGAGTTTGGAGTCTAGGGTCGTTCTAAGATACTTCACAGCACTTTTACTGAAACTCCACACCCACCGAGATCTGTCTCCTAGTCAGGAGGACGAGCCATTACAGAATCAAGCAAATGGGAATAAAAGCGAATGGAAACAGTAGATTCTGCAGCAATGCCGAGGTGACTCCATCACAGAGATCAGAATACACTTGGGACTATACCAATTCCCTGAAACGAATGACCCATCGTTGGACCAAATCCAGATAATCCGGTTCCTAAGAATAATTCGATTAGAGGAGGTGCGATAGGTCGAGAATTTATCGCGGGAGCACAATAAATCTCTAAATTTCATAGTGCATACACGCTTCAATTTCTGTCATCTTACATCTAAGTACCAGGTTCTTAAACTTCTCCTTCGCAACACAAAACGATTGATCCACAAACTTCATAATATTATGTAGTACATCACGGACGGCTCGAAAATGGACTGCGGTGTTTGCGCAGGCATTTTCTCAGAGAAACTGAATTTGTCAAAATACTTTCGACTTCCGAATTTTGCCAGTGTCTTCCAGGTAGTGCTCCTTGCCATCCGGGAAGCCTGCCGTGTGCTGAAAAATTCTCCAATACCCATCTACAACACTGCCATCTTCATTGACAGTCAAGCCGCCATTAGAGCTATTGATTCGGTCACTACATCCTCAAAGCTGGTAAGGTAATGCCAGGAAGAGTTCAGCTGGAAATCAGCTGGGAGTCCAGTGCAGGATCACTTTCACCTGGGTCCCAGGTGGTCATAGTAAAATTGACGACCGACGACCTGGCCAGGCGGTGCTCAGCCCTAAACGACTCACTGGCGGAAGTTGTTAATATTCCGCTAGGAGCCGTTAAGGGCAATATTCAACACCACTTTCTGGAAATGGCCAACCAAGTGTGGAATAGGCTTAGCAACTGCGCCATATCGAGGAAGACCTGGCCCGGTTACAACAAACAGAAAACAAACGAGCTATTAAACAGATCAAGACAAGATATTGCGAGAATCGTAGTACGGGCCACTGGCCAGTGGGAGACCACGAAGCCAGGCTAAGTATTCCCCACAACACATTTTGCTGCAGTTGCAAGGATAACGGCGAAAAAGAATCTCTGCATCATTTCCTGTACAAGTGTCCGGCCCTTGCGAGGGTCAGACAGCGCACTCTGGGCAAATCCTTCTTCGACGACTTCAAAGATATTTCCAGGAAAAAAATATTGGTGAACTAATCCTGTTCCTTAACTCCATAGGTTGGATCTAAATATCTTCGTCTATCAACCTATAACGCCCACAAACAACCAGTTCAAATGAGCTGTGGTATCCAAACGGCACATCCAGCGCTAATTGGATTCTTAGAACCGCCACTTTTACCTATCTGCCTTATGTAGTACATATAGGAAAATTGGCTTCAAAACTTCTCGTCATCCATTCGTTAGAAATTCTCCCGTTTTATCCACCAAGTGGCACAATTCTTCATTTTCTACGACTTGAAGATCACGCTGAGTTCTTGCGGTTATTAAAACCTTGCACGTGTTCGAATTTGCAAGTATTTCAACAGGTTATTCACAAGGACCTTAGACTCTTTCATAGAAAAAAGCATATTGTACCGCCATGCAGTTTACAATTTTACTATGTAGGTCGATACAAACTAACACAATGCGTAGTTCTTTCTAAAGGACATTCGAGTCTGATTCCCCTCCTCCGTGAGAAGAAACAAATATAAAATACGCAGAAATCCTGTGCATTTCGTTCACTAACCTGTTGGTGATAATCGTGCGCACAACTTCCATCAATCTTTCCTTCAAATAATAATGAGAAAGGGGAACAAAAGATGCGAAAAGGGTTCGCGATAACAATATCAAAAAAAAAAGAAAAAAGAAGAAAACATTCTTTCAAGTACATTTTCGTCGAACTAATTTAGAAATCCCAACCGACCCACATCACAACTCACAAGTGAACCTGATAATGATGCGCAATGCCGCGCATTATCATCTCGATTCGTAATTTGTATCTGAACATCGCTAATAATAGGTTTCGGCCGTAATGAATAAACCAGCCGCGTTGATCGCGTGGCCAGTAGGTAGCGGCTACAAGCTGCTGTGTGTTGCCCCGGTATGTTTCATTATCTTTAAGTACGCCAAATGGCCCATAAACTGGTGGGCATAATGCCAGCCAGTGGTTTTCTGATGGCCATAGGCCTGCATAAATACGCGCACGAGATTAATTTCACGACATCGAACATCTTGGGCATCGGCCATCGGACATTGGACATCTCTCTGACTTGCGGTATTTCGACTTTGAATTGTATACCGAAATGCGGGTACTTGACATTATTTTCGCAAAAGGACTAAGAAACTCCCAAAAGGAGCGAACATATAGGCAACATGTGTAAACAAGCGATTTGAAGAGGCACTCCTTGTAATTGTTTTGTCTTAAGTGGTTCTATTCGCGTCTGAGGGACGTTTTACCCCTGGGCTAAGAGGTGCGCGTGTAAGATAAAAAGATACCGAGGAACGACGACGACGACGGTGAAAACGAGGACGACGTCGTCGTCGGCACTTGAGACGAGTATGAAGGGCGCGTCTTGTTAGTTGGCGACACCATGTTATTTAACCACACTATTAAGGGGCAATCTACTTTTGTTTTACTGATGCACTTGCTTTTTTTTTTTTTAATTTTTGACGCATGCCGAAAATATCATCATAAAGATATCGAACTGAGATGTCGTATGATTCATGGGCATAGTGGTGTCCTTCAATTAAGATGAAAGAAATGTAACTTATACATGCACTTTCAAGGGCTTTGGCATGTTACATAGGTTGGAGATATGATGATGCGGCGTTTTGATCTTTATACGAGTCTGCCAATAAGGAAAAAAAAAATACTTTTTTTAAGGAGGTACAGTCGAGTCTCAAATTTAATCTGTGGGGACCTATCAAAAAGTTCAAATTATTGGGAAGCAGCACAATAGCCTCAAATTACCGAGTGTAGATAAACACACAGTTTCTTCAATTCACCTAAAGATTCTCAAGGAAGCAAAGAAACACTTCAATTTTCACTTCAAGTTGATTCAATCCCTTATGTTGGAAAAACATTTATTTCTTAAAAATAATTTATTATTATTATTTCGACTAGTTTAAAAATAAACTACGGAAGCTGGTATCGACTCTACTGCAAAGGCATAACACTGGCAGTAGAGTGTAATGGCTTGAAGAGTTGATTGAGCTACTCATGGTTATGACATCAGGAGATCCAAAAAAAATGCCCATGAATTATAGCAATGACAAACACCACAAATGACCCCAGCTAGTATGGACACCATCCTCGAACGCCAATGAAACCTATTTCTAGGTATACATACGTAACCACTTGAAGCGCGAGTGGATTATAAAAAAAACAGTGTTTCATCATTCTCTTTAGGGTCGCGGGTTAAGTGTGCCTAATTTTCGATCTTCCGCCATCGACTCTAAGTCATCGGGGGCTATCCCCGTACGGGTAGAGGTGAGTTTTTGGATTTGGTCCAACCATCTCATCCTGGGCACACCTGATGGCACGGATTCCATGGCATGTCTTGGAAGCAGAGTTGGAGACATGCGTTTAACATGTCCAAACAATCGAAGTATGGAAGTCTCCGTTCGAAGAAGTAATTCGCGTACTCTGGTGTTCCTAACTCGATCTCGCCGAATCACCCCAGCAATACAAAGAAATCTCATTTCGACAGCTTGTATATGCGATCTTATTCGTTCGGTCATTACTCAAACCTCATGACCATAAGCGAGGATCGGAACAAACATTGAATAAAAGACCCATAGCTTAGCCCTGATGCCAAGTTCAGCCCTCCTGATAACAGATTGACCAAGCTATCTCAAAATTGCTTCAGCCTGACCAATCCTACAGGAAAACTTCGTATTGCTCCTTCCATCACTCATGGATACGACCCCGAGATATTTAAACTTCTCCACCTGTTTAAATAGGACTCCACTAGCATGCAGAGTGCATAAAATAGAAGTTTGAGAAATTACCACTACCTCTGATTTTTTTCATCGAGAGTCGACTGTACACACATATGTATCCACAAATATTCTAGAAATTAGAGGAAACACTTTGTGCATGGATTAAGATTTGACTGTATTATAGAACTGCTAGTTCTAAAGGAAAGTTAAACTTTTGTAATTCCTTTAAGACCAACCCCAGCCACACCAGTGAATAAGGTGTGGTATGTAAGGGTGAGTTGCATGCTCCTTACTTAGTTCTCAGTCTCTGTAACATCAAAAATAGTTCTAGATCTCTTGTAGAGATGGCAGAGCAATTCAACATACTCCTCTGTTGGGTACCAGGATACAGAGCAATTCCGAAAAACTATAAGGCCGATGAACTCGCCAAGAATGGTACTACAACACAGATTCTTCCTGAAAAAGATAACCTCGCAGTGCCACTAGCTAAATGCAAATTGAAATTCCAGGCAGATGCAATCAACAAAGCCAACCTAAGGTGGTCCAATGGCACCTGCCAAACTAGCAGACAAATCTGGCCATCAATAGACCTTAAGTGCTCCAAGAGATTAATTTCGCTAAGTAGACGGCATCCCGCAGCAACTATAGGCGTCATCATAGGAGACTGCTTCAAAGGCAGACATACCATTCCTGTGCATGATTTCAGCAGAAGCTCCATCTGCTCTGTACCTGCCCCGCACTCTCTCGCAAAAGACGCAACTATCCTTCTTTTTCGATAACTTTGGCGACCTAGCACAACAAGGTGTTGAAAACATAATCAGCTTTCTTTAAAGCTCGCACTTGTTCCACGATTAGCAAAGGGAGTTCCTCCTGCTATTGGTCTAAGTGTGTCAGCTATGTAGACCGCCTCTCTAACCTAATCCACTTCGGTCTCAGTCGGGCCTGTTGTATTCCTCTCTTCTACTTGTATGTTGAAATGGAACTAGGGAAATTGGGAACAATTATAATGTTTACACTAGAAAAAAATCTATATCGCTTCTTAGTGAAAGCCAGGATGTCACCGATTCCTATATCTATGAGATGTTTCTGGTCCGATATCCACATAGACCCAAGGGTCTTCAGCCTCATTTTTAATAAGGTTGAACAGCTAGCAAAAACGCTCATCTGTCCTATGAATAAAATTTCAATGGATGTACTAAAAACGATATTCGATGATTAGGTTCCTAGGTTCGCTAGGTTCCTTTCTGAACTGCTGCTTAGAGTTTTCCTCACGGACACCCTAGTGGAAACATAGACGGGCAATATCCTCAATTTTATTTTTAGAATGATTGAGGCCCTTCTTGTCTTACCGACTCTTGGCACTACAGATCTTATAGGTCGGAAGCAGATCCAACAACCCTCGCAGTTTCTTCAAATCGCTGCAGTATACGCATGCGTTAGTATACCCTGTGCCCAGTTCTACCATCAGCCTTAATTGCTATCGCTTGGGTTCTTTAAGAGTGATCTTGCCACTTGGGACGTCAAGAGCTTTGTGCAGTGATCTTTGAAGTCCCTTTACTTTTTTTCGTTGGTTGTATCAGTGCCTATTGTTTCTTCAGCAGTTAACCTGATGGGGTCTGCCTGTTGCGTGCTTTAAGTGCTGCTTGACTATTTATCCAAACAGATTTATATTTTCCTTCTTTGGGTGTGGTGTTCTCAGAATAGGTACTCCAGATCCCCTTAAAGTGTCAAGAAGTTCAGCTTAGAAGACGGTGACGAACGAATCTAGGTAAGTCGCAGGTTTTCAGGTGGGCTGTTGCAGTAAACACCAGCCTTAGAGCTGTCTGTGATTGTTGAGCAATCCGTGATTCAAGATCAAAGAGTATAAACTTATTTACTTTGAAGGCGTTCGAAAAGAAAGTTAATGGAGGCTCTTTTTCAGAGCAAGCCTAGTCGAAGACACGTAACTAAGACACAACAGGCTTACAGGAATGGAAAGAGGCTTAAAATGGATCTCAGTGATGTATTAAGCAAAATTGAACAATTTTGGAGCACTAATTGCACTAACTGAATCATGGCGGCACATGTATCGTCTACATATAACTGACGACTAAGAACTCACTAAGAACTAGCACTTATTTATTTAATTTAAGGTATAGTCTGGGCTTAGTTCCGTTTAGATACAAGTTTACCATCAACAATCCGCGGGTATGACACAAGGAGTCTCTTAAATTTGTTAGAAGGCAGCACAGCTTTTATAAAGCTGATGACGACTGAAGTCGTCGGATTGACTCGAACACCAGGGTAATGTTTCGACAGTGAGCATCCATCGAATCGTAGGTCAGCATCGCATGTCTCATCGATCAAAAGACGATCTTATTTTTTGTTAAAAATACTTTCTCCTACTAAGTTCCAAAATTCATGTTTTACTTACCTTATATCCTTTGGTGCCAAAATTATTTCACTTCTATTTCTTCTACATGCTATACTTCCATCTATTCCCAAACAATGACTTCATTAAGATGAGTATTCTAACAAACAAAAAACTGCTTTGCCGCCTTGGGATAATTTGCTTTCAGTGAACTGCCTGTTTAAAGGAAACAATTCTTATCACAAATCCGGCATCGGACTCCTCGCCAACGTTGACCTCTTCATTCGGACAGCTTCCAATTAGTTTGTTAAATGTCTGGAGGCAGTCTATAGGTTCGTCATTCAGCGACGTGTGTCCTATGCCGGTGACGTTACTTGAGGTGCGGATAGTCACCTGTCAGTTGTCACATGATGAATGAGAAATGGATATCACATCATATCGACCATCGCAAAAGTCACTGATACTTCTTTCTTTGATCAGTTCACACGAAAATCCAAGTCAAGTGTGGGCCAAAAATTGACAGTAGGTGACAGGCTCATAAGTGAACCCTTAGACTTTGAGGATAAAATCAAAACATCACATGTAGCTCCGGTTCATCTCTCAGACCAGACCTAGATCACAAGTTAATCTGTAATCCACGGTATATCTGGGCTGCATAAATTATTTCCACTTAACGTCGATCGCCATCGATTGGGGGCGATCATCCCAAGGGAAGATCAAGAAAAAAAAAGAAATACAATCTTCAAACAGGATATTTCATTCCATCAATCCACTTCATGTCAGCGCAAAGAGTACGAAGAGATTAAGGCATATCTTTCGGATTTGATTCGGAAAAAAAAAAAGCAAAAATAACAGTTTTTGTATGAACCATGTGCAACAAGTGTGTTTATCGTTTGTTGAAGTAGCTCCAAAACAAATTTCACGGATTCATCTTATCGCAAACTGTTAAAATTCACGAAAAAGTTGTTGAAGGACCAACAGAAGGGCGGCCAAATCAAATCGCTTTATCACGATCCGCATACTCGGATCCTTATTTACATTTAATTTACATATTTAAAATCTTGTTGCGATTGCGATACGACAGGACTACGCCAGAGATAGAGATAAACCTGTGCTGTGGTTTGGCTTTTGTTTGGTTTTCGCTAAGTGATGTAGGAAGTCTGCTCTTATAAAAATTTGTGGAGGCGACCTAAGTGAACTGCTGCCAAGTGATCATTAGGAGATGGTTTTTAATTTACAATAATGTTGCGTAAAGATATTTTATCTGCAAGATGCAAAGATTTCATATCGATTAGGACGGGTGTATGTACTTTTGTGGAGATGTATTGTTTTTTAAATCGTACAAATCAAAATGTTTGAAATACTTTTGCGGGGTTTATGCTTAAAGGAAAATTCAACTACAGAGAGACCGAATGGAGAACAATTACTGGATCCTGGTAAACTTCCAAGAAGATTTGCATAAAACCCTTCTTATACGCTTTATTCTGGTTTCTTTAGGTGTCTACTATGTATTGCACAATCATTAGTGTGGGGTTTGTTGACTCTTGTTTGCCAGGAAAGCAGAATGCTGGGGAAAAAACAGCACAGATTCTAGAAGGCGTTTGAAATACAAAAATTCACATCTGACAAAAAAAATGCCTTTCGAGAAACAATAGTAACAAGAAGTCCCTTCTCAGATTGACCGTCGACGTGATCGACGAAGAAGACGGAACATTTTCAACACACTTCCCTCTTTGTAAACCCATTATATTAAAAGTGAAATATTCCATGTCCTCTTAATCCGACTAGAAAACATATTTCATGCTGAGTTTCTAGCGATTCGGGAGCCATGTCTGGCATGTCCGGCAGCAGTTAATCAACCCAGCGATCTTCGTGAATATCTAAGCTGCCAAAAACTTTTTACCTGTCACAACCTTTACAGGGGCAAAGGCGACCAACTTGCTTGCCTTACCTTGAGTCAGTGTCGAAGCACTCAAGGCATGAAGAAGGTTGATTTGGAATACATTCGTAAGAGGCTAGTTCCTTCTTAAGGATGAGGATTTGCTGCGAAAGTTGATGGATGTTTGAAAGTGGGAATGTTTTTGAATTCTGAACTGCGTCTGATTAACTGAAAGTAGTACAGACTCTTAGGTATCCGTATTGAACATTCATCTATCGAAACAGCCAGAGCAGAAATAGCCTGGTTGTCTACCCTCCGAAGGACTTTGGGTTCTTGGTCGGTAAGATCGTGTTCTGTAACCGCAAAGACCGAAATATTACTCCTATAGCGCTGGATTCACCGGGCAAGTAAGCCTTAGCTTAGTCACGTTTCAAACCGATTACATCACACCCAAAACTACAGGAAAAGGTTTCACGTTTCACACCACAGTGGAAGAAAAACGAAGTGGTACTTCGACACCGTCATCTACACCGACGGATCAAAGATGAACTATGGTGTGGGGGCCGGTGTCTATTCAGAATCACTGAAAATAGCAAGATCTTACCGCTTGCCGAATTTTGCCAGGGTCGTGCAGCCGGAACTACTGGCAATCCTAGAGGCCTGCACAGAACTCGGCCTTAACGAAGTCGCTATCAAACCTAGTGACTCGGCTACCATACCCTCCAAACACGTGTTAGAGTTCCGAAAGGAGCTTTCCCGCTTGGGGGAACGGTTCAGAGTCACACTGCTCTGAGTTCCAGGGCACAGTGACATAAGAAAAAAGAGCAGATGAGCTGGCCAGGTAGGACTCAGTTCTATATGGCTCACTCGCAGCAAGGAGTGATTAAGGGACAAATCCACTCACACTTCCTGTAGAAGGACAACCTTCAATGGAGGGGATTAATCAACTGAAGGAAGATATGGTCGACCTACGATAAGATTAGAATAAAAGATCTCATAAACAGAACCCATTCAGATATCGCTAGAATAACGCCGATCACCACGGGGCATTGGCCAATTGGAAACCATGCTGCCAAACTAGGTATTTCATACGACTCGCGTTCTCCGAGCTACGGAAATGAATTTGAGAAGGAAACTCTCTCCCTTTTCCTCTGCAAGTGTCCGGGGTAATAAGAGTCGACTGAGTCAGACGACCTCGACGAGATCTAATCAATTTATAATATTTACCTTGAATCGCCACTCTTGCAGCTAAAGAAAGAAAACACGACTTGTTCCGATTGAACATCGACTAAAAAGCCCCTTTTTATTGGCGGGAATAGACAGAGATAGGTCTATATAACACTTTGTTAAGCTCGCTCAGAGGGAACCCTTACAGTCACAATTGATTGACCCGTCGCAAACTTATTCGAAAAATGGCAGCAGAAGATCTAGGGAATCTTATCGTTTTTTGAGTTCAATAAGTAACCAAGGGGCTTGACATATCGTGAAAATCCAAATAGATCCGAACCTTGCAACACTAAGGACCAATGGCAGATCTGTGGGTCAAATAAGTGTTGATGTAGTTCAATGTAAGACTACGCATTTGGTCTCAGCCAATCTATTGTAGTTCACTGCTTGCATGTCGTTGAACTCATTGATAAACCCATTGGCTTGAAGAGAGTGTCTCCTAGATCCCTCACTTGTCTTCTACCACCGAAAAGAACAATTCCACTGACAAACTTAAAAGAGGAACACAAAGTCTTTCCGAAAAACCTCGTGTCAAACTGAATTTGTTCTTCCAGACCTACGATCAAATTAATAAAACACAATCTCACCGACAATGTCTTGAGTTGCTTGTTGCTCGATTCCAATGTCCACGCGTATTTCTCCAGTTAACCATCGAAAGCGTCCAACATCGTCGTTGCAAAGATCGTGTGTGGGAATTCCGTAATTAGGCCTCCCAGAGGTCGAACAAAAACAATCACAAATTGTCCCGGACTAAATCACTCAGTCTTCGGACCTTTGTTGAGTAACGTACGTTGGTGCGGTAGCAGAAACTGCGGTGGTGGCGGCATTCATTGCCATCCATGATCTGTGAAACCCACCAAATTAAGCTCTCTCCCTCTCTTTCTGGGAACATAGCACCGTCAATTGGCTAATAACGCTCGTATAACTCAATCAAGAGCGGTTCAGTTGGGGGATTTCTTCATTTCCTTGCCTGCATTTCGCAATCAATGCTCCAGGATACTTCTTTTTTCGTTGAGTTTAGTCCATTTTTAGCCTCTTCGGTCGACTTTTGGTCACAAAAAAATGTTTTTCTTTTTTTTGCTCTACGTGCATCCGTGTCTTGCACGGCTCATGACTTTATTTGTAGTCTCCTGCATGCATTCTCTGCACGGTTAGGGATAAAAAAAAAAGAATCAACCGAAAAACAAGATGATCTAGAGAGATCGTTGAACGATATGGAAGCTGAATAAATTTATTACACTGGATCGCTTGGATAATTGAGAGTGTAGTTTTTTTTTCCTCCCATCATGTAGGGAAAGGACGACTCGAGAGTTAATTTTTTGTTTGCCTGGCTGACTGAAGAGAGTTCATTAATATAGAAAATTTGGTGGTACTGCTGAGACCACCCTAAGGATAATGATGAACAGCATTGCTCCAATTTTGCAGCGACTGTGTATAGGAGGTAATCAGCCCTTTATTGGCTGTAAAGTTGAATCCTTGTTTGGTTTTTGGAGTCTTGCTTGGAAGTGAGTAATTATGAGTATGCAAGGATGCAATCAAATTAAGCAGGAGGTACCTCAGTAAGTAGCCAAAGTCGTAAGATGCCATAAAAACGTTTGAGTTGCGATTGACTTTATAATCAAACTGATATATGTATAGGCAATTATGTAAGAGAATTGATCATAATGTTGGGTATTAGTGTCTCATTTTCTGGGAACTGCAATTTCTAACTCAAGCCTTTTATGCCTAACGTCGAAGAACTTGTATTTTAGTATCCACAGTGGTCGCGGTGGCTCAGTGGTTAGTGCGTTTGACTGCTGACCGAGCGGCGTGGGTTCAAGCCTCAGCCATATCCACCGAATATTTTTCGCGGCACCACCTCTCGTCGGGGAATGACAAGCCTCCGGGAGTATAATCAGTCATGAAAGAGCTTCTCAATTCGCCGTTCAGAGTCAGCAATAAATTGTAGGTCCCTTCCATTCGTGCAAACAATACAATACGCACAACATGAATGGTTGCAAGAAGCTAGCCCTTGCCTTATCCTGAGCTGTCGCGCCAGATAGATACTTTTTTTTTCCACAGTCCATACTCTGTTTAAAGGCATTTTTAAGAATTTCCTGGATGATCTTTCTTTCACATTTTCTCTTAGAAGATTCTATAAGAGGTTTGTTGTCTTAAGTTAGGTTAGCGGGCCGATGAAGATGATGAAATCCTCATGGAAGATGATGGAATCCTCTTCATCTCACTTAGGTCTATGTAGACCCTTTGTGGTACCCATGTATTTTACCGGCTACTGCCCACTACGTGATTTTACATGCCTGATGACAGCCACTTGGCTGTCTTTGCGAACTTAAGCAGATCTGACAGTGTATCATCGGATAGCTCCTCGATGTAATCGATGAGGTATCTGCCAATGATCTTTTCCTAATAATGCAGAGGAAGTGAGTCGGGTCCTCATGCACTTCCTCGACCCTACATCCTCTGCATTGGTCGTCCTCGGTCAGGTGCAGCTTTTTTGCATGGTGCATATTGTGGCCTGTAATTAATCCTACCACTAGTGACAGGGATTTCCTGGCCATATGTAGGAGCTTGGTCGTTCATATTCTGGCCATAGCCTTCTGGAGATTTCGCAGGTGGTTAGTATTTTCCACCTGTTATTCGCCTCGGTTAAGGATCTTAGCCTTATTGTTTCCTTCAGATGACGCAGTAGAGGTTTGATTGTACCATCCGCTATCTCTCTTTCTAGGGCTGATCCCTTCCTTGTCAGTTCGTCAGCAGTCTCGTTTCCTGGCACACCACTGTGGCCGGGGCCCAGCAGAGTTTAACATTATGCTGCGTACCAAGAACCTTCAGCTCTTTGCGACAGCAGTTCACAAGCTTGAATGTAATTAGAATAGCAGCTTGTTGTCTTACTCTTCCGGCTTTAGGATTTTACTGTTCTCAGTTTCATAAGCAAACATGGCAATAAAAGCTCTTTAAAAGAATAAAGCTCCTATTTCATTAGATTGACTCAAGGCCTGTCTGGAGCTCCTTGATCACTCTAAAGCACCTTCAAAGCTATCGCAGCTAAGATGACATGCTTACGACACACGGTTCAGTATCACCACTTTTTATTCTGTGGTTTATCCGTCAGCTACGTATAACATGAAGCAATTGCTCGACTTTTGGAAACATCAAGAGAAGCTCTTAACGTGGAAGTAAATAATAGGACTTCGACAAGCTATGCTTAGAAGTTTATTAAGCCTTTAGCAATATGAGAAGCGAAAAATGTTCTAACACTAAACACTATCAAAGCTGTTCCAATGAAATTTCTTACCGGGCACTACCCGGTCACATCAATAAGCTGGATCTTAGTCCTTCGGACATGTGTTGACTATGCCTGGAGAATTAAGAAACTGATAAGCATAATCCGGTCATAGCTCCCTAGTCCTAATCAAAGCATCAATAAGCATGAGTTTGCTTTATATATATTTTTCCAGCTGTTGAACAGCTTTTCTCTCACAAAAGATCTTATGGGTTGGATTATGTAAGAACCTAGCTCGTGTTGAGCACTGGAAAGCATACCTATCAATCTATCCACGTAATCGAAATAAAAAAAAAAAAAAAATGGTTGGTACGACAGCTCTGAAAGAGCCCAGGCCTAGCTTCTCGAAGCTTCTCGAAGTACATATCTTAATTAATCTTACTCGAATAGGGCTACCATCAAGACGAACAGGGCAATTTTTATGTGCCAGCGCCAATACTGTAGAACATGGAGACTATATCCCTATGTGGTCGACTGGCTATTTACTGATATCATCAAACCAATGATCAGCTATGGCATGGTGGCCTGCAAGTCAGAGCTAAGTCTGCGTTGGTATTGCTGGAGCAAAGAAAACATGCCTGACGGTAGCCGTAGGAGCAATGCTTAGTCATACACTGTTACACCTCACAGTGCATATAGAGTGCCGATTGCTCCTAAGTTGCCGCAGATACCGATATTTATATCTGGCAACTTTACAGGGCATCAGATCATCCTGTATAACATCTAAACCGATCCAATCTTTGAGCTCCCAGATAAATTTTCAAGGTAACCGCCATCAAATCCGCAAATGGAAAATGGTAATACTGGACCTGAAGTTTATGATTCGAAATTCCAGGGTGCGGTAGCGTTTGGAAAGTCACCAGACATCGTTAAGGCGGAGGTTCACGCAATCGAATTGCATACGCGCATGGGAATGTCTGCGGAGGAAAATTAAGGGAACCCGCATCTACATCCTTTCAGACAATCAGCAATATTAACAACAAGGTAGGGTTGCAGCTCGTCTCCTCGAAAACCTTATGTCCATAAACAAGACTACTGTAGCCTGAATCCCTGGACACGAAGGTTTCGATTTTAGTGAAGTGGCATCCTGCTTGCTGGCGCCAAGTTATTGTTTCTGAACTCTATTGAGTGGCATCCCAGTAAAAGCAATGGGAAGCTGCCGGGTTCGCTGATGGGGCAAACCAAAAGAACCTGAGGCAAGCGAGAATTAACTCAGCTACGAGCATCTAAGCACTCAAAAGTTTCAATTTGGGTTCTGGGTAACCACTAGGCCACCACAAAAGAGCTTCGAAGTCCCAATTTACCTGGCCCTCAGCATCGTTATCCTAATCGCAGAGTCCTGTCGGGTATAATACTTCTCTCTTGATAGTTCTGTTGCTTTTATCCAGAACCTTTTCTTCAAATCAGGAATTAGATAATTGTGCTCAGAGACATGTGCTACAGAATTTGATTTTTCTTGATGTATCTTGGGACTATTATCATTTTAATTGTTAAATGATGGTCTGCCTTGTTTACGCGATCCCCTTTGCTTGATTGATAAATCTGCATGTTATTGTCACTCTCCTATAGAGCCGATGATTATGCCTATCTAGCCCATAGAGGGCCCATCTTTAGCCTCCCACACCCGCTGTGCATAGTATATTTTTCGCATCGTCAATATTTTCAGTGCATTCGGTACTTAAATACCGGAACCCCTAAATTAATTTAAAATTATTCGATCCCAATTTGTCCTGAAAGGATGCACATATCAATCTTACCAAACCTGTAATCCAGATGTAAGAAAATATGAAGTACCCACGAACTGTCAAGTTTTGAGAACTTTCTCTTCGTAAACTTCAAAAGTTTTGTTGGCATAAATTGCAACAGTCTATCTGTCTTTTTGGAAAACCTTTGACCCTTGAAGAAAGTGACCACCCAGATGTACGAAATCAATCGACAAAAGGACACACACACTTGTCATGCAAATGACTTTCAGCAATCAAATCAAAGTCAAATACCAATCAATCAACAACAAATCAATAAATTCAACAGCAATCAAAAATCAATTCATAAAAATCTCCATTTTTCCAAATAATCAAATCACTTATGTTTTTGTCTCCAACAGCAGCGATCTGCCAGTCGAATCCTAAGAAGATCAAATTTGAAAAGCAACTCATCCCATTGACTTGCACAAGAACACGAATCCATCTCTGAATCTCTGCTACTGGATTGATCTTCTTATGCAAAAGAGCAGGAGCACCTTCGATTTGCATATTGGAATCGAATGTGGAGCAGTAGAAAACCGGACGCAGGAAACTACCTTCGATGAAACAATGAAAAAAAAAAAAAATCGATGTCCTTCTTTACGATGACGACGTCCTCGGTGGTCTCCGTTGTATTTTGACATCTCTCCATGTCGCATCAATTTTTGACCTGTTCTACATCTGAGAACGATCCATCAACTTCTATCGCTCCATCTTTCTGTATCTGTCAAATGTCTATGGACCGCTTCACTTAAATCGACAATCGATAGCATGCGATAGCGTGCACTTAATGCGTTCGAACTCGGCCAGGACGATGCATGGTTCCTCAAATTGAAAACCATAATCTTATTCTTATCGACGTCGTATCGTAATGCAGCTATTTACGCACCTTGTTTAGCAGAAGTGCAGACAAAGGCGACAGCACCGACGTACGGCCTCGCACTCAGTGTAACGCGCGACCAAAAACCCATTGGATTATCTACCAATGTTGATGGGCTAATAAACGAAACTGGAAACGAAGAAAAGCGCTCGTTTTCCGTCACTTAACCATATCCTCTGAATCGGGACCGCATCCACCTCGGATGGAAGCCAATTTAGCGCTTATATGAAACCAATGATTATTTAAGCGGATTCTGCGCAGAGGCTTCAAATTAATAATGAAGTGGTCATATCCAGTCCAACTACTTGGCAATAAAGGATGCAAAGGATGCGAATGCGTGCTGTCGGGAACGCCAATTGCAATATACCTTTATCGCAGAGAAAGAATCACTTTGTCCAGTGCATCCTCGTTTGGGATATAGAGAGTAGTTGGCCAAGTTTGTTTCGCGATGGGAGCCACAGCCACTGCAGCGTTTTAAATATCCGCGCACATTGCAGGGATAAGCCCTGCCACAGATTAACCACTTCTGATTAATGAAACGGTTGATTGAGAATACTTCATTTTTATGGCGGTAAATTTGATTGTAGTGCTGTGCACCAAATACCGGTAGTTAAGTGTTGTAAGGAAGGCTTGACTACTCAAATTTTGTTACGGGATTGAGTTTCGATGTGTTGAAAGTATTTTCAGGTTACTGTTACCACTGTTATTGCATGTGAAGCGATATTTTTGGACAATGGTGTTATTAGAACGAACGGGCTGATTATGTTTCTGTCGAGATTTAATTTAAGAATAAGATGAGTTGAAAATGACAGGTCGTTTGCTCGAATTATAAGCTATTGACCGTAACTAACGTGATGTAAAAATGACATGAGATGGAAATGCAAAATGTAACCTCTACAGCAAAGAAGTGGCCACACTAAACGGATGTATACTACGAAAGAATTCGATCGACAAAGCTGGCATCAGAAAAACTGGTAAGTTTAACTCAATCAAGTGCATTGCTCTAAAGGTGCAGGCAGACTTTATCGTTATGCAAAGCACTCGATTGGATGTTACAAAAAGTTGGTCAGTGCCACGGAACAAAGAATTTAACTAAGAATAGCAAAAAGGGAAATAAGATAAGATTAATCTCAAAAGCAAAGCTTTATCACTAGAACCACCGATATTTTAAGATGCAGAAAGAAATGTATCGGAAGACTAGCAGGGTTTCTTTGAAAAAAATTCAATGCTCTGCGCTTCAGATTATGTAATCTTTTATCTCAATCTTCCTGACTCACTAACTGACTCATCAACGCCCAGCCGGAACCCTTGGGCCTAGAAAGCTGACATTTTGCACAGAGTTTCCCTTTATGACGTTTACAAGGAATAAAGAAGGACATTTCGAAATTCAGCTTCTACAGGGAGTTACAGGGTGTTGAAGTTTGTATGAAAAGAAGATTTTGGAGTTGAAATTTGGTGAGCATATTCTAGAACAGAAATAAAAAAAACACGTGTTCTACCGTTTTCCAAAATAATAACTGCGGGCCAAAATACAGGGCGTTAAAGTTTGGCCATTTATAGTAATGCGCAACTGTAGTCAGCGGGATTGCCGTTGTCATTGCTTCCTCAGATACTGCAGCTACCTTGGCTAAAGAAGACATGACGGGTCACTCTACCTTCTCAAAGCATCTCAACCTAAGTCATTACGAGTTTACACTTTGTAACATCTCTAGAAAGAGTGACTTGGCTCAGGTGCTTCGAGAAGCCAAAGTTATGGTATGGAATGAGTGTACCATGGGTCATAGAAAGGTATTGAGTATCGAAATAGGACGCTCCGACAGTGCTTTTGGGTGGTGGCTTCAGTCAGACCAAGCCTGTTGTGCCACGGGAAACACAGCAAATGAAGTGATAACTGTCTCAAGTCATCAATCCGATAGCCTAATGTCGGAGTCCTTGAAAGTTAACATGCGTATCCATCTTAGCCGTGACTTGAGGGAAGAGAAGTTTTCTAACTTATTTCTTGATGTTGGTGATAGAAAAAGGAGGAAAGAATAATGTACCGAGTAACCCATGCAACGATATGGAAGATCTGATTGGTTTTTCTGACAGAATATAATGTACCTGAACATTCATCAAGCTGGTGGGGATTGCGTTTCAAGAGTGAGCGATAAAGCTATTGTCAGTTAAATAGACGACTCAGCCAACAGCACCAATAATTTTCTGCTGAGAAAGTGGATGGTGCGGATCTGAGAAGTGACTGTTCCTTCCTTAGTGGACTCAGAGTCAATTGACCTGATAGCCTAGTCATCCTCGAGTCAGAAAGAAAAACCAGGAATATTTGAAATTGAAAGTCTACAATTACTCATCAACGTCTTAAAACCCGGAAAGGGACACAGGGTATAATGAGAGTCTTTTCGCGTGGACGAAGTCGCGGGTATCAGCTAGTTAGCAATGGTTCTTCAAAAAAAAGTAATCTACCCTTGCAAACCCCCTCGTTGGCAATACCATTTAGTCCTTCAGATTGGTGATCAGGGAAAAACACTAGACTGAACCCTTTAAATCGTAGCTTTCATGAACTTATTGAGGCGTCTATGCCTTTCAAGCTTGCAATCAAATTAACCGTCAATTTACAAGTTCCCATGGGTAAATTGTTGTGTTTGCATAGAGGTCTAAGCAATGACTGCTAAAGGTCAATCCGCAAAAAAGTTCTATTGTTACCTTTACTCAAAAAACAAACCGAGAGATGTTAAAAATAAACCTCACACTTGTTGGTATAGCGACAGAATTCTGTACGGAAGTAAAATATTTTGGTCTAACGCTGATGAAAAACTCACTTAGAATTCTCACCTCAGTAAGACCATAGACAAAGCCAGGATCTCATTATGCACCAGCAAAAGTCTTATTCGCAGACTGAGGCCATCATCTCAAAATGCCACTGAACTCTTCAAGGCGACAACTAGACCAATCGCTATGCTCGGAGCACCAGTATGGTGGAATGAAACAAAACAAAGATTAACACAAGACAGACTCCAAACTAGATCCCACTTTATATTACAAGAGAAGCTTTAGTTAATGTGCTCATGCTCATCGAACTCCAGACTAGTAATTACTGCCTGTCAAAATTGAACTTCGATCACAAGTTGAAGGTATCGTATCCAGATCCCAATAACTGAAGATCAGAATCCAAGACAGATAAAGGAGTATAGAAAAAAATTCAGTCCGTATTCCAAGTCGAAATATTTGTTTGATATATATGACTCAGAGATATAAATAGATCTACTTATAACCAACAAAATCGTTTATACTTATCCTGTCAGATAGCGAAGTCACTCTACACCCCATCATACGAAATAAAATTCAATCTAGTATGGGATTGTCCTGCCCTAGCGAGGGTCAGGCAGCGCACTCTAGGCAAATCTTTCTGCGACGACCTGAAAGATATTTTCAGGAAAAAGACTAGTGAACTAATCATGTTCCCTAATTCCACAGGTTGGACTAAAATATCTTCGTCTATCAACCTATAACACCCTCAAATAACCAGGCAAAATGAAATGTTGTTTCAAAACGGCGCATCCCTTCGCTAATTAGGTTCTTTAGAAAAGCCACCTCTACCTACCTACCTACCTATCTATGGGACTGCCTAGAACCACTGATATCACTAGCCAGTACCAAGTCCTTCTCATTTGGTGACCAAGACACAGCGGTCATGGAGGAAGTGAAAAGGCTGTCAGGACAAGAGCTACATCAAGCTTTAAGATGCCAAGATTTTTCTGTAGACTACCCCTCGCAATGATAAGTTCCAACTCTCACCTTCACAGTCAATGCACAATCTACAAGGCCACCAGCCAAAGCCACGTGCATTTTCGCCAATGTGCGTAAGATGAACTCTACAGAGACATTGAGTTAATGGGTTAATTTAGGACAGCTGCTATCATGATCACCAAGAGCAACAACATCGCTGATGCAATTTTAAGACAGTGATCAGAATTTAGTCTTCACAAGATTTTGAGCATGTCTGGCATGTGTAAAGCTCTTGATACACCTCTTCCAAGCTTATGAAGTTTTCACCTTAGAGGCTTATAGCTCAAGACACTGCGGAGCATATTTTGTTGTACTCTTCAATAATAGCTCGCACCAGAAAAAAAATACTTTGACCGACATTACATATCCACAGGCACCGTGAAACTTTAAACAGCTAAATCGAGCTCCGGATTTACATATTCTTCAAGTTAAGAATATTTAAGAGAAAATAGGTAGAAAAGGATCATTAAGGATCATCATCATCTTCATTTTCCGATAGCCCGCTTATCCACTATGAGGGTCGCGGGTTTAGGGTGCCTTAGCCGACCCTCCACATCTCCCGATCTTTCGCCATCGATTCTTAATCATCAAAGAATATTTCCATACGGGTAGAGGTGAGATTTTGGACTTGGTCCAACCACCTCATCCTAGGCCTACCCAGAGGTATGCATTCCATGGCACGTCTTCCAAGCCGAGTTGTGGGCATGCGTTTAACGTGCGCAAGCTATCGAAGTATGGATGGACCTCTCAGTTCGAAGAAGAAACTGTTCGACATTGAGTACCTCGCGTATTCTTGTGTTCTTAAGGATTCTAATCAAAATTTGAACGTTCGTTAATAATTGAATGGAGAAGATTCTCCTCACTTTGGGTTCGTTTGCTATACTATTCTTCTCAAAAATGACCCCACCAAACCGTTAGCACCCAAACCTCCATGTCAAATAATTCAATAAGACGCTCAAGAAACACAACCCGAAGCAATTCCAACAAATAAGGAAGCTTGCCAACTGCAGGCAATAAATATTCCAAAGTTATAAAATCACTTAACATAAACATCTCACCTATGCGGAATATCCCGCGCAGGAATTCTCTGATGACAAATGAAATATTCGGATGACTCCATTGATGTGTCCAATTGAAAAAGATTTCATATTAATTTTTATTGTCAACGACATAGCGCCCCATATAAGGGCACTGGCATGTTTCCTCTGCGGATCGAATCAAGTCTTCGATGCGGCATACTCCCCGAGAAGACAATATGCGATAGCGCTGAGTTGACTGATTGACTGACTTATCGATTGATCAAGATGAGGAACTTCGTGACATACTCGTTATACGTGATTAAAATATAAATCTCGGGATTTACAGGAGTAACAGTTGGATAGGACGTCATTATCAATCAACAGAGGAGGTGAGCTATTCCTCAGGCGAAGGTTTCTGACCGATTTTCTACTACTACTCCAATTAAATGCATTTTTCATCTTCCATATACTCACGAAGGCAATAGTTATTCAGGTTTCAAAAATAATTGGATCACTGATCGTTTAGTTTTTGTTGCTAAGGAGTCAGAATTCCAAGGATGCAATTATATTTTATGACTGATTTGATGCTTTTTCATGTCATAAACTTGGATATATACTGACGATTAAGATGGTTTTTGCGTCATATTCGGTGGAATTTGAGAATTAATTCATATTTAGTGGGATTGGGGCAGTATAATGGTGGTGTACTGAGATTGAGGATCACATGTCTTGTGATTAGAATTAGACAGGATGTTGCATTCTGTTAAATTGAATGCAATGGGGAAGGCCATGTTGTGGTGCTTATCATTCCCGTGAATTATAGCAATGACAAACACCACAAATGGCCCCAGCTAGTCTGGACACCACCCTCGGACGCCATTGAAACCTAATACTACCTGAGTTTCGAGCCGCTGCAGTTCGCTGTGTGAATAACATCAAAAAGGGTATTCATAACAAAGTGTTTCTCTTCTGGCTTTTCACCCCTGCTTCACAGCAGACCCTAGCAGACTCCTACATATGACGTTTACGCCTTGCCTGTTAGGGAAGTTTAGTGTTGGCAGATCCTTTAAATGGCGATCCTGCCACATCCTTCATATGCCAGATCCTTAAGAAATGATTGCTTCTAGATATGGCGTAGGAGACATTTCAGATATGACATCAATGATAAAAAAAAGAGGAGTTCTTTGGCAAAAGAGTCGCAAAACAGAGCCTGCAGGACGAAATCATTCTAACTGACTTTATCCGACGAAACATTGTCAACTATTGATTCTCAAAAGGCAACTTGTCCTTCTAGGTTGATCATGTCGCGATTGACAACAGACACCCTTCAAATACCTTGAATATAAAGGGTCTTCCAATAGGGTCTTCCGAACTTTGACAGTTGATAGCGGCCATATTTTTGAAGCTACATCTGTCAAATTGGCTGTCATTTATTCAGTCTGTATCGCCAAATCACCATGGATAGATACAGCGGATACAATTGTTTTATCAAAATGGGTATTCTGTTCGGGCTTCGCCCATTTTATGGTCGCCATAATCGTCCTTCCGAGAGGACTAATCGCAGTGTGGTGGATAAATTTGAGTCCACTGGTTCAATAAACGATCAACCAACACCCGTACGTCGACGAAACGAAAGATCGCTGCTGTCCGTGAAAGTGTGCAAGAGAATCCAAGGCAGTCGATATCGCATCGCTCACAAGAACTCGGCCTTTCGCAGACCACAATTTGGCGAATTTTGCATCGTGACGTGGGCCTGCACCCGTACAAAATTCAACTGATCCAGGAGCTGAAGGTAAACGGCTATAGACAACGACGTGTGTTAGCTGAATGGGCTCTGGAGCAGTTTGAAACTGACATCGAAAAATCATCTTCAGCGATGAGGCCCATTTGGGACGATACCAATTCACCTGAGATCCAATTGCATCCACATGAGATCCAATGCATCCCGAATAAGTCACTGTTTGGTGTGGATTTTGGGTTGGCGACGTCATCTGCCCATATGTTTTTGAGAACGACATTGGCCAGGCCATCACGTCAGCCACAAACCACAGCGGCCCTCAAAGCCAACACACACTTTGTTTTATTTAAATTTAAAGGTAGGAAGCGTTTAATGAAAGACCCTTTACATTTTCTGACTTTCTAATCAGCTCCATAACATAATTTTATGACAGCTCTTATACTGTGTGTTGTTAGTTCACGACGTCACGTCACCATCCACCGCAGCGTGCTAAAAGCACAGGGGGTACTAGAAAGTTAAACCAAACCAAATGCTTATAATCGCAGGCAACATTGCATTCAAGATGTTGCCTTCGTTATGGTCCTTTTCATTACTTTAAATGCCTGCCAACTATTTAATGAAAGCAGAGTTGATGACGGTGGGTATTGATGGTCATTTCAAAAATAAATTTGTTCCCGTTTTGCACACGCCCACCATTTGACAAAGAACAAATTCGTTGATGTGCTAAATATTTAATTTATTTCGAAAGATCCCATCCCCAACCATTTGTTCACCAATAGCAAACGAACTGTATCTCATCGATTCGACTCATTGCTTGATTACAAAAGCAATCAGATTGTTTTCGAATACTCTTCGAATAGCCCCTTAATGGTCATCAGTGATTCTGCGAAGTCCTTCTGTTCCAGTAACGCGTGTCGCATAGGGACATCTATTCTGCTCAAATCGATTTTTCAATTTTGGAAAAGAATTAAACAAGAAACCATCTAGACCGCCGGACGACCACCTTGGCAATGCTTAGAATTTTGAACTCCTTTTCACAGTTCGTTCAAAACAATTAATTTCATCCTTCATTGTCGTCCTGCTAAGGGACATTGTTGGTCGAACAAAAGTTTCCGCATTTTATTGCGAGTCCAGACAATGCCCAATAATAGAACGCATTGTAAGTGCAATAAATTTTTTTTTTTTGTTAAAATCCTCCATTGTCCTAGGGTTCTCTCTGACTGTAAATCACTTAAGATCCACTGCATGAAGGACCTCAAAAAGACCATTCAGAGTGGGAGAAACAAAAAAACCCGCAGACGAACTGAGTCCGGACATCCGTATGGGGAAATGGACTCTAAAGGTTCATTCCTTTATGAATTTGAAATTTCGAATTTTCAATGTGGATGAATTGACAGCCTGCGGTGGTTGGATATGAATGCAAGGTTTTTACCTGTCTGAGTAGAACCAAAAGCGATTTGTATAAGGTTGTTGGTTTATACTAACGTCCGGCAGGAAGTGCAATTTGTTGAGCTATAATGTTGGTGCGCTTAAACACAATAAAAATTCTGACGTACACTTGAAAATGGGCTTAAGTTTCCCGACTAGTAGGAACGAAAAGAGTAGTGTTTTTATATGTATCTATGTATGTGTGATACTAAAGCACAAGATCAGTCGTCTGAAAGACACAGCTCTAGGCTAATAGGTGATCAAATATAGCGACGTAGCTACAATCGAGGTATAAATACCCTAAAACCCATAAGGGGATGCAAGACCTTGAAAGGAAAGTATGTAACTATTTTTGTGAGAATAGTTAAAAAGAAAATTCTACCAGTGTCTGCACTGCTAATAAGTCATTCCTATCATCATATTGTCCACCTGCTTGAAACACCTGATTAATGCATTGAGACATTTCGGAAAATGTAAGCCTTTGAGGCAATGCTACGGAAGAAGACCAAAGCAGCGTGCTTAAGTTTCTGAAGAAAGAAGAGATCATTGTACAAATATTTAAATGAAAAGGTATAGGTAGTCAGCTCTATTTTTATAAAATCGTTACGTGAATTCGCCGTAGTTCAGTGCATTGGATTGCTGTCGAGCTCCAGCGCTATCCACCGAACAGTACTTTCTGGCCTCATCTTCTGTCAGAGAATGACAAACCCCCGAGAATATAATTTGTTATGAAAAATTTTCTCAAATTGCCGTTTTGAGTCAGCGTTAAGAAATGTAGCACGCGAAACTTAAATGGTTGGAAGAAAATAGGTCGCGGCCCATCCTGGAGCCAAGTCCATGTCACCTAATACCGTCTAAAATAACACCCGTTCCAACTACTAGAGATGACTTTATACAGAGCTCGATTAATTTCTGATGTCGAAAAAAAGTATCCCAAACAGTAGAGCCTTAAGTACACAGAGAAAATACAGACTCTGCGCGCTACGGATAATCAGCGACTTTCGTACCATCTCAGACGAAGCCGCCTTTGTTATAGCTGGAATGGTACCCATTGACATCCTCACACACGAAATGTTAAGAGTATATAACAGAAGAAGATCCTTGAGTCGACATGACGCCAATTCCATCAAGATGATCAAAATTGAAGAGAAGACAGCGTCTGCAGCTATGTGGCAAGCTCGTTGGGCCAATACAACAAAAGGCATATGGACGTAGAAGCTGATACCGATAATCCAAGATTGCATAAGTCGAACGCATGGGGACTGCACCTACCATGTTTCGCAGTTCCTGTTTGGTCACGTGGTTACCGCAAGTACCTCCACCGATTTGGACACGACAGTTCACTATTCCGGGCAGAATGCCCAAAGGAAGACGAAGACACGGAGCCCGCAGTATTTTATTGTACACGCTTCACGAAATGGAGAACTACTCTGCCCAGTCCATTGTCACTGCTCGACCATATGTATGTTGCAGTCGGAAAAAAATTGAATGGCAGTATCTATTTTCGTAACAACTCTCCAAAATGAGCTGCGGAGAATAGATAAGCTAAGAAGAGCAATGAACAGCAGAAGCATCAGAAACAGATGACACAAGACTTATGGCATAGAAGACCCCGCGAAGCAATAACTTATGGCAGTCACGCGGGGAGAGTGGTAGAAGTGTGCTGGGTGTGGATTAGTACGTAGGCGAATTCCTGGAATGAAGTAACCGGGTCTGCGAATCGTATATGTACATATGTTGCTAGCCCGAACTACTATGTAGTATCTTCAGAAGATTACAACATCCATTGGCGCAGCCAAAAACAAAAAAGGTATGTATGTCTCGTGGACATCGTCTAAAAATCTCTATTATTAGAGAGTGCCTTAAAGGCTTTCAATTACAGAATAAAATCTTATCTAATTTTTATTAATTTCAGAAACTCTGATTACTACTAGAAGCACACTTAAATCGTCTCTTAACAAATTATAAATCTAATTAAAATAACCATGTTTGTGTCCGCCCTTATAAAAAAAATCTTGAAGGACATTTTACCAACATGCTCCACTACCTGTACCTATAAAAGGAATTTCATCAATTTTCGAAAAAAAAAAAAAATATCCCGCCACACCATACCTACCGCAGGTGATGGAGAAAGGCTCTAAATCCCTTTGGTCTTCCCACTTTCTTTTCAAATTCATTTCATACATCCATAAAATATTTGAGCTCGTACCAAAAAAAAGGTCCAAACCAAACGGAAGCATAAAGTAGTGGCTCATTACTTAAAACTCGTAAAGCCGAAAAAAAAATGTAAATCTAAAAAAAAAAATAAAACTCCTGATCATAAACTGCGATATAAATTTTTTAATGAATGGAATTTATCCACGTGAGGTTATACCCACTCTTACACAATTCTTCGCTTATGTATCGAGATGCCCTTACATTTATACAGATTACTAAATTGAATATTTTTTTTTAATAATAATAACCACCGATTTCATCACCATGTATGCATCGCTTAACATCATCTCCTGGAGCTAATAATCAATGGATAATACACAACTTGCCCAGAGATTAACCTACAAGAACAGTGCATACATACCACCAATTGCACCAGACATTTTGGGTGAAAAAAATTAATCAGCCAGTTAATCGCAAAAAAGAAAAAAATCATTTACCAATTGGTAGGAGGTTATGATTAAAATCTCATGCATATATTAGGGGACCACACAGGTTTTGCATTTAAAGTGAAGACATCGGACGCTTTTATCATACATAAGTGCTTCGAAGTCCTTCAATAAAAGTATCATCAGTTGTGGGACATTTTGGATATGTAAATTATCGAAAGCATGGTGATAAACCAGGGAGGTGAAGGATGCACGGTGATATAAGCGTTGACACAGAAGACGTTGCTATAGCAGTCTCAAGAAAGCACCTTAGCACTCTAAAAGAAGTCCTACAAAACATTTTAAATAAGCTAACTAGATGGGCAGTTCAGTGTGGTTTAGGTGTAAACCCCCACAAAACTGAACTGTTTCTATTCTCATAGATCCATTAATCGCCCCTCCCTCCCTGGATGGTACAAGCGTCTTGTTTTGGATAAGAAACTAAGCTGGAGACCCAACATACAAGAAAGAGTTAAGAAAGCTGCAGTAGCACTTTTCTTTGGTGATTGGGGAGTGGGGATTGCAACCCCGTATAACTCACTGGCTCTACACTACACCGCTGTCATAAGACCGATACTCACGTACGGTGCAGTCGTTTGGTGTAGTGCCCTGTATTAAGCCCTAAATCGCGACAAGCGTAATAAAGTCCAACCATCAGCTTGCTTATGCATAACACCCTCTGCCCTCTGTTTCATTTGACTCCCATTGGCATCTTTGGCAGGCAAATGACTGCTAGTGCGGCAGTTCGTCTCAAAGCAATCACACAGTGGTTCAGTAAAGCATTTGACCATTCTGAAAAGTTTCAAAATCTGCATAGAAAACATAGACTACCCCATACCCAAAGTAAATTTTGACAAGTACTTCGAAGTTACCATCCCCTCCAGGTCATTCTGAGAGGACAATGCATTCTTTGAAGACAAATCAGTTAACTTCCACACCAACGGATAAAAGACCCACCGAAGAACTAAAGGAGTAGGTGAAGTTGTTTTCTTTGACAGGCTCAATCTTAGCCTCTCTTTCCGTCTCTTTCCGTGTTCCAAGCGGAACACGTAATATCCGCTTCTTTTCGGACAGCCAAGCACCGGTCAAGTCCTTGGAATCATTCTCTACAAATTCATTAGTAGCCTAAGGTTGCCGTTCGTGTCTTGCAGACATGGCAGAGCAGTTCAATATTCACCTTTGTTGGGTGCCGGGATATAGGGACATAGGGACATTCTGATGAACTCGCCAGATATGGAACAACGATGCACATTTTTACCCATCGCTACATGTAAACTTGTGGTGGCCGTAGCTCAGTGGTTAGTGCGTTGGACTGCTGACCGAGCGCTTTCGGCCAGGTACGCCGAACATTTTTCGTGGCATCACCTCTCGTCGGGGAATGACAACCCTCCGGAAGTACAATCTGTCATAAAAGAGCTTCTCAATTCGCCGTTTGGAGCCGGCAATAAATTGTAGATCCCTTCCATCATCATCATCATCATCAATGGCCCGCTTATCCACTATGAGGGTCGCGGGTTTAGGGAGCTTACGTGGACTCTCCACATTTCCCGATCTTTCACCATCTACTCTAAATCATCAGGGGCTATCCCCATACTGGTAGAGGTGAGATTTCGGACTTGGTCCAGCCATCTCATCCTGTGTCTTCCCAGGGGACCCCTACGTGATGGCACGGATTCCATGGCACGTTGGGGACATGCGTTTGACGTGCCCAAATCAACGAAGTATGGACCTCCCCGTACGAACAAGTAGCTGCTCGACATTGAGTCCCTCGCGTACTCCGGTGTTCCTAATCCGATCTCGGCGAGTCACCCCAGCAAAACAACGAAGAAATCTCATTTTGGCAGCTTGCATCCCTCCCATGCGAAGGGATAGTTGCGAAAAGCTAGGTGTGGCTCGTCCCGAGCTGTCGTTTACATATAAACTTAAAATTAAGCGAGATGCTCTCCAAGACAGAAATCTCGGTACAACTTGTCTTGCGACAAATCAGATTTGGCCCAAGCTGGACCTGAAATGCTCTAAGGACTTGATATCCCTCAAGTGATTACATATCAGCGCTACTATAGGTGTCATCACTGGACACTGTCTAATTGGCGTGCATGGAAAATGGCTAGGCGTCTTCTAAAATGATTTCATTAGAAGCTGCATGGACGAAGTGGAGGAGGAAACTTTCCTCCACCTCCTTTGCACCTGCACTGCTCTCTCCCATAGAAGAAAAACTCACCAGAAAGCACTTCTTCTACAACAATGTAGGCGATCTAATCAACACATATATTAGAAGTCTCGTACGCTCCATCAGAAGCTCTAAGTGGTTTAATGAGTAGGCAAAGGAGAATTCTCCAAGATCCACTTGGTATCACAACGGACTTATCATTGCTCTACGTGTATTAGCTTCAGGTGGCAGCCACTTAAACCTAACCTAACCTATGCCGGTGAAGTGATTTAGACTGAATTATAAATTCGTTGCAAAATTTCTTAAGTACAAATATTAGAAAATTGTAAAAGTAACTAATATGAATGAAAGACGTTAAGTAAAATTCCACATCTCAGGAAATTCCACTGCTCAGACAATCATCTCTTTCACTTTACTTACTCGGAAGAGGAGCGGTCATATTCAATTGTACCTACGTTCTAAGTAAATCCTCCTCCAACTCTCATCGGCACACAAGTCAACCGAAATTTAAATATCCTCTGAGTTTAGAAAAAAAAATCGTTATATTCGTTTGTAGACAAAATCAAATATTGATCATACACGAGAAATCAACAAGTATGATAAGAATTTGCCGCCCTCTTCGCCAACAATTCTTCCTACACCATGGTATCCACCCACGGATGCTTCCAATATAATTTTATCAGGTACTAGTAACGAAAAAAAAAAAAAATAAATAGTTCAACAAATCCAAAATAAACAAATAATAAAAAGAACTAAAAGCGATACTGCAAAAATAAAAAGAGAATCACAATTTCATTGATTTCTTTTTTGATAAACCCTCACTTGTAAATAGGTACACAAACGTCGCACGCTAAAAGTGCGATCAGTTGTTATCATATCAAGCATAGATATCACAATTGATGGACGACGACCAAGTCGCTCAGATAATAAGGGTTAGAAAGGCGTTTGAATTTTTTTTTATGTAGATCGATAGCATACACTCAAGTGTCACCTAATAAACGGACATGTGTTGACATAAAAGTCTGTAACCGATCTATGTATGCGGAAAATGACGAAACTGATAAAATAAGAAAAAAAACACACTAACATATTTCTCTTAGCAACTATGCAAACGAGATCAAGGCGATCACACCACTCATAGACCCTAAGAGTGATTTTGGTGACAAGCAGATCAGCTCTGTCAACAATTTTGAAATACAATAGAATGTCTTTTGGAAGAGTCTTGGACTTGAACTGACGAAACAAGAAACCGTGACGGGATAACTGTATTCACGGACGGCAGGCAACTCTGGGGCTGGCGTATACTGCAACAACCCTAAGGGAGAACTTGTGATTCAAGTAGTTCTCTTTGTCACAGTGTTCCATGCAGAAATCCTCATCATTTTGAATGGAGCTGGAGTTCTCTTGGGACACCTGCCCGGAAGTAGGAAAATAGAAATCTGTTCAAGCAGCAATTAAAGCCATCACAAACCCAACGTTCAGATCTCATCTGGTCAAAGAATGTGAGAAAAACTTAATCTACATGCCAGCTACAACGACGTCTACATTGTCTGATCACTGAATAAGAAAGTTGATGAACTGGGAAGCCTGATAGAGTGAACCGCTGAAAATAGGGTGGGATTCGCACTGAGAGTAATAAAAATAGCAACCAAAAAGAGACTTAAAAGATCACTAAAGATCACCAAGCCATTTCGTCACCAAAAAGGTGCTACATTCAATGAAAGGGATTAAGCAACTGTGCCATATCAAGGAAGATAAGGCTGCCCTACGCTAAGATTGGAACAAAAGATCTCCTAAGCATAACCTGTCTAGATATCGCCAGAATAACAGCGATAACCATGAGGCATTGGCCAATTGGAGACCACTGCCCCACCTGCGGTAATGAAAAGCAAACTATCTCCCATTTCCTCTGCAAATGTCCGACACTGTTAAGAGCCAGACTGTGTGAACTAAACCAATCATTCTTTGACGACCTCAGCGACATGTCGGGTAAGGTTAGGTTAGGGCTAGGTAGATGGGTTGGCGAGGGGAAAGAAGCGCCACACTCAGGTCAGTATAGACCCATTGTGATGCCCATTTATTGGGGAGGAAGGTACCCCTTGCTCGTGGAGCATTACACAAAGCATTCTCCTATTGGCCCGGGCTTTCGAACCATTTTGAAGCCTTAATAAACCTCCAGATGTCCCTGATGGGTACGTCCTTTAGTTCTTCGGTATCCTGAAAAAAGTGTCTTCCGAAGGATCTATGTCTGAGTTGGCAGAGACCTGGGCAGGGGCAGAGGAAGTGGGTTGTGTCCTCATTGATTTCCTCGTCTCAACAACCCCTAAAAAAGGTTGTTTTCACTGAGCCTAAGCTTTTTCATATGATAACGCAGAGTATTATAACCTGTAATTACTCCAACAAGGATGGAGTGGGTTCTCCCGTCCTTTTTCATCAGTGTATCAGTTCTGGCACCATTGTAGCTTGGCCGTTAGCTTTCTAGTTATCTTACAGGAGTCCGAAGGGTTCCATCTTTCATTCGCTTCCGCTAGAGTCCTGAGCCCTGCTTCAGGTTTGACTTTACATGGCGGGATTTTCACTGACTGTTCAGCCGCCCCCAGGTCTAGCATAGCTCCTTTCAAATTCATCAGCCGTCTTATTCCCTAATATGCCCTCATGTCCAGGGACCCAGTATAATTTTACCTCATGCTGTGTGGCAAGAGCAATGTGCACTGACATCTCGGGGAAAGGGATATGAGATCTAATCCGCTTTCTAAACTCCTCACGCTGGATCTAACACACATCATCAACCAGGTCCCACGAGTCGTGCTAACAAAAAGGCACATCCTAGTGCTAATTGGATTCAGTTGAAGCGCCACCTGTACTTAACCCTCAAAGAGAGGGCAACTAAGGCTGATAGTGGGACTATTCAACAAACACATGCTTAGACCCGACCTCACCGACGTAACCATCTGCAGAAACTGCGAGAAAGAAGAAAAAATCTCGAACACCTCCTGTGAAACTGCCCAGCTCTAGCAAGAACGCGACAGAAGACTTTGAGGTCCCTGTGAATACCGGACCTGAAGCATCTCAATGACAAAGGAATCGGTGACATCCTGGCCTTCACCAAAGAAACATGCAGATTTGCCAAATCACTAATGTCAACTCCACAATTGTTTCCACTTCCCCTTGATCCCTCATTACACTCTTTCGAAATCTCCCCTATCTGGACAGTTTTGATTTGAAAAGCGGCGAACAGAACAGGCCCCACTGAGCCATTAAGCTCTCGCTAGAACCAAGCATCGTACCCTTCTTCGTCAACTTCAATGACTTTTTGACGTCCTAACGAGGGAACCTTTTGTATCTTTTCAGAACCAATCCGTGTCTAAACTAAATGTTCAAATACAATTTGCATGAGAGACGTAGTCACAATTTTTTTCCATAAGATGCATCGATTGATTTATTATTCCCACCTAATATCTTCATACCTACGAACACACACACTGGAATAAGTGAATTGAGTTGCTTACAGCATTTTCTCAAATGCATCATTTCGCACTCGACAAGTCGTGATATATGCCTCCGATGTTTACCGATCATTATGCGTAGCGCATCTGCAAATATCTCCCGGCGGAGACGCAGCTAGTGCACACAAATTTCCCAGAAAACATTAATCAGTGAAGGGTAAAGATTTTCACTTCACGCACATCAATGTAACGATTTAGATGGTCCTTGCTCACTTACCGTCTGGCGTTGCAGTAGAAGCTTCCATAGAAGCTGTCCATAATGGGATGCAGCACGTGAATTATTATCCCAACATCGTCGACCCCATATGGGTTCATTATGACTCCATCAAATCGCGTGGAAAGCGCCCTCAGTCAAGGCACGACTTCACTGACACTTGGACCCACATGGGGTATCTGGCCGCCGCTTGTGTCCCTTCGATCGCTGCCTCCACTATGATGATAATCATAATGATGATGATGACGGTGATTATATCGCAACTGGTTTCTTTGTGCTATGCGACGGGATGGTGAATGGCTTTGATGTATGGGCTGCCGTGTTTGAGCGGCGGCGGCGGCGGCGGTCCGCCCGATCCGATCGGGATTAGTGAGTGTACTCGAAAGTGTGTATGCCTCGCACCCCTGGGGAGCACTTATAAGTGTCGTCCGCGTTGCGGTCATTTTCTAAAAATACCAACCCATTGCCGATGGAACATGGTACGTATGTAGTGCAAACTCTAGAATTAAGTAATCTTTGCTAATATTTCAGAGACTTGGACACTTTGTTGGTGGGTAATTGTGCTGTGAGATTGATTTAATCTGCGATATATAACGATCTCCCGCGGCGCGCTCGAGAAGGGTTTAATGTACCGACAATTATATCACAAAAAATCACTTACGAGAGGATTTTTTTTCTTATCATGGAAACATGTTTTTTTTGAATTGTTATAGAACCGGAAATTGAAACGTTGATGTCGGCGCAGAATGTTATATGATTTAATCGATCTGCCAAACTAGGTCGGAGTGAGCCGGTTGGAGATCGATTTTCATTGATGAATAGATACTTGGAGTCACCGTCGACGTAAGCAAGGTGACGGCGGTTTATAAGAAGTTTGACAAGAACGTACTGACACAGCATGCCAAATGAAAGTTGAGAAATAATGGCGCATCGATTGACTTTGCCGATGAATGCTTTTGATAGCTAATCTCTATAAGTGACAGGCGACTCACCAAAAGAAGGTTAGATTAGGTAGAGGGGTTCATGACAGAAGTGTGGGCCTGACTTCTACAGATGGGTGACTTCTGCAGGAGCTGCAGGGACGAAGATGATGAAGAAACGATCCTATCTTATCACTTCGACAACTTGAGCACACATACAAACCTAAAAAGTATCTTCAACTTCCTCAAGAGCTCCAATTGGTTTTAATAAAGTGAGTGGCGTTTTTAAGAGAATAGACAAAGGGTCTTCCTGGTCTATATGTGTCTGTGCTTCACAGCAACCCTGCCCAATTAGCTACCTACGTAGGTAGATGGGCCCGCGAGGGGAGAGATAACCCTCTGCGTCACATTCAGGTCAGTAGAGACCCATATTGATGCCCGTTTTGGGGGGAAGGTACCTCATGCTCGTGGAGCAATACCCAAAGCACTCTCCTACTGCGTCACAGTTTCGAACCATCTTGAATCTTAATGAACCTCCAGATATCGCTGATAGCTACGTCACTTAATTCTTCGGTGTCCTGGAAAAAGTGCCTTCAAAGGATTTATGTCTGAGGTGGCAAAGACCTAGGCAGTGGTAGAAGAAGTGGGTTGTGGCCTCATTGACTGCCTCGTCTCCGGAACTCCAGCAAAGGTCATTTTCACTTACCTCAGCTTTTATACACTGTAATTTCTTGTACAAAGATGGATAGAGTTTTCCAGTCCTTCTGTATGAGAGTATTGTGTAGTTCTGGCACCGCTGTACCTTGGCCATAGTTTTCTAGTTATTTTACAGGAGTCCAAAGAGTTCCATCCTGATCTATCTGATCATGCTTGTGTTTCCATGGCGGGAATTTTACTGACTGGTCAGCCTGCTCTAGGCCTAGCGCAGATCCTTTCCATGCCAATTCATCAGCCTCCTCATTACCTGGTTAGCCCTCATGTCCAGGGACCCGGCATAAGTTAGGTTAGGTATCTGGTTTGATCAGGGAGAAAGCACTCGACCTCATCACACTTAGGTTCTTGTGGACCCATTGTGATGCCCATGGAGATTAATCTCGGTTCCTACCGGGCTTCTACTTTACTGCTCATTGTTGACTTGGGTCTTCAGTCATCGTGATGTCCTCGGAAACCTGGAAATATCGTTTAGTAGAATATCAGATAGTTCTTGTATGTCCTGGTAGTAGTGTCTTCCCAATGTTCTGTTTCTCAAGTGACATAGGCTTGGGAAGTGGCAGAGGAAGTTTAAATTTGATTGTGTGGTTTCTTAGAAGTTTGTGGCCGGTGAGTGCACCCACCAACATTGACAGCGACTGCCTGTATTTCAAAACTTTATTGGTTCTGACGTTGTCGTCTTTTGGCCAAAGTTTCCTTTGGGGCTGCCTGGCTGTCGATGAAAAAGGTGATATCACCACGTGGTATTAGCTTCATCGCAGTCCCACGGGTAGCAATTGCCACTGCTATGGTCCGGGAGTCTAACTTTGACTGAAAACATATTTGCACCCCCGCCAATGTCCATTTTGGACCCATCAGTATAGATGGCTTTGGTTTACATGTTTGGTATTCTTCCTCTTGTCCATTCTTTTCTGCTTGGGAATGAGTAAGAGAATAGGTCTAGGTAGGGCACCGTATAATCAGTCAAAAGAAAGAAAACCGTTGAACATCTTCTTGGAGGCGAATAAAATGAACGAATCCTTGGTCTTCCTACGACACTTGTTTGAAATCTTTACTGTGAGCCTTCAAGAAGAACAGCATACGAGTTCCAGTTGTATGCGAAAATCCAACCAGTTAAGTGCAGGTTTCTTATGGTTCTTCTGAGTAACCTAGTCATATGCACTTATCAGACTTATTCAGATTGTTCCCCCAAATCATTATTCCAAAACCGGGTTGACCATTAAAATGATTCCTTCCTCTGAAAAGTCCCCACTAGCAGCAGCAGTGGCGACGATTCTCTCAGCTCATGCCACACTTCTGGTTTTATTTTTTTTAATTTTTTTTATTGGACCTTCCTACTTTTTCAAAGATCATTTGACTCGATTTGACTTGGGTCCCTGGGCTAATCTTCTTAACTTCCTCAGAAGTTCTCATCAAAAATACAAAATTACTACCTGTAAGAGGAAGAAGCGCGATTTTGAGCTTCTTCCTTCCCTTTTAATTATGTGAGTGCATCATGAACGTCATCGTATCTGTGCCCCAAAACTCTGCCATCAGCAATGAAGGGATTAACCAGAGAAGAATATATTATACAACTCCGCTTAGTATGAGCTTAATGCCATGCCAAGAGGAGCAATTTTTTCAGTGAAGTGCAATTTTTGTTGATTACTTTGGTGTTCTTACAACGACGACAGACTTACGGATTCTTAAGACCGCCTTGGCTTGGGAAGTATGTGAGCGCACGCCGACCATATGACGTATGCACCCTGATTTCTTTCGACAGCATGGAGATGCATCAAATATTTATACTCGTACATTCTTGGTTTGAAGTTTGCGTGCTAAGCGCAGATTTAATTCTATTTAATTATCAAGGTACGCATGCCGTGTGTCCGGATGAACGTCATGTGCTCTGTAGATTGCATTTTCATTTCTTGGGTTTACTTCATAAAGTCGTGATATCAGGTTGAGGTTGGTTCGTAAGCTGATGTTAAGGTCGTTGGGGATAAAATTGATGAGATTCAAGAAAGAATTGGTTGTGTGATGTCGTGATTATAGGATGTATACTGTGGTCATGTAACTATATGATCTTTATACTAGTTAAGTGTGACTGCGAAGGAGGGGGCCGATTTAAGACTCATTAAGTAACAGCTTATCGAGAAATGAGCCGCCTTGAGACAACTGAATGATGTACCCATACCTATAAGACTGTTTCGGGCTGCCTTTTAACATTTGAAAGCCTTGTTTCACTTCAGAACTGAAGTTTGATGGCAGAAAACTAAGTTATTCTGATCGGAAAAGAGGAAAAACAGAAATCGTTTCAGACTTACACTTTCTCACGTTTACTTTAAAAAAAAAATGCAGTCAAAATCGCTTACAATGACATCAGTAATAACGAAGTATCGGTTATAACGACCAAATTTATCGGTGCCTTAAAGTTCGTTATAACCGATTTTGACTGTACCTGGCGCGACAGCTCGGGGTCTGCAAAGGCCTAGCTTCTCGCAACCAATGTTGTGGGTGTTACATTTTTCGCACGAATGGAATGGACCTACAATTTATTGTCGACTCCAAGCGGCGAATTGAGAAGCTCTTTTATGACAGATTATACTCCCGGAGGCTTGTTATTCCCCGACGAACCCACGCCGCTCGGTCAGCAGTCCAACGCACTAACCACTGAGCCACGGCGACCACGGTGTTGTCAGCCTTGGTAGGTAGGTACTTATGTAATTAGCCAATTCTTGCTTCCTCATCAATCAGTCTGACCTACTCTTGCTTTGAACCGCTACAACCGTCTCTGATTCCGAAAAATAGATTAAAGCCTCGAAACTGACAAAAGAATCTAGCTTCCATTCCTACTTTCATTTCGGGTCTGGATAGATCTTCGTGGGAGAAATCATACTATCATCGCATTCCTCTGTGTATTTCTTATTGATGCCCTTTTCTTTTTATAATCCACTAGCGCTTGAAGGGGTTATGAATAATCTGGTGATGTTATTCACACAGCAAAGGAGATACGAAGTGGTTCGAAACTTAGACAGTATTAGGATTCAATGGCATCCGAGGGTGGTGTCAATAATAGCTGGAGACATTTGTGGTGTTTGTCATTGCTATAATTCACGGTAATTTTTTCGAATCTCCTGATGTCATAACCATTGTCAGCTCAATCAACTCTTCAAACCATGACACCCTACTGCCAGTGTTATGCTTTTGCAGTCGAGTCGACATTTGTAGCTGATCGGTGTTCATTTATTTTTAAGAGATACACTTTTTCCGACATAAGGATTTAAACCCAGACGTTCAGCATGATAAGCGATGATCCTAACCGCTATACCTCTTCTTAAAGATTAGGATGGATGTTCTTTTCGTGAGTACCACAATCGCAGTTTTTTAGAGGCTAACTCCCAGGCCTTATTTCTTTGGCCCAACAGTTTGGGTAGGAATTTTCTCAGCTTCAGAATGGCGGGATATTCAGCATATGCCGTCACGCTGACCCCATTTTCGTAAAGGATTTTGACGAGTTTGTCTATTACTAGAACCCAGATAAGCCGTGATATGTACAACTTCACCTTGAATGATGTGTCGGATGATTAATCGGTGATGAGTATACTAATTTAAAAAATGTTCACGAGATACATATATATTTTAGCTTTTGAAAATGTCGACTTCATATGCATATTCTACTTGAAGGCTGGCACCTCAACTACTCAAAGACACACTAGTACGGGTAACGAATCGAATATTGAGACTCAATTCGCTGTGGTCGCAGTGGCTGAGTGGTTGGTGCGTTGGACTGCTGAGCGAGCGGCGTGGGTCCAAGCCCCAACCATGTCTACCGAACATTTTTCGCGCCATCACCTCCCGTCGGCGAATGACAAGCCTCCGAGAGTATAATTTGTCATGAAAAAGTTTCTCAAATCGCCGTTCGGAGTCGACAATAAATTGTAGGTCCCTTCCAATAGTGCGAAATAGGCCTTGGCTCATCCCGAGCTGCCGGCCCAGCTATTTTTCTTTTTAATTCGCTCAATCACCTTCGCTCAATTACCTTTTTTTTTGGAAAACTAAGCTGAAACATGAATGTTCTATTGAAATGCAAAATGTATGTACAAACCTATATCCAACCATCTTTCATTTTACCAAAATTCCTTCGATCAACGCCCTATTATTGTCTTTTCTTCTTTTGGCATCGTGTCCCATCACTACATGTGCCAAAAGCCGACAATCCACTCCTTCACAGTCCAAATCAAGTGCTGAAGACTGAAGATTGCCGTTGATCCATGCTCCTGCTAATAATCATTTTGATGCTGAGTAGAAGCTCCTTACTTGAATGCTGGATGACCGATTGCAGGTTTATCTGCAGTCCTTGATCCATGGGCACGTGTATGGTAGCTTAAGGTATTATTAAAATCATTTCAGAGCTACCAAACGAATGTTGGCTGTAAGACCAGTGCTACCTTAAGAAGAAAAAAATCTCCAATCCAGTCAAACGCACATCGCCGAGTGTATACCTTCATCTGGATGCGTCCACAGAAGACTGGGGCATTAATTTGCACCCCATCCGATCAAACATGAATTGGCCAATGAATTTTAATTGTAACAATTCTAATCCGTGGAATCATTATATAGCGGCAAGGAGAAACCGCTCTTGGACCGACCGGATAAAACTAAGCGCAGTGATGGATGAATCCTTGCCACGCAATGACTGGTTGCTTCCTAATGCCATTGCCGTGCGGCACAGAATGCAAGCGTATGGCTTCATCGATGCAGTAGCGTTGCTCTTGAGAGTGCATAATTAATTGACATTGGTGGTGTCGGGTTTTTTGGTCAAAGCGCGTGAAAAGTGTCCTTAACTGCAAGAAGCTTGTGTTCTGATTAAGTTCGTGCTTGAATTCAATTAAAATGCATCGACGAAGTGCTGAGGTGTCGACAAAACAGTTTATGTAGATTCACCATCGGGTCGGTCCATTGCACGATGACTTTATTTGGCGAGACTGTAGAATATTGCATGATTTCTCAGACGGGTGCATGTTGGTGGATGGAATTAGTCGAAAGGTTACATTAAAGTGCTATCACATTCCACTGATCGGTATGAGTTTTTATTTACGGATTTACTACAAAGCAAAGTAAATAATTGCAAGGGAGGCTCAGATAGACAATGAACCCATCTATTTGCCTAGAAGGTACGAATCCATATTGGGCCAAAGAAGTCGGGCATGGTTCACAAATGCAATCGGGAGTTGATGCTGGCGTCTTTGTATCGAACACTAAAGTCTCGGTACCAATGCGTATTTATATGTAGTCTACTAAATCTTTTCGTTTAATTAACAATTTTCCCGTCGGATACAACGACGTGTCGAACACCTTTTCAAAATATAAATCTATGCTTCATTCGATTTTTCTACCGTTGGCATAAGCGGCCATTAAAATTATTTAAAAGTGACAATCAAATATTATTGACATCTCTTCTGAAGTAAAAATAAAAAATCAAGACCTTTGTAACACATCGAACCTGGTTATTCTTATGTAGGTACGTCAGATAAATCCGTAAATATTTACACTGTTTGCAAATATTTGTCTGTATTCACAACCAACACCTACTGACTTGCAACAAACACTCGCTGTTGTCACTGGACGTACTCGGAATGTTACCTCCGCCCACGCAATGTCGATCAAACGCTGTAGTTTATTTGCATACAATTGGTTTACAACGCATCACCGAATCGATTTCCTTGTCATTCCATGCCTTCATAACAATTTAATCATTGTTGGCTCTTCCGAACTGCGATTTCTGACATAATGTACAAAATTGATTTACAGTGGTTTTAATTGCGCGGTGTAATAAGAAAAAAAAAAAAAAAAACTTATATCAATCTTCTATGTGTATAAGATTTTAAAATTTAAAGATTGCGAACTACGGTTTCCGGTTGGGCTCCATTGTGACACCATGCAATGCGAGGGTGGTTGACGTTAAAAAAAAAAAAAATTTTGGTGGGGGATACCAATCGATCTGTATTAGAGGATCAGTCGAGTTTACCTTTGCGTGGGCGGAGTGTTTATCAGGCACTGGCACATATGCATGCCACACCCATTTTTGCGTTTGGTAAGCTCTTTGATTTTTCTAATTTTATTTTTAGTCAACTGCCGTCGGCTTAATTGAGTTGGGGATAAAAGGCTCCCGCTGTCAATAGACAATAATGGGAGCAAGCAGCTGAGAACACCGACCAAATAATCATCTTAGTACAGCTTGAGTTTTCGCGGTTGGTTGTTTGTTTATGAAATCTGTGGATACAAAGTTTTAGAAAGGAACTTGAAACATGTATGAATGTACGATACAACTAGATGGTTTTTTGGAATAAGCTAATTTTTAAATTGAAAATGGAAGGTGACGTAGTGGCGCCATATGAGTTTTGCAACGTTTCTTAGTAAAGGGTGGCCTTCACCTTCACCAAAAGGGGAGAACTCTTAGCGAGTTAACTATGAATCGGATGTTGGGGCTTATGTTTGAACGATTTTCCCTTAGTATCAGATAGTCTCTTCAATTAGACATTTTTAAGTTGGGTAAATAAAAGAAAAATTTCTGGTACTATTCAGAAAATAAGATGCGAAAGCCTCTTCATTTTCCGGCACTGTTCAGTTGGAGATTTCGCCGAATAATGTGTCTAGATAGTATTTCAAATGTTTAGGTCAGAAAGCTGCCTGTTGTTTGAACCATCTTTGTTTTTTGTCTATGAACCATTTCTCTCCGTAAGCTATTAGTCTTGTGATCTGTATGAAGAGGGTAATAAACAAGTAGCGCGTTAGGAGAGTAGCAGAAATTGTTGCAAAAAAACACATGAGCATCACGGCAGAAAGATAAACGTTTTGCTTCTATGAAAATATTTCTAATATAAGATGGAAGTGCCTGGATAAACTCAGCAACCTGGCCATGACTGTGTCCCAAACCAATTTGAAGTACATATATGGTCGATGTTAGATGTTAAAAGTTGGGGTGTGTATGCACTACGACCACTCAGATCTATTGTGCTCCCCCGAACTCGTGTAAGTCGATGAGTCGCGACCTATAGCACTTGCTCCAATCCAGTTGCTCTGAGGAATCGGAGTACCTGAATTGGGTCCAACGATGGAAGAGCCGGAAAGTGTACGCTCACAGGTGTGCTCTTTTTTTTTGTGGATTAATGCTAAACAGTCCATAAGGAGGTGTGATGGGGTCTCTTCGGCATCGTTGCAGAATCTGAAGTTTTATTCGCTTCTATTCCCATTTTATTCAGATGCTCCCTGAGTCTAGGCAGGCCTTGCTCTTTCTTCTGGCGTTTTTCCCGAGGAGATCCTTTGCCTGCTATAGTCCTCGAAGCGCTTCCTTTTGCACCAGTAGATGGTAATAAGGAGGCTGATCCTCTGGAGTAGAGTAGACATAACAATCCAGATCATTTATAAATCAAATTAAAAAGTATAGGTACATGTTCTCAGAAATTCTCAAAACTGAAGAGGGCACTCGTAGAAAACTATAATCGACGAAGACTTGAAACATGCACCAGTTTAAGTAGAAACAAGTGAAGTTAGGAGCTTTCTCATGAGATACTTGAATGTTAGGTCTGGAAAGCAATTAAACATGTGGAAGATTAAATTTTTGCAGTGCCAATTGTATCCACGAAGATAACAGAAAGAGAAGATGAGTCTCACATCTAAAGACTCAATAGCTAAAGTTTAAGTTTCCTAGGATGACGAAGTTCAACGGTGTGCTTTTGCTTAAGAATAACATCGGCTGGCATTATCAGAGGGGGTCGCAGAGCACAGGCACAATAAAATCATTCAAATTTTCGTCCAACGTCGTCCGACGTTCCAACGCATATGACAAACCTAACCTACATATTCTTAACGGTTTGTCAGGAACATAACCGGTCCGACTGAGGTCTAGGTTAGGTTAGGTTAGGTTAGATGGCTACCCCCGCTAAAGCAGGGAAACACTTAGACCAGATTGGTCCATTAGGATATCATGATAAATACCGGCTCACCAGCACCAGAGACCAGGAGTATAACGCCGAGTGTGCTGAGATGCGTGACCGTATCGGTAGCAACCCTATGTATTGAACCGCGAAGGTGGTATGCTATGTATTGAGTCTCGGAAATAAAGTTTTAGATGTCGAGTTCAGCTACATCGTCTAGATCATCATAGAAGTATTCATCGAGGGTTTTCCTTCTTAATGTTGCAAGGGCAGGACAAATGCACAGAAGGTGGGTAAAGGTTTCCTCATCTTCTTCACCTCTACAGCTTCTACAGAAATCGTTGAGGAGGACCCCTAATCTGAGTGCATGTCTGCCTATCAAGCAGTGTCCGGTGAGGACTTCTATTAGTGAACCTAAGTTCTTCCAGATTGTGGATAAAAGTCTCTTTGTCTTTTTTAAATTCAGCTTGGGCCAGATTTGTTTTACTGTTGCCTGAAATGTCTTTTTGTCCTGAGATTCAGCACAGGGTTACATCACATAAGTCTGCAATCTCGTTAAGAGATCTACGGCTTTGCTTTACCAACCTTGTCGTAATGTCAGCGATTCCAAGGCTTTAATAATCAGGCTATCAACGTAAAGTACAATAACGCAACAATCTATTGAATCTATTGAAAGTCAAGCCGCAGCTTTGTCGAGTGGTGCAATTTCTGCTTGAAACACACTACAACGATCCGGGAGTCGGTTGGCAAAGGCTATGTCAGGTGCGTTGGAGAATCCGTCTGTGAATCTTTCCACGGCGGACTCGCTCAAAACTGCAGACAGTAGGTATATATAGTAGGTAAAGCATTGACTTTAGTAACTGAGGTCTAAGTTGATTGCATCCAAAAAAAAGTAAGCGTTCCACAGAGCTTAAGAAAATCGGAAATAGCTTCAAACTTTATTTATTTTTGTAATTCTAAAAGGCTATAGCAAATATTCGACTGCAAATCAATTACTCAACGTAACCTCTTGAGATCAAAAAATCAATATAAGGATTCTTCTTGAGCAAAATATTTACCAAAAGTTCCTGGTAGTCGTTAAAAAATAAACAAAAATGTTCTTGGAACATGATACAGCACACTTACCATTTAGTTTTCCGATAATACATCCTTCAGCATGTGAACATTAAGTGTAAGAAAACAATAAGAAACAGGATACATGGACGCGTGCTCAAAGTGAAAACTTTAGAATAACCGGACTAATCCACTTAAGATGGACACCACCCTCACAAATAACCCTTGCCCTATGCATTTCAAAATATCTTTTTCAGGAATTCCAACAAAATGAAAAATGATAACTGCATACATAAATCTCAAAAAGGACAATATGAGTAGCTGTCAAAATAAATTCATTTGAAATGATTCTTCTCAAAAAAGGATGTTAGAAAACACAAAAGTGGAAAACGGAAGGAAATTCTATTTGAGCGTACACACCATTTTTAGACCTACTAATCCTTTCGTTTCAAAGGAGGTTTTGAAAATACACACACAAGCCGTAAGTGTTTTGTTTACCGAATTGGAGATTAATCACTTCTGGCTTGGTCACTTGCCTGCTGCCATTTGAGCTAGAAATGATGGAGGTCATTTTGAAATTCACGATTTATAGCAGATACATACCAGACCATCATTGCTGAAAAGAAAGTAAAATGCCTGTTCCGTGTCCAATGAATTTGCAAATATCCCTGAGGCCACATGCCAATTTCTTAAAATCCAACAAAAAAGACATCAATTCCTCAAGGAATCTCAAAGTAATGAAGTTTAAGACGCAGGGAAATGCCTAATAGTTCAATCACTCATTACATAATGGCCAGCCTGTGCTGTGCCACACACAGACATTTGCATTCATAACAGTTCAGCCATGAATTTTCATTTGTAATGTTTGTTTTCTTTTCCTCAATTTGGATGAAGTCGTAAGAAGGATTATCGACGTTTTAATGAAGTCCCTTTTCGATAATTGACAGCCCATCTGTAATGTAATGCACTTGAGAATTGCAATCATAGTGCAATAGAATTTACTTTCATTTGCAAGGATTTGTCACACTTCCCTCATTTGGAAGGGATCGAATACAGAGCATCGTTGCATGTGTGCCACCAAAAGGACTTGCAGTTTATGTGACAATTGTCCATTAGGGCAGATGTGCAATCGTATAACACAAAAAGATTGCGTAAGCACTGAGTAAAGCAATTAAGTGGGTTTAATGAGCTCTTAGTTCGATGTGGGAGTGTGCTCGCAGCTGAAAGTGGATTCTTTAACCGCAATTTTAACACTTCTTTTTGAAAGTATCTAATTGTAAATTACAATACTTGTGACAGAAATAAAGGGGGCAGAGGGGTAAACAACAATTAAATAAATATTGTAGGAAGAGGTTTCTTTACTGATGATAGATTTCTTTCATTCAACTCGGTGTAAACTTCATAACGAAACTCTTACTCCAACGGAGATTAGCCCTAGAATACCGATGCCAGTTTGGTTAAGAAAAATAGCTGGATTCGCATATTCCACAATACGTTGGTACTGCCAGTTCTGCTAGGTATATGGTGCAGAATGCTAGAATTTTACAAGGAGACCATGAGGATATTCCAGCAACAGCAAAGCGCATGAATTAGCAAAAGTAGGAACCAGTTAGGACTTCGCTGAAAATAGAGGGCCCCAATTGCCCCAGTGCGAAGTTGAATGCAAGTGATAGTAAAATACTATTCCAACAAGTAAACTTCTGAAGCAAAATGATTCGCCAAGTGATCAATTTTATTGATCGTTCGTTGCCCATTAATTAGCACCAAACTGATCTTGTGGTGCTCGCCGTAGCTCAGTGGTTAGTGCGTTGGACTGCTGATCGAGCGGGGTGGGTTCAAGTCCCAGCCAGGAAAACACCGAACATTTTTCATGGCACAATCTCTCGTCGGGGAATGACAAGCCTCCGGAAGTAAAATCTATCATGAAAGAGCTTCTCAATTCGCCGTTCGGAGTCGGCAATAAATTGTAGGTCCCTTCCAATCGTGCGAAAAAAGTAACACGTACAAAATGAATGGTTGCGAAAGGCTAGGCCTTTGCTCATCCTGAGTTGTCGCGCCAGCTATCTATTTTTATTCAAACTGATCTTGTTTTGATCTTGGTTTGCGTTGTGCCCACAAAATATGAAGAAGTACATGTTACATGTTTACTCTAGAGCTGTACGGAATTGAAGATCTCTATGTGTGGGATTCTTACCCACTTAAACCGCCTGTATTAGGCTTTACACTAACAGTCACTTAAGAATCTCGGTCGATTGGTTGACCTTTGATCCACAACTTTGCTAAACACTTTTGGGGCGAACCTATTGCCAACTGACACCTCATTTACATGCTCCTCATCAAAATTCCAATCCACTGAACTTTTCATACAGTACCAAATATTAAGAACTCATTCTAGAGAGTCCTTCTTGGAGTGGTAATATTGCCGAACGCGCTAGGAACTCCCTGTAAGTATCAGATGAGGCTATTAATCAAGCTTGGCTGAAGGCTTACCCAATATCACACACAGATATTGCGACCTACATCAGAGTCAGGCTGCGATCAGATCCCGCGTGTCCAACATGATAAAATCTAGGGCAGTGAAAGACTGCCGCATGTCTCTCAACGAGATCGGTAACCAGTATAGTGCCACACTCCGTTGGATCCCTGGTCACTGGGACTAGGTCAGACTAGGCTCTCTAGGCATAGCCGACAGGATACTCGACTATGTCAAAGCGCCTATGTACACCGACGCTCTGTTGAAAGCAAATCGAAAATGGCAACACCTCAATTATTACAGCAATGCCAGGCTGATCTGGCCTGACCTAGATTTGAAAAGATAAAAAGCATTAATACGACTTAAAAGAGACTAACTTTCAAAGCTAATCGACGTCCTCAACGGGCACTGCATCATAGGCGGGTATGCTCAACGCTTAGGTTTAGCATATAACGATTTCTGCAGGAGCTGCAAAGATGAAAAGATGCACACTTCCTTTGCAGGTGTCCCGGCCTTGTTAACACCAGGAAAGCCACCTTAGATTAATATTTCTTTAAAGATCTAAATGATCTTAACACCGCCAACTCGGCCGATATCAAACGCTACGTTAGATGATTTCAGGAGTAAGCAGGGGTCAAACGCCAGTACTCAGTGGGATCACAAAGAACCTTCCTTCTGGTCTAAGTGTGATATCTCTAACTAACTAACTGCATGATCTTGGGAAAACTTTGGCAGACTTCAAAATCTTCTGCCTACGCAGAAGTGAGCCCTTTAACAACTGCGTTTAAACGAGTATGTATGTATCTCAAATGTGCATATCTTGAAAGATTTCCATGAGGATATTACTAAAACGAGCCCAGATAATGACAGATCTGGGCTGCCCAGGTCAAATAGATCTCAGACCTTAGATCTATTCTCAGATATGTGATAGTTATTCCTTCCATTGCAAATGACGGCTAGAGTGTCTTAAAGGAGAAAAGTGTAAATACTTTGCCCTTTCACGAAAACTTATAAACTTGGTTAACATCCCTGTGGAGAACCCTCGCTCTTTGGAAGTTTCTATAAAGAACGATTTCCCGATACATTAACGACATTTTTCTTCTCCCTACGGTCCCGAATTTCTATGCACGTATAACTGATGACATGCAATTCAGTTCGCGAAACCGACTGTGTATGTAGCTAGAGATACCACATCAGATTACACCCAGCAGATGTGCGTGCAATCGATTATCATTTACACCATCTCGACTACCTCCACGTGCGAGTACATCTCACCCTCAACCAGGAGAGCTCAACCCACATCAGCTCAACCCACATAAATAATTAAAAAACAAAATCGCACTGAGTAATTGCTATCGTATTGGGTGTCCCTCTAACGATGATGACACCTAAGTTTTTACGAATTTCTTTAGATTCTCGGAATATTTTCACAAACCAGCAGTTGTCACACTATACACTTTTATGGCCTTGATTTCAGGGAGTGATACTGCTAAGCAAGACGTCGTCAGACCCGAAACAAAGTTTCATATTGTTCCTAGGTTCATAGGTTTCATGTTCATTTGGTGTTTTTTGTTCTTAGTCCTCTTTCATTGTTAATGGTCCATATTTTGGTTACACTGTGGTCAAAACATGAAAAATGTAAACAAAAGGACATCATTGTTCGACTGCAAAAGGGACCTCACGTGAGAGCGTGCGTTTTGTTTTGCAAACACAGGGGACATCTTTATAGAGGTCAAATTTCGACTAAAACCCACGCAGGTAAATTTAGCACTTTTTCCCTCTGCAAATGACAATCGAATGTCCTTCGGTGCATTATTGAATGGCGCACGCCATGTCCCTGCAGGAAGCAGAAATGAATTCCTTGTGTGTTCAGTTGAAAGTATCATAATAGAGTTATTTCTGAGAAATTCTGTACTACGTCCTTGTACCCATTGGGACATCCTTGAGTCATTCAAACTTCATTAGACTAATGTCTCTTTGTTGGTTATTCTTATTGACTATTCAATTAGGGTAATTCAGTGTGGTGAACAGGACGCCTTGCCTTGATGTCTCAAAGTAAACAAATCAGGTCGTGTGGCCAAAAGATATTACAAAGTTGTACATCTGTTGTCGTTGACAATCGTTCGATTGAAATGAATATTTTTGGATATCTACATCACTGAGCCACCTGGAATTTTCATTATCTGCGTCGCACTTTTCAATTGATTATAAGGGTACAACTGGTCAAAACTGAAGATGCACCGAGAGAAGTGCATTGGCATTCTGCGGTTGCAAACTGAACGTCTGGTGCGGGGCAAATTAATGCTGGTATTGGTTTGAGATGATTTGAGGTGTACTGGCTCCAGGTGCTTCTGAGGTTCGGTTTTTTCTTTAACAAGTATTTATGGGATGTAAATGTTTCTTAATCTCAAATGAAACTACTCCGGTCGTCAATTAAAGAAAGTGAATCATTGGGTGGATTAAGATCATAACAATATTTGAATATGTGGTCACCGTGACTCAGTGCTGTACGAGCGGCATCACCTCTCGTCGGGAAATGACAAGCATCCGGGAGTATAGTCTGTCATGAAAGAGCTTCGCAATTGGCCGTTCGGAGTCGCCAATAAATTGTAGGTCCCTTCCATTCGTGCAAATCATTTAACACGCACAACATGAATGGTTCGGAGAAGCTAGGCCATGACTTATCCCGAGCTGTCGCGAATCACCTTATCCAAATTAGTTTGCATAGCACTTTAGCTTACCGTAACTCATAGAAAAACGAAACATACCGGATGAGCTATAAGTACTTACTTACTTAAGGTGGCGCTACAGACCGGCGTGGTCCTGGGCCTCAACCAACAAGTCTCTCCAGCCAGCTCGATCTTTAGCCAGCTGCCTCCAGTTTCGGACGCCAAGTTGGTTGAGGTCACCTTCCACTTGCGTGCGCCACCTGAGTCGCGGTCTTCCTCTACTGCGCTGACCCTCGGGTGTGGATTCGAAGATTTTCCGAGCTGGAGCATTGGTGTCCATCCGCTCTACATGACCCAGCCACCTCAGTCGTTGGACCTTCACTCTTCTGGCTAAGTCGATGTCGCTGTACAGCCCGTACAGTTCGTCTTTGTATCTCCTCCTCCACTCCCCGTCTATGCAGACGGGACCAAAAATCACCCGAAGAATTTTCCTCTCGGAACAGCCAAGAGCAACCTCATCCGCTTTAGACAGAGTCCATGCCTCTGCGCCGTAGAGGACGTAGATTAAGGACTTATAGAGGGTCACCTTAGTTGTTCGAGAGAGGGCTTTGCTACTCAATTGCCTTCTTAGCCCAAAGAAACAGCGATTGGCAAGAGTTATTCTTCGTTTAATCTCAGCGCCGATGTCATTGTCTGAATTTATAGTGGAGCCTAGGTAGACAAAGTCCTTAACTACCTCAAAGTTGTAGCTGTCTATAGTGACGTTCTGTCCGAGACGTCGGTGTTGGGAGTCCTTTCTTGTTGACAGCATATACTTCGTCTTGCCCTCATTGACCGCTAAACCCATTTTCGCCGCCTCCGTCTCGATACTCACAAACGCACCAGTGACATCACGCTGCGTTCTTCCGATTATGTCAATGTCATCGGCGTATCCGAGTAATTGGACGGACTTTTGAAAGATTGTGCCTCTGGTGTTGGCGCGTGAGTTTTGCACAACTCTTTCAAGAACGATGTTGAAGAAGTCGCATGATAGCGCGTCGCCTTGTCTAAATCCTTTTCTGACATCAAAGGTCTCGGTGAGGTCTTGACCGACCTTGATGGAGCAGCGTGCATTTTCCATCGTCATCCTGCACAACCGGACGAGTTTGGCAGGGATGCCAAAACTAGACATGGCTCTGTATAGCTCGTCTCTATAGATGCTGTCATACGCGGCCTTAAAATCGATGAGGAGGTGGTGGGTATCGATTTGAAGTTCCTGGGTTTTTTCCAAGATCTGCCGCAGTGTGAATATTTGGTCGATGAGCTATAAGTAGTTGTTCCAAACACAATTCATCTAGCGAACAAGGAGTCAAGTTCAATCTGCTTATTTCACACTTAACGCCAGTTTTTAGTGCAGATCTCTTTTGGAATACAATTTTAACCAATCAAACCAGAAGACTTATGATATATGTCTGCTGTATAACACTGTTACTGCTTTAGTCTCTCACAGAATTTAGTCGGAACTCAGAAAGGAGAAGACATATTTCCACTTGTAATAAGAAATGTGGCTTTTAACGCTGAAAGCTTTGTAAAAATCTACAAAAAAAATAAAAACGTTTATAAACATTTTTACATTCGGACTCCATTGCCAGGTATACTTCTTTATCCATAACTGAACAAATTCTCCATAATTTACTTGAACTCTTAAATTAACCGGACAAAAATATTACCTGAGACAACATCGACTTAAAATGTCTTATCTATCGCCCTCATATTACAGGAAACAACAGGGCATCACAAGTGCGATTTGCAGCAGCTAACGATGACCACTATTGAAGATGTAATTAGGTACATGTTTGACTATAATTTGAGACAAGAGACCCAAACCTCTGCATGGGTTATATTATCTCAACATAATCTTAACAAACACAAGCTCACGCTGTTATTCACTGTTAGCAATTGATTTGGTCAACGAAGGATCAAGATCAGGATCGTCTTTCCAACTTAAATCGGATTTTCACAGAAAATCACCAAAAATAAAATTTATTACTTGAGCCCCTACTTATGACACAGAAAACATCTTCTACGGACGAGAGTCTTTGGTACTTATTTCGTGGAAATGTTCCCAATCTTAATTTCCGTCTTTTTAATTTGCCATAATTATCCTAAAATGTTCATTTACATATTTTTTAAAATAGTTTTCACAAGTCGGTGAGCATCGTTGTGATCACAGGGTTTTTATTTATTTCAGATCGATCCAAGAACAAAGGTGTTTTGGTCGGAAATGCATGGACGAATTCGGAACCGGATAATTACAGATTTTCAATGCAAGTAAGTGTTCCAATTAAACTAATAAATTATCAAAATAAGGCGGATCTAATATCGTAGAGGAAAATTCGTTCAACGAACAGACAGGATTGTAAATTTATTGTGGCGACGGTCATCGGAAGACAGTGGTAGGTGTAGCCACTTGAAAGAGAAACTGCGATAAGTAGGCTAGTTCTTCCCATCCTACCGTTTTGTATTGATCTTTTAGAAAAAACCGATTTAATTAGGTGATTTCCTTTCAATTTTCTTTTTCGTGAATTTCTCTCAATGAAATATGTTTTCATTTCACTTTTTAATGCAGTCTTTGGAAAAAGGAACGTAAAAAGGAAAAATGCATAAAACATTGTGGCTCATCTTTTTCATCGATTGTACATAAGTGCAAAAGTCGTGAAATAGCGATCGACTCCACAAGGTTGTCAAAGCTTGATAATATCCTGGCAGATCTGTTGCTGAATGTTCGATCTTAAACTCAGAGTACATACTCGATAAAATTGAGGTTTTGAAGACCAAGCAACCAATTCTAATCTTTTTTCCCTAGAAGAGAGAGTGTGACGCGTGCAGCAAGCTCCTAGACATTGTTTCCTGTTGGACATACCTGGTACAATAGAGAGCGCGACGAAAGAGTGGTACGGACCTGAGGTTAAGCGGATTTGTGTTAAAGAAGATTGTTTGAAGCAGTGCTGGGGAATCTAGTTAGCAGATGAAACTATTATACATCGGCAAAAGCATTACATCTCGCAAGGAACTGAAGGGTAATCAATTTCAGACGTTCTTGGTAGGGTGGTAGATTAGAGCGGTCAAAAAAGGGAAAATCATGTAGAGTGAAACGGGCGAATGTCCTCTGGGCAGCAACAATTCTTTGAGAGTGTGTGGTTGATTGAGTTGACAGGGAATCGCGAATTGAGTTTATAGGGAATGCGGTTAAAGGAGTAGATGACATCACATTTACTGATATTGAGCTTTAAGAAATTATTGCAACACCAAAGTGAGAACCATTTTAAGTCGTCTTGGAGAAAACGAAAATCTGTTGGGTATGATATCTGTTTGAAGATTTTCAAGTCGTCTGCGTACATATATGGATAAATCTGAATTTTTTAAGATGACTACCTAGGGAAACTTCGGAATTAATGGGTTTGGACACAACAAATCTAAAATGAGCTCAAATCCGACGTTCCTCCAGCAACGATTTAATCCACGGTTAATGTATAGAGTTTTTTAAATAAGGACATAACAATTTTTTTATTTTAATAAAACACAGAATAATCGAGATATCGACCTGAAATTTATTCCAATTGTAGTACACATGTTAAATTTAATTATGGAACTCGATCTCGTTCATATGACTACCGCGAACATTGACAGATCATAAAAAAAGTTTAAGGATGCTTTTGTCTTAAAATTGAATTGTCTGAAAACTGAGGAATGTTTGGATCTTAAATTTCGACGGCTGCTGATCCATCTTATGGTTGGATGTTGCCTAAAATGAAAAGGAATGGAAACCGTTTTCTCATATAGCCAAACTGCTCTGTCTTGTGAAGCTAAGAAATTACTCAAGCTAGATGCAAAGGCATATTCTACGATTATGTCAAGTGCACTTGGAAGCAAGCAAGATTGAACTTCCTGCTTCCATTGTGTTCCCCTTTAAGTTGTAGTCCTCGCTTCAACCTTGAGTTCTACATATGTAGATGGCTGGTCCTTCGTCAAGCCATCCTGTACTCCTAATAAAATGGAGTATGTTCATCAATAGTACTTCTGTTAAATTTCCTCGTTCTCCAAATAGCCTGGGTCGAAGTCGACGGTTTCAGAGATATCGACACTCACACAATAAAGCTACGTTCAGACAATTGTAAGATCTTACAATATTGTCAGGTCTTCCAATGAAAAAAATTGTCCCAAATGTCTTACAATCGTGTGAACTGATAATTTTGCGTTGGAAGGTAATTTGTCATTGTCAGCTCATCGGCAGCTAATTGTCAGCACATTGGAAGACCTTACAATATTGTAAGATCTTACAATCGTCTCAACGTAGCTTAAGTGCCGAATGGTTGCTATTTTTTCCGCATGCGGAAAGCTAGTACATTAGTCCCAGGAATTAGGGGCCAAGGTGCCTATGGCGCTGTGTCCTATCAGTACACCTTTTAGGATGCAAGTTTCTTTTTTATTCATTGGCAAGAGACAGTTTGTTCTGCTTTAGTTAATTCGCTCCCATAATGCAGTCACTTCTAGCGGACGAAGAGGTGCTTATTAGTTCTGTCATCTCTTGGCCTATGTTACCTTTCAGTATACCGATAGGGATGTCTTTGAATGTGTGAGCACTTTCTCTTCCTAAAGCGTATCCTTGCCGAGCCGGTGTGTCTGCTTTTTCGTTACCTCGTTATCACAGTGTTCGGGAACAAAGCAGATGCTTATTTCGCTTCGTAGATGTCGCCTATTTTTTTCGAAATCCGATCCAAACCAATTTATTTCGATTTTTCTTAAAAGCTGCACTTCAATTGGGGAAAAAAAGGACGAAGACAAACTGCCAGGCCTGCTTAAAAGAGAAACGCTGGGATGAAAACTGAATTTGTTCCCAAAACCTGAAAACATATCTGATGAATTGTTTAGAAGCTAAGACGCTTGGTATGCCATTGCTGAAACATGAAGGGCAATATGAACAGAGGGCACGGCTTGGAAAAGGAGCGAAAGGATTTCAACAGGGCTTATATAAGTTAAGAAAGCAGTCCTGACTTAAACTATCATAAAACTAGCTGATACCCGTGACTACGTCCGCGTGGAACCCTATGTCCTTTTCCGGGTTTCAAGACATTGATGAGTAATCATAGACTTTCGATTCCACACATTAACTTTGCAAGACCTCCCTGTAAAGAACATTCCTGGTTTTTCTTTCTGGATCGAGGATGACCAGGCTATCAGGTCAACTAACTCTGAACCAAGGGACAAACAGTCACTCCTCAGAACCACATTATCCACTTCTTCAGCAGAAAATTATTGATGCTGTTGACTGAGTCGTGTATTTTAGTGAAAATAGCTCTTTCGCTCACTCATGAAACGCAACCCTCTCCAGCTTGATGAATGATTACTTTATATTCTGTCAGAAAATCCAATCAGATCTTCCGTAACATCGCAAGGGTTACATTCTTCTTTACTCTTTCCATCACCAATATTAAGAAATAAGTTAGAAAACTCCTCTTCCCTTAAGTCACGTCGAAGATGGACACGCATGTATGTTAACTCCCAAGGAGAGGACTTCGATATTAGGCTATCAGATTGATGACTTGAGACAGGCCTTCACTTCATTTGCCCTTTGGTACAACAGGCTTGGTCTGTCTGAAGCCATCAGCCAAAAGCACTATCGGAGCATCCTATTTCGATACTCAATACCCAGCAATGGTACACTCATTCCACCCTATAACTTTGGCTTCTCGAAGCACCTGAGCCAAGCCACTCTGCTTAGAGTTGTTACAATGTGTAGACTCAGAATGACTTAGGTTGAGATGCTTTGAGAAGGTAGAATGACCTCTGTGCAAAGTATCAGCTTTCTAGGGATTTCAGGCTGGGCGTTGATGAGTCAGTGAGTGAGTCAGGACTTTTCTTCTTTATTGAAAAGATGTGCCTTAGGCATAAGTTTATATTGTCTCTTCTTCTAAGGGGACAGAATGGATTTGTGTTGCATTTTTTTGTACAGGGTTTTTCAATAAGAGCGCTACAAAAGTTTTTTTAAATAAAACAAAAACGGTTTTGGATATCAATGAAATTCTTTATTCCTGTGAAAGTACGTTCGATGCCATTATGTATGGAACTCGATTTCTTTTGCATGACCACCACGGGCACGCTTGCAGAAGTCCAGACGCTGAACCCAATTTTTGACGGTTTTCAAGCATAAATCGGCCGATACTGCTGCAATTTCACGTTCGATATTCGTACGAAGTTCATCAATCGTCGCTGGCTTGTTGGCATAGACCATAGACTTGACGTAGCCCCACAGGAAATAGTCTAACGGTGTCAAATCGCACGACCGAGGCGGCCAAGCGACTGGACCATTTCGTGAGATAACACGTTCTCCAAACTTGGTTTCCAATAAATTGATTGTGACATTCGCTGTGTGGCTTGTGGCGCCGTCCTGTTGGACCCACATGTCCTCCAAGTCCATATCATCCAATTGGGGCCAAAAATATTCGGTTATCATTGAACGGTAGCGATCCCCATTCACAGTAACGTGCCGGTCTTGATCATCACGGAAGAAGTACAGCCCAATGACGCCGCCGGCCCATAAACCACACCAAACCGTAATTTTTTCGGGATGCAATGATGACTCATGGAGTACGTGTGGATTGCTGCCTGACCAATACCGCATATTTTGTTCATTGACGAAGCCATCCAGCCAGAAATTATGACGACCATAAATTGGACGTAGCGCTCTTAACGTTGAGGCCACTGACTCCGAATTTCGGTAGTAAATTTTAATAATTTCGACTCATTGTTGGCTCGTATATCTTTCCAAATGGCAAACCTTACTGAAGAGAAATGTCAAAAAACCGCAAGAAAAATATGGCGTCGTTTGCTGTCCCTGTCGCTCTACTTTTGTAGCGTCCCTATTGAAAAACCCTTTACATGCAGAGTCATGGTCTGATTCAGAAGAAATCCAAAGAAAAATTATGAACTAGCAGACCCGTGCTCGCGTTGCTTCGTAAAGTTTGTATACAGTTTTGGGTGAAAACTTTCGCCATATTGAGTTTATGATTAAGTCACATACGCTCTATTTTTTCTCTGATTTTAAGCTATTGTCTGCCAAATTTCACCGAAATTGGTTCATTAATTTTCGAGAATGCCTCTTACACAGAAACAAACTTTCTCTCTTTATAAAGTTAGTATAGATTTTCAAGTTTTTAAGCATCTACAATACGAATAGGTAGATATGTGCAGAGAGAAAGAAACAGTAATTGATTCCTACGTAGGTGGTATAGCTTAGTTCCCTTTGGCTGAAGGTCCTTTCAGCCCGTCATAATCTCTTCATTATTTAAAATGAATTTCACATATTTTGTCTTAAGTAAGCCATCAACCTAATCAGTACAATTTCCTCAAATTTAATGCATTTTGCTGGCTCAACCTCGTGTTCCATGTCATAAGAAACACTGACCATTCATTCAACTAAGTAACCTTACACTTACTTCCACTTCCACTTCCATTTCCACTATCCGCCTCTTCATTTAATTATACGATTTCACAGACCTCTACCAAAACTGAACAGGATATTCTCGAAAAAATTATAATTGAGATGTTTCCTGCCAGATTACAATTTCACAAATTTTACCCCAAATCCACATTTGTAGTGATTTGCCATCAAAAAGGGAACTATCGCCTACACAAACCGAACCAAAGTGTCATGTTCGACGCTTTCTACAGAGGTATCTGAATGTAGTATATTTCACGCACCTCAAAAACGTCTCAAATTTAATAGATTTTTCACCAAGAGAAAAAAAGGTGTCCTTTCTTTGCACTTCCTTCGAGCGAAGGCGGGCGAAATGCTGTGTGAAATTTCTTTAATTATTCGTATCCCTCACGCGCGGGAGGATCAAACCACCGACGACTGTGTCAAAGTTTGAAATGGCATTAAATTGGATTCGAAAATCAATTAGCAGCGGTTTCAATCTCTACCGCACATTTCACAATTCCGCGTGATAATCGACCACCGTCTATCCGCAGTCACGTGCGGTCCGATACACCCGCTCAACCAGGCATGCATAACAAGCAATTTCAAATGAACTAGGTACATACTTTTTGAAAATTTTCCTTTCCGCCTCAAAGGAAGTTGTAAAAAGATTAAAAGAAAAAAATAAAGAAATCTCTTGAGAGCTATGATCTAAGAATCTGATATCAAACATTTTTTATATTAACATGATCGTGTGCCGTATCCGCTGAGTCAGCGCCATGGAATCCGCTAAGTGTTTCGATTTGTTCGAATAAACTTATCCACGTGTTCACTGTCAAACAAAAAATAAATAAAATGAAATCCATTCATTGTCCATAAATTTTTAGGAAAAGTGATTTATTCATGATTTTGATGGGTAATCAGGCGGTCATGGTCCGTGCCTCGGATCAACGTTATCATTGCGTGTCACTTAATTCGAAAACTGATGTCTGGACAGGAATTATTTGTTGAATCGATGTAGAGGGGTAGATGTACCCTCTAGGCTCCCTCGGTTTTGATCGTAGTGAAGATAAGATATTTGGACTAAACATTTTTAGGATGTCATGCCAGGCAAAAAGAGAATGGATACATTGATGATGGTGACACAAAATAATGTAAGATCTTCATTAAAGCCGATAAATAGTTTAATTTAAAGGGTCCACATTCATAAATGGGTGTTTAATCGTTATTCATCGTACACTTAGCTAGAGAAAAGCTCATCTTAAAGTCTTAATGGGTTTTAAAAAAATATGAAAGCTTTTCCTTGACTAAGTTCCATGCAGATTCGTACATATATTTACCATGACGGCGTCAAATCAGAACAGTGACTCGGGATACAAATGAAGTTACAATTCAATAAAAAAAAAAAAACTTGGTCGCTTAACATGATTATTTTATCTTCTATTCAGGCTTCTACATATCAACCAGAAAATATACATATAACGCACTGATAATCATTTCAGAAAATTAAAGTCTTCTACCTACTAAGATCTTTATTGACGTAGGTAGCACGAGATGAACCCGGGATAAAAAAAAAATCTCCAGTAAGCCCGGACTTTTTCGAAAACCCGCAATTTATCCAAATTCTTCCTGGCGATACAGGAAGCCTACAGACTACTTAAAACGATCCATTACCCAAGCATAAAATTGCTGCCTTAGGCTGCGATTATGTAGCAAGTGGGTGATACGAGCGCGAGCTCGCTCTTACTTGAACTGTAAGCTGCTCGATTAGAATTGAGTTAATTGAAACTTCAGCTCTTGTTTGTTCCAGTAAAGTGCACAACGTGTCGCTATTTTTAATTATTTTTGAAAAAGGAAGTTTGCTATTATTACTAGCTATTACGCGCTAACTACATAACCACAGCCTTAATGGATAGTCAAGCCGCAATCAAAGCCATTGACTTGGTTTCTTTATCTTCCAAGACAGTAGAAAAATGTTAAAACTAGAGTAGGCGGCCGATTCAAAGTCACGCTTCTGTGGGCCCCAGAGCCCGGGTTATTGAAAGATTGCCAGGAATTACCACTCTGAAGAATTAGCCTGGCAAAATTCAATCTTTGATAGCGGGATAAGTGGATATTCAAAGAAACGCTGTCAAGGGCAATATATATTCACACTTACTATCGCTGCATAATATCCTGGCGAGGACAAAAGGGTCCCTTAATAGAACATGCACAGATGTTTCCAGAACTCTAGCAATAAGAGCTGTTCATTGACCCACTGGGAAACATGCAACAAAGCTTGGTATGCCCGTAGGAAAGATGTTAACGAAAAAAGAAACTCTCAACTCTCATTCACTGATTCTGGCTTCCTGCTCTAGCTAGAGCCATAAAATACGCACAAAACTCACACAAACATTAAGTCACATGAGTTATGGAATTAAATTGGGGCCTTAGCGTCAATTAGATTCCTTGAGCATCTACTTCTTCCTGGCTACCTACATACATACCTCAACGCAGTCCTCAGCTGCATGACTCTCTCCAGTGCCGCATTCCAAATTAGTTGATTAGTTGCGCGCTTTACCTTAGGCGAAGTGCATGAAAGACTGGAGGGTTGCACACACTTAAACGAACTAGCAACTTATGTCTCCCACGGTACTTACAACAAGAGACCCCAAATGTCGCTTGGCACGTCATATTGGAACAAACTCCAATCAAATAAAAGCCGGATATATCATTTATTCAAACGATTGCGGTCTAAATTCCTTAATTGTAGGTCCTTTCCATTCGCGAGAAGCTAGGCCGTGGCTCATCGCGAGCTGTCGCGTCAGCGGCATCGATAGAAGATCCATATTGTGTTATGTGCCTTAAAAGCGAGGAAACCTATCTTAACATTTTTTAGAGTGCCCAGCCCAATTTCTTTCCGCAGTGAAGTTGTCTTGGTAGAAAACCTTACGGCCATATGTCTAGAAAATATGCTTATCTTTCTTAGTGACTCTGGAGTAAGAAGAATACTCAAGACGCTATAAAGGATGATAAAAAAAAGATTGAAAAGAAAGCACACTGCCAGAGCTTAGAAAACCATTTTTAACGCATCACTTCATTTCTGCGGATTAAGGAGTCAAACGAGTACTAGTACGAGTACCACCGAACAAGCTAAGAAGAAGGTTCCCCAAAATGTCCTAGGACCTAAGATTTAAATAATTTGGTAGCTATTTTGACCCCAAAGCGTCGAACGAACCATTGGTTGACAAAGATTTTCTTCGAAGCGCAAATGAAATATTCCTGGTGAAGAAGAAAAGGATTAGCACGGATACAATTTCCCTGATAAAGATCCAGTTTTGTCGAAGAGCGTCAATAATAAGCAAATCTGTTGAAAGTGGATACAATAGTAATATTCTGTTATCCATGCTCATTTCTTATCGAACTTCTGGAAAAATTCCACCCTAATGAGGTTCGGCAGGCGGAGGTTTCGGAAGAACGTCTTGACTGGTTGAAGACATTGGTATGAGCTAAAGCCAGAAAAGGCTGGTAAAGTGTATGTCAGTTCATACATATGTATGGTCGCTCTGTGCCATGGGTTAACATTGTTATTCTACAAATTGTATCACCAGCAGACGAAACATTCTTAGAAGAGATTCACAGAAATATTAATTCTTTTGAGAGATTGATTAGCCTCCCCCAAAGTTATCAAAACTCGGAATTAAGAAATCGAACTTTTACGACATCAACGAACAAAATGAAACCGCAAACACAAAAATTGCCATCGAAAAATCTCAACACTTTGTTTCTGTGAATTTCTCAAAACCCAGTGCTCACAAAGCGTGAGATATGCCTTTGGTCTGCGCTACATTTGCCGACACCACCGCCGCCCGCTCAGTCAGTGGGTAGTTCAAAGAAACCTTTCGGCATACGATCGGTCAGTGGTCTTTTGGATGACAATGACAAGAATTAAGGTTCTAATGATACCGACTGGTGACCACAAAAAAGTGAACGAAAAGAAAGAAATGATATTTTGCACAGGTCCTTAAATGGTGATAATCGATTACTCTATATATTTCTTTTTCTTATTTTCCCTTGATCGGCATGAAAAGGCGGTCAACGATGTGCATTTAAACGTGAAATTGCTGCAGAGTGCTTCGGAGCAGGACAGTTTACTATTGTAACACATACCAGAGGAATAAAAAAAACAAGCAACGCTACAGTAGGAGTAAAACGATAGCATCCCGGTGACACTGACAATGATACATCTTCTTTGTGGGACGTAATAACATTACGCAAAGATGAAATCGATCCTTTATGCTAAGTCGGAGCTCTGTCGGAGTGGATTTTATTTGCTTTTCTTATTTGGATTTTTTGATTTTTGAAAAGAAAAAGATCATTCGGGTGAAAAGCGGTTTGCCACGGTGACGCCCCCCAAGAGTCCACAAAGGCGAGTATCTTTTGCTTGTAAATAGTGAAATGGAGGTGTTGTCCAATAGGCGGTCATATAAGTTTGACAAATACAGCGGAGGAATCGATGTTGTGTTTATTACAGGCGAGAATAAATCACAATTGATGTGTCTTTGCATGCCGCCTTTTTCTCAATCAAAATGTTGACACATGGGACTTGGCAGTTGAACATACTCCTCATTGGGGTAGCAGGACAGAGGGATATTCCAGGGAACTCAGAGGCCGATGAGCTCGCAAAACAATGCAGAAGCTCCCTGATAAAGAATGCCTCGAAGTGCCACTAGCTACAAAGCTGGATGATACTAACCAAACAAAATGACAACAGCAGCCAAACTAGCAGAGAGATTTGGCCTGCAATATCCAAAAAACGCTCCAAGAGAACAATTTCGTGGAGGCATGTCGAAGTTAACAGGAAACTGCTTTATAGGCATAATTACCTTTCGCCTGGGCCTTAGCGCGGATGATTTCTGCAGAAGTTGTAAATACAAAACAGAGGAAAAATCAATTCTCCATGTTCTCTGTACCTGTCCAGTGCTCTCTCGTAAAAGACGTAACCATTTTAGTGTCTTCTTTTTTGACAATCTTGGCGACCTAGCACAGCAAGATGTTCCCGACGTTTTCTAGTTCGATTTCTCACTGCTTCGACGATTAGGGAGGAAAAATGCTCCTTGATCCCGAGGTATCACAATAGGCCTATCACTAGTCTAAGTACGTCGGGGATTATATATACGCCGACAGCTGTTCTAACCTAACCTAACTTTCTAAGGAAAGAGAGGCTCATGGATTTATTTAGGAAAAGATTTTTTTTGTCAACAAGACGATCCTTCATCTCCGTTGTACCTGTTCTGCGCTCTCTTGCAAAAGACGCAACTATCGCAGTATCATTTTTGACCATCTTGACGATCTTGCACAAGAAGATGTCGGAAACCGAGTTGGCTTTATTAAAATCTCCCACTGGTTCAACGATAAGGAAGGCATCCATTGCGAGGCCTCCTAGATCCTGAGGAATCACAATGGACCTACTACTGATCTAACTACGTCGACTATGCGACAGGCTCTCTAATTCAACTTAGTCTTATCTGTGCCTACAACTATTCATATCACTATCCAACACAGATGAAATTTTTGTGTAATTTTATCGTTTGGGTACTCGGATCCTTTGAAAGCACAAAACCGATCTGCAACGAACAGTAAGTAACAGGAACATAACTTCTGCGTTGAAACAGAAGACATATCAGAAAGACAGTCGCTTTTATGACAAGTGGGCATCACGGCTTCAGGTCGGAAAAGTCCATCACCGACCAAATATTGACACTGCGGCAGATCTTGCAGATCTTGCAGAAAATCCAGGAGCCTTAAATCGAAATCCATCACCTTTTCGTCGATTTTGAGGCCGCGTATGACAGCACAGTATAAAGACGAGTTATACAGACCCATGTATAGTTTTGGCATCCTGCCAATACTCGTCCAATTGGGCAGGATGACGATGGCGAATGCACCCTGCTCCATCAAGGTCGGTCAAAACCTCATCGGGACCTTTGAGTTAAAAAAAGGATTACGGCATGACGACGTGCTGTTCTTCAACATCGTTCTTGAAAGAGTTGTGCAAAGCTCACGCGCCAACACCAGAGGCACAATTTTTAAAAGTCAGTCCAATTATTAATATTGAGATAATCGGAGCAACGCAGCGTAATGTCATATGCGCGTTAGTCGGTATTGAGATGGAGGCGATGAAGATGGCCTCTGTTAAAAGCGAATGAAGTTGCTCTTGGCCGTTTGGACAGGAAAATTCTTCGGCTGATTTTCGGTCCCGTTTGCAGAGACGGTGAATGGAGAAGGAGATAAAACGACGAACTGTAAGGGCTGTTCAGTGACATCGACTTAATCAGAAGAGTGAAGGTCGACTGAGTCATATAGAATGGATGGACACCAATGCTCCTGTCTGAAAAATCTTCGAATCCACACCTGAGGGACTGCGCAGTAGAGGAAGACCGCGACTCAGGTGGCGCACGCAAATGGAAGGGGACGCTAACCATCTTGGCGTGCGAAATTGGAGGCAACTGGCTAAAGATCGAGCTGGCTAAACACGCTTGTTAGATGAGCCCCAGGTCCTCCCCGGACTGTAACGCCGCCTTAAGTAAGTAAGTAAGGTATCACGACTGTGCTTTAATCACAAGGAAATCTCAGTAGGCCCACTAATTTTTACCTCAGGTTAGGTTAGGTTAGCAGGCCGATGAAGATGATCAAACCCTCTTGATCTCACTTAGGTCCATGTTGACGTGTTGTGGTACCCATGTGTTTTACTACCTACTTCCCACTGCGTGATTCTATATACCTGATGACAGTCACATTGCTGTTTTACCTCAGCTACAAGTCCAAAATTGAGAGCGTCACCGACACTAAAAGCTGAATTTGACTACAAAGGGTCTAGTTTGATGGTGAGATTATGGTTTCGGACACTGGGTGGTAACGAAAAGACAAGAAAGTCCACCCACTGAGCATCATTCAGACGTCAGTGCGTACAAAAATGTATTCTCCACATCCGGTCGGAATAGCAAAATATTGCAAAAATTTCTATTAGATACGTTTGCCCTAATCTCCTCATTCTTTAAGTCAGCCAGAGGTAGAAAACCAACATTCTAGCTTAAGCAATTCAATCGCAAGGCACGTGTTTCCTATTCTTTCTCTTATTTCAATCCCTTCGAGTCTCTCACACTAATCCCATTCGATGCACCAATATAAACGTCAAAAATGCATTTATAAACAATAATGAAGAATTCAAACAAAAAAGTCGATCAAAAACATTGAAAAATCTCACGAATAAATCCCATTTTTTAAGGATCTGCACACGTGTGTGGGCCTCAGATTTAAAGATCACGAACGGGTCCTGCATCCTTAGCTATTGCGCAACCTGTGCATTGGATTTTTCTCCTCATTCAGCTCAATTGATTCCGAACAAAAAAAAATTAAATAAAGGATATTAGAAAATAGATGAAGGACCACCTAGGATAAACGATCTACATTCTACCTATGTTCCACTGTCCGGGAAGCGGCATTCGATAATTTATTCACGTGTGGATACAAATATGTGCTCTGGTATGTAAGGTGATTAACATATCACTGCCGGCGCAAGTGACCTGGACTCACGCCTTTATAATTGGAATGAAGGATCCTTTTCAAAGAGATTCTCCTTTAAATGGTGATTTGATTTTATTTTTCGGGTAAACTTCTCTCATCTCGGTAGCGTATGCTGCTTGACGCCCTTTTGTCTCGCCGCTGCAACAGTAGGAGAGCTATTCTGCCTAAAAAAAATTAAAAAGGGCATCAACATGCCATGCCGCATTTTTTGATTAACAAGGCTATTCGGGGCTAAATTCCAAAGAGAAATCAAAAATCTTATATAATTGACTTGCGGAGTGGAGGTATCTGCGTTGGACTATCGCCCGATTCTCATTCCATTTGCTTCGGTAGCTTTGAAATCAATTCCCCTCGCGAAACCGATATCCAACGAATTGGATCGCGCCATATGCAAATAATGATCAATGCACTGCCGATGCCGGCCAGTGGTAGCAACGGTTGCGGCACAATGCATCGTAAAGTTGAGCATTGTCAGGAATTATTGGTATGTCGCCACCATTCGAGACAGTTTCTGGCAATTGCACTAATTCGTGAGAATGCTTCACTTAGGGAGTTTCAGTTCCAATGAAGTTGTGGATGGTGTATGTAGACGACGCATTTCCGAAAACAATTTTTCAAATAATCTGATGATCCAAATATTGTGTGTGAATATTTTCAAGGGAACTGTGGTAGGAGCAGTAAGTTGTGTTTCACGTGGTTGCTCATTACAGTCTGATTAAGTGTGGAATACAATTGGGGAATCACAAGTTGTGTACGATGTATGAAAGGTAGAATCATTTTTTTTTTTTTTTTTTAGGACGAGGATAAAACTTTCAAATGTGCTCGAGTGATTTACATACTGAGACTACTCTTGCAAAAAACAATTTAATGAAATTTTCTGGATCACTCCTATTAAGCAAAGTCTGAATTTGAATTTTCAACGTTTGTCTATTAGATCACGGTTCTGTATGTGGTCTAAGGAAACTATGCCTCGGGAGAACGACGTACCATTTTCTAGACGAAATAATATGAGTTAGGGGCACAAATTTTAGAATGTAACATGTAAAAATTGAGGGTCAAAGAAAATACCTACTTCCAACGACCCTTTCATTTGAAATTCAACAGATCTTATGTAGCTCTTGGATTTAAAGAAGACGGAGATACTTTTATCCACAAACCGGAAAAATCTAGGCAGGCATGCACTTAGACTGGGGGTCCCCTCCAACGATTTCTGCAGAAGCTGTAGGGACGAGGAGGAAGAGGAAACCAGGACCCACCTTCTGTGTACATGTCCTGCTCTTGCGACGCTAAGAAGAAGAACCCTCGGGGAATACTTCTATGATGATCTTAATGATCTAGCTGAACTCGAAAACCAGAAGATAATAAACTTCATCTCTGGGACGAAATGTTTCAAATTTTAGGCTTAACACCGCTACGGTTGCCCACCTTCATTGTACTCATGCTACATATTCTGGTTTCGTTGTGGTATTACAATGGGCCAATCTGGTCTAGGCGTGTCCCTACCTGAGCGGGAACAGCCACCTAACCCAACCTAACCTAACCTATGTAGCTCAGTGTTGTGTTGCACAAGGTCACAGGTCACAGTTTTACCCATTGATATCTCATTAAGTTATCGCTTGCGGGGTATTCCTAGCCTCAATGTTACTGTTTGTGACTCCAGAGCATTGATGGCTGCCTTGCTGTCAGCAGTAATGATTTGAGCTGTATGTCACTACCTTTGTTTAGCTTTGCTGTCAGTCATCACACAGCTTCAGCTTTGATCTGGCAACTTCCATGAGACTCATTTAGCTAGCAGGGGTTATTATAGACCAGTAGGTTGGATTGAGTGAGGTTGAAGTGGCTGTGAGCTAAAGCCACCACACTTGGAACAATGGTTGGTCTTTTCCCTTTCCTACTCGTTAAACTTGGTGCTTCTCATGAAACGGAGGAGACTTCTAACATCCTTTTTGGTCAGATCGTTGTAAAAAAAGACACCAAAATTGGTTTTTCTCCCGTCGGGGAGAACTGGGCGATGTTACAATGTTTGTAAAGCTACCAGAGCATTGATGCTATGCATAAGCCTGACAAGTAAAACATGAGGTCTTAGGCCGAAGGCAGTGTCTATCGAAGTACACCTGATGATAAAAAGTATACTCATGCGAGTGTAACCAAGGGGTAGGGTTGGCTAATCTGGAAAACACTCAGAAAGGCATAGAAATCTTAGGAGTTTCCTCAAATTAGCCGTTTGAAGGTCCTCCAGCCCATGGAAGAAGCTGCTACCACTATGCAATCTTCTGGTGGCTAGTGTAGTGGCGGACATTCACATAGCAGCTGTTAGACGGATTCTATTTTCTCTTCGTCCCAGCAGCTTCTACAGTAGTCAGTGAAGGGTAATCCAAGACGCTCAGCATGGATTCATATTCCGCCCTGTAAGGATACCGCAGACAATTCGTATATTCCGTCGACTAAGTTGTACGAGATTTTTGGAATTCTTCTTATCGAAAGCTGGCCATACTGATCTGGATACTGCACATGTGTCCATGTGACACCCTTGCGTTTTAACCCTGATCATGGTTTCCTCATGTATTTCCCTGTAAAGAGTGCCAACGTGTGTCCTTGCAACCGGAAGAGTGTATTGCATATGCTAGTTCTGTACCCTTCCTTGCATCTTTGTAGTCCTGTACCCAGCATAGGGTCATCTTATTGGTCATGGTCGCATCAACTACTGATTCACGGCCCCCACACACATACCTAATAGCAGCCTTAAAAGAAAACTTAGACCTTATGGCTCTATACATCAGTTTCTGGGTGATAAGGCAATCGCAAGAATCTTTTAAGGGGGAATAGTAATGCATCGGGCTAAAGAAGCGTGACTCTCTCCGCAATGACTTCAAAATTGGTTTGGAAATGCCTTAACAAAATCAACGAACTGAACAAATATAATAAAGTCAAACTATGGTGGTTATTAGGCCATGTGGTTACTTTAGAAAACAAAGAAGCCGACAAATTGGCAAGAACATGAGCAGAAACCCTTATAGGTCCGAATAATAAAACGGGCTGTGAGAACATACCATCCGATAGGAGCTTAGGAATTGGGAGGAATTCAAAAGAAATATTCTGTGAAGAGAGCATAATAGGCTGAGGCAGTCCAAGATAATTCTCTGGAACTTCCACCAGTAGACGTCGAAGACATGCATCGAGCTTTCCAAGGACATGATGTGAACTCTAAAGAGGACAAAAACGTCTATAGATTCTGTAATGAGACTGAGACATTTTTGGTGAATAGCAGTGCATTCACCTTATCACATCAGATTCAGTAATTTGGGCGCACAAATAGAAAAGGAGGACTTCGCTAAACCAAACTCCGTATTTCCCAAGAAAAACTTTTATACCCGAGAAAATCCTAAAACTCTCCACTGGAGAGATCCTCAATTTTATCAACTGACTACATGGGACAAACGATGTTTTAAGTCGCAGTGGCCTCCGCATTTGGCGGATCAGTTCTTTTAAAAACAAAACCAAAACGAACTAAGTTCTCAGCTAGAGAACGTTTGTCGGTAATAAGATGTTAGATGTTAAAAGTTGGGGTGTTTGTATACATTGCGACCTGTAGAGATTCTATTGTGCTTCCCCGAACTCGTATCGGCCGATAAGTCTCGACCTATAGCACCTTCTCCAATCCAGTCACCCTGAGTCATCGGAGTATCTGGATTAGGTCCAACGATGAGAGATTCATTTCAGAGAAAATGTACGCTCCCAAGTATGCTCTTCTTTTGTGGATCAATGCTCCACAGCCCATAAGGAGGTGTGACGGGGTCTCCTTGGCATCACTGCAGAATCTGAAGTTTCCGTTCGCTTCTATTCCCATTTTCCTGAGATGCTCCTAAGTCAATGGTCCGTCAAGAAGTCCGTTCGAATGCAAAGCTGGTTATTTTTGGTGCCTAGGCAAACCTTGCTCCTCCTTCGGTCGTAGTGCCTGAGGAGTTGCTTTGCCTGCCTTAGTCCTGGGAGTGCTTCCCATAGTTTTCTTCTTTTGCACTCTTCCTCTCTTCGCAGTTCCTCTTGGATTCGATGCAGTCCCAGCCTGCAGAATGGCTCGGGCCGAACGAATGGTGTTTCTGACCCTTTCCTTGTCAGTTCATGCGCTGCCTCATCTCCCTCTTCACGCTCTCCGCCTCGACAATAAAGTAGCTATTCTAAAGGTTTCACTATTAGGACAGCTATAACTTATTGTTTTCATCAGCCAATATGATATTTCTATTAAACGCAGAAGAACCTTGCCTTAATTTTGATACGGCGAAATCAAATTAAAAAAAAAACCTAATTAGACAACACCACTCATTATTTCCGTCAAATTAAACCAGCTAAAGTAATTCGTCTTAGGCGAAATTCCTACTCTTTTCTAAGATTTAGGGTAAATTGGGGATAGTCGTCCAACTGATTATACTGTTAATTAAAACTCAACACAAAACTTATCTCTGCATGAAGAAAACCTACTTGTATCTCTTCTGACTCTATTTAAAAAAAAAAAATGAAACAATGTCCTGGGAGAAAAAATTCAGAGAACTCATCAAATGCAAATAATGGTCCTGCCTGTTGTCAAATTAAATTCGTTTCGCTGCATGAAAGTCACTTGTTTTACAACCTTGGTAACATATTGTTCTCGACTTTTCACTGCGACAGGTACTGTAGAAGTACCTGATTAAATCTCGGGGAAACCCGGCTTTGACAAAGTTACATGTGCGTCTGTGTACCTGTTTTAGAAAATTAGGGACAGGTATTACACCAAAAACAATTGCTGCCTATAATTACCAGAAACAACAGTATTCTGAAATCCTTTCTTGCACTTTGCAACCTCGAGCTCTGAGCACATCCCATTGTGTAATGAAATGGCAAGAGGATAAGCACTGCAAGTGAACTGAGCTGTAATTTGTACTGCCTTTTGATTGTACTATCCTGGAACTTTGCGAAATCTTCCTTAGTCAACCGAGAGAGAGAGGGAGAGAAAATCTCAAAATAGAAGTCATAAAACGATCTGGGAGGATTTGCTGTAGACTTATATTTCTGTTCCACATACCTGGTCGAGGATACCTCTTAAAACTCCCATTCATCTAGAGATTCCTTTTGTGCGAAAAAGGATCCTCTCATTGTTCGTGTTTAACACCGATATGTACGTAAATAAATTCGTTTTTTTTTTTTCCTTTGCCACGGAAAAGAAGATGAAAATTCATGTAAAGAAAATCCTGAATAATATCTGAAACTGAGAATCACTCTAAGGAATCGCTCAGACGACGAGGAGTAGGACACGAAGGGATGTCGCAAGAATTATGGTGGAATCTTTTCTTTCTCTCGGACTTTTATAGGATTGATATAATCGAATGAATGGATGGATGAGAGAAAGGAATTCGGATTCCCATTCACATAAGTACACATCGATTTCTGTCAGGATATGACATTTATAATGGAAATTCACAACTGTGTAGCTACGCTCAGATATGACAGTCATGACCGACAAAAGTTGATTGCCACGAGTGACTGAGTCTTTTCTTTGATTTGCTTTGCGGTTTCTCTATGTCATTACATCGTGAATCTTAGATGGCGGGATAAGCGTAAGCGAAAGAGCCCGACAAGAAGAAATCCACAAAGAGTATCAGGACAACGATTGATGAGATATCAAATACCAAAAAGATCGATCTGTAACCGGCTAAAGTAATGAAGCAGTATTCCAAAATGCATACCGTGCCCTGATTGCTAGAATATTCTTTTTTTTAGCCAGTGGAAATGTATGGTAAAGCTGAAGTTTTTCATTTTGATGTGATTTGACTTTTAAGAGACCAAGGACGTGGTCCAGGAGATTATGGAAGGCCGTGACCGTTATTTACTTGCAAAGAAGAACATTCTTTTAATAATTGTGAGCTTGAGGCACCAACATCACTTAGAAGACTTATTTGTCTTTCCAAGTGGAAAACGCCTCACTAATTTTGAGTGTTTCGACAACAGAGGAAATGGGACACTGCTCAATTCTAGACGAAGATCTGATCCAAAACCAACGGTCAACATCCTGTCTATGAAAGACTTTTATACGCCAAACGACACATCGAATTCGTATATAGGAAATATTGCCAATAAAATTAGTAATTAAATTGCAGAATAAACACTGAGAAATCGAAAGCCTTGGATGGCACAGGATCTGTGATATACTTTGAGGACCTAATGATAAGGGAACCTCTTAGTTTGCTGGATTTGTGCAGTGTGTTTCAATCAGAGATTCGACCAGAGCAGCGCTGTTTATTCGTTTATCCTGCTACTGTATCCCACTTTAGGCGCTGAAATCGAATAACATTGAATTTGAAGCGATCCAGAACTGCCGCACAATATTTGAGGTACTATATTCTGTGCCTGATCTTTGTGGAACCACAGCAAGTGAACGCAAGGAGTAGGCATTTCAGACTCGGACTTTGGCGAACACTTTAATAATATCTGCGGGGAAAGTTATTAGCGGCCTTCGGGTCAATAGTTTTTGGAAGCAGTATTGCCACACAGCCCTATCTCAGCTTACCTAATGGATTCCAATGCAGAATGTGTCAAAATGTATTACTTTTGACATTCCAGAGGATTTCAATAGAGCTTTTGGCAACGGATTGATACTTTTTAAAAGGCTTGTAACTTCCCACCAAGTAGAATTCTTTAACGATCGATCCTTTCATTAATCTTGCTTCTATTTTTTTCCAATCTTTTAATTGTTACTGAGGCCATTGGTGAACAAATCTGAGATCATAAGTATCTGATAGTAGTGATTTTCTAAATTTAAAGCTGATCTGTTTTCTCTAGAATCTGTGTTGTCTTTGCGCACTAAGTAGCAATAACCGCGAAGATTATCGGATTTTGGTTCATAATTTTTCTTTTTCTTCAGCTTCATGCGTCGAAATCCTTATTTAATATGGCCACCGTAGCTCAGTGGCTACTGCGTCGCACCTGACAAAGATTCGAATCTCGAATCTAAAACTAAATATTGATGCAATTTCTCGGCAGCGAATGACAAACCTCCGACGAGAGCTTAATTTGCGAGAAATATAGCACGCAGAATATAAGTGGTTGAGGGAAACCAGACCTTCACCACTGATGGGCACTAGCAACAAAAAATGTGTACTTCTTTGACTAAGGTGGAGAGGTAGGCTCTGCCAACTAAATTCATTTTCATGATGGAGTTTATCTCGTTGAAGCTTGATTGGTGATTAAAGAACGAAAGCCTACTACTCAGTTTCATTAGTATCTACCATACACAGTATCAGAAGATGTAACTTTGCAACAAATTTCCTACATACAGGGTTACGGACAGATCCATAACTAAGGTGGGAACTGGCAAATAAGTGTTTGGCTGATGATCAAAACACTCTGGAGTATACCTGGGCCTCAACCAACAAGCCTCTCCTTAGCTAACTGCCTCCAGTTGCGCACGCCAAGTTGGTTGATATCCCCTTCTACTTGTGCGCGCCACCTCCGTCCATTTACTAGTGTCCATTCTCTCTACATGTTCTAGCCATCTTAAACGTCCAATGCGCACTTTTTTTTTTGGCTAGGTCGATGTCGCTCTACAGCTCGTATAGTGCGTGATTAAATCTTCTCCTCCAAAGCAGGTCAACGCAAACAGGAACGAATAACTTTCGAAGAATTTTTCGCTCGAAGCAACCAATGATATTTTCATCCGCTTTCGACAGCGTCCATGCTTCAGCGCCATAAAGCAGGACTGGGATGATTAAAGTCTTATATAAAATCTCCTTAGTTGTTCGGGATAGGGTCTTACTACTCAATTGCCTTCTTAGCCCGAAGAAACAGCGATTGGCAAGAATTATTCTTCGTTTAATCTCAGCGCCGGTGTTGTTGTCTGAGTTTATAGCGGATCCTAGGTAGACAAAGTCCTTAACTACCTAGAAGTTATAATTGTCTATTGTGACGTTCTGTCCGAGACGTAGGTGTTGGGTATCCTTTCTTGTTGACAGCATATACTTCGTCTTGCCCTCGTTTACCGCTAAACCCATTTTGGCCACTTCTGTCTCTATACTCGCGAAAGCACCGGTGACAGTTAACTGCGTTCTGCCTATAATGTCAATATCGTCGGCGAACGCAAGCAGTTGGACAGATTTATAAAAGATTGTGCCAAAGGGCAAAATACCTATGTATATGTCATAAATATGTGTGTCAAGATCAATAGTCATCACTCATCCAAGCACTTAATGACCGCAATGTTAGGTCTAAACTTATGGGAAAATGCCTACACAAACTTAACGAATTGGGTGTATATAACTAGGTTAACCTCTACTGGATACCCGAGAATGCCGGCATGGAGGATACAAAAGTACTTGGCATATAGTAAAACAAAAGGGTAGTAGGACCTAAACCTTTCTACGGAATGGGGGATCATTAAACGGTTTGCTATGGTATTATAAAGCGAGCGGGCTGCTCTTTACTTAGGCCAGAGCAGGTCTCATTGTTGGAAGAGTAGGGCAAGTTTGGGACATGTGTTACACAGGATCTAAAAAAAGTGGAAAAGATGCGCCGCTTAGATCCTAGGATTTTCTGTTTTATTGTCACTAAGTTGCGCCGGTTTTTTTTTAAAGTTGTGCACTGGCATAGAATGTTTCTGAAATCCTCTTTCTTCCTCATAGTCTCTGCAAATCGCTGCATCGATGAGCCTCACTTTGCGCAGGAGGGCAATATAGGCTGATGGTTCCAACCAGCCTTAACTGCTCTCTGCTTGAACCTACAACGTAACTTCCAGCAGTCTTCGAAGTCTTTTTGCATCCACTTGTTAGTTCCTATTTCTTTTTTTTTATAGCCAATGCGACTCCATTTGCATTCCGATATATTTTCAATACCAAAACTATTCAAAGGCTCAGTCTAGCGGCTATCGAGTATCGTTGCATCCTCCTTGCTTTAAATTATACTTGTAGCATGTCATGTATCACTTTCATCGCAGCCGTTGTTGTCGAACCTTGAGTGCCAGTGACTCGTTCTTTTGGGTTCAGCAATTCCATCGCACATTTGTTTCTCAGGACTGGTCAACAAACCACTGCACTGTAAAAGAGGATTGATTTGCTGACACAAGGAACTTGTTTCGGTTGTAAACTCAATGTCTTACCAAAACTATCCTACATATCTAGCAAAAAGAAAAACTTTTAGCTGTGATTGTTCTACCTTCTAGGTTTTTTCCGAGACCAGATAAGGGGACAGCGTTTATAATCTTTACGATGTCATAGACTAACGTTTTTCTGATAAATCTAGTCTCCATTTCTCATTGCAATGACTCCTCTCAAACACATTATGAAAACAATTAAAGTAATCTGCCATGTCATGGAAAATTGCACGCAATCTTAGTTTGTTAAATACCGTGTTTCAGATGCAAAACTGTCTAGTGTGTGTCCATCCCAGTGAACCACATCACTGGTCTTAACGATCATTTCACTCTACCCATTGATGACGGGAGCCATCACCACATCCCTGGATATCAATGACTTCTTTTCCGTTCGCATTACACACAAAACACCACACCGCTCGAGTTGAGTTAACCACTCGCACGCGGACCTTGTGGCTACTTGTTGCTGCTTCTTTTGCGGTTTCTAATACCCGTATAATCTTCATGCGTACATCTTCGACTTCTAGACTTCTCTGTGAACAAATCAAGTTCTGATCATCATGCAGCCCCGATGGAGTTGAGATTAAATTATCTACGAAATATTTCCAATGGCAGAGAGGCAATCCGATTGCCCCCATCCTATGCAAGGGACGAACCCATTCACCATGGTCAACTAGGACTTTCTGAAAGAGTTGTCATCATTGCTGTTGTAATCGGTTTAATTGATCATCGGCTGGTTTAAGAGTTCTCAGCCCGTGATCATCCCATTCGCTTGAATGCTGGATAGTCTACTTGTAACACTGCATCCAATCTTTCTCTGGCCAGTGGGGAATGTGGAGCACCCTAAGAATGTATGCACTGGATACACATGTACATGCTCAAGCAGCGCTACACATTTGTCGGTGGTACCAACTCTGGCGAGGAAAGACTTCATTCAATTATCACGATGCTGCCGCTTGTAAACGCGAGAAGACAACAATCGAATCTATTTGGTTGGGGTCACGTACGTTTGGCGCGACTCCGCAAAGTGCTTCTCTCAGAGCCGACTGGATCCGTGTGTGAATTCAATTTGATTGCCGTTCTTCGCGGCAAGTGGACTCTGTGTCTTGTAAAATTCGATTCAAAGGATGTCGAACAAGATATTCACTTCGGATAAAAATCCGATATCCATGGGCATTGGTGTAGAGTTTTACGTGCACACAAACTGCATCCATTGGAGGAAGTTCCGGGAAAAAAAAGAAACATTGTGGTAAGCGTAAGATACTCCTTTCAGATATTACGCGCTACTGATGTTCGCCTGATTGGGCTAACCAGGGTGCTAATAGATGTAATAAATGATTTCGAATGATGTGAAATAATTGTTTTGCAGTAACATTAATTTTTGTTTCTTAATTGGTACGCTCGGATGTGGGTTGTTGCTTGAGGTGAAACTTGTTTGTTAATAAAATTGTGTTTTGGTTACATGAATTTGTAAGCGTTCTACAGCTGAAAGAGTTATCGAGTCATTTAATCTCAGTGCGCTTGCATTCAAATTTCTTTTCAAAAAGCTGCAATGGGACCCACTTACTCAGTCAAGCAAAGTAGTGGGGAGGGTTGGACAAACGTGCGGTAGATAAGTTGAGGAGGAATCAAAGATTTAAAAAATAAGTTGGAGAGAACTGAGCCGTGAAGTTAAAAATTAAGCGCAGCCGTTGATGATGCTCTATGCCTATAGGAGGATGACCGACAAAGTTCAGTCGATAGCCTTCGACGAAAGCCGAAATCATTGGAAGTGAGCCCTACTAAAATCTCACCTCTCCTCCAAGCATCCTTTTCACTCAATAGTCCCGCTTAACGGCAACGACGAATCAAAACCCGTTGTCAGGCAGAATAAACCATTTAACCTGGACGACGAAGACCAAAAATTCCGTCCATCCGACCTGGACGAAGTGAAGAAAGCCGTATCTAAGCTTAAGTCCAACAAATCTGCTGGAGCTGGTGGCCTAGCTGCCGAGCTGTTCAAAGCGACGGGCGATGACTTGGTAAGGAGCATGCACCAACTCATCTGTAAAATTGATCTGTTTGCCCGATCCTCAAAAAAGTAGACCCTCTGAACTGCGCCATCTATAGCGGCATCAGTCTTCTTAACAATGCCTATAAGGTCCTATCTGCTGTATTGTGTAAACGGCTTCAGGCGTGGACCTGATCGGTCCATATAAGTGTGGCTTCAGGCTAAGAAAGTCCATCATCGACCAAATAATCACACTGCGGCAGATCTTGGAGAAAACCCAAGAACTTCAAATCGATACGCACCACCTTTTCATCGATTTTAAGGCCGCCTATGACAGGATCTATTAAGACGAGCTATACAGAGCCATGTCTGGTTTTTTTGCATTTCTGCCAAACTCGTCCGTCTGTGCAGGATGACGATGGAGAATGCACGCTGCTCCATCAAGGTCGGTCAAGACCTCACCGAGACCTTTGATGTCAAAAAAGGATTTAGACAAGGCGACGCGCTGGCATGCGATTTCTTCAAAATCGTTCTTGAAAGAGTTGTGCAAAAATCAAGCGCCAACACTAGAGGCACAATCTTTCAAAAAACCGGTTGTGAGCATTGCGACGGAGGCGGCGAAGATGGGTTTGACGGTCAATGAGGGCAAGACGAAGTATATGCTGTCAACAAGAAAGGACACCCAACACCTACGTCTCGGACAGAACGTTACAGTAGACAGATATAATTTTGAGGTAGTCAAAGATTTTGTCTATCTATCAATTCAGACAACGATACCGGCGGTGAGATCAAACGAAGGATAACTCTTGGCAGTCACAGCTTTTTTGGGCTGAGAAGATAACTGAGTAGCAGAGCCTCCTCTCGAACGACTAATGTGATCCTTTATAAGAGCTTAATCGTCCCAGTCCTGCTCTACGGCGCCGAGGCATGTACTCAAAAGCGGATGAGGTCGCTCTTGCCTATTTCCAGAGGAAAATCCTTTAGGTGATTTTCGGTCCCGTCTGCATAGACGGTGAATGGAGGAGGCGATACATTGACATGGAGCTGTATAGCAACATCGACTTAGCCAGGAGAGTGGAGGTCCAACGACTAAGGTGGCTGGGTCATGTAGAGCGGATAGACACCAATGCTCTGGCTCGGAATATCTTCGAATCCACACCCGAAGGACGGCGCAGTAGAGAAAGGCCGCGACTCAAGTGGCGCACACAAGTGGATGGGGACCTTAACCGACTTGGCGTGCGAAATTGGAGAGAGCTGGCTAAAGATTTAGCTGGCTGGAGACGCTTGTTGGTTGAGGCCCAGGTCTACCTCGGACTGTAGCGTCACCTTAAGTAAGTAAGTATATTCCTTTCGCCATTTTAAATAGCACGTGTTCGATGTTTTCAAAACAGTCTACGCAGTATATTGCAGTGGACAGTAAGGGCTATCATCATGTTTTTATGTATGCTAGCTGGAGAATGACCTGTCAGGAGCGTAGTCAGGTGATAGTCTACTTTTTTCAGAGACATTCCCGGCCTTGTCCTTCTACTGTCTGTCGGTTTTCGTCACTCTTTTGGCACTGTTGCACCTTTGTAGTAGCATCACCATAGCAACTCCTAGTTTGTCAGATATCTACATATTTATATGTACACTGGCAACACGGTATGCATAGCAACGATCACAGGCGTGAAAACAAAATTTCCCTTTCGATGATAATTACAGAGAGTCTTTGCTCTTCCTGAGGCGCCCCTAATAATTTTTATGATTTACCAAAGGACTCATGAGTTCACTGAGCAGACTTAATTTATTTTTCTCTTTTTCTGGTAACAACTCCTGGTAAATGTAATCAAAAAAATAATAAAAAAATCGAAAGAAACAACCCGCTCGCTGGACTGGCCAAGTCAAGCGTAACAAATGCACGTGGTGGAACATAATAACAACTTCCGGCCATACAAGCCGCAGTCAACCATATTCATGCAAAGTTATAGTATCCTTCAGCCAACACATATCAGTTTTATATTTTGTTGTTCCCAATGCGTGACAGACCATAGGCCTGCGCACGCGTGCCAATCCTTTGAAACGCCCCATAAATCTACGAAAAAACACATTAATCATGCATATGATCTAAACAGAAAAAAAAAGGACGAAGGAGTGAACGCATATTCAAATTTCCATCGGAGTTAACACTTGCTCCATGTTACAAAGCGAAATTCTAGACGAAGTGTGCTCTACCTACTTCACGGCCTCAATAGAAAACGAAAACCAGTCAAATTGCATTCCACTGAATCTCCCTCTTTCTTTTCGAGAAAGTGTACTGCATACTTCCAAAAAGTGTCATTCATGCAAATCTTTATAATTGGACTAAGGACGAAGGACACGCGCATTACAGGAAATGGGTGTGCAATATCCAGCGATCAAATTACATTGTTGCGTCGGCCAAATGTAATGTTACCTCGAAAATTGTCACCTTCATTCGGTCTTCCCTTTTTTGCATACCGATAATCATATGCATATGAATGATCCTTTTCGTCCACCCCAGTTTCCTTTGGTCGTCCATACAGTAGTCGTCGTAGCTCAGTCCGCCCTTTTTCTTACTTCTTCCTTTTCTCTTATTTTTTTTTTGGCTACCTTTAAGGAAGTGCAATCCGGTTTCACTTGTATTGTATTCGTTTTTATTGTCTCGGAACATGGTCACACATGTGCAATATGAACAGGATATTCACATACCTCGACTGATCCCAGAGGACCAATTTCCTTTCAGCAGAGAAAAAAAAAAATACGATCTTTGTACCGAGCGATTAAGACTTATGATAATTGTTATGCTCGTAGTAAAAATTGAATCAAGAAATGAGGAAGTGCAGCTTGGTCCTCGCTGGAGGATATTCAATGCGGAACCGGGGATGTAACCGAGGGTGGACATCTCACAAAATGAATTCTCATAAACAATTCATTTGGCACATAGTAAATCTATCGACTTGGACGTTCAAGAAAATGTGTGTATCTGCTGTACAGAAGCAGTCGGTGTGAGTGCTGCTTAACAAATTTTATGTGGAAATTCGATATCCTGGAAGGATGTGCCTCAGAAGTGCAATGTTTTTAAGAGTTTTTTTCTTTTTTCCGAAATTTTCTCTTTGAGTGTCGTATTTAATTTGTTGCGCAATGAAAAATTTGTCTGGCGTCACATAAATTTCCATAGGTCATCCTAAATACGGAAATAGGTTGGAAGAGGGAATAAATCATATGGAAGGCATATGGAGGCGCTAAAGTAAAATGTTCGTAAGGCTACTGAGTGAGAATTTTCGTTTAAAATTAGATTTGATTAAGGAATTGTTAAGATCTGAGCAAGAAAATCGATATAAAGCGGAAACGGGTCCATGGAGACAAGACGCTTTTGGCTACTAAAATAAGGCAGAAACTTACGAAACACGTCCTGAACCTTTTGATTCAAAGTTTCAATGAAGCAAAACTGAACAACAAAGTCAATGACTGGAAGACAAGTTAGAAAAAAAAAAAAAAAATTTCCCGCGAGGAGTATTACGGCATAACGCAATACAGACTACGAATTTTTTGAGGATACTCCGAACTAAAGTTGTAAGCAGTGGGGAGCTTAGAAACGCAACGTTGGGCTCGCAATTTTATTTTTCATAAAGCGAGCGTGTCAATAAGCCGTCTAATATCCAAGATCATAGTATAAACCAAACCACGGTGCAAAATGAGAAGACGCAATTTCGAAAAATAAAGATCAAGACCTGGGCCTGGACCTGTAAAAGTCCAATAAAGCCTGGACAGAATTTCTGTGGTAGATTTGCCCTATACCTATACTAGAGGTCTATCTTTCTTGTGATTTTGAATTAGATCACCTTAGGGCCTCATTTCGTTTAGAAGAGAGGTACCTACACTTAGATCACACGAAGGTCCATTATGATACCACTTCTGAAATCATTTAGATTTCCTAACGTCGCCAAAGTCCTCATCTGAAAAGAAATACTACTCTAATTACATAGGAAAGTCCGCATGATTGATTCGTCCTCCTGGGTATCGAGAGCAAACCCGGTGAACTCTTCCAAGCATCGCCAAATAAGTTGATAGAGCCATTATGTACTTATATCCGTTTATGAGGAGCCCATGTGACTGAACAACCTTCAGAAAAGTGGAACAGTGGATAGAATGTTGAAACTGGTGAGAGGTTTGTGTTCTTTCGGCAGTAGTCGGAGTAGAAAAGTACATGTTGGATAGGAACAGAGGGTGTTGATTCCGCTTAGTAATCGCCAGCGTAAAGCGATATCCTTGCGGATAATTATAGACCAATGGGTCGAGTACCGATCTTCATTTCATCTGCTTTTTATTGATTTCGAAAAGCTTTTCGAATGTGTGAACCAAGCGGCGGAAAATCATTCCAGCAAAATGCAGACTACACAAGTGCTAAGTTAAAAGGGAACTTCGCAGTCAAAGCGGTGAAGGCAGGGCTGCGTATTTTCAGCAACGTTATTCCTCGTGGTCAGCAGTTATAATATCTCTGCAATTTTCCCTGGATGTTTGGTATGGTTAACCGACGGATCAAAAATAGCTTCCGGAGTAGGTACTTGTGTCTTTGGACCCAAAACTAAGGTCCAAATATGCAACGAAGACGAAGAATCAGCAGAACACATTTTGTGTCACTGTAACTGTCTAATCAGAACGCGTCATCGTTATTTAGGCAAATTCTGTCTTGAAACGGAGGATATATCTGCAAGCTCACTCAAAGACATCTCTGGATTCATCTCGAATTCAGGTATCATGAGCGAGCTCTAATTGGAGGAAATCACAATAGGTCCATCGGTGGCCCCAGTGATAAGGTGATTTGGTACCACCTCTACCTACAATCTAATCTCATCTAAGGTCTCGGTAAGACTAAGAATGGAGATGTGCTTCAGCATTTTCCAGACTGAAATCCATGCCATTGAGATCTGCGTCAGAATAAACCTCGATAAAGTTATAACGGGCGCAAGCAACGCTTAAATCATTGATAACCCACTTCGTGGAATATACTTGAGTTAGTGGAGTGCTGCTAGGATTCTCTACAATCACTTGCTAGGCACAACAAGATCAAGCTTGGTTAGGTACCCGACCACCAGGGCATTGTAGGCAATGAAACTGCGGATGAGCTGGATAGGGCCGGTTCGGCTTCCACGCTCTTGGGACCGAAACCCTTCTGTTTCCCTAATTGAGCTACCGCCACAGCTTTGTTAAACAACTGACAACACCAACTTCGCCTACCCATCAAGCAATCCGAAAGACTTATACAGTCCTTTTCTAACGAGGAGATCCTAAACCTGCACAGGAACAACATGAGGAAGCTAGTGGACTTCCTTACCGGTCATTGCGGCCTAAGATATCATCTTAGTAAACTAAATCTTTGTTCAGATACAGAGTGTCGGTTCTGTTTGGATGGGGAAGAAACCTCTGAGCACATTATCTGTGAGTGTCTGCCACTATACTGACTACGCAGACGGATTTTTCATAGGGAATTCTGTTCGCTAGTTTAGGAACTCGGCTACTTAGGAAGGTGGTAGACTAAGAAGACGGGAGGACGTTCGTTAAAAAAATCCCTGTAGCTGTGACTAATTAAAGCCAAAGAATGGACGACGAGATCCGATTTGAAACATCTGAACTGGGAGCAAGAGCTATCTTCGGAATGCTATGCATATATAACAAAACCAAGCAGACAGTGCTCCGCTCCTATATTGAGTTTTTCCGAGTGAAAAGAGACCATTGGTCAGAACTTAGCACATGATACCGCGTATGCGTTGTTGGTGCTCTCCTGAGCCAAAAGGGATTAAAGGATACGAGCAAAATCTACGCGCCTTAGAAGAAAAAGAACAATATTGGCATTTCGTAACCAAGCTACATTTTGGTTTCTGTATCCGTACCAGATGACAGACATGTCGAAATCCAAAGTTCGAGTCCCATTTCGCGAATTGAATTCAACTTCCCGCAGAACAAAATTTCAGAGATCCAAGCACAGTAAAAAGAAATCAAATATTTTTGTTTTTAAATAATTGTTTTTTAATGTAAAAAAATGTTTATGTAAAAATATTCTTAAAAATAGTTTAGTGTCTTCCATTTGTATGCTTAGTCTATAATACTTAGGTTAAATCTAAAAAAAAAATAAGTTTTAAATCATTGTCTTCCGTTAAAAATAAACTTAAAATCTAAAATACTAACTCAAAGGCACATTAGTTCAATTTTACAATTTACAAAACTATTTACAATTCTTGACTAGAGAGCTTTATACAAGAGATTCGTATGAATCAGGAACAAATTATTTTTTCTCGTACTACTTCCCAGAGTAGGTTGTGAAAACACGTTATTATGTAGAATCACTGGACTTATTGTCTCGTTGAAATGATGTGATGTATTGGTGAAAATAAAATTTACTGCTCTTGCCAAGATGAAATATAATCCAAGAGTTCTTCATCGTCAGGGGTGTCGGCACCCATTGGATCGTAGTTATCGAAGGGTTCAAACTTAAACTGAATGTGATCGTCACTGCTGGATGACTGCAAGTATCCATTGCTGTTGCCACTGCCGCCGATTGAGATATCCGAACTGTATGAAGGTGTAGGAGATGCGGATGCTTCGGAATTGTAAGAGCCTTGCATTATGAATTCATCTGGACTTCCTTCGGCTGCGTAGTAGGACGACGTCGAAGATGAGGGTGATGGAGAACCAAATGACGATCCTTGACTGTCATTATCGTCAAGTAAGTCTTGAAGGCCCCGAATGTACTCCACAGCCATACGCAAAGTGTCGACTTTACTAAGTTTTTTACTGGCACCACGACCACCACTCGTTAGGGAACTAACAATGGTCGGTGGGATGTGTTGACGTAAGGTGGCAAAACCATTATTCACTTGTTTCACACGATTCCTCTCACGGGCATTCCGCCGGGCGACCGATGGTAATTGCTCTCCATACGGCATATTGTTGTAGGTGTACTTCTTCTTAGCGATCGTTCCACCAGAGTTGGACATCATGTTGACGCCATTCATACCGAGGATCGAGGTGACTTTTCGAACGGGTGCTGGAGCGATCTGCTTATGTTGCTGGTATACGATGGTGGTACCTGACGGAACCATGACGTACTTCTGTTGAGGCTGCATCATATGAGAATTTTGTACACAAACACTTGTCATTGCAAATTTCGCAAACTAATCACTTTAATATTTTCGAAAATATTATCCAATGTTGGACAGCGGTTGTATCGACACACAACCTACGCACTCGAAACTTCAAATTCAACTGATACGACAACGCTACGCAGTGAAGATAAAGATATTTTTACTTAGTCGATCGTTCAAAGAATAAACACAACAGGAGAACAGAGACTTGCTTTTTCTTCTCTTTTTTTTTTTCTTCTAGAGGCGAAGTAGAGTTTGCGTTAAATATGTTCACTGAGTGGAATCTGATTCCGAAATGATACCCTTCGTCCTGAACCTCGCCGTTTTTGTACTCTTCCACCAGTGGATACCTGCTATCTGCACGATCAGTGCTCGTTGAGCTCTGCACTGCGCACACAGTGGAAATTCCGCATTATACACGCATACAACACTACCCCTGTGCCCTGTTGCTCATGGAAACGAGCACAGAGTAGAAGAAGCAAAAGAGGAAACCAAAAGGCTGATGAGAAAAAAGAAAACAGGTCTGCACACCATAGCTCGTTCGCACTGAGGGGTGTTTCAAGATTCACTCTTTCTGCAGAAGCAGGTATAGTAGATTACTCGGGCACTCTATTGCACAGAGTGCATGAGTCGAATGGTGGACGAAAAAAACTCATGCCTTACGTCTAGTTTTGCGTGTCATTTATAAGATTATCGTGTAAAGTTATAAAAAAAAAAAATATATAGAAATGAGAAAAATTGTCATGAAAATTCAAGCTTGGGACTGATCTCTCATGGCTATCCTCGGTCGGCTAACCTCTTAGCATTAACAACCATACTCAAATAGAAGTAACTTATATTTCCACTCAATCAAACGGACATATCCTTTCTGTAAATCTCAATCAATTAATTTGACTCAAAATGGAAACGTAGCACGTAACGTAATTCGATGTGGGTGAAAAGCAGGATTTACGTCGTAGTTGTAAAGGAAAATCAGTGAAAAGCAACCAAGGAATAGCCGTATATCCTTTTTTATTTCGTTTCCCCTACTCTCTTGCTTTCTTATTTTGGTAGGAGGACGACAATAATTCTTTTAGTCCTTGTGATTCTTGAACTTGTTCGACCTTCTTCTGGGATTTCTTTCCTTTGATTTTCTTATATTTTTTTTAACATGAATAGAAAAGTAGAATAAGGAATCAGTGATCCTTGTGGGGAAAATATAAATGTGTGTGTATAGGATTTTTTTTAGACTGTATGTACAGAAAGAATATTTCTTCGTACAAATTCTTTTAGGAGATTTCACATTAGTTGTCCGACATTGAAGAAGAACGGTAGGATCGGTCAAGGACAGCTCAGGATAGTAAACTCATAAATGTAGAAGACGTCTCTAAATTTTGATTTTGGGTTTTAAAACTTTCGGGTAGTACATATGTGCATAGTTAGTTACATTTCAAAGAAGGCACATTACCTAAAGTAAATAAATCTTTTTTGCATACAAAATGGATAGAATAGATATTGATTTCAGTTTAATTTACTATCACAGTTTTCGTACTTGGTGTTTAGACAGACCGAGACACCAAATTTATGCAAAACAAACCCAGGAATAGGTGGCCTATTTGATAAAAGAAACTCTTTTTTCAGTTTAGATGTTAGAGGTAAATTTTGGAAATAATAAAAAGAAATATGATTGTGTTTTTTGCTACGAAAATTTGACAGAAGACACAAGAGAAAGGAAGTAATGATGGTCTAAGAACTGATTTTGTAATTCACACCTCTCAGTAACTCCCTTCATCGATTAGCAACTATTCTACCCCAGCCATTTAAAAAAAATGCTATTATTTGCGGTGTAAAAAATATGCAAAACTTATATCCTAGGTATAGCATGTGCTCGAAACACAGGTCGAGTGTAAAAAAATGTAAGCGAGAGGTACACTGAATCAGAATGACCGGCCAAGTATCCAGAAACTAATCCCTTCTGTGATTACTTACCATCGATGACCTAGTAGTTAAATTTAGCAAGCCTTGTGCAATTGGGTATACCGATGAACCGGATTGATATACGTATGCAAAATTTCAGAGCTCTATATTATGTAGCTTAATGAGAACTTCGATCACAAGATTTGATTGTACGGCAGCAGCAACCATGATCAGGGCTAATACGCGATGGTGTCACATGGACACATGTGCAATAGCCAGATCACTATGGCCAGTCATCGATAAGAAGAAGTCCAAAAATCTCGTACAAGTTAGTCGAACGGAAATACGAATCGTCTCCGGTGTCCTCACAGGACACTGCGGAATAGGAATCCATGCGGAGCGTTTTGGATTGCCCTACAACGACTATTGCAGAAGCTGCAGGGACGAGGAGGAAATAGAATCCGTCCGACACCTGCTATGTGAATGTCCCACCTTGGCCGCCAGAAGATTGCGTACTCTTGGTAGTAGCTTCTTCCATGGGCTGGAGGACCTTAATATCGCTGATTTTAGGAAACTCCTGAGATTTCTATCCCTTTCTGGGTGGTTTCCGGATTAGCCAACCCTATCCCTTGGTTTGACTCCCATGAGTACACTTTTTATGGGTACAATGGACCCGCTTGTCTTAAGGACAGCCACTAAACCAACCAAACCAACGGCAGCAGTGAAACTAAATAAAGTTTCTAGGAAACCAAAGCGGAGCTGTATTGGAAAAACATGGTTGGCACTGTCAAACAAGGTGGAGATTGTGTTATGGTGTGTGGATGCATGGCGCCTTTTTGGGTGGTAATTTAGTGTTCATTGATCAAACAATCGATCGTCACATGTATCTAGGCAACTAAAGCAGCTTACATCAGAATCCCGGCAATTTTGGCTTAAAAGTGTTTGTTTTTCTAATGAATAATGACCCTAAGCATACTCCGCTCGTAGTTGAAGAATGGTCGCTCTATAATGCTCGAAAAAGCTTCGAAAACCACTCCAGTCTTTAGATATGAAAGCTATCGAGCACTGGTGGAGGCATTTGGAACCTTTTATGCCTTGTCGTATTCAAGGATTAAGTCCTTTATCTCTGGAAACAGGTGCTTTCCTCGTGGTGCCATAATGCCAATTCGGAAAAATAAATTCAAAGTAAAATCATAAAATTTTGGTCGCACAGCTTCGCTGCTTCAAATTTCTGCGACGTCTGTGTATTTACTTTTGTGATATAAAATCGCACTTTGCTATAAACTTATTCGTCATTGTCACACAACGCTGAGTTAATCGAACTTTTTTTTCATATCCACCAATTCGCAAGTATTCGTCAAAGAACTCTGTGTAGTTTTTGACTTGCATGTCTCGGCATACTGCTGCTATAAAACCATTCACCTTTTTATGAAACCGATGGCGATCTGCAGGAAAGTCCAATTACTGAGGATGAATCACACAGATTATATGGGTCAAACAAATCTTTTCTCTGAAATTCCAGAGCTTGACAAAATCTGTGCGTCAAGCTCTATATTTCAGCAAGAAGTTCGACACAGTCATCTTAAGCCGATAAGCATGCAATTTTTTGTATTTCAGGCAGAGATATGTATTTCTATGCTATTTAAAATGTGACAATCTTATTTCTTCATTTCCGAAAAGAAAGACGTTCCCATCCACATACTCAAGTATTGTCAAGCAGCAGTAAAAGCATTGGATTCCAACCTGATTGACCCCAAATCAGTTCTCCACTGCTTAAATACCAATATTTCCGGTGGAAGCAAAGTCAGACTTAGGTGGATATCTGGGCATAAGGGTTTCTTTGAACTTAGCAATCAATTCAAAAATAAAGAGTTGGGAGAATAATATGTGTGTTTTCTATTGAGCAAATATTAAGGGGCTTCGTAAGGCTGAAAGAACTATGATTAATGGGATAAAAGATTTCGGGTCTACCGCAGTTGGAGTAAACCTTAAGGGGATGTAAAACGAACCCCTCACTTAGTAGTAGTTTGAAAAGTCTTCTTGGTTAAGGTTCAGGCCGACCTCAGAGAGTGAAGTCCGACACTTTTGTGATATACTCTATCAGTCGAAATGAAATCAGGCAGGTAGGTAGGTAGGGAACGACACGTGGGCCAGGAAAGTCCCTTTGCGATACCACTTGGATCTACACCCTCAAAACACCACTCACTTTATTGAAACTATTTGGAGCTCATGATGAAGCTGAGGCTACTTTTGATGTCAGTATGTAATAATTCGTCCAAGTTGTCAAAGTGATAGGCTCCTAGATAGAGCTTCGTTTTCGGGGATGGGGAAGAATAAGTGCAGAGGAAATGGAGGATTGTTTTTTCTTCCTCTTCGTCTCTGCAACTTGTGCAGAAGTCATTTGAAAAGATGTCCATCCTTCTGGCATGAAGGCTGATGGGGCAATGGCTGGGAAGAACATAGTACAGGCCAGATCTCCCTGCAGATACGGCATGTGGTACTATTCTTCCATCTAAGATTTGTCTGATTACGTCGTATTCTAAAAGTAGTTACATGTAGCGAGTGGAATACCCAGATTCTTTTGCTCCGGCAGGATGTCCAGAATATTACCAAGTTTGGCGAGTTCTTCGGCATTACAATTCCTTGGAATGTTCCTATAATCGAGTACCCAGCATAGGCGAATGTTAAAATGTTCTGCCATATCCCTGAGCGATGAGCGACATTCTGAAGTAGCTTTTGATGTATATGCTTCTGATTCCAGAGCATTTTTTAGCAGCCTGGCTATCGATAACATTTGTAATGTCCCTGAAGGATATCGCATTGTGTCTGAGCCAGGAAAAATCCTCGCTGATAGCCATAACTTCCGCCTGAAAAACGCTACATTTGTCAGGTAGACGGAGGGAGATGGTCAGGCTGAGCATATCGGAGAAAACACCAACTCCCACTCCGTTCTAGGTTTTGGAAGCGTCGGTATAGAGATGAACGGAGTGATCGTCTTTAGCGTCATTACTCTCCCCCTTCTCTCTAACTCCTCTCGGGAAGGAATGGTTATATGGAAACTGAGGTTTAAATTCAACTTAGACATTCAGTTAATAAATAGAAAGTGAAAAAAAATTACAAAATTTAGAGCGATTTTCTCTGATTATTAGCCTCTGTAGGAGAACATACGAGAGCAATTATAAGAGTTTCTTTCAACGCCGGCTGGGGTAAATGAAAAGGTTCAAAGCAGAAGGAAACTTATCTGCGTTTCAACAAAATGCAAATGGCGACTCAAATAACCTCCATCGGACAAAAAGTTTAAAAAAAACCTCACATCTGCCAAGAGCAATCCGGCTTCTAACCTAAAAATGCCAACATATTGAACACAGAAATTCCACGCAATGCGTGTGTACTTAGAGAAAGTTATGGTCATGTTCTCGATTCCATCACCCACAGGCTTGGTACAACAAAATCCTTCCTTTATCGTTCACCAAAGCCCATTCCCAACCATTTCCATTTTCAGTAACGTTCTTTATTTTCCCACCAGTATTTTCAGACACAAGTCAGGCTCTATGTAAACTTCACCATGCTCTCACACGATGACACGACTGAACTGGAAAGGCTTCGAGGTACAACCACTTGACAACATTGTCCCAGAATCAGCCTTCGATAACAGGCAAAATAAATGCGTACGTCGAAAGCCAATACGACTTCTGTGGGCCCGCAGCAGGTCATCCATCTAAAAGAGGCCCAGTAACTGCATGTGATCACGCGATTTAAGTACCTAAAATCGACGCTTTTAACCAATAATTTGTTATTATGTGAAGATGTTAACACACGCGTTCCGCCAAAATATGATGAAGTGGCGAAATTGTTGCGCGGTGTTTTTGCCAATAAAAATGTGTTAAGGAGTGAATTCTATAAATCAATTGGCTGATATATGGGACTGGGACTGCACACAGGGTACATGACCAAAAAAGTGCAACATGTCGGAATGCGAATGTTGCACTGGGCCAATGTAGGCAAGATGATGAAGAAGGTGAACAATTAGCACATTCATGGCTCTTTGAAAGTTGCATCGAGTGCCGAAAACATTTTTTTTTAAAGAAAACAAGGCTAAGGTGGTATGGTCATGTTCAAAGTCAGACACGCACCTCGCAATTGGAATTCGACAACCAAGGCGAACTAGAGTTGAAGGGACATATTGGCAAAGAGGATGTTCAAATCACCCGTAGTGATGGCCCCAATAACTCGTGCAAACTGAAAGTGGGAAAGGGGTGTGTTGAACCAAGAGATTTGGTCTAGATGAGCAAACTGCGATAGGGCTGAAGACTAGAATGAGAATATTCTGTTTAGAAATTTAAGGACCAGCCGATTCACCTTACTACGCACTAAAAACCAATTACCTCATCCATCGCTGGGTTAGGTTAGGTTAAACGCGTGGTGGCTTAATGTTAGGCGCCGCCTCACTCGGATCTTCAAGGATCTATGGTGTTCCCCGTTGTGGGACCTGCATTCATACAGCTGTTGGGGAAAAAAAATAACTAAATAGCTGGCGCTACAGCTCGGGATGAGCCAAGGCCTAGCTTCTCGCAACTATACGAATAGAAGGAACCTACCATTCATTGCCGACTCCGAATGGCGAATTGAGAAGCTTTTTCATGACAAATTATACTCCCGGAGACTTGTTATTCCTCGATGAGAGGTGGTGCCGCGAAAAATGTTCGGTGTACCTGGCTGGGGCTTGACCCCGAGCCGCTTGGTCAGCAGTCCAACGCACTAACCACTGAGTCACAGCGAATAGATTATTTATTGGTCGTTATTAGCCCCTCTAAGCCATCCTCAATTCAGTATAAAATGTAGGATGACTTTCGGTGGCATGGTTGAGAGTTGGTCTGGGTCACTATAGAAGTAAGCGCCCAAGGTCGTCTTTCTGGTTCTGCTGAGGCTTGGGCGGTCGCAGAGAAAGTACGTCGTGCCCTCCTCCTTGTCTACATCGCCATATCCTCTGTAGAGGTCAGTCGTGCTTAGTCGCATTGTCCTTAGATGGGCCGCCAGTAGGGTATGGCCTGGTGGGGATGCTGATCACTAGAGCTTAATGCGATCTGTTCAGCGTGAGTATTTCCTTTGTTTTCTTTTATTGACTTTGGGCCACATCTTTTTTGATACGCGGCATGCCAGAAGTGTGCTTCATCTCTCATCGGCAAGTTGCAAGAACTTCAGTTTCGATACCTTTCTTGCCAGTTCATCGGCCTTTTCATTGCCATCAATACCTCGGTGCTGCGGGACCCAACAGAGTGATACATTATGTCTTAAGCTTATGAGCCTAAGCTGACTGCGACAACTCTTTACTATTCACCCACCGTTTCCTTGAATTACTCGCACGTATGTAGTTCAATTAAATCCTTAGCAAGTTTATTAAATTCCGAAGCGTTGTCTTTTCAAAAAACATCTGTGCATACGAAATCAATGAATGAGAACAAGTTACTCCTGGTTAATTTATATTTTTAGAATTTCGATCTCATGTTCACGAATGTTTGTCTTACGAAATCTGAACGATGCATTGTAATATTTTTTTACAAAGAACAACAGAGAGATATGAGCTAAGGGTACTCACTCATTCATTGCCCTTGAAGTTCTTAATTAAAAGTGCACGACTTTATGCACTAGTTATCACGACAGTCGGGCACGCATTATGGCACGCGTATACTGCTCCCAACACCAATGGAGAAATACGAGGCGGGACACTCCAGTTCTTGTACTGAATGTGCGACAGTCGACGAGTGATTGTCGTCTCCAGGGCGCGTGCTGCTTGGAATAAAAAACAAAAAAATAAAACACTAAATGCAGCTGCATTTTGCGGGTTTATTATGCTCTTGTCTATGGTCAGTGTTCATGGCAAACGGCACAAACAATAAAATGTTGCAACTGTTTTGCAACATTTACAGGACGCGCACTTTAAAAATAAACTCAAGTGCTCATACAATGTAATTACATGTCCGCAACAATGGAACCACGGCCATTCATTAACGAACCCCACATTCAATAATCCTTTCTGCCATCGAACCATAAACGAATTAAATTCATTGCCACTTAGAACGGGAATTCATACAGAGCCACCTTGGTCTTATCCTTTCTTACAGCGATTTCGGTCAATGATTACATGTCATTAAGGCACCATTAGTCGGGTTCACTTACTGCGCATGCATCGACGGAGCTGCACCCGAATATCCTGATAATTGGATTTTTGGAACTCAAATTCATTTTCAACACCGAATTTAAGCATTTAATTTAATTTCATTTAATCCTTGCAGTGCTTACGCCTTCCCATCAAGATGGAAAAAAATTTAAAATCCCGGGTTTTTGTAAAAAGTAGGTGGAACCGGGAAAAATCAACATTCTAAGTTCTTTTAATCAAAAAATATTTCATTAATGGAAAACGATAAAGGATTCTCTAAAGACTACCGTTTGCGGGAGTCGATTTGATTAATTGATTTTTGATTCTGATAAAAGGCGCTTCTCATGCCTTTGAATAATGCACTTGCTGTGTACCCTAGATACAGACAGAGCTCTTGATGCAATTAGATTGTGTTTTTTGTTGGGTTTGTCTATTCCAATAAGAATTCTAATAAGAGTGCTATGGGAAAAGGATTTAAGGACATTTCACTTAGATACTGCCATCTAGCGGAAAATCCAGGATATAAAAGGTAATGAAACGACTTATCTAATTAAAGGATGATAATTTGGATAGGAGATGAACGTAAAAACATGCAAGTTTTTATGAAAAACAAGACTGGAAAATGCCTTAAGCCCCATTTAGATGATCAGTTCGGCCCAGTTTCAGTTGATCTATCAGTTGAGATTCCAATTAAACTGATGCATAAATGCAAAAACTGAAGCGTTTAACTGAAACTAAGACTGGAACTTATGTAATTCCCACCAGGTTTCAGTTCAGTTCTCATTTCCGATTGCAGTTGGCTGTGGTTTTCTCAGCGCACCATAGTTGAATTTCTATGTTTTGCTTTTCATTAGACCACAAATATGGCAAAACAGTGTAGGGACTTGGTTTAATTTATCAAATTTGCTGATATTATTTTTATTATCTGAAACGGCCAAACAATTGGTGGTACAATATCAGCGCTTGCCTCTTGTCAAAACAAATCTGGCCCAACCTGAGTTTAAAAAAGATACAGAGACTTCTATCCACTAACCGGAGAAAACTTAAGTTTACTAATAAAGGACATTAAGCAACATCAAGGAACATCAACGGACAATGCTTGATGGGCAGACTCAGATTGGGGGTCTCCTCTAATGATCTCTGTAGAAGTTGTAGAGATTAAGAGGAGGTGGAAGCTACAACTCACCTACTGTGCACTTGCACCTACTTTAACGTACTATGCGTTAAACTCTAAGTTTCTGGTGCTGATAACCAGTATTTTATTCGTAGCATCGCAATGGACCAATCTGGTCTAAGGGTGACCCTATCTGAACTGGGGCAGCCACCTTACTCAACCTAACCTTCAGATATAATTGCACTTAGACTCGGTGCCGAACAAATAAATAGCTGGCGCGAAAGCTCGTGTTGCGCTAAGGCCTAGCTTCTCACAACCATTCATGTTGTGTGTGTCGTATTGTTCGCACGAATGGAAGGGACTTACAATTTATTGACGACTCTGAGCGGCGAATTGAGAAGCTCTTTCATGACAGATTATACTCTCGGAGGCTTCTCATTCCCCGACGAGAGGTGGTGCCGTGAAAAATATTCGGTGGTCCTGGACCCAAGCCGCTGGTACAGCAGTCCAACGCACTAACCACTGAGCCAGTATTGAAGCTCAACTGAAGATCGGACTGACGCCTAAATGCACTGGCTTTTTAAACTGAACTGACAATTGAACTGAAACTGAAACAGGAACAGATTTCATTAATTAGGTTTCATGCTATCAAGACAGTCCTAGGATTGGAACCAAAGCAGTCCAATGAATGCAAGTACCTGAACATGTTGCAGTTGAAGGAAACAAGCAGACTCGGACCCTCTAGTTGCATTTTGAAAACCAAGAGCATAACGACGACTTTGCGAAGATAATCGGTGTGGTAGACTTAGAACTGAATAGTTTTCGTGAATATAGAAAGCTGGTGGTTTTGAGAGTATCATCGAGCATCCTCAATCGATTTATGGTAAGAGACTGAGAGATCCTAAGCGAGCGGGAGCAAAAAATAGGTATTTTTGGGGAGATCATGCCGAACGGCGGCAATATATTTTCTGTGTCGTTTGATCACATGTGGTTCCATGATGCCACTCGTCATTCTATGTCAGGAATAAGTAGTTAATATGTATATAATCTCGTGAGTGATGTATGAGTGACGCGATACTCAAGAGAATTGATATGGAATGTCATATCAATTCAGTTTCAAAAATGTAATCATCAACTAGCAAAAAGACGAACAGGTGCGGTTATGACTAGCGCCCTGAGGGAGCAGTCCGTAAAGTTCTTGGAATTGGAATTGGAAATTAATATTTTTCGGATTTTTTCATTTACTTGTATTATGAGACCTTCTAAGTGCCGGCACATCATTTTCCATCATTCGTTCATCTAACAAGCTCCGCATTACATTTTACTCCAACTTGATTCCAATGAAAGTGTTTAAGACAAACTAGAATCTTATCAAAACAGTGATCAACTTTTTGTTTGTAAGCGTTTTCGTAAGTGAATCCGAATGAAAAACACTTCATATAGGTACCTAGTTTATTAGAACTAAAATATCCTTCACAAATCCAGCTCTTTTGAACAAATATTTCATAAATCACTAACATGGCCTTTAGTCCTATAGTTTTGCAAGAAATCTAAGCATCTAACTCAGGTACGGCCAAAAACATGTGAACCCAATTTCGGACAGAGGAAGAAATAAGAAGATCTGAGCTCTGGAGGAAATGATCAAAACGGAGATCTTCCTTTTCACCTTCAGTCTGAGGACTGGGGTTCAAAGGTCCTCTTGAGTAGTAAGGAGACTTGAACAATCTTGGCGTTGGACTACGTACAACCACATCCTTATTCAGCTTATAGTTTTTTTTTCATAAATCTTTTCCGCTATATGCCCCCCTTACACATAGGACCAAATGTTTTTTCTTCTCTCGAAGGAGTTCGGTAAGTATCTGCTCTGCTCTCTTACTTATTGTCCAACAGTCGGCCAAACAGAGCATGAATTTTGTCTGCCAAGTAAGCAGGCAGGCCACAGTTTTTCCAAGCCGAAGTAGCAGGATTTTCTTTACCGAATCTCCGCGAATGTTCATTACAGTAGGTTGTTTTCTGAAATACCTTGAAGTTATAGCTCTCAATAGTGACGCTATATACGATACATTTTGTTCACTGACAACGTATAATCGCGTTTCACCATAAAGTCTAAAGCTGGTATCATCTCGATTATGTCAGTATCGTCTGCAACTAGACGGATTTGGTAAACATGGATTTTACATGCTCTGCTTACGATCTGTACCAGCACACAATTAAAGAAGTCAAACGATAATCCATTTCCTCGCGAGAATCCTGTGTATGTTAGGAAACATTCAAATGAGCTGTTTCCGAACTACACGGCCCATGAAGAGTTTTTCAGCGATGTGTGACAGAACTGGGACACATAGAGCTGATAGTTCAGTCATCGGGCATACTGCCTACTCCTGCGATTTGTTTATCACCTTTCATCAATTGTGTCAAAAAGCCTGCGTTTGTGGTTCAAAACTAGCTACCAGTTGCTTGGTTTTCTTGTTAAATTATTGTAAATTGTTGCTCTAGAGCGACGTTTTGACTTCCTCGAGCTGGGGACCCTAGACGCCTTCTTTTTCTATGCATATGTATGTGAAACTTATGTCAGTTTCTTCGCCAAAACGCATGTTAAATAATACCACGGTCTCGTGACGGCGAATAGCCTAAAGTGATTAAGTCATCCCTGTTAATTTTGTTTGTTGGTGTTTGTGATGAGTGCACGGAGTCTCACTCAGTTGCTCTGTGATCATCTTATTCATCCAACACGGTTTTCATTCAAAATTGAATTCATTGAGTTCGCAATGTAGGGTTGATGTACAAATGTAGGTTGTATTTTGTTTCAGTTATCTTACATCATACAGAATATTTATAAGAAACAAGAATGCATGTAAAAAAGGAAGGAATAACAAACAAGTCTTGGAATTTTTATATGCAAAACATTTTTATTTCGTCGAACGTCGCGCAAAATGTCAGTACGCGTGGATAAGTAATTGGCAGCTGCCAATATAATCAATACCTTTCGCTGGTGGCACACGAAACCAGAATTTGCATATCCTCTTAAAGATCAGCGCTGAGCACGTGTACGTACATATATGTCTACGAAAAAATTTTCATCTGCCTGATCGAGTACTTTACACAGTGGCACGCATCTAAACCATCTTCGTGTCACCTGCTAACCTAAATAAATCCGCCGTTGCGTACTTTCCAAATGTGTCTGTATAAATTCCACTTGGTATGCGGTCCTCAACGAGAAAAGTGCAACTTGCCCCGAAGCAGAAAGGGCTCACTTCGCTTCGCCCCTGCCCGTTGTCCTGTTGTCGTTGGTATGCACAGATAGTTCAACCGGCAATCAATTAATTACGGACTTTATTGCCACCTTTTACCGGTCAAATATCAGTCCAGTGTTCCTGTCCAGCTTCCGCTGAATAATGATGGTATCATTTATGCGATACCGTTTTGGATGACTGAGGAGGACGATGTCGTGTGTGTGCGGACTGCCACCTTGTCCGGGATCTTGATTTACACACAGTGACATTGATCGGACTAATCGATAAGATAAGACGGAGAAACGCCAGTGTGAAATCATAAATTCAGCGTGGGTATCTGGACGAGGTGTAGTGTATCGATGTACGGATACTCGGATAGCATGTCCTTACTGGTTATGTGATGCCACTGGAATTTTCGTTGAGTAAGTTTGAAGGGCATTCTCTTAAGACACAATTAATGGGTGTTCCCTACGTGTGATGTGGTGTATCTTGAACGTGGATTGCCTAAGAAATTTGTGGTCTTAATTTCACGGAAAGGTAACAAGGTAAAGTGGAGAAGGGGTAGTGAGTTATTGCTCACAGGAAGGTGTTTTCTTGTAGTTCCTTACTTTGGCTTAGATTTTTTGATCGGAAGAGTATTTATGTAATAAATTTGTAAGGATTAGCCAAATTTTGAGAAGTTTACCTGGTTTTAACTGCGAACTAAGCACTGCTCGTGAACTATGTACTGGTACTGTGATGAGAGCTGGGGCTGCAAGCCTGTCGGAAATAAAAAAAAAGTTTTATTGATAAGTTTAGTTAGGGGCGGTGGCGGCTTGATGTTAGGCGCCACCCCACTCGGATCTTCAAGGATTCATTGTATTCGCCGTTGTGAGATCCCACATGTATATAGCTGTTGGGAAATGAGAAGAGCTTAGAGCTGTTATGTATTCTTCGCCTTTCTAAAACACCCCGAAGTCAGTATGAATTTTAGGATGTCCTTCGGTGGCATTGTTGAGAGTTGGCCTGGGTTACTGAAGAAGAAAGCGCCTAGGGTCGCCTTTCTATCTCTGCCGAGGCTTGGACATTCGCAGAGAAAGTGCGTCATGTGCTCCTGCGCGTCTACATAGCCACATCCCCTGTAGAGATAGGTGGTGCTTAGTCGCAATGGCGGGTTCTTCTGAGTATGTTCCTGGACTCAGCTCCTTCATCCATTTCTGAGCCATTGCTAAAAAGGGATGAATTGCCATGTTAAATGACTCTTCCTTCGTCCCAGCTTTTCCCTGCTGGGAAGAGAGTTCGAAGTCAGGGCATGGGTTAAGCGATCAGTTTTTGTTTCCAGCTTTTCCCATTTAGCGATACTGGTGTAACCTATTTGCCCTTTTTCCAAAAGCTAGATGTTTGCATTCGTAAGGCGCTGCCAATTCTTTACTGAATAGGTCGAGCAGTAGAAGTGAGCGTATCGTTTCAAGGGCTGCTGTCGGGGTCGTTCTTATGGCGCTCGTTGTGCTGATGAATGCTAATCGTTGGATTGTTGTAAGAATCTAAATGGTTGAGCCTTTCTCCGCGGCCGGCCACTAGACCAGACACCCATACGTTAGAATGGGCCTAATTATGGCCGTATGTACATATATAGCCAGATGATTATGGCGGGTCTTGGTCATCAGTTTCTCCCAAGGATTGTGTTACATGCATAGAACGCGATAGTTGCTTTCTTTGTTCTATCTAGGGTGTTTTCTTTCTGGCTCAGTTTACGGTCTAAAATGCAGCCAAGGTACTTGGCACTTTCCGAGATTTTATAGCTGCAGTCAGTTTAATATTGGGGGCTCAAATGTTGGTATCGCCCTTTTTTAACTCTGTTTTTTGGGGGTTGACTTTGGGACCGCATTCCCCCTCCCCCCCCCCCTTTTTTTCAGTTCCCACGTTCCCCCTATTCAGGGACTAACTGTGGGGGAGGGGGGTTGTAGTAGTTCTGAAATTGGTTTGGTAATTAAACCTTAAGTACTCCACCTTGCTTCACTTTCCCCTATCTTGTGTATTTTCTTACATTCGGCGCCACAGAATAATACTGATAAAATCAGCGTTCGAAATGTTCCTTAAAAAAGTGAGTGATAGTCAAAAATATTTTAACATTGTCACTTTCCAGGAGTATCGCAAGCATAGATTTACTTATTACACACAACCTGCTGCCATAGATTATCCTTCAGCATTTCCTATTTTTCTGACCAAAATCTTGAATTTATTCAAAGTTTTTAAATCAAAAGATGACTAAAGCAATAAATAATCGTAATATAAACGCATTAAATAAAAAAGCGTTACGTTTCACAGAATCTGTGTCCGTTTTTACACCGAATGACATGTTGTCGGCAGACATATAAATAAAACTGACAACAATCGTTCAGCTAGGCATATCTTCCTCCTTTCTTTGATCGAAGACTGCTTTGCAAAAATCCGTCACAAATGTCGGTAAGGACAACATTTTCGATCCAAAACGACTGCTATTCGATGAGATACGAATTGTATATGTCGATAGCCGAGTGTGTGTGCATTGCGCGAAATCAATCATCGTTTTTGGGCCGTCAATGTCGGTTGTTTTATCGCTTAAACGGTGCACCTCCTGCAGGAGCCCATCATATACCATCATCATGGGAATTATAACGTCCACACAAAAACAATGTCCACCCAACAAGAGGAAAAACCAACAACACATCCAAAACAATTGTTCCACGCAATAGTTTACGAGCGATCGCAAATCCCATATCAGATCGAATAAATCGATCATTGATCATGGTCATCACAAATTTCCGAGACGGCAGCAAAAACCGGCGGAAAGGCATCATATCAAATTGTGATATCTTACAGATACATTAATAATATCGAACGCCTTATTGGGTTTGGGGCGTCAGCGCACATATAGCGACACCTATTGATTTTGACACGACGGGACTCCGTGGCGTTATTCCTCAGGAGACTTGCGGGAGATGTTCCACAAATACGAGTATGTTCCTTGAATTCTTTTTTGCCCTTTTATCGAGTACGGTACAAGAGTGAAATCAATTTGTTAAACGATTTGAAATTCATCAAATTTGATGTAACGGCTAATATGAGCGGTGAGACGAAACATGAAGTCAAGTGGAATTGACCACAGGATCGTGTGTGTTTAAGAAAACCAACATTTGATGGCTGACAAATGGCATCGACTGTCAGTGGGCGATACACGTGTAAGTTATCTGCTGCCAATAATTTCTTTAAGGATGTTATCAGGAATTACACGAGCGAGCTACTTAAAATCGATTCAAGGAATTCGAAGGTTCGCTGATGATAATTAATTTTGAGTTGAGCCACGAGGGAATTTTAATATACTCATTAACAGAGGCGATCAATCAATATGTTCATCTGGGGAAAAATGTATCTTTTCGGTAGTCCTCAAGAAGCATTGAATGCTTTTGCTTCCTTTCACTGTAATGGAATGGAATTCAAAATTCAAACTTTCCACAAAGTCATTGTAATGCTAATACATAAAGGTAGACATTGTATGTGTTATCACTCAGCCCAATTAGACAACAGTAGTGTATGATCCACAATAGATAACACAATGGAAAGTGGGCAAACCTAAAAGGCTTGAAGCAAGCGAAATAGTTGACCCATCGCAATGAAAATAGAGCAAATTAATTACTTGAACTCAGCAAGGAAGATTTAAGGATCTTAATGGGGCTATCTTATGGGACACTGTCCACTCCACTGCATAAAATGAAACTATTAGATACAGATGTATGTTGACTCTGCGTTGACCAAAGATACTTTATTTGTGAGTGTCCAAGGACTGCAAGGAAAATAGTATTACCATCTTAGGTAAGACTCATTAAGCTCTGCGGAAACTTGAATTTTGGAACCTAGAGCGCTGTTGAGGTTTATCGGGAGCTTCAGTTTGGGTTCTGATTAATCACTAGATCTGCACAATCGATTTAATAGGACATAGTGCATCTGGCCCTCAGCATCGTTATCGTAGAGAGAGAGAACAATCTGAAATCAAATGGGTAAATCCATAGCAGTCTCTTGAAGGGTCCGAGCTTTTTAAAGGATTTTTTGGGACTTTTAACAATACGTCTTACTCCTCCAACAACAAAGTTGAGATAAATAAATATTTAAGACGGAAAATTGTTCAATGCCCGCTGATAGCATTCCATTCCATTGAAACAGGTGGAGAAGTTTAAGACTCTAGTCTTCAAGACTCCAGTATCTCCAAGACAAAGTATCTCAGGGTCCTATTCACAAGTGATGGAAGGACCAATACTGAGTTATCCTGTGAGATTGGTCAGACTGGAGCAAATTTGAGACAGCTTGGTCAATCTGTTATCAGGAGGGCTGAACTTGGCAACGGAGCTAAGCTATCGGTCTTCAATTCAGTGTTTGTTCCGACCCTCACCTATGGTCATGAGGTTTGGGTAATGATCCAAAGAATAAGCTGCTGAAATGAGATTTCTTTCCTGTAATGTTGGGGTGACTCTCTGAGATCGGGTTAGGAACACCAGAATACGCGAGGTACTCAATGTCGAACAGCTACTTCTTCAAACGGAGAGGTCTTTACTTCGAGGTTTTGGCACGTTAAATGCATGCCCCCAATTCTACTTGCAATGGAATCCGTGCCACCGAAGTCCGAAATCTCACCTCTATACTCTTATGAAAAAAGCCCCTGATTATTTTGAGTCGATGGCGGAATATCGGGAGACGTGGAGAGTCCACTTAAGCACCCTAAACGCGCGACCTGCATAGTGGATAAGGGGGTCATTGGAAAATGATGAATGAATGATGATGATGAGGCGGAAGATGTAGGAATCTGAAGGCAGTAATACCGATCAAGTCATTGGATGAGACGGGCCGCAAAAAAACTGGGCCCAGCCAATCCTGGCCAACCAGGCGCTGAAGTGAAGTTGCTAAAAAACTGACAACTGCCAACGCAAAAGGAACTCAACAGCGATAAGCATAAAGACGTTTAACTACGTGCGTCGAGGAAGCAAAGATTGGCACTTCATCGTCGCTTTGCACTTTCAGGGACCCAGATAGTTCATTACTCATTTCTTTAAAAACAAGCAAGATACGACCTTCGCCTGACCATGGATCAGTGAATAAACATCGAAGAAACGTTTCAAAATATTTTGTGGAAGGATGTAAAGAATAGAAACGTTAAATTTATTGACTGGAAACGTCGAAGCAGCGTTTTTTGCTTGTGACAACATAGCATCCCCGGATTTTTTCAAGCAATTCATCTTGACAGTTGAAGAGGCCTGTAAACGGATCAATCGCTCCTCAAGGAAATGACCCACATCACCGTCGCCCTCTTCGTTGGCATCACAGACAGTAATGCCACTGAAGCCTAGCACAATGAGATGCTCAGCAAAAACATGCATAGTGTTCTGTGATGACCAATTTGCTGTTAAACGCAGATGCTTGGGAGCATTACTTTAGTCTTCCTATAATTTTTAGAGCATTTGTGCGAACGCCAATCGCCAATTAAGGTCCTAGAGACCCAACGCAGGATCATCCTCTGAGCCCTGTCAATTTATTTTATCGGAGAGTGACCTGGGACGCACACAACATTCAAAGAGTTCACCCTTGTGACCGAATCCAAAGAGTTCTTGCATTCTCGAACTATTTTGGAATTGGTTAAATGGTTGAGCAAGGCCTTAAGCGTAGTCTGGCTATCGCCGCTGCAGACGCGTATGCTTGGAAAACAGAGGCATGCTTGCCTGACGAATAGTGAAGTTTAGTGTTGTCGGCCTCCACGAAGATACCAGCACCCGACCCATGATTGGTTTTGGAACCGTCCGTAAAGATTCCACTACAGCCTAGTCCAGGTTTAGTCTCTGGTCGAAGTCAGTCCTGAACAGAATGAAGTCGATTTTAAATTTTACACATCAGCCGAAGTTCTAGTGGCATTGCGTCAGACGGATGATACCAAAAGCCGTCCCATCTGACTGCTTTGATGGGAAAGCCTGTGAAATAAGTATCAAAGGAAGGTTAATCAAGCAAAACAGCTACAGGAGTACTCGGAAAAGCCAGGACAGGTCGTTTTTTGAAGTTCTAAGCAGAATTTAACGTTCTTACGCGTAAGCCCTCTTTACCAAACAATGAACTACTATTGACTTCTTTGGAGATCTGGATAGTGACACTCTTAAGCACTGGCTGAGTCAGACCGGTCACAATCATTCTTTTCGTAAATAGTACAAAGTCAGTTTTGAGAATATTGACTGAAAGCCCAGTCCTAGTGCAGAATTCATCGATCATGTCCAAGGCCATCGGCGCAGAAAGTGCTTATGCATGACCCAACAGAAAGTATGACAACATTATCCACATATGCCCTGAACATTGATGCTAGAGCAACTGGAAGTATGAAACAGAAACCACCATGCACACCACTGCGTTTTTTTTTTAGAAAACCTGTCCATGGGAAGTAAATTGTGCGGATCTGAGTCAAAGTCACATTTCAAAGGAATAAATTTATTCTGCATAAACTTTTAGCTCTTAAATACTTATATTCATACACTTTTGGTTAAACATTTCTTTACTAAAAATGTTTCCATAATCGGTGCAATTAAAAGAAAAATGTTCACTCTCTGCGCGGTTCTTTTCCGACCGAATTAACCCTTCAAGCACTTAAACCCGCAATTACGACTCGTTAGACCATTCCGTTTGGTGGATCGCCTAAACATTAATCGCCCAAAAGCGAAATTAATTAGCTGCACAGAATTTCAACACCTTCTTAATTACAGGTGAGCCTTTCATTTCAATTTCATTCTGCCACGGGAATGCTCCACATTTGCATATCCACACTTAATTTATGGCTCCATTGAAGCGAAGTATCTGCATCCTAAATGCCATGGAGACATTCATTAGCCTGTGCAGCCTAACGCGCTAAACCCAAAGCATTAATGTCCGAAAGGATTTCTCAATATATTACTCATCTCGGGCAAGGAACACTTTGACACATCTCAAGAGGGTGCTACATGCACCACACATGGAAAGGGTGTTAAGTGATACTTAGACTGGGACTCGGAGTTGATTTGTGCCCGCACGGCACGGAGGTTGTTGAATTTTGGTTGAAGTGTTGGAGCCTTTAATTTGGCCATCCTGGGCGTTGTTGGCGGCATAATTACAATGTAGATTGGGGGTAATTTTAACACCTCGGCCTTCGTTCATCTTTTGCACATCAACTGGAAGCAGTGGTTCTTAGAAGACCCGCGCGCACTTAATACTTATCTGGGGTGTTGGATCTTTGCCAAGTCATCGCCTTGCATTATCGTCATCATCTTAACAACAGGCAATTGGTACAATTATGAATTCGGTTTCGATATGTCGAAGGTGTTGTAATAGTACGTGAACACTTTCAGTATTCACCTCTGCCAGGGCTTTGTGCTAATCACGGGCAGCACGCAAGTGGCACATCTTCCCACTGCGACTTGCGATTCTTTATTTTTTTTTGTCTCAGACATGTATGGTGTGGTCATTTACCCAGTTTTCCTGTATCTTGTGTCGTTGCGTTGTCTTTATTTTCTTCTTGTCTTCTGCTTCGGATTCATCCTTATGCGTATCTCTGCACTCTGCAGTCCTTGTTGGTGGAGTTCGCAATGCAAATGATAAAATTGAAAATTTATGAGAGAGACCGCGTCGTGTCGCCGCGGTCTGATTCGTGTGCCCAGAGAGATAAACGCGTATACTAAGCGAGTTTCGATTTTTTTCTTTTTTGTTTCGAATTTGAACGTTGCGTATCTTAAGTTGTTTGTAGATATTTTTCAGCATACATTTATCTGGATTTTAATATACCGTTCCAGTGCCAATTTATTTGGCCGGTAAAATCGAGGTGAATGATGCATGTTGTACGGAGAGAGTTCGTACACATTATCGAATTGAAGAAGTAGCTGCAACAGAGTTTCGCTTAGGTGGGTTTTTATCTCAATAGGATTACAAATTACAAGTGTGCTGCATTTCGTAAATATTTATTTTTGATTCTCTTTTTGTGTGTTACTAGAGTTTTTGCAAGCCGGTCTGTAGTTTTGGTTTATACATTGCCTCATAGGGCTTGTATAGTTAAGGCTTGTGGCATCCATTGGCATTCTGAGCTTACATAATCCAAATTCCTTCCTCAGCAGTTTTTAAAAATAAAATGAATGATATTTTACCACACCATCCTTCCTTTGTAAGGTTTTGTAATGCCGTTGGAAAGTGAAGGTACAAAAGTACAGTGCCAAGCCAACTTAAGCATACAATACTTTACACAGTCACATGTATCTAATCTTGGCTTGGTTGGCAGCGAATCAGAGGTTCAACATATTAAATAAGGCTAAGCAGCAATTACTTATTCGTTTTCACTTACTTGGAAGTTAACTTTAGATTGTCGTTCGTCTCGACAGAGATAGAGACATTCAAGGAAACAGTTGGGCGGACACCATTTTAGAAACAGAATTATTCTTAGTTCCCTGTCGGAATGACGGGAACTGGGTATTCCTGTCGCTTTGTGCAAAAATATCCCTAATCTCTACTAAATACAATATCTAAGAAAAGTAAACTCTAGATAGATGAAAGGTCTGCCGAATATTCAAATAAATTTGACCTGGACTAGATCAGAAGAGATCAAATAGGTTGTTCGTCCTTAAGCAATCCATTCAGTACAATTATAGTCGTCGATGTGAGACATTGTTCGCCAAGATGTGGTCTTTTCGCAAACAATTTCTGTCGAAGTTTGTACGGATGAAAGGGAAGTGGAAAATAAGACTACTCCATCTGTAATGCAGTTTCTTTAACATAGCTCTTGAAACAATTGTGCAGAATTCATAAGGAAACGCCAGAGGCATAGTCTTTCAAAACGATATCGACCTGGTCGAAAGAACGCAGCGTGATGTTAGCAGCAAGTTTGTGAGTATTAGGACGGAAGCGTCCAAGGTGGGTTTAACTGTCAACGAGGGCAAAGGAAATTATATGCTCTCCCAATGCCAATATCTCCATCAGAGTGTCTCCCTCGACGAAAACTATAACTTTGCGGTTCTTAACTCAGGCTGCGTTAAAAAAAATAATAATAACCCTTCACCGTCAAAATCCGCAGTGGCATAGACTTGGTCAAAAATGGATGATGTCGCCCTCGGTTGTTTCGAGAGAAAAGTCTTTAGGGTGAATTTTGGTTTTATTTGCGCAGACAGTAAATAAAGGAGAATATACAACGATGATCTGTATGGGCTGTACAGCAGCTTTGACCTTGTAAGGAAGGACGGCGGTGCTTTAGAGAAAAACCGCGATTCGTTTGCGAAAACATCATAAGGGTATTCCTAACCCCTTGAAACGGGAGTGAATTATATAAAAAAAAATTGTTGCAAGGGCAATCAATAAACTAAGTTTGCGAAACTGGAGGCAGGTAGCTAATGATCGAGCTGGCGATACATTGATGCTTTGTTGGTTGAGACTCTGTCCCACTTTGGAGTGTAGTGCCATCGTAAGTGCGTAAGCAAGTAAGTCGCACTGTTGTGTAGCTTCATCAGCCTGATACTGGAGAAAATTTAATGAAATCAGTTCAACCACTTGGTAATGTACGTGTAGATAATCTTGGCGTTATCTGTAAAATGAAATGAGCAGTCACTGACATTTTAGTGAGTTTCGAACCAATAGCTTCTAAATATAGTTTGACTATAAACGGAGCACCGCAAGCCAACATTAACATCTTGGTCAACACTTTATGACGGACAACTATGACTTACAGGTAGTAAAGGAATTCATCGACTAAGGATCTGCTTTCAGTTCTCCCAACGTGTTGCTCCCTTTTGTAAGGTTAGTATGCCTGAAAAGAATTGTTTTTGGATTTTTTAGTAGTTTGAGGCTTCTGTTTACCATCTGAAACCCTAAATTCTAGGACTGCTTTGAAGGCTTTATTGATAGTTCGCCCAAGTCGTTGAAAAAATCTTGTCCAAGGGCCTTCTCGACGTCAGTTTATAAACAATGTAACCTGGGTCTTTATGAGGTCTCTGCATAGGTCTTTCATAATTTGGCACAATCATTTCAGTTGAACCGCCTGTTAGTTAATGATATCTAGTAGCAGTGTGTTGTTTGTTAAATGCGAGTGGATTGTTGGTTTCATTTGCTAGAACGTATATTAAGACTTCGTGGGTGGATGAGAGTTCTTTAATAGCCCACTGCCTTCCAACAAATTTTGGTTGGATTCCTAGTAGTCAAACATTTTAAGGCCTCTATACACCTAAAAGGTGGTTGAAACGCACTGAAGTATTTCGAAAGCTTTATTGATCACGCAATGGAGAGCTGCTTTGAGAAATTCCAAAGAGAGTGCACTCTTCAAGTTTTGAACCGTTTGTGAATATTAACAAGTCTTGTGGGTTTGTTATACGAATTTCAATTAAATTTGCTTGTATGCTCCAGCTTATTTCAATTCTCAAACGTGAGACAAAATTGTTATTCGTTAAACTAAAAGCCTAACTTACGTTTTTAATGTTAAATAAATAAATAGCTGGTGCAACAGCTCAGGATGAGCCAAGACCTACCTTCTCGCAACCACTCATGTTTTGCACGAATGGAAGGGACCTACAATTTATTGCCAATTCCGAACTAGGGTCTAAGAAGTCTTTTAATGACAAATTATAACCTCGGAGGCATGTCATTCCGCAATGAGAGGTGTTGCCGGAAAAAATGTTCGGACATGGCTGGCGCTTGAAGCCACCCAGCTCTCTCAGCAGTCAAACGCACTAGCTACTGAGCCACGGCGATCATGTTATTCCGTGTAATTTGCTTATGATATTTAACTTCCGGAATGGTTATTGTGTGGCACTCACATCCATGAGGATGTTTTGCAATATTTTCCCCTCTCCACTTTATAACCTCTAATTTATCTTTATGACTTTCAACTCTTAACATATTTATGTAAATGCAGTTTAAATATTATTCAGCTCACATCCCCTGCAAGGTGTTTTCTTATAAATGTGGCAAAACGTGGAGATGCATGATATTCTATCCGCAGTAGCACGGGTTTTCTATTTGTAAAACACACGCATCTGTCGATGTTTTGTGTTTTCATACCCATAAAGTAACAATATTGAATTTCATTGAGAAAAATAAAATGAGCAACATATCACCTGGCGATTTTTTTTCCTTGCTTTTATACCTGAACACCTACATTTTTCTAAATGCATTCCAGCATGTGCAATTTTTTTTCTCGAAACAACATTGAGATGCATGCGTAAGTATGTATATCTACAAACACCCTTATAGAAGTTTTAAATATCAAGATTTACTTAAGTAATTTGTACTCTCTGATAAAGATTAAATGATAAGGACACACTTCGAGGACAATAAAAAAGAGTTAATAACTGAAATAATGTATCCACCACGTAGGTCCTCGAAAACACCCTGCATGTGTCCTTCTATTGTGTGAGTTACGTTAATATGGCTTTTATGCAGGTATTTATGTCATAAATCGGGAATTATGTTGGTTGATTCCAAAATGTATTTCATTGCCTGACCAGTTCCACACGTATCTACACGCTGAGTGCATCAACCATGAGTTGGATTTTACTCGGAAAACGAATAAAAAGGTTTCTGTGTCAAGTCCTTTGTTTTGTTTGTCCGATGGATATTTCTTCAATTTTGTTAGACGACTCATTTAAAAGGATCAAACACCTTTTGTACTGTCATTTCTATTTATTGATTTAATCTTTGATAAGGACTCTATGAATTAATGGAGATAAAAATCCCATTGGACTTGCTTCTCAACAAAAAAAATAGAATTCCTAGGAAATTGTTTTAAGATAGTTTCAAAGGCACACACCGCTGATGATTGTTTTTCAACGAAAATCTCTCTCTCGAACAGTTAATTAAAAGAACATAAATCAAATGCACATTCAGGAAGGAAGAGGATCTAATTTTTGATCCATTTTGATGTTGAGTAGCAATAATCCCTCCGTGGTGAGTTAATAAAGTCATTAAAATCGACTTGTAAGTGAAAGTGATTATGTAACCCTTTAATGATTCGGGGATTCCATTTGTTAGATAGGCATGTCATTAAAACTGGAGTATATCTGTTTCCCAATGAATAAAGGATGTTGTACAAGGATATTCGTTGTTTGGTTTCTAGATGGGTTTTTAATACTTTCTTCCATTTTGTTTAATAAAAAAAAAACATGTAGCTATGTAGGTAATTATGTTTTAATGGGATACGAAATTATGATAATGGCTTCTGGTGGTTTTCTGATTTATCCTCAGATAATCGTGCGTCTTATGTGGATGACTTAAAAATGCAGCTTTGGTGCATATGGGGTAATCATTAAGACTAACGGGAGAACAAGCATTCCAAGTCTACACTGATGGATCTAAAATGGAGGAAGATACTAGAGCAGGGGTGTGTCCTGGTTTCTTGAATATAAAAGATTCTTACAGACTCCCGGACGACTGTAGTGTCTTCCAAGTTGAAATTATCTCCATTGATAGAGCAGCAAGGCCAAAGCTGCTAGGAGACTGAGCCCATCCAAGATCACCATCTTCGTTGACAGTACACAGATACCAACGCCTTAGACAATGTTAGCAACAAATCTAAAGCAATGCCCAACTCGAAATCTTAATCAAAATAGGGGTTATCCACGAGGTCAGCATTTGCTGGGTCCTCGGACACAGTGGCATCGAGGATAACGAAAAAGCGGACGAATTGGCTCGGAAAGGATCCGCTTTAGGATGCGAGCACACCCACACATCGATAAATATCCCTATCGGTGTCATAAAAGTTACATCGACCAAAAGATGGTAAAACTAATCAGCACCTCTTGGTCCGCCAGAGGCGATCGCATTATATCCCGTAGCTTATGACAGAAAATCGACCAGAGCAAGACAAAATGTGTTCTAAAAAATATTCGCATGCTGAAAGTTTTACTGACGGGACATTGTGCCCTAGTCACTATGGCCACCAGACTTGCCATCTACTTGGCATCAGACCACTGCAGGAGCTGTCAGGATGCGAAAGATACGGAAACCGTCAGGCATTTACTCTGTGAGTGTCTTAATTTAAAAAACCACGGACACCGAAATTTGGGAAACAGGCTGTTTGGAGAACTGGAAAAAGTAATAGAAATACGAGTACCAGTAACGAATATAAAATAAAAAAAAAAGAGCCGGCGCGACAGCTCGGGATGAGTCAAGGCCTACCTTCTCGCAATCATTCATGTTCTTCGCGTTGTAATGTTTGCCCGAATGGAAGGGATCTACAATTTATTGCCGACTCTGAATGGCGAATTGAGAAACTGTTTCAATGCAGATTATACTCCCGGGGGCTTGTAATTCCCGGACGGGAGGTGGTGCCCCTAAAAATGTTCGGTTGACCTCGCTGAGGCTTGATCCCAAGCCGCTCAAACAGTAGTCCAACGCAATAGCCACTGAGCTACCACAAAAAGAAATTTGAAAACGAAGTGATTAAAGGTGAACCGGACACCGATCACATTGCGATGCAGGCGAATCTTGATCACATGCCCATAGTCCGGATAGTCTTTAGCGACTGCTGTAAGAGCTGCAGAGCTGAGTTAGGAATTCATTGGGCATTTCCTCTGCATTCCTCCTGCCCTTAACAGAATTAGGATCTGAAGGATCTCAACACTGTCAGTTTAAAAAGGAAAGTTAATGACCAATGCGTGAGACATTGATCCCCACAAAGCGTTCAATAAACACACTTCAAGTGACGCAGAGAGCAATGGAGAAATCGATGCTGGGGATTATAAGACGAGATAAAATACTAAACGTTACAATCAGAGAGAAAATCAGAGTTAAACGTATAACAGCAGCCAAATGGAGATGGGCTGGACACGTTGTCCGTATGACAGATAATAGGTGGACCAGACGTAAGAAGACCAAAACAACAAAGACGAAACAGAGGGAGACCACCTACTCGATGGACCGATGACATCAGGAGGATAGCATTAAATTGGATGAATTCATCTTAAAATCGAAGACATTTAGAGGAGGTCTATGTTCAACAGTGGACACAGATGGCTGATTGATGATGACAATGATGGTATGCACTGTCATCACAAGGCTTTCATCAACCGAATCTAAGTTGATAGACATTTTTAAATTTGTTGATCCATTAGACACCTTCCAAAACAAAGTCTTACAATCCGTCTATTAGTCAGTGAAGTCCTAGTCCCAGTCCTATTTTTATTCGGCAACCCTTAGACTGTAATTATTTAATGAAACTGCATAGCAATTTGTTTCCTAATAACCTCCCGCAAACACAAAACAATATAATGACCGTAATGCCCTTAAATAACATCAATTACAATCACTATTATCCATCGCTGTACCATTTGCAACAAAAAAAAAAATATGTTTCGCATCCGAAGCCGAGGCGTATTGCGATCGCAATGATCGAGTTGTAAATCATATCGTATTTCAAAAATCGCCTGCAACAATCGAATAAGTTTCGGATTTCAAATCACTTGCTCAGTCCTTGTTAGGCTCAAGCAATGCTACACTCAATCTCTTATAAATTGATTGGTATTTATTTTGATAATTGGCTACGATCGATCGATACCGGATTGCACAATTCCCGGACTGGGATGGAAGCTGGCAGCAGCCCACCCAAATGCGCTCGTAGCAATTTTATGTGTGCGCGCACAATCTGGCGATTATTGCGGCCAACATGCATGTAAAATCGGTAAGACCCACACGATCGTGTATCTCCCCACAGTGCCCAAGTCACTGAGCATTTATTCTACCCCGATTGGAATTGATCTTTTAAGTACCATCTTTTGAATGTGAATCGCGCTCAGCTCTGCCAGTACTGGAGGCAATTCCTGCCCATGAAGAGAAGGAAACTAATTTGCTATTGTGGAAAAAAGAAGCGAACTTCAATTTAGTATCTCACCTTGTTAGTGATATTGAATAATGGTAGATGACCGTTGGCAAATGCGATGATGTATAACAGCAGCAAGATAAATTGTTGCACTTTGAGAGGCTCTTGACTATTAGAGAGAAACGCGAATATGATACCTTTTAAGACTTAGATGGAAGAAAAATGAGGATTTACAGTTTCTATTTCCTGCAGACACAAACATATGTATCTATGCATGCAAATGTATGTATATAACTCAAAGAGGGCATTACCATTCGAATAGCTCTAATTTCATACGCAATTGGTCTGTGCCAGGCTTGACTAACATAACGGGCGATGGGCTACGTTGGCAATATAGAAGTTGATAAGTAGGCATGCCAACACATTTTGGTGGGATGAAATGACCAGGCAGGAGCTGAGGAAAAACACATCTTATGCTCCGGACAATGCCGAGAAGATTAAAACTTGACTAGTGGTCGAATCCAGGATTTAAAACTAAATGACTACGAATCGGAGGTATTGGCGAGATCATTTACTTTCACTTGATTGGGCGAGAACTTACGTTTGATCATCAGGAGCAGACTAGGTTGTTTGGGGTTGATTTCCATGCATTTAGTGTCTCTGTATTGGATTCGAAGACCTCAGAATAAGCGACAACCACCAAAGGTAATTATTTTCAAAGGGATAAGTAAAACCATCGTTTAAGCCTTCAAATCTAAACTCAATCCCAGTCTCGCAAAATCCAAAATAACTTGGAAGCATATTACACCATAATTTGAACTGATATTCAATGCACTCTGTAGGATTGGTTAGGCTGAAGCCATTTTGAGGCAACTTGATCAATCTGTTATAAGGAGGGCTGAACTTGGTATCGGAGCTAAGCTACCGGTCTTCAATTCAGTGTTTGTTCCTAACTTCACCTAGGATCATGAGGTTCGGGTTATGACCAAAAGAGTAAGATCACGGATACAAGCTGCTGAAATGAGATTCATTCTTTGTATTGCTGGGGTGACTCGCCAAGTTCGGGTAAGGAACACCAGAATACGTGAGGCACTCAATGTCGAGCTACTCCTGCGCAAAATCCATAGTTCGATAGTTTGGACACGTCCCCAACATGGCTTCGAAGACATGCCATCAGGTAGGCGTCTGCTGGGTAGGCTCAGGATGAGATTGACCAAGTCCGCAGTTCGTAGTGGATAAGCGGGCCATTGGAAAATGATGACAGAATTGATAAGAGAACATTTTAAAATAGACAAACTTAATTTTTGGAATATATTTGGAACCTAGACCTATCATCACCAAGTAGATCGAAGAAGCCATCTTTAAAGTTATCCTATCTTTTTGCTATTTGCACCACGACTGCTGAAAATGTTACTGGAAGTAGCGTGGAAAAAAAAACGAAAAACAGCGTCAAGGGTCTTTTATGACTGAATTCGTAAATAAATGCCCGCTCAAGTGAAGCTATAGTGGGGTGGTCCTGGTGCAATGGTTAGCATCATCGCTTGTTACGCTGAAAGTCCGGGTTCAACTCCTGATGTCGGAAAAATATTTATTTCTGAAATAAATAAAATCGATCAACTGTGAAAGCTGAAGGCGACTCTATTGCGAAGGCATAACACTGGTAGTAGGCTTGAAGAGTTGATTGAGCTGACACTGATATGACATCAGGAGATTCGAAAAATGAATTATAGCAATGACAAACACCACAAAAGTCCCCAGCTAGCCTGGACACCACGCTTGGACGCCAATGAAACCTACAACTACCTGAGTTTCAAACCACTGCACCTCATTCGCGGTGTTTGTATAACATTAAACGGGTATTCACCCCTTGATCGGCGTGTGGATTATAAAAAAAAAAGTTTTGGCGTGAACTAACCTCTCCAGTTGGCCCGGCCCAGATTGATGATGCGGGGGGACGCAATGCAGTTGAGTGGCCATCCTCTGAGCCTTCTTTTCGAGGATCTCATTTTCAGAGATTCCAGTGTAACCTGTGACCCAGATAAAACTCAGAGTTCAGTCTTGCGACCGAATTCAGAGAGTTCTTGCATTCTCAAATTATTTGGAAAGTAGAAAGAGTTGAGGTGCTAAGTACAGACCAGATTCTCCCATTTCTCCGCCTATTCTTTACAATATAATCCGTGGCCATAAGGATAGCATAAGACTCCGCTTGCAAAACAGAGGCCTAACGAGTAGTGAAGCCTTGTGTTGACGGTCTCCAAGGAACCACCAACACCGGATTCATGACTGATTTTGGAGCTATCCATGAAAATTCGTCTACAACCGTCCAAACTCAGATTCTGGATGAAACCAAACATGAGCGCGGGGAAAGTCAACTTTAAATTTGCACATCAGCCGATGTTCTAGTGTCATGCACTACCTAATGCAAGGGTTCTCTCTACTGCGTTGTCACCCCGGATTAGATTCGAAGATTCTGCAACATAAAGCGTGTTTTTTTTTTTTTCAAAAGCCAAATTTTTTGACTAATTCGATGCAGCTAAACACCTCGTATAAAGAATATCAATGCAAACAAGACAGAATACATAATTTTTGCTCGAGATGACCAAGGAAGTCTTCATGCTTCATGTTTGATGAAGCTCATGCTTCAGCGGAACTGGAACTCGCATTGTCTTCTCAGTACAAAAAAAAAAAACAGCGATTGGCCAGAGTTTTTCCTCCTTTGATCTCTACTGAAATATCGTTGGTAGAAGCTATAAGAGAATCAAGGTAGACGAAGTCCTTCAAAGTCCTTCAAGACATTTTATCTGAATTGTCGATGTTTGGTATCCTTTTCTGTTGACAACAAATAATTGGTTTTTCTATCTTGCACTGCTTTAACCATATTGGTTGTACTGATGATATCAACATCTTCTTCGTACTCAAACAGTTGCACAGACTTATGGAAGATTGTGCCTCTGGTGTTCAAACTTTCGCATAATTCGTTCAAGTATGGTGTTCAAGAGTCACATAACAGCGGATCACCTTCCCGGTGTGACTATTACTGACTTTGATGGAGCAGCAAGCATTGTCCATCGTCATCCTGTGCAGATGGATGAGCTTAGCAGTGACATAAATATAGACATAGCCCTGTTGGCTGTCTTAGGGAGCTCTAAAATTGTTCAAGACGTGGTTGATATCGATTTGCATTTCCTGAGTTTTGTCCAGGATTTGTGAGGACTTGGTCACTTTCTTGGACTTTCTTAGCCTGAAGCAAAACTGATAGGGGGCCGATCTGGTTTTTGATGAAAGGTTTCAGCCGTTCCCACAAGATTTGCTATCTCTTGCACTTGCAGCCTGTCGACGTTTTTTCTTTTCACAGTACATACTAAGCAAATGGCCATTGCAGGAGTTTTACTTAAGAAAATCTCTCCGATTGCCCCTTGGGTTGTGCTATACATAAAAGAATGTGGCAATAGCAACCAGGATAGAAGATATGGCATCTCAAAGGACCTATCTATAGTCTAAGTGCGGTCCGCCCTAGAGAGGAAAGCCACCTTACCTTACCTTACATAATCAGGACAGAAGAAGCCTAGCTGGAGGGTCCAAAGACAACATATTGAGAAACGACATCGTACTCACACATTTCAGTCTCAAAACCATCACAATCCCTCGATGACCTTGAATAACTTGATTAACATTCACTGACGCTGAACACGCGTCTCCAAGTACAGTCACTGCTCGAACAAAAATGATATCGAAATAATCATATCCTTGCGAGGATAACTCGCTTTGCTAAGAATGCATGGCAACAATAAGCACGATATTGAATTACAATGCACACGTCCAAAGGGCGTTCCAGACCATAATAATAACATTTGAATCAAATATCCATACATGAACCCGAAACTACTTCCATCTGCGTGATCAACTTCCTTGCAAGTCGCCTGGCGCAACAGCAGCCGGCCAGGGAGGGTAAATTCTTTGATCGAGTGCAGCGGTAATGACTGGTCGCTTGCGCAAACGCCTCACCAAAAGCATTGAGCAGTAATTGTTACTTTACGCGACAGTTGACAGTGGAGGTATGTGTGACACGCGAATTGTTCCCTCTCTATGATAATTCCGTCGAGATCGAGAACCCACAATGAAGTCGGTCTTTGATGACAACTGGCACCTGCTCGCGTTGATTCCTTTATGATTTTATATGGTAAAAAGGAACCCGTGTCGAACCCCTATTATTGTTGTCATTATGGTTGCTTGGAATATTAGATTTTTTGTTTGCATTTAGTGTTGAAGGGTTGCGCGGTGATCTATTAGGAGAATTTCGATAGGGAGCTGGAAATTGTGTGGTGTAGGGTGTAGAAAAACGGAACTAGGCATATGGCGTAGGGACAGATGTTACTTGTGGATAGGGATTGTGGGACGGTCTGGTCGAAAACCTGATTTGAAGATGTTTTCGGGGTGTAATGGAAGCAAAGCAAGCAATAGCATTTGTCAAGTCCAACTAGTTTTCGGGAAACTTTTTTGAATGATTATGACATGTTCAAGAAGCCTTAGGATGTTGGCAGTAAGAACTTTAAAAGCATATCCGGTCGAAAGAATGCAGAAAATGAAACTAAAGGAAAAAGGTGTACTTTTTTTAGATCAACACAGTCACCTATGGTGCGGTTAGTAGGAAAAGGAACAAAGTTGCTGTAAGTTAAGTGGCTATTGCGTTAAAGTTTTTTGAATCATATTCGAATCCTGAAAGAATAGCAAATCGATCTTGCAAATCGATCTTGTAAGATCATTTCGCTAAATTTTTCAAGATGAACATTTTTTTGAAGACTTTTATATAATGCACAAGAGGCAGAGACTCAACCACACGTGTGGGAAAATAGTCATCTTCTGCAGAGAAATAATCCTATAAGTTCTGTTGGACTGTGCAGAGGGCTGGAAGGTAAGTAGAAAAAACGCGTCGTTTTATCACATAAGCATATATGTATATCTAGAAAGTATGGCCTTGGCCGTTCGACGTTGGAAGCGACTGCAGAGACCCTCCACTACGCATTCTCCAACAATTTGGGAAACCAATATCGCATCATCAGCTGGAGGTAGCCGAGACGACTGTAGATAACTAACTAACCCCCTAAAAGAGCCCGTATAGTGATGATGAAGACAAAGACATATTTTGCAAGAAAGTGGCACCAACACATGCTGCTGTACAAAACAAGAGCAGTGCAAGGAGACAGAAAAAAGGAATTCTGCGTAGGAAGAAGAGGGCATTCGCAGTCTCCTAGCTGAAGAAATCAAAGAGTCGGCAGGTCTATAAAACAGCCAAGCAACTGGCAGTAGGCTTTTAAGGTCGGTACGCAGGATCTTCGAAAAAGTAAAGGGAATTTAGTCACTTATATACAGAAAATTTTAGAAGTGCTTAAGCAGCACTTTCAGTAATTGCTGAATGGCCATAGTGTTGAGAGGCTGATAGATCAAGACGAACGCCCTCTTCATGTCAACGAAGAATTTATTTTTCTTCATAATATAGAAGAAGTCAGCGCCGCTTTTGTACACTTTAGGTTTAAGACAAACAGATCTGCATTTTAAAGAATGATCAGTCGGGGATTCCACAATACTTAGTCTAGCCAACTGATAGCAACTTGTTCAAAATCGAAGTGGAATAACTCTTTTGCAACACGGTCCGTGTCCTATCTTTCGAGATTTTTAAACGGAGATGCTTCTTTCTATCGTTGTACAACCAATAGAGAAAGAGCTATAGATCAGTACTTTCAAATACGTACCACCAGAAATTGAATGAAACTAGAACTCATGGACATAAAATCGTGGACATTGCATTTATAACCCCGGACACCATTTGTTTATAATCCACACGCGGACCAAGGGGATAGGAATACCCTTTAATGTTATACACACACCGCGAGCGAGGTGCAGTGGTTTGAAACTTAGGTAGTTGTAGGTTTCATTGGCGTCCAAGCGTGGTGTCCAGGCTAGCTGGGGACGTTTTTGGTGTTTTTTATTGCTATAATTCACAGGCATTTTTTCGAATCTCCTGATATCATATCAGTGTCAGCTCAATCAACTCTTCATGCCATGATACTCTACTACCAGTGTTATGCCCTCGCAGTAGAGTCGCCTTCAGCTTTCACAGTTAATCGATTTTATTTATTTGAGAAATAAATGTTTTTCCGACATCAGGAGTTGAACCCGGACTTTCAGCGAGACAAGCGATGATGCTAACCTCTGCACCATGGCCACCCCAATAATGAAGTTAAGCGCAGGGGGAGAGTTATTTCCGGTTTTTGGTGGGGAATTATGCATTGGTGAAACTCACAGCGAAACTCTACGACAGATACATGCGAATAAAGTCCATCAAATGCTTTCTCACTCGCATCGGTAACGATCTAGGCCTCATCTGCACTCGAACATTTTGCCACGTGATGTAGATACGAAGGTTTTCGGTAAATAATAATTGATTCCCAACTTTATGAAAACCTCGGACACATTACACGAATTCCCCCGGACGTCTCCGGACGCTCTTTAAGAAAGGATAGTATCAGGGGAAGAGGAAGACAAGCTTATTTCCAGGTAAATGATAGAGGTCAGAATAAACTCTTATATGTAAATGGTATTCTTAAGATTGTAGGGGCTAATAGTCCACCCTTAAACTTAGAAATGGTCCACTTAAAACTGAAGCAATTAATAAGATCTAGATGCAGACAACACCTTATTATTATTATCTAGAAATATTTATAGCAGAAGAGGTCCTTTATGATACCACAGAATCTTTCATGAATCCACAACTACTCCGAGGAAAAATTAACCCATAAAATGGTTCTTGGTGAAGCCGAGGATACTTTAAGCCTCGGTGCTCACAATGTCACGGAGGCAATCGCAGAAAAGAGCCTCCGATGGAGTAATCCTCTTTTAAACAGGGCTGGACAAGTGCAAAAAAGTAAGCAAAAGTCTGCTTCTTCTCCTCGTACCTACAGGAATAGTTTAGAGAAGATGACTTGTAATCGCTTTAGAAAGTTCAAACCATTGCATTGATCCTGCTGTAGTCTAGGGTAGATTTGTCTGGAGATTTGAAATATGGCACATTTCTCTGATTTGTTTTTTTTTTCTGGTTGTGTCTAGTTTATATTTAAACGTAGCGAGAGCCATTCTCAACACCCGTCCTTCTAGGTAGAATCCATGGGTTCTAGTATTGAAGAAGTTGTTCTGATTGTAACCCTAATGCACGTTGATGCAGACCTCTGCAGTTTCGCTAGAAGGTATATGGTGTTTCCCTAATAATCTTTTGTAGGAGTTGAGAGCTACATCGGGTATTGCTACGTGTTCTAGTAAATAGGTTTTTATGTTCACTGTGGTTACCAACATAAGACTTTTACGTTAAAAGTAATCTCTTTACTCGAGCCGCCTCAAGTTTGTGGGAAGTGTCGAAAAAAGCTCGTCGAAGACTGTCTCTTGACGTATTAGAAAAGTTATTTTATGTATCAGTATCACTTAACAAACGTTACAATCGTTCATTGGTAATATGTTGCAGGGTGTCATTCTCCAAACGTAACTTCTTTGGACTTGATGTACGATGACCAAACAATTTCAACTGCTGGCAAAAAATTCTCATGAATAAATTCCTCCTGACAGTTCTGTGAGAAATCTTAATTTTTGTTCGCACATCCCCAAGCAGGGAATACAATTTATGCATACATACTCGTATATCGAAAACCAATCTTTCACAAAAACTCCTTTAATACATATGTATGCATGTGTAGAATCGTTTTTAGTACCAAACCATTTAGACAATTTCATTTTCAGATAAAATCATTCAAGTCACCTTACGAGTTTTCCGTTCTCATGGGACTTTATGCCAGAGCTCCATGCGTCCATCCCAACAGCACCGCACCAGGATGATGTCCAAGGTCTGTATTAAGAGCCGTACGCCGGACAACTCGACCAACATTCTGATTTCATTCATAAATTTCCAAAGTACCGACGCAAAAGAAAAGATCATGCACAGGACGGAGGACGGGGGCACACAACGCGCAAAAGAGAGTAACAATGCTGCGCGCTCCACAAGAAATAATCATGTGAATCGCATCGTGTCTGAAGGGGGTATACCATACCTACTCCAGACCGCTTTGCATCGTGCATCGTGTGTTTTGTGCATCCGTTCAGCTGCGGAAGCTATCACTCCATTCGAGTTTTACAACACAGAAATGGATGTGAATTGTTTTGTTCCTCCCCACCTTGAAGCTCCTCCTGGATCTCGATGACTGGACGCAGCATGATGCACTTTCTGTAATTGTATGGAGAACAAGTAACTAGGTCTGTGGACATTTTTTTCGCCTAACTATTTATGTTGGTTCTGTCTAAGGATTTGTCGATTGTGTGCCGAAATAATGTAGGTATAGCTCTCCTGCAGAGTGTTGGTCATTCGAAAGTATTTTTCATGTCAGAAAGGTGATTCCCCATGGGTGTATTGTTCCTTTAATTGCCGATCTGTAAGGACAATGAAATGTTCCTCTAATGAGAAACCAATGAAGAAATGTACCTGTTGGATCGAAGGGAAGACAAAGGCATCAGTGTTAGGAAAAATGCCGTCGACCTGTTACGTGCTGTGAAGGATATATCCCAGAGTTTGTCCATATTTTTTGTATGCTTAGATCACTGTGCAGAAAATATCCGTGGATGGAAGCGATAAAAATTGCCTTAAATTAGTTTAAACAATATTTGTGCATTGAATCATGTATTTCGCAAGCAAGAACAGTTTTTAAGCATTTCAAATCGATTTACAATTTACTTTTAACTTCTGTGAGGTGTTTTGACATTTAGGTTGGAACCATTTCTAATTTGGCCACCAAATCGAGGGAATCCTTGAAGAACATCTGTGAATGCAGTACTGCATATCATGCAAACTAGGAGTTTGATATTTAGTTTGAATCAGACATTTTTGATCCCTATGTCATCGCTGTCCTATCAGTATGCCTACCCATTCTTTTAGTCCATTGCTGAGTTGCAATTTCTCTCATTCAATGCTAAGCGCACAGTAATGCGATAAAGCGATGCAATGCGAGAAGCGAGAAACATGCGATAAAACTTTTCACATGAATTCTTATCGCTTCAGTGTGCGCACGTACATACATAAGAATACTAGTGAACAGTTTTAGCGCACGCTTCTCACTTCTCGCATCGCTCTATCGCTTCACTGTGTGTGCAGCCTAAGTGAATTCTCTGTCATAAGCTGCGCGATTTAATGCAATCATCTCTTGCGAACCAAATAGTAATTATTAGCTCTCTCGTCTTCGTTGCCTTTCAGTACACCAAAAGGGATGTTCTAAAGCAGATCCTTGCCGAACCAGTTCGCCTGCTTTTGCGTTGCCTTCACGATAATTTGACACATAGATTTGGTACTTAAATTCTTAAATGCCTTAATAGCTGCCTGGCTATTTCAGAAAAAAATGATGATCTCAGATATAAATGCAGCCAAAACTCAGTCTGCACAGACTCTTCCACCTAAACAACATCAGCTCTAAACACCTACTCGACGGTCACATGCTTTCCACCCTATTCCAAAGAAAAGAGTGCAGCATGCCGTTGGGTCACACTCTTCCAAGAGACTGCTTCAAACGAAACTACTCAGTAGTCATTCCCCTGAGTAAAGACTGGGAAAAGTTCAAACCCCGTCCGGGAAAACACACCTAAGTGTGGTACACGGACGGCTGTAAAATGGACAGTAGATCTAGGGCTGCAATATTCGGAGAGTCATCCAGTACTAACACATCGATAAGCCTAGGCATTTACTCATCGATCTTCAAGGCAGAAATATTTGCCATAAATCAGTACAGAAGCTTAAACTTGCTCTCTTACTTCCGTGGCAAAATCGTCTTTATCTTCTCTGACAGTCAAGCTGTCCTAAAAGCACCGAACTCAGCCACGATAAAATCGAAAGTAGTCCTAGAGACAGTCAAATTGCTTTTTGAACTAAGAAAAATCAACTTAGTCATACTACACTAGTTCCTCCCTCACAAGGGCCACATCGACTATGAAATAGCGGACTCACTGGCCAAGATATGCGCATCAAACACTCTCACTGGTCTCAACCCAGCCTGTTGGGTAAGCAAATCCATTTTCAAAAGCTTGAGGGAACAAACCTTGATCAAATCCAAAGCAATTTGGATTGGAAGTACAGATAGATAGATGTCGTTGTCGAAAAGCCGAAAGCCCACTTATGCCCCCATCGGAGCATAGCACATTCCCCTTTTGACCCCCGTAATGGTTTGCCGGGAAGTTCGTAGCGGTTTCGGGTTAAACCCGCCCGGCTGCCGAGCGGGACAATCCGACCACCTGTCTGGCTTCGAAGGGTGCCCTGGCATAGCAGACTCGGCATTACCCGAGGCCACTTTACTCCGCCATGTCATCATTGGGAGACAATACTTCGATGGTTTGGACACGTCAAGCGCATGTTCCCAACTCGGCTTCCAAGACGTGCCATGACATCCGTTCCATCAGGTAGGCATCGCCTGGATAGGCCCAGGATGAGATGGTTGTATCAAGTCCTGAATCTTACCTCTACCCGTATGGAGATAACCCCTGATAACTAAGAGTCGATGGCGGAAGATCGAGAAAGTGGAGAGTCCACTTAAACACCCTAAGCCCGTATCACTCATAGTGGATAAGCGGGCCATTTGAAAATGATGATGATGATGATGAGTATAAGACAGAAATGTACCAAATATTGTTCCATATCTGCAGATTATGCTCGGAGAGCGTTGAAAGTTCTCTCCACATCATCACAGAATGTCCCGCCCTCATACATGTGAGAAAGCGGATAGACAGTGAACTTGTCTCACCAACCGCACTTAGCACGCTTCAACCTGAGAAGCTGATTACCTTTCTGACGGCCTCTGGAATAGACAAACTGCTCTAAAAACATATCGGACAGCACAATAGGCCTCTATGTGAGACCGCAGTAAAAGAGCGGACCAACCGCTCCCTAAATGGATTCAGTCCCCTATCCTGGCATCTATTGTTCTCGCTGCTCTACCAAAGTAAAAAATTCGACTGGGGAGCCAGTCCTATACTTCCCACCTCATATTATGTTATATCAAAAACAGTGATATTGTTATTTATTTAATAATTAAAGAAAACATACATAGAAAGCGGAAAATTCGAAGACACACTGTTTAATATACAATAATTCCACAAAGAGTTGTACCGCGAACTCGAAAAAAAAAACGTTTCTTAAATTTCCTCAGCATCCGCCAGACCGATTGTGCTCAAAATCTAATCAGCTCTAAGTTTTACGCAGACAAATAAAACAAAAAAAACCGCATGGTCCTACGTTGTTTCGTTCTCCAGATATCGTAGGAGGAAAATATTGTCACACACACACACACACACGCACACACACACACACACACACACACATACACAGACCTCATTTCGAAAATGGGTGCAAACTATTTCTAGTGTATAGTAATGTCAAGCCCTGTTCATATCTCGAAACTTTTTGATCGGACCGATTACAATACTTCCCCTACTAGGTGGGAAGTAAAAACTTCTGTCTGAAAGACACTACGGAGTTCGCACGAGTCAGAGTCAAAGATTTCTGCAGAAGCTGAGGAAAGAACTTCTTTTGCAATTTTGCACTTGTCCTGCCATGGATCACAACTTCTTCTTACTTCCTGCATCCAGGCGCCAATAGCCGCATTATCCTTGTCTAATCTAATATCTAGGACAGAATGTTGCGATGGACAACTTTGAGGTCGATTCACAGGTTCGAGCCCCAGCAGTATCTCTCGAACATGTAGGTCCTTTCCATTTGGGCGAAGCTAGACCTTGCACCATCCAGGGCTGTCGCGTCAGCCTTTTTAAATAAGACACGAGGTCTTAGCGTTTTTCTGGAGTTAAAAGAAGTCTTTCCTAGGATTCCCGCAGAGTACTATAAAATCCACATCAATTCGGTGATTCACTCTTTACCTTCAATGCCACTCTGCCTTCCACGTAAATCTCTATTCAACCGATTCACACTCCATTGAACCTTCGAGTACTTAACTCCAGAAAAAATGTATATCAATTCAAGTGCATACTTGACAGGTAACCAAATTAAACACAATCCTTACGCCAAAGGATTTATATTAGGTTCTCGTCCCGAATTGTTATGGCTTGTTACGCAAAGAAACCAAAAAACAGACAAAAGGAAGCCCTCATGTGCGTTTTGTACGATCGCTATGGTTTGCTTGCATAGGACCATCATAATAATCGACAAAATCCCTCCTTTCATCCATCCACCCTCTCATCCGTTCACCGCTGCAGACAATCGACTTTTATTTTGCCTCCATGATTTAACATAATCATTTCGGTTCTGTGACCAATCCACTTAAGAACTCTCCAAACAATATTTGCATTTGTAGTGGACCTCTATGGACACTGCACAGTACACGGTCGGGATACATAGATCGCACCGACAAAGGGTTACGTGGATCGATTATTCAAATTGTTGTACACAACGACTGTAAATAAATAAGGATGCGCATCCAGGTGCTTGGTTGGCAGTGCTCCTTGGGTCTCACCTTCTATTTCACACAGCTTCCAGCATTGGTCGATTGAGGATGGGTAAACAATTTGTTGCGGTTGCGCTACCACTCCACTGACACCGACACCATATCTCAGCGATGAGTATGCGCACGTACTGGGTAATGGTGGTGCGTTATGATCCTTAAGAGTGCGAGGGATCAGAGATCAAGTGCCATGTTTACCAATACCGGCGAAGCCGCCGCGGATGCTTCGGCTGCTGCTGTTATTATCGGCAACAGTGGTCATCCTTCATTCAGCGCCGCCGGGTGATTACTGTTCGTGATTTATTGGGGCGGTGATCCGCCCCTGAATATTTTTTTCCTCTTGCGTCTTTTATAGTTTCTTTCCATCGTGAGAGTGTGGTGGATCCGCTTAGCAGAGTCTAGAATATATTTTTTTTTTTTTTTGGTAATTTACCTAATCTGATGGCACTTTGATTTCCTCGTGATATGACTTGAAGTTCCTTTGTCGCACGATTGCGGACGTGCCATTTCCAAAGTGCAGAAACTTTTGCGTACACAGTGACGGACGTGTGCCAATGAAACGGGTCCGCAAAATGAGACACAGAAGTGGAAAAGAAGAAGAAGAAAGACACAGAGGTAGAAGACGAACTCTTAATAAAATCGATACGTACACCTGGTGATGGTGGAGCTCTATTAATAGTCGACCCGCATGCATGACCATGCGCCGTGTGCCACACAGAACAAATAATGGCAGAGCAACCTGGGGATCTGAAGGTTGTGTGGTATGACAGACAATGTCTTCGGATGTGAGACACCATCGCCTAACCCAACCGGCAGCAGGTTAACCAGGCGCTGGCATAGAAACCCGATGATGAGACAAATAAAAGCCGGTGTGGCGCATGTTATGAATCCTCCTCGGCGCATGGTGTGTTTTTAATTCCAGTGCCCGCATTAGATGGAAGGCGACGACTTCTGGACTCAAGCTGATAGATACATTTTCGTTTTTGTTTTGAATATAAACGGGGATATACATATGTAGTATGTTTGGTGCATTGAAATGGAAAGTATTGGATCATGTGATCTATCGGTGGCGTTACATGAAGAGGTGTTTGCTTTGAATGCAGGCGAAGTCAAATTAAGCGCCACGTGCTAGAGTGATAGGTATTGGTGGCACTTGAACGCCATTGGATTCCTCGGCATGCCACGAAAGAGTATTACTGGCGATGAAAGAAGGCAGCATAATAAATACGATCGACGCTACCGTCCGAGTTAATATAAATTGTTCAGGTATGGCCTTTCACTGTAACACCCTGTATGGTGGAGCTTAGAAAATTCTTTGTCTCCAAACTTTACATCTTCCATCCATGCAATTGTCGAGAACCCCCACATGACCGTATGCAACTGAAGGCCTTCGACCGTAATAGGAATTTTAAATACGACTTGCAGTCGGAAAATAATGCGCGCCTACTGTCCAAAAACAGACTTAACTGCTATGATTTGTAGCTGGTTGTTGTAGAAAGTTGAGCATTGTTGTGCCTGTGAGCGCAAATTACTTTTGATTATATGGCCTCCACATGATAACTAGTTGACGTTCACCCGGAATCGACTTGTATAAGTGTTGACCAAGAGACGAAGGAAGCAGCACTAGAAGCACGACAGCGGACGAGTTCACAAGATGAAATTAACGGTGGTGCTTGATAGGCAGGCATGCACTTAGATTAGGGGTCCTTTCCAATGACTTCTGCAGAAGCTGCAGGGAATAGGAGGAAGAGGAAACCACGACCCACCTACTGTGTACATGCTCTTGCGACGCTAAGAAGAAGAACCCTCGGAGAATACTTCTATCACGATTTTAACGATCTTATTGAACTCGACATACAGAAGATAAGAAACTTCATCTCTGAGAAGAAATAGTTAAAATATTTGGGTTAACACCGGTTACCCACCTTCATTGTACTCATGATACATATTCTGGTTCCCAGGTGCCGGTAAGCCGGTTTTCTTCGCTGTGGTATCACAATGGGCCAATCTGGTCTAAGTGTGTGCCTGTCTGAGCGGGGACCACCATCTAACCTTACCTAAGGCACCTCTTCAGTATAATGGATGTCCGAACGTTTCAAGCAGTAAAGACTAGACTAATAAAACGATTGAGCAACAAAGCCCTTTCGCGAACAATTAACGTGAGCCTACATAAGATCCTAATCATACAAGTGTTACTCTATACCCCACCCAGAGGGATGGACTTTATCAAATATGGATGAGAGAGATAGGTTCTACAGCCATATCGCCTTAGGCATAAGAAACCATGTACAACGACTAAGGTGGTTGAAACCTGTAGAACGGATGAACACCAGCACTCCGGCCCGGATGGCATCGAGCTGAATGGAGCCACTTGTTAGTTGAGACTCAGGACTATGTGTCATCATCATCCTCATGTCCCACAATCTCGGTTGAGGCATAATAATAAATAAAAAGCTGGCGCGGAAGCTTGGGATGAGCCAAGGCCTAGCTTCTCGCAACCATTCATGTTATGCGTGTTAAATTTTTTCGCACGAATGGAAGGGACCTACAATTTTTTGCCGACTCCGAACGGCGAATTGAGAAGCTCTTTCATGACAGATAATACTTCCGGAGGATTGTCATTCTCCGACGAGAGGTGGTGTCGCGAAAAATGTTCGGTGGATATGGCCGCTCCTACAGTAAACCAACGCACTTACCACTGAGCCCCGCCAACCATGGGGCATAAGGCGCCAACAAATCTCCTTCATCCTTCACGGTCTACAGCTAGATATTTCAGCTCTGGCCACGTTTCCACGTTTTCTTCAGTGTGATGTTGACATCCAACAGCTCTTGACTCGTCCTACGGCACAATTCCTGGTTTGATGTAACTAGTGGTTTGATATAACTTGTGGCTACCGAATTTTTAGATTGTGGCGCAGGCAAAGATTAAAAAAAAACTGAAATTTACTTGAGATGTTTGGCGACACATTTCAGGTTTCGCAGGCACATAACAGCACGGATTTAACAAGTGCGTAAGGAGATTTTGACTGGATCTTTAAATTGGAGACAAATTGGAGGCAACGAAAACAGTCTGGAGCGGCCTAGAGACATTATTTTTGTCTTTTTGCCATTTATCCTTAGACCAATCAACTCACCTTTCATTGAGACATCCTGTTAAGCCCAGAAGACATGCATATATCATCGGAAGCATCCAAACGGCTCCATTGAATGCTTTGTCGCTCCCCTGTACCAATGGTGGCGGTCAGTACATCATCTATCGCCAGTAAAAAGAGGATTGGCGATAGAATTTCTCCTTTTCTCAATCCCTGTCGCACTTTGAAAGAATCAGAGAGCTGTCCGTTGTGCAGAACGAAAGACGTTGCATTGTTGTAGGACGCATTTATAATAGGCCTACTCAAAATCTACGTACATGAAATATAGCGGTGACTGAAACTCAACAGATTTCTCGAGAATGATACGCAGGGTGTTGATGTGGTCGACACAGGATAGACCACTGCGATCACCCACAAGAGCCCAAAACTTTAGTGTCCTCTTGGTTAAATATTTTTAACATGTTAAGATTTTTCCAAATTCGCCATTGAACCGTTTATGTTTTATGTGTCTGATTTCTTAGAAAAAATTTAATAGGTTCTAAAGGGTTGTCCAATAGGGACGGGTAGATTTTGACAGTTCATGGCGGCCATGTTGTTAGTTTTCCCGATTTTTATTTTTCAGACACTAAAGACAAATCACCATGACAAGTAACAGCGTCGAGCAACACGCCGTGTCTTCGCTGTCTGGGTTCTGGAGCAGTTGGAAGCGGACCCCGATTTCAGCAAAAAAAATCAGCTTCAGCAACGAGGCCCATTTTAGAAGGAACGGGTACTCAACAAGCAAAATTGCCGGATTTGGAACGATGCCAATCCACACGAGGTCCATCAAATGGCAATGCATCCGTAGAAAGTCAAAGTTTGGTATGGATTGTGGGCCGGCGGTATCTTCGGTCCGTACTGCTCTGAAAACGACGATGGCATTGCCATCACCATCAACGGAGAGCGCTACCGATCGATGATAACCAATTTATTTTGGCCCAAATTGGATGATATGCATTTGAACGACATGTGGTTCCAACAGGACGGCGCTACGTGCCACACAGCTGATACCACAATGGACATTCTGCACGATCGATTTAAGGGCATGGTTATTTCACGTAGAGGCGACGTGAACTGGCCATCGGGATCATGCGATTTGACCCCATTCGACTTTTTCTTGTGTGGTTTCCTTAAGTCGCAGTTCTATGCCAATAAGCCGCAAAAGACCAGTGCCCTTGAAGTTAACATAACCCGTGCAATCGCTCAAATTCAGACTGATCTATGCGCCAAAGTCATCGAAGATTGGACCTCTCGGATGCGCGCTATCTAGCATAACCGCGGCGGCCATTTGTTCTATTCAATTTTAACATCTACCCGTCCGTGTTGAAAAATCCTTTATAAAATATCCCATAGTTTGGCAAATTGTCCTCTCAAAACAACTGCAAGCCACACTAATAAAAAAAAATTGTTATTGGGGTAGTAAATTTGTTCAGATGAAGCCATTAATAGCGTTCCCAAGATCCCTGCCCTAGGCATAAAAGAAGATGGTTTTGCTTTGTTTATATCACCCTTGGACACAGTTGCAATAAATGCGTTCAATCGTGAAACAAGTGGAATCCATAAGGTTCGGGTCATGAGGACATATGCATTGTTTTACATTTTAAAATGTAACCACTTCACATGGAATGCACTTTCAATTCAGACCGTTTAACGCCTTAGGGTATTCCATTTATTTATACGATACGCTCATTAGTTTCATCACCCATTACACATAGGCACCAGCATTGTAGACACGCAACGTATCACCCGACAACGCTCAGCTAGACAATTTCGATGGCACGTCACCTGTAATGATGAAACATAAAAATTCCACCCCGATTGATCTTAATTATGCAATCTTTAGATTATGGACAAAGCGCATCAGGTCTATTTATCTGAAAATTACTTCCAAACAGGATTTCATTCCCATGCATTGGTGGTGTTAGCCAGCCACCACTAGGAGGCAACCGCCCAACTAACCAGAGGAGAACCTCTGCCAACAACGTGGGCACCGATTGACGCAGTTGTGATTCGAAGAGTCCCCTTGGAACCGCGTATGGGTTGGGTGATGACGGGATGCTTAGCTCTGTTTATATTTTAATCCCGAGCTCAGAAGTGGTACCACAACTTTACACGTTGAGTGCAAGAGTTCCCTCTGCTTTCAATTACTCGTTTACTTGCGAACGCGCACACACGAGGAGGCGAGCGGCTTAATTAATACAGTCCGCAGCAGCACCGTGACAGGACGCGGAGCGTATGCGTGTAAGTGGTTATATTCGCAGAACGGGAAACAAATATCAATTAATTATTACTTTTTATATGAACAGGGGCGGACGGACGTTCTAGCATGGCTGGCACTGGCAGCAACACTAAAAATTATTTGTTCTGATTTTGTTGTACCAACTTGACTTTCGTTTAGGAGACTTACATATTTTTTTGTGGACGCTTGCTAATGTGGGATGTCGGCTTTGCCGCCGTAAATTGATGGCATTTTCGTTGAAATTTGACTCAAATGGATCGATTTGAGGTGGATTGGACGAATCGGGTCATGGAATGCATATGCGTTTGTTAATAGTTATAGTATTTCCATAACAATTTACAATATGAATGTTAATGTATAGCAATTAAGAACGCGTGTGCCGGCCTGGTTGTAGGCTTATGAACGAGAAGTGAAACATTATCCGAGGAGATTTGCTGGCATTTGCTTAATTGAATTTGAATGCAAAATAACTAAATTCTGTATTTTATGCCTTAATCTGGTATTTGAATGGGGATTTTTGCGTAATAATATTCAAATGCTGTGAGGATATTTTACCACAGTTAAAGTAAGAGCTTCTGCCTCGGTTATCAATAAATTTCTCTTAAGTCTCAACTTGAGGTTTGAGACTCGATTCAATCCAAGTGTAAGTTTTATGTCTTCCTGCTCTCTCTCTCACTCTGTTGACTTAGGATATGTTGAAAAGGTGAAGTTAAGTTAAATAGGACTGGGTATAATTTCCCAAAACACCGGGCGCCAGAATGGGCCAATCGCAATTTCTAGCGGAACCCTATTTCCCTGCATAATTTAGCAGACTGTGAGACGATTAAATAAATAAAAAAATAAATAGCTGGCGCGACAGCTCGGGATGAGCCAAGCCCTAGCTTTTCGCAACCATTCATGCTGAGCGTGTTTGCATTGTTCGCACGAATTGAGAATCTCTTTAATGATAGATTATACTCCCGGAGGCTTGTCATTCCCCGACGAGAGGTGGTGGACCTAAAAAAAATTTTAGGTGTTTTCTTGGCTGGGGCTTGAACCCACGCCACTCGGTCAGTAGTTCAATACACTAACCACTGACCCACGGCGACCTGCGAGACGATTAAGCATTTTAAAAAGTAGAGAAGAATAAAGGAAAGACGAGAAGCCTCAAATAGAACGAAAAAGATAAAACACAAGCGAGAAAAACCATCGAAAACCAGAAGAAGGAAGAACAGACGGCAGGACAAGAACGGAGCGACAGTGGCGAAGAGGATCCCACCCCATCCCCCGCTAGGAACCCTAGAGAGCATAGATAAGTAGAGTGGTTTCTGTGTTTGTTAATTCGATAGTGGTTCGTGATACCCTTGATACCCCTTTTTAAGCTTTTTCTTTAATACGTATCTGTGGACAAGCCTTCTTTCCCACTCCGTTTGCCTAAACCGTAGGACAGTGCCGACTATTGACCATCGCGCACCCTCAAATTCCGCAAGACGATCCGGAACTTACCCGTTGGGCCAAGCTCCGTAAATCAAGCTTACAAGTACTTCTAATACCAATTGACTTAAACTGTTTTCTATCCTTATTGGCGAAGCTCGTGTTATTTTCTCACCCAACAAAATTTTCACAATTTCTTTCAAAAATTGTGTGGCGCCCTTAACCCCCTATCTTTTCTAGGATCACTCCAATCTCTTCCGTTTTTCCTAACCGAACCCGACCCAGCTGACTAGTCGGTGATGCAGCAAGTGACATTTGCTGCAGTTGTTGCGGATTTCGGCAGCGCGCATGTTATCGTTCCATTTGTTTACCTCATCTTTAACGCATCGGGATTTCGCAACAAATTGGTTAATCGAACCAAAAAAAACCCAGTTCTTCCAAGTTCCTTAAAAAGTAGTGTCCCAGGAGTTTTATTCGCCTTTGAGCTTTGCTATCACTATCGCTTAAGCCGTCACATTATGTATCTACTTATTAAGCCCTAATCTTCTAGCTTGCTTTCTCAGAAGGTAATGTCCAGACCAAATATGACTTCTACAGCTATTCTTAGGTTTAATCTTTCTAACTTATGAATTGTTTCTCGATCCCGGCCATAGGGCTTAAGATACCCTCTGTCCATCTCTGGTCAGCCTGTCTAGTTATGTTTATTGCCTAAAAGGTTTTCCTAAATTGTGTACGATGACGCGATGGTTTGACGACTACCGCATCATTTTGAGGTTTCTCCGTCTCTTGCTAGTTGATCTTCATTTGGCTCTATATCGCAACGGCTAGGCACCCAACATAGTTTTATAATATTTACACGGTTATGTGCGCATTATTGACGACTAGTATCTGATGACATTCGACTATAGAACTTCAAGCGCGGCTTGAATATCGATGTAAATCGCGATGTTCCTTTCGAGTACCGATTTCAGATCCAGTAGCTCCGCAGCATTAAGCATGGTTAGAATGTTCGCTTGGAACACCTTACATGTATCCGGAAGTCTAATGAATGTTTTTGCTTTTAGCTCGAAACAGACGATGTAAGAATTCGTTCGGTCTAAAGTTTTAGAGCCATGCGTGTAAACTGCTGTTTATTCTGATTGCCTTATTTTATCCCTTTACCACTCCTCCCTTTTGCTTTAATTTAGTTATTAAGGTCGAGGTAGCGGCAGATTTTCATAACTCCATTATGTTCGCCATTGTTCGATTTCTTTGGGCTCCGGATTGAAAATAAGTACTTTTCTACTTTATCCCGATTGCAGTTTGAATTTTAGCACGGCCTTAGCTGTGAAAAAAGTATATGTGCCGATGGCCATCTTTCTGGTTTTACTAAAGTCTTGCGTAGCTGTATAAGAATTGCGTACACGTCTATCTCGCCACAGCGCCTGGAGAAGTCACTTGTGATTAGGCACATCATCTTAAGCTGGGCTGCTGGTATCATTTCATTTTTTACTCCATTTAACGCAACTAGGCATGCACCGATTTACTCATATAACTTGGATGTCATTGCCATTAAAATTTTATTAAAATCGCCGTAGCTACGTTAGGGGATGGGAGAATCTTTTTTCTCTTCAAATAAATTATACGATGATTAGCTTGGTGGCTACTGGACATTTTTTGAATTATGCTTGTCCCTTGATGTGTTAATTCATCATAATTTGGATTTATTTTGAGTGAAAATAAGATTTCGACTACCTCTAGAAAAGCTCGAGTATTGGATGAGGTCATTGATTAGTAATTTTGTCGTCTTAGAGCCTATATAGGGTACAAAATAATGGTCTTACTTTTGTTTGTTCTGCGGAGCACTAGCATTGCGAGCTCTCAGAGAAACCTATTAAAAGATTGGACTCAGGGAAAGATTGGAGCCAAAGATGCGGAACTATCCTAACAAGTCAAAATAAGTCATAAGCCACAGCCTAAGCTTAATCTATGCTAACTTTAAACTGCTTTATACTTAGCCATTAGTGAGTTTCTTTCTTTTCATTATCTCCTCAAGGTAAACGATACTCAGGACCCTGAGACTCGAGGGTGTTCTTACCAAAGGTTGACCAGGCCACTCTTTATGTCTCGCGGTATAACCAAAACATTATCTCCATTGGCCTAAGCATGTGGAAGGAGACAAAAAGCCCGCTTCGACCAGCACTCATTTGTAAACTGTGCCAAATCTTCATCACCTGCATTGAAGTTATCCCCATGACCCTACTCTGGCTCAGAAAATGTCGGTGAGAAATTTAAATTGGCGAATACACGGAGACGAAACAAGGAGACGAGACATATATACATATTTCCTTTCTGATAAAAGAGTCATTGAAAGTAGACTGATCCAATTGAAAACGCGTGTTGGGAGTCGCAAAGTGAAAAGTCGCGGAGTGCTTCTCCTGTCAAGTGTTTATCGTTTACATTGTTCGCACGAGTAAAAGAGACCGCAAAAAATGTTCGGTGCATACTGATGCGATTCGAACCTTCGCAGCTAGCACACCAGTCCACCGCTCCTACCACTGAGCAACGGATATCACTTATTTTACGCTTGAGGGCATAATTAATACCACAACTACGACTTATCTGGAGTTCCAGCTGCTTAAAACTACTGAAAGCCTATAGTTTCCATATATCTACTTACAAGCTGGTAAAACGATCACCAAACGATGATTTGGGTGTGGTCCCAAAAGGAAACTCTTCTCGGCAGAGACAAGGAAGGTCACTTAATTACTCGTGTCTTGTGGACACCGCTAAAACTAAATTGATTATCATTACATGACTGCCCGTCGCCGAATTACAAAAAAAAATATTAAAAATTACCTGAGAAGGTTGAAACTTGTAATTGAAACGATTATCAAGAAGTGGACAGAAACGAGATCCTTCAAAATAATAAATGACTTCACGCATTATTTGCGCAATGAGTTAATCAAGGTCCAATTTATATATTTTGGTTGACAAATTGCCCTTTCCGTATGAGTTTTCAATGCAAAGATACTTTACTTGAGAACCCTTTGGCTCCTCCGCCTTTAACTTACGGTAGAGAGTGATTCCATGAGATGCAAATATTTGACATGCAAAACACGTCTCACATCCAAAAAGTGGTATCGTAGTTTATTCGGTTATTTATTCTCCAGCCTGTCTGGTCAATTATTCATGGCCTTAATTAATATCGCCCCTTTATTGTATACGAAACCAAAACTCAAACAGACATCCCTAAACTACCGACGGTCCTTTAATAAACGCTTGCCGCCTGTCGCAAAAATCCCTAATATCAGGCGCGGATTTTCGCAGATTAGTTTCTGGTGTGATATTAAAATTAGCACGATGCTCTAAGGGAAAAAAAAAGAAGGAAATCCTAATACCCGAAGGTGTTAAGTCGGCACTCAAGCGGTCAAACGCGGCATGTTATCTTGTAGTAATAACAGCCTCCGCCATAACCACTTCTGCTAATAGGCTATAATTTAGCACGATTTTAGGGATTGATTTATGCATCAGTGGTCGAAAGATACCAGTAATCCTTTCGGTAGGCCATATCGCACTGGACTATCGGGAGGGAATAGGAGATTTTGTTTTTTTTTTTTTTTTGATGCAACTTGCCCCTTCAAAGAATTTTGATGTCCTGGGAAAAAATAAAAGAAAGTGTAGTCCCCGACTTGAACTATTTTCCTTTGTTTGGGTTCTCTCTCCGCCTGAGAAAAATTATAATAATTTCCCTTTTCAAATAGAGTACAAAGGAGACGGAACAATGTGTTATTGTCCCGACCTGTCACAACAAATAAACAAAGCATGTGTGTGCACTGGTTGGCATTCAACTGTCAAAATCAATGTCAAGGGAATAGTAAAAGAGAGAAAGTTCTCTACGACAACTAGTGTGCGCCTAATCCTTTCCCGTTTAGCTACCATTGTTTGTTTTGGTGGATATAACGAGACTGGTGAGTGCAAGACAATCACACCGATGTCATGCTGTGACAAAATTGGAACAACTATATCAAACGAAGGATGCATTGGGGACCAAGCGAAGTGATTTATGACTTCAATAAAATGACAACCTGAGAATAGAGAATTCGGTCCACGGTTAACAATGAAAGTATGACAAGAGTCATAGAGAAAGAAAATTCGACAACTCCGACTTGTGTGGGTTTTTTAAACGTTGCAAAAAGTCAGTTAGGAACAACTAAGTTCAAAGAATGAAGGACCTTCATCGGGTATCACTTTCACTACAGAAGTGTAGTCGAACACAGCATTCTAATCCAAGACACAAGGTGGCGCAAAAGTCATCACCCTATCGGAAGATGCTATAGTTTTTGAAAATGGCGGCAAATGTCAACTTTATTTTGACATTTGTGAAGTAAGCAGATACAAAATACACGTCAAAAAAGGCATGAACCGCTATACTCCTAAAGAACGCGGCTCACACTCGTCGGTGGTTTTGGCGCAGCGTGAATTTCGGCGCAGATTTCCCTGTCGTCCAACACCAACTGGGCAATCAATACGACGTTTAGCCGCTCGCCTAGAAGAGTATAGGACAGCACGATGTGGCTAAAGATGTCGCGGAAGACCTCGGAGTATTGATCAGACGCTACAGAGCCATGCTCAACGACTTTCTCCTTCCTCAATCGGTTGAATTGGGACTGGAGAACATGCGGTTCCAAGAGAACGGAGCAACGGCGCATTCTGCAGGAGCCATAACCGAAATTCTGATGGCTGCATTTCCGGTTGCCTTATCTCTCGTTTGGTCGATTTGCACTGGCCGGCAAGATCGCCTGATTTAACCGTTTCAGACTTCTTTTTGTGGGGTTTTTTGAAGCCACGAGTCTATGTCAACAAGCCTCAGACACTTGGAGTCCTCAAAGAGAATATTCGTCAAGAATGCGAGGATCTATCGCCGGAAGTTCTGGCAAGAGCGATGGAAAATGCCATAAATCGGGCCCGAATGGTCATCAATTCTGGCGGCGGCCACTTAGCCGATATCATTTTCTCGACTTAATGGAAAAAAATTTAAGACATCAAATAAACATAATTCATCGCCACCTTGTAAATGGACAACAGGTGCACGTTGTTCAATGCTTTATTTATCGGAAGCTTAAAAAAAATCGAGTATCATTCAACATCAGAGGTAAATGAGGACTTTACAGCTGCATTGTGCCCAAATCACACATGTTGGCATGGGTACAAGCATTCAGCAAAAAAATCACCACGTTGTCTAAATAAGTGAAATATTTACTCCAAGTTATATGGGATTCAGGCCCATCTCAGGACTGTAGCCACAAGTAAGTAAGTTAGTATATGGGCCAATGTTGAAACCTTGGCTCCTACACCGACAAAATTAAATTCAAATGCAGAAAACAGATAAACAAGGTTACGCTCTCATCGTCCATAATTACATGTAGAAGCTCATAAGTATGGGTTACCATGCTTCAGTTTAAAAGGTGGACAAGGATAATTACAAAAAAAAAAAATTGTTCAATTCGTCTACGATCAAGAGTCATTCAGTCAGTCAGTTTGAAAATCCATTAATTAATGATGAGACGGAAATCTCCTATTGATTACACTGGCACACATCCCTTGTATCCCTTGAAGTTAAATATTTTCACAGGGGAAGTTCAAGAAGGCGGATGTAATCCGAGAAAATTGCAGATCCTCAACAAAAGTAAACAAACATTTTATACGGAAAAACAAATAGAAGGCGGAATCAGAAGAGTATCCTGGAAAAATATATATTTTCCTGAACATAGATTCTGAAGACTGGTATTTTCGCTGTCCGCATCAGGACATCGTATCTCAATTAAGTTATCATTGATGAAAAAAAAAATTTTCTTCTAAGAAAATTGCACATTTTTTCAGATGAAAAATATTGCATGTAGACATAAATATTTTCTCTTGAGTTGTCGCATCCTTAAAACGGAATAAACATTTAAACTGATACTTGAAGGAAATTTCTCCTCATGTCAAGGAGGTACCTGTCAATAAGAGTAATCTCGCACGCACATCCACGCCTTTTTTAGGCAGCAGTTTAGACTGGATTCCGGACTAGTATAAGATAGGTTTGTTTCAACACAAGGGAATTTTGAAACTCATGAGAAGATGGGATGCAGCATATGGAATATCTTTAGGTCGCTAAAATATCAAAACGATATACATATTGTGTATTAAAAAAATCGGGGATTTTATTCACCTTACGGACAATAAATTGAATTTGGAACAATTATCAGCTAAGTAAATAGTAACTATGACTTAATGTTTAATGCGTTGGATTGCTGTGCGATCTTTTTACGCCAGAGTCCCAGTATTATCTACTGAACATTTTTTCACAGTACCATCTCTTGTCGTGGAATGACAAACGTTCTATCTCGGGCTGCCGCACCAGCTGTTTATTTATTTCTTAATAAAGTAACTTGCGTCGACTTACGCGACAGCAATTAGAAAGATTTTCTTCACCACGTTAATGCTCTCGGACTTAAGAACCTTACTACTCAGGACCTACAGAAGTTTGTATTTTAGAAAAATCATGGATGTAATCAAAAAGCTTTACCAGTTGTATAATGAAGCTTACGGAAAATCTTATCATTTCGTCCACACCGCCCTAAGCCTAAGGAAATGTGATTCTAGGGACACAGGGAACACTGGAAGCAATTCCTCTTACCAAACTTTAAGAAGTTTTAAAAATCGGCAGAAAGATTGAAGAAGAAAAACTACTTGGCGTCGAAACTATCCGTAATATCAATCAAAGAAAAAGCAATCACTATGTAGATGGACCAAATTATAGAGGATTTGTCAGCCTTGAGGCCTCTATGCACTGTGGGGCACTGTGGGAATAATTCCGGAGCATATATGGTTATCGACGCTAACGAAAAACTTGTCAGTATAGTAAAAAGGACAGCCAGAACGTGATGGGAGCAATACTGCGTTATCAACACATTAGATATGGAAAACGTTAAAAATCACACACTTGACAAGCATTTTATGGTCATTTACAGACTAAGTGTACCGGAATTTCCTCACAAAATGTATTGACAGACCGCTGAACAGCACACAGTTACAATTATTATAGAACAAAACCATTATCAGAGATGATCCCAATTCTACCAATACCAAATATAAAACTCTTACGTCGAACTTCTTTTAATATTCGACGAATTGGACTTAACAACACAGACTTGACAGCGTCCATCAGGGTTTACAAGAATGAAAACACAAATCAGCTTCTGAACAAACTCCACGTATCTTCTTTGTCCCGATTACGAACTTCGTAGATTTCTTCGTTACAGTTTTTTAAGCAGGAGTCCCTGACACCCAAAGAGATATCTGTTCGGTTAGTCAAGCAGCACTCAAAACAGTAACAAATCCAATTTCCAAATTTTATCTGGTCGGGAAAATGTGAAAAAACTTAATTTGCATGCCAGCCATAATGACGTCTGGATTGTCTCGACACCGAGTCACAAAGGTGTGACAGCGAATGCGTAAACTGACAAACTAATAAAGATCACATGAAATAGAGCGAACAGCTTAAAATACACTGACCAACAAGAAGATACACAGAGATTCAAAGTTTCATTGGCAAACCATGACACGCACGTTCAAAGCTGGAAGATCATTCGTGAAGCCAAACTATTTGCTTACCAAAAAGATTCTAGATTTCAATAAACAGAAATTATGGCCGATGATGGGACTAATCACATACATTCAAGTCAATAGACATAGACAGACTCTCTCCGACGCATAAATCTAAACAGAAGACCTCTATTGTCGATGTGGATACCGGATCTGAAAAATGTTACATCGATGAAGGAATCGGTGACATCGTGGTTTTTACCGAAGAAACAGGATGATTCGCCAAATCATACACACATTAGTGTCACCACCATAATTGTTCCCATTTCCCTTAAATATACGTAGTTCTAAAGCTTAAAAGAGGGGAACACTTGTCTGACAAGGTTGACAATAGCCTTTATCTTTATCCTCCATTATTCCAACATTCATAACTCAATTTGGCTACAACACTCCAACAGAACCAACGCACCGGAGAAACTAACTGAAATATTTCCCATTACCCGCGATATCACCCAGCTCGTAAAGGCACCTACGGACATTTTAAACAATCAAAGCCATTCCAAACAGACGCGCTCGTCTTTTCAAAGCCTAATAACTACGTTGTTGAATTTTCTAATCATCCATCATATTTTTACCATGCTCTTATGTCGGCCCTCACGCATTACCAACACTGAGAATAAGACCGCCGGACATCGTACGATCTGAAAATCCAAACTCGCTTATTAGGAGAACCTTTGTGTTTTTTGGGCTTCATTTGCACTGGTTGTCACTTATTTTCGTAAAACGATGACAAAGCGTGCGCCGAAGCAGTCTTTGAAATAATTTTCATTGGAATGGAACTCTACATTCCTCAATCGGTCTAAATAGGCCGTATCCACCCAAAACACACCGAGAAAGACAGAAAGTATAAATTTACATGGGGATTTCTTCTATATGTGATAACCAGCGTATTTAAAACACAAACATATGTATATCAAAGCTACAAGCCCTGTGATGACGAAGGAGAACATACTATGATCACAGTAGATACTGAGAATCACCATCCGATTTAAGAGTTTAGTAAAAGGCGAAGGTATCCAACAGCTAGTCAATATCCCGATTTTGCACTTCGCAACTTAAAATACACTTTCCATGTATCAAAAATCCAACCCGGCATTTATCTGTTTCGAAGCATAATTCCAGTTACATCTTTCTTTGCATATTTAGGTCTTGCATCCCATGCATTGTTTTTCCTAACTTACTCAAGTTGATGTAAATTAAGAAAACAAAAATTCACTAAAACCAAAGTAATAAAAAAAAAGAAATAATTTATATCAAAAATGTATTTTATTTAAAAGTATCTCCTTAAAAACTAATTAACGTTAACTATGAGCGATAAATTTTAGTCTTCCATTATAAATAAAAAATCTAAAACTACATATTTAATCCTTAAATCATTGTCTTCCATTTTCTATAAACTTATTTCTTAACATAGGCACTTAACTAATTTTTTTTTTTTACAATATTTACAAGTACTTTTACTAGTTTGACTAGAACCCCGGAATACACTTTACTTTCGTTTTCGGTGGAAAAAGCAAAAAAAAACTATAGGTACAACTTTTCCGAAAAACACTGGTGTAGTAAACAAACACTTCCTGGTCTATAGCGACTGTATAGTCCTCTTCACTGATCCTGCCACAATGAGATGTAGTCTAGAATTTCCTCATCGTCGGGAGTATCGTCTTGCACGCCAAAATTGTCATACGGTTCGAATTTCAACTGCAAATGTTCCGCGGGGTTATTTGTCGTTAGGTGAGGTGCTGTATTCTCATAGTTTGCCGATTCGAAGGACATGCTCGAGTGAAAGGACAACGTTGGTGAATTGGTCGATTGTTGAGGATATTGTGTGGCAGCTGTCGGAGAGTGAAACTGCTCAGGACTGGATGCATCGTAGTACAGTGTGGGTGGTGGAGATCCTGACGTTGAACTTTGTCCATTGTACGAGCTATTACTGGACGTGTCACTGGAGCTCATGTCCTCAAGGAGTTCATGCAGACGACGAATATATTCCACTGCTATCCGTAACGTGTCGACTTTGCTGATTTTTTTACTCGGACCACGACCTCCCTTGGAGATGTCGGCGATAATGGCTTGCGGGATGTGTTGGCGCAATTTGGCGAAGCTGTTGTTAACTTGTTTAACACGATTGCGTTCGCGGGCGTTCCGTCTAGCTACCGAGATCGATTGCTCACCGTATGGCATAGAGGTGTATGTGTATTTCTTCTTGTACTGCAAACTGATGCTCTGATGATCACTTGCCGATGGAAGTGTATTCATGCTGTTCATGCCCAAAACCGTCGGATTCGTGGGGCGTTTCATTGTCGGCGCTGGGGCGATCGGTTGATATTTTAATTTGTTCTCCAAATGATGGATATTATATGCTGTTGCCATATTTTTAAGATTTAATTCACTGCAATGTAACCGGTAAACCTGGTTTTTTTTTTTTTCAACGAGAGCCGAACTGAACACTGTGACACCTTGCACGAGAATGAGTCCCTTCGTCCTAAACCTTTGCGTTTTGTACCTTTCCACTTGTGATGGACTCTCTTACTCTCTTGAACTACCTGGCTGACTGCCGGCAAACAGGTAAAAAATCAAAGAGTTTGTGTAAATGTAGGGGAAGCTTGCTGCCATAGATGATCGGATCAACCCCCACCATGTGATGAGGGGAAGTCTGCCTGTTTGCTCTGCACTTCAGCATACGTGAACGTGAGCCCTCTGATAAGAATTCTCATGAAGTACACATTTCCCCAACACTGTCGTGTCTGATCGACGGAAGATTATTTGGAAGAAGAAGTCTGCACAAGGAGAACGACAGCACGTCGATACGAAACGATCCTACACGATTGGCTGTGAAACGCGTGCCGTGTCTGCACACGGAGGGGATTATTTTTCTGCAGATGGTAAAATACATTACCTCTGTAGTTGTCTATCTATGTGAATGGTTTCTGTTGATATCTACCTGGGTCGCAGTTTTGCTTTTCTCGATTTTATTTCATGAGATATTTTCACTTGTTTCATGGAATTCGGGTCTTGAAGAACGGAACTGGATTCGTAAATGATGATGTGAAACTCATATGTTTCAACTTTGTCCCTTTTTATTAGCCAGGCTATACAGGTCTTGAAATGTTAAACGAGTCTGTGAATAGGAAAAAAGTTTCACTATCAGGGAATAACTGCCTATAATTTCTAATCAGAAGGCTGTTCGGCTGTTCGTTTGGAAATCTATTGAGCTAGAAAGCATTCCTTTCTCTTATTTTTTAAGCGTCAACTCCAAAAAATTGTTTCTCTGTCTCCTTGGAATATTTCGAACATTGCATTGACGTATCCAAAATATTCAGACACAACATCCACCTTCTGTCTCAGCAAAGAGGTGCACAAAAATATCTACAATTCGTGTCACGTTCACCCTCACGTTCATTAGCGCCACCATGTCCTTAGTTCTGCTTTGTGACGTTGCTGTGCACGCACAAGTATGTTCTACTTGCATTTTGTATCTGGTGCAATGCATTAGAAGTGAGATGTCCGAGAATCTCAAATGTATGTCATAGCAAAGGGTAGCCTTGCAACAATGCCAGTAATTTATCTAATTAACCGATCAAAGTGAGTCGCAGCTCGAGAATACTTTTAGAGGAATTTTGATTGGTAGAATTTCTTAGGCGGGTTCCATTGCTAAATTAAGAAATCAACAAGTTTGTTAGTCTTCCAATGAGTTTTTGCTTAGAGTTTGAAGTCAGACACTTATTTCCGGTGGCAGACTGGAAGGATTGCATTTGGTTTTTTGCGGAGTTTGTTAGACAGCAACATGGTGTGCATTTTATGTGAAGTTAATGAATTTTATTTTTAATATATTGAATTGTCTGTACGAACACTTGCCTTTCAGGCTCCAATACCTTGAGATAAAAAACGCATATTTAATACTGTACAAGATCGAAAGAAACGCAGTGCCTGTCAAACGATGTCAAACGATGTGATAATTTAATCCTAAGCTAAGTACAGGTAGTCATTTCGTCATATCAAAACATTTAAAAATCCATGGAGTCCTAGGTGAAAATCTTTGTAATCCCTGTGAGCAGACTTGATAAGTTAGTTAGTGGACTAGAATTCACCTAAAGTAACGTAACAGTTCATGTTGGTCGGACTGGCAGTACTCTTAGATCGTTGAAGAAGTATTCCTTTATGCTGACCTATTTTTTCTCATTTTTACAGCTCCTGCTAAAATCGAATGATCGTTACAGATCGTTGCAATCATTGTGCCCAGTCGTTGAACCTAGGATGCAGTGTTTTGTTGTGGGCTCTGTCCTTTTAGTCAAATTAACCCTATGATCTATGATTCCCTTTCGACAGAGCATCGATTTAAAGCAAATGCTTAGCAAATGACATACATAGATCAAGATGGGTAGTACTTAAATCTAGAGAGCTTTGTAAGTCAGCCCATTGTAGTACCCTGGATCCAAGTAAAGTGTGACGTTAAGTGGTTAAGCAATCTCGTTAAATCCTTTGCTATCCTAAATTTACTAGAGAAGAAGAAAAAGCCTTCTACACCGACGAATACAGAATGGTAGCATCTTCTGTGAATCCAGAGGGCTAAATTAATCCTTTAAAATCGGTTGCATGGTTTTTTCAGCTAAGATAACCGCCCTTTAACAAGCCGCAAAGCTTATCAAAAATGTTTGCATTGTCAGTAAAACGAAAACCATCTATGATGAGAGTCTGGCACCCATCAAGTCTCTCCAGTCAACATCGACAAAATCCAAACTTGTACAGCTTTGCAGACAAACCCTCAACGACATATCAATGACCAACAAGGTGACCCTATTCTGGGTACCAGGCCACAAACATACAGTATGAGGAAATGTGATAGCGAACGACCTTGCTAGGAAGGGTGGAGAACTAGATCTTGTACATAACTTTTCGGTTGCATGGGCAAGCAACAGTACTCTTTTCAGAGACATAGATGAGGAAATCATGATCAGGGTGAATACGCGATAGTATCATGTAGACACCTTTGCAATAGGCAGATCATAAGGCCAGCCTTCAATAAGTAGAACTCCAAAAATCGTTTCAGACGTCTTCACACGGCACAGTGGGATACAAATCCAGAGGGAATAGAGGCCGTCCGATACCTGCAGTGCGAATGTCCCGCACTAGCAACCAGAATACTGTGTACTCTTGGTAGTAGCTTCTTCCGTTCATATCGCTTTCTGTGTAGTTTCCAGATTATTCAATGTATAATGGACCCGCCTGAGCTTTAAGCAAGTCTTTAAGACAACCACTAATCCAACTAACTTACTAACCAGATATCTTATCCCAGCTTGTCTACATAATTCGGAATATCTTACACCCATCCCTAGTTGTGATTTCAGGCTGAAAAACAATGCGGTGAATTAGTGATGGATATCATTGTCTTCACCTCACCTCTTTGAAATCATCTGTAAAGATCAAGCAATTCGCAATTATATGTTAGCAGCTTTACTTGGGTTCGGAAGGCTGCCAAGACAAATAAGAATTCTTCTTATTTGTTTTCTTTATTTTTTTACTTAATTGGTAAGTATTTCGTCACTTGTTGGATGCCATAAATATCTATTGGCACCAAGAGAAGCATAGTTAGAAGCGAGCAGCAGTTAAATAAGTTCTCAGAGCACCCGCAAAATTAACATATAGGTACCACTCGTTGGGCTTCCTTATTTTTCCGCTGATTTAATTTTTCAAAGCTGGCTGGGATTTCTGAAGAAATCCATGAATTCCAAATCGATACCTGCCACCTTTTCATCGATTTTAAGGAGGCTTATAACACCATTTGTAGAGACAAAGAAGATGACATCGACTTAGCCAAAAGAGGCCAAATAAAGCAAGGACGTCCTCGCTTCTATAAATAAAAAATAAATAGGTGGCGCGACAACTCGCACTGAGCCAAGGCCTAGCTTCTCGCAACCATTCATGCTGTGCGTGTTACATTTTCTCGAACGAATGGAAGGGACCTACAATTTATTGCCGACTCCGAACGGTGAATTGAGAAGCTCTTTCATGACAGATTATACTCCCGGAGGCTTTTCATTCTCCGACGAGAGGTGGTGTCGCGAAAAATGTTCGGTGGATATGGCTGGGGCCATCGCCGATCGGTCAGCAGTCCAATGCACTAATTACTGAGCCACGGAGACCACGACTTCGCTTCTAGTGGGGCATTTATGTGGAAACCTGGCTGTGTGAAACTGGTAAGGAGAGATGGCTGTCCTCCTTTCAGGCGGGACTCACTTCAAAGCTTAAAAGCAGCTGGATAAGGATGGAGCTGGCGCAAAAGACTTGTGGACTTGTGGATCATCAGAAGCAAATAACTTAATGACAAAACTGATGGAAGATTGGAATCTTCCTTAATTCTAGGCCTCTTTTCAACTCAACTAATACCCCAATACATGATGGCCCCTATTCCACGAAAAGTGCACCCACATTTGCTCGGGATAGGTTCCTGCTTTGCTTTTGAATTCGCACCATCATCTCCTGCTGATTGATTTCATTTTTGAAGCACGTCTTTGAAATTAAGGATAATTTCGTGGCGTGAAATGTTGTCCATCAATAACACTGAAACACACACCTCTTCTGATAATGATTTGCCAAACAAAAATTGCACATCTCTCCCTCTCTCTCTCTTTCTCTGTCTGTCTACTGCGTACGACTCCAATTAAAATATCGAAGAGCCAGTTAAAATGCCATTAATCACGCCTCTAACCATGTGTTGTGGCTGTGCCAACACCATCATCACAGAAAGGTGCGAAACGTTCCTTGTTTTCTCGTGAAGCAATTCACACCTTTTTTTGTTCCTCAAAGTCTCTTCGCCATGTAATTTTCCACACACCATGCTGCGAAACAGAAATCATAAATTACCAAGGCGCCAAGAAACAATTCGGAAATTCGGTCCAGCTTTACGAATGTAGGTGTTGACCCTTGCCAAAGGCGGAAACCCCACACTTAAAGTTGCCCTTAATTAGGCATAATTACGTTGCCCTCAAATGTTGACACCAAAACGACAAACCGAACAAAATTTATTAAATTCGTTTATCCTCGGGGCCCTACAATGTTATATGGGACCAGGGACGCGGCTTACTGTCACTAAGTACGAAATCGCAATTATGCACCGTCTGTCCCAGAAAATAAAGTCATCTCTGAGCTGATCACATGCGAAAGGTATCGCGTAAATAACACTCTCGGCGATGCCGATGCGAAACTATCGCAATATTTGGACATTTAATCGAAGAAATTGTCCCGAGGTCCCAGAGATCCCGGTGTGGTTGTGCCTACTCACAATTGTCCACCGGACAGTTCCACTGCAAATCGAATTAAATATCAAGGAATACGCGTATAAAAACATTAACATTCCATAACGAATACGAATGCGAAGAAGACGGAGGGTGAAGGAAGAAAACAAAAACGAAAGATCGGTATGAGACAGCGACAAACAAGAAATTGGCAGACCGAACGTCCTCCTCCTGCTTGCTCGGAAGGTTGTCGGTCCGGATGAAAGGCGCTCATCCGTAATGCCTTCGCTTTATCCGCGCACACGGGATAAAGTCGCAAGTGGCGCGCGCAGCTAATATGAGCCGACGATCAAGATGTTGCGATGTAAAGATGACAGAGGATATCAGAAGCAACAGTTGCAGCGTATAAGAGACAAAAACAGCATAAGAGTCCGAAACAGGGGGAACTTAATCGCCGAAGAAGTGTTATGAGGTGGTGACACTCGAGACGGGATCTTAGCAGTTTGGATAGGTTTTTCGTTTTTTTGTAAAATGGTCTGGAGTTGCATTTCAACGGGGAAGTGGAAGAGTGGTATCAACTAGGTGGGATGAAATGTAATTGGCTACTAATTTTGTTTGACATTTCTATGCATTTTTTGATAAGCGGATATCTATTCACCAACGGCTTACCAAAGCTTAAGTGTCTTTAATGGACTTTAACATTCCCTACAAAGCAGTCCACATTCTTCCTTACTTTGCTATATCTCCCATGAATGATAGGTTTTTCATCACGATATATTTGAGATTCAAGTTTGAGATGGGGATAAAAAGCTCTCGAACAAAATTGGTACCAACTCCAATATATACCCGATTTGGGTAAACAAAATTGTAGGCCTCGTGTTTTAGGATCTAAGAATGACAAGTCAGTATGACCACAACTAAATACATGCTATCTACAGAATGTGTAACTGGGACACACCCAAATCTGTCCAGGATGATCGGATCACCAACATCTCATGACAACGCTTAACCCTTTCGCGTTTGAAACAAACGTCAAAGGTCATGAATTCGTGTAATGGGTCCAATGAATAAAGTAAATAAATAGCTGGCGCGACAATTCGAGGTGAGCAAAGGCCTATGTAGCTTCTCGCAAGCATTCATGTTAAATATGCGTGTTACATTTTTCGCACGCATGACGAACGGCGAATTGAGAAGCTCTTTCATGACAAATTATACCCCCGGAGGCTTGCCATTCCTCAACGGAGAGATGGTGCCGCAAACAATTTTTGGTGGACATGACTGGGGCTTGAACCCATGCAGGCTAGCACAGCAGTCCAACACACTAACCACTGAGCCACGGCAACCACCAATCACCAGTGGTCCAATGAAGCCTTGCAAATTTCTAAGGAAAGTGAACTTTAAGTCTTGTCCTTATGTCTTCAACCCAAAGGCGCATCAAGTTACCTTTGTTTTTTCAGATAGATGTACGCTAGTTATAGATTCGTCCTATGATACAAACTCGCGAATTTCGTGATAGCTGGCTAAGTATTAGCGATGATATCAAATTCGTTGGCGTACACAAGTAGTTACACAGACTTAAGAAAGATTTGCGTCTGTAGCTGCCGAGAGGCTAAAATTTGATGGATTTTGGATTTTCTTAGCCTGAAACCGCACTAATTGGGGCTAATCAGGTTCAGATTAGATTTTCAACACGATGTTAGGGAGGCTCTTAGCCACGAAAAATGTTTAGCCCAAGCTGGATCTGAAACGCTCAGCGCTACTATAAGTGTCATCACGGGACACTGTTTAATAGGAGAGCATGCAATAAGGTTTGGCGTCTTCTCAAATAATTTTTACAAAAGCTGTATGGACGAAGAAGAGGGGGAAACTATCCTCCAACTTTTTGGCGCCTGCCCTGAAAAAATCACTAAGGTACCTTCTTCTATAACTACCTAGGTGCTCTGACCGAGACAGATGTCAGAAATCGTCTAGGGCTCATCAGAAGCTCCAAGATGTATACAACGGACCTATCATTGTTCCAAGTATGCTGGCTTTAGCTAACAGCAACTTCAACCTAAGGAGACTGATTCTTCTGTAGTTGGGGTAGTTGATTGGGTCTACTTTCTTGTGGATCGAGCTGAGATTCCATTCATTAGACTTAGAAATGACTCGGTGGGCGCTTTCTACCAAAACATCTCAAGACGCTTGCAATAACTCGGTCGTTAAGACGACAAGCGTAGCAGGCTTGTTGGATTTTAGTTTGAATGTTACTACTGTTAATGCTGATTTTTGTGCTGATCTGGTGGATGCAGGTTTTAGCTCCCAGCGTCTAGGTTGGACGGTTTGTTCTACCCGACAGTGGGATATTGATCCTCGGCATTGTTATACAGTCTGCAAAAGTAGTTATTTCTAAGTCGACTGCGACTTTTCTATAAAATATCCTTCTACATCTTCCCTTCTACTTTTCTGCCTTGACACGTTCTTTTTACATTTTTGTAAGACTTTCGTACATTGCCTCCTATAAACGCTCAGTACTTGTGCTCCTTACGCTCATTTCTCCTTTTTGCGGATGGGAACAATCCTGTCTTTTGCTCGTACAGCTCGTCGTATTGTACAGCGCTTCTGCATTTGGCTCTTATTTCTCTGCATGTGCTTGTCCTCACTTATCGTAAAACAAGAGGTTTCCTAGTGACCGTTGGTTGAATCCCAGCATTATAGGGTGTTGGCCGCGTAGGCACTGGTCTTTGACGATTCGGGCGGTCGATTGCAATTGCAAACTGTCTACTTTGTAGATTTATTGTCACACTGATTCTTTCTTGTTGACGATGCGCTGGGGACATCCGCATTCGTACTTTGGCTGTAACAAGATTGTGATCCGAGTCGATGTTGGCAAAAAAGTTCGGACATGAAGAATACTGTAGGCGTACCTTGCTTTGATCGCGATGTAATCGATTTGATTAACCATTTGATGATCAGGATGCCGTCACGCCCGTTCACGGCCATTCTGCAGGTAGGTTAGGTTAGGTAAAAGGAGAGCCGGCTTGATGTTAGCACTGCCTCACTCGGATCTTCAAGGATCCATTGTGTTTTTTCTACTTTTGTAGATGAGAGCAATTCTGTCTTTTGCTCATATAACTCGTCCTTTTTTGCAGCGCCGCTTTATTTGCCTCTTATTTTCCTTGTTGGCACTCTTGGCAAGAGGTTTCATAGTGACGGTCGGGTGAATTCCAGCATGATAGCAACGTTGCTACTGGTCTTCGGCTTTTTTAGCTAGATGACAGATGACAGATCTGTGTGCGTTTTATAGTTACGTTTTATCCCACAGAAATATCAATTAGCTTAGATCTGTTTCCACGTAATATTTAGGCTATGGTCACAAACTATCTTGTCAAGATGTCCTATATTCCAATTTTGATCTCAAAATCACCCAAAACGATCTTAAAGTCATAGTTGGGACATTGTTCATTTGTTTTGTCAAGAAGTTCGTAGAAACATTTTTATTGGCATCGCCGTTGTCTTCTGTGGGGGCATGAGTACACATCAAGCTGATGTTTTCGAATTTAGCGTGGCTGTGTATTGCCACAAGATTGCAACTTGTGGCAAGCTTAAGTCTTCCGCGTGCAACAAATCCGGTTTTGAATAATCCACTCCATCTGCTCTCTGTTACGGTCTCCATAATAAATGTCTAAATATTCTTTTTTTTATGGGACTTTCTGGTTAGCAGTCAAGTATGGTAACGCCGTTGAGCGATTGGCAAAGTGTTGAATTCTTGGGTTACCTTAAAGAATGGTTCAGTAGTGTGGCAGTTTGACAGTCGAGAAGGGTGCAAGGCTAATTTAATTTTCAACAGTTCTTTACAGAAACTTCAGACAGGTTGGGACCTAATAATTGACCAAATTACAACTGAACTACCTATGTTCCTAATCATTCATTCGCAGTTTCTAAAATAAGACTACATTTCCGGTAAAAGCCAATTTTACTCGCGTGAATTAAAACTTGCTTTTGCTGAAAACGCAACATAAGTCGATCTCTTTAATAACAAACAAAATTAGTCAAGCTATGTAAAAGCTTTTGTAAATGATTTTAAAAAATGCGTTTACTTTATTTTCAATTATTTCTTATGGCACATTTATGTGTATATGCCATGTAACCATCTTGTCATCTTTAATAGAATTTCTGTAAGATTTCTGCCTAATCGGTCTATCGGATGCACACAGATACATGCAAATGGGCCGCCTTAAAATGATTACGCCTCAAATTGAGTCATTAAAGTAATTACCACCATCTCGCTCTCAAGGATCGTCATAACCATTTCAGCTCTAAAAAAAAATACATGTTTGCTTTGCGTTCGGACGAAATTGGCTCTCCATTGAACTCCTTTAGCGCACACGCTTGCTTCAAACAATTTACATCAATTAACTGCATTTTTATTTAAATTTTCAAACAGGACCTATCATTTTGTTTATTACTTTCCTTGGCTCAGTGAGCACACACATACGAGGAGTTACCAAAGTGAGTCAGTGTAACCATGGTAATCTATGAGAAATTCTGTAAATAAAAACCGGTGGCATGCGACACGTGTCATATTCAAGTGCACCACTGGTCTCCCTGGACAAACACAAACAGGAGAATGGAGTCCTCCCCTCCGATGATATGGTTTGTTGAAATTGTGTGAACACACAGTACCGCGAGATGCCCAGTGAGTTGTGACATAAACAACTTAAATATGCCGACACACAAACAGAAGAGTCCTTGTCAAGTTCTGGAAGCCTGCAACCAAACAAAGAGAGTGAAACTGCGACTGAGGAGAGATGAAAGTTGCCTACCCTACCTGAGGGTGTGTGTGGTTTTAATTAAATGCACGGCGTCGATGCAATTCAGACGCGTGGCAGGTGTAACTACGAGGAGGGAATTTTCGTTTTTACCTGTGAAGTCGTACTCGTGAGGTCGACTTCCGATTTAATCCTGAATCGATTCCTTTCGCAGTTTGGTTTGAAATTCAGTTTTCTTTCTTTAATTGGAAATAATATCCTGCGTTAGATTATCTAAATCACGAAATTCGTATCCGTAGTGGCACAGGCCAACTCACATCTGCCCATTTGTGACACTTCACATGCAAACACAAAGTCATTCCACTGAGGAATTTGAAAAAAAGGATAAATTCCCACATCCTTTCAAGTGAATGCAAAGGATACAAGGACTCCATGTCATTATTTCCATTATTGTCCTTTTGCACACCACGGCATACAGTGGCACTATCAATAATGATGCCTCCTTCTGCATCTTCGGTTGTCCTTTCTGGCATTTTCACAACTATAAAGGAAAGTATTTGGTTAGTCAAGAGGTGTCCATTTGTATTCGATGGATGTGTGCGTGTGATTGAAAGTGTTAATCGTTTGGTGGACAAAGGATGTCGAAAAAGGGATTTTTATTTTCGGGATTTTCGCAGAGGTGGTGGAAATTGTCACGGTTTTCTGCAAATTGAAAATATTTTCATTTCATTCGTCACCCGGAGGATATGTATTTTTGCACCTGGATTGCAATTATTTATTTGTTCAACTTAACCCCTTTCTTGGGAGAAAAACGAATCAGTGATTGATGAAAGTGACATTTTGCAACGGAAATCAGAGAATCCCTACGAAATTAGCTAGATTTGTGGATGAAAGAAACTGGAACAAGAGCGGCCTGAGACGAATAGGTAACTTGGTATGGAAACGAGTAGCATCAGTGATGGAGATGTTTTTGATGGAATAGTAAACTTCTCATAAACGATTTACTGCATATTTTGAGGGACTGAATCGATAGTTCAGTCCTGATCAATCACTGTTTGAAGTTTGCAATTTTTTTTCAAGAAAATTATTGAGAAAATAATTGGTGTTACTACAGCGACACAAAAGTTGGACCAATTACTCACTACAGTTGATTAGTCGATTTTATCAACGACAAACCTCTTACTTTTACCCGCAAGCTTAGGTTAGATTGTGTAAATGGGTGCCTTGTGACATTCGTCACTGCACACGTAGACCCGCAATAGGGTCCATAGTGTCCATTTTTTAATTCTACCCCGGTAACATGTAAAGAGACGGGGCCCCATTTATTTAAAACCACCCAGATAAGGATATGATTCTCAGGTGGTCCCTCTGCTTAATGGTACGCTTGTCCTTCAGTTCCGTGAAGAAGTAACTGCCAAGGGTCCTCATTCGTCTACCGACGAGGACAAGAAATTTATACAGACAGATTCGATTTTTTCTCGTACCTACAACTTCTGCAATAGTCGTTCTGATGTATACCAAGGCGTTCCTCATGAGTACCAATGCCGTATTGCCCAGTTAGGATGCCGGAAACCATTCTTGCTTCGCGCCGACTAAGTTTGACAGGGGTCAACCTGGGCCTCAACCAACAAGCCTCTCCAGTTAGCCCAGTCCTTAGCTAACTGCTTCCAGTTGCGTACTCCAAGTTGGTTGAGATCCCCTTCCACTTGTGCGCGCCAACTTATGCGAGGTCTTCCTCTACTGCGTTGTCCCTCCGTGTTAGACTCGAACACTCTGCGAGGCGGAACATTTGTGTTCATTCGCTCTACATGCCTCACCCGTCTGAGCCGATGGATACGTATCTTCTTGACTAGGTCAATGTCGCTGTAGAACTCGTAAACTTCATTGTTGAACTTTCTCCTCTAGAATGAGTCAACGCAAACGGGACCGAATATCTTACGAAGAAATTAAGACAGAAATTATTATAACCTGTCCAGAAGTTCCCAGCCGTTGCACATGTATCTAGATGGATCCAACGTGTATGGGCCCGACTGAAGTCTTCGTCTTCAATACACGTTTTTAACGAGCTCATTGAAATCCTCACAAAGCAAGAGCCTGTGAGGCATGTAGCGCTGCTCTCCTTTGTGTGAGTTCGTCAGCCCTTTCGTTACCTGAATATCCATATGGCCTGGTACCCAACATGGAGTCACCGTTCGCCGTATTGGCTATCGATATCTCATCTAAATATTTCTGCAAGCCTCGGTCTAGTTGTCGCGGACTCCAGAGCCTTAACGGCTGCCTGGCTGTCGATATAGACCGCGATTGTCCTTGCAGTGATACCCTTCTCGCAGATGGTTTTCGAGGCCTCGATGATGGCTGCGACTTCAGCCTGAAAGACACTGCAGTCGTCATTTATTCTAAAGGAGTTGTTTCGTATGGCCTTTGAGTAGACTCTGGCACATGTACCAATGTCCATCTTAGAACCATCTCTGTAGAAAGCCAGTTCCTTTTTATTGGTAATATTGTGGATCCTCCAGTCATTTCTGTGAAAAATTTTGATAGGTACTGAATCTCCTGTTGAATGCCAGAGTCTGGATAACAAGATCTGTTTCTGTCCTTCGAGACCCCGGGTTGTCACTTCTGTTATTTATTTATTTCTAAGCCCATGCCCTCAGTTTCAAGGCAGTTTTAGTCGCCGTGTTGCTGCAGTAGAAATCCGGCGGAAGGGAACTTAGCATGGTCTCCATTGCCGTTGTTGGTGTTGTTCTCATTGATCCCAGGATTTCTATACAGGATTCATATACCCGCAACCTTAGACCGCCTTCTTATAACAATTTCTTTGCATTGTATGTGTCGTTATAGCCCGCTGAGGAATTGATCCTCGATTGCCAAAATCTCTTTAGTGAGTTTGATCATTTATCCACCAATCTGACTAAAGTTTCAATGGTAAAGCTGACGCTAAATTGTCCCTCGTGAATGAGAACCCTGCAGAAATTTAACGTTTTTCTTCCAGATCATCAGATAGGTGGATTTTTGGTCGGCCAAAAAGCGTATTGATGTTCTAAGGTGGCTTCTAAGCCTAAAACTAATTATCCCTCTGAGTTTTCAGCCACAAAACTATAGGAAACAAATTAGCAAGCTGACGAGCTAGGCCAGACGAGCTTACACCCTGGTACCGGGCCAAAACAGGAATATCTTAAATGAAACTAGGGCTGATGCGATTTGTACAGGTCACTAGCCAGCAACAACCCCTGCGGCCAAATTCACAAATCCACAACTTCTTTTACAGACGAATACAACTGTGGTCACTGTGGCTCAGTGGTTACTGCGTTGGACTGCTGTTCGAGCGGCGCGGCGTCGGCTCAACAATGTCCACCGAACGTTTTTCGCGGCACCACCTCTCGTCGGGTAATTACAAGCCTCCGGGAGTATAATTTCTCATAAAATAGTTTCTCAATTCGCAGTTCGGAATCTGTGAGAAGCTGGACCTTGGCTCATCCCGAACTGACGCGTCAGCTATTTATTTATTTTAAACAGATGTATACTTGCTTTCGCAACAAGCGGTGGTGGATGTTAAGTCGCGTTAAGGACACACTGTACGTAATGATAGCTGCAACGATGCTTCCATATCGTCCGACTCTAGCTTAATGGTGCAGAGGAGTGGGTGGCAACGTTTCTTTACATGATCAGCAGCTGCATGAAGTCAATTCACTCTATTGTGGGTAAAGAAATTTCAGTTCAATAACGGGAACTACTAGGATACCCAATTTAACATCCTGTATCCGACGCTAGCCAGGACTAGAATCTGCGCTGTTTTCTCAGCGGCTCTAGAACAGATATAGAAGAAGAGTACAATTGATTGTTGTCAAGGCAACAGAAACATTTAGAAATGAACCTGGTACTCTTGACAGTATTGACTCATACCTAAACCCCACAATAAAAAAGCGACCAATCCGGAAAGACCTGCACATTGCACAACATTAATACTGATTCCAGAAGTTTCGCCCTTTGAGACTGATCACACACAGCACTCTTAACGACACTTACCATCTTAAATGTACTCCATTAGCGTTTAGCTCTAGGGCACAAGTTCCTTATATTACTATGTAAATTTAATTATTAATCTGCAATTTAATTTAATTACTAACTCCAAGCAGGTCCAATCAATATTCAGTGCACTCACACTGAAGTGCAAATTTCGTTTCGAAAATGATTTCCCACGATTGGTTGGTGGCGGGCCAAAACACCTTTCTCCAAATGTACACATTATCTCTGGGATAAAGCCAACAGATTCGTCGATCTACTCCCTGCCGCTCCATTTAGTGGTGCCCGGAACGTACGTCAAAATGTCGCCTCCGGCGTAAATGCAATTAAACAAATTACGACCAGTCCACCCCTGTATGAGCAGCTCGCTGAAGACCGTGCTGAAGCGGTGTACAATAGCCGTGGAGTGAATAAAACTCTGGCGAACAAAATAAATATCTTTTGGCTACTAACACTCTCCTGTGGCACCATTTTTCATTTTTACATCCAGGCAACACGCGAACATCTCGAACATGATCGTAAAAAACAGAGATGCACTCCTAACTGTATACGGCGGAGTTTTGAGTTATTTAATTGTTACGCAAACGACTTAATTGCAAATCACAGAATTCCGGAATTTTATATTCCTCCTGGGGAGGCGAAATTTCATTTGTTCATGCCTGGGGCCTCGATGTCGGTTGCTTTTATTATGACACCTCGGAGAGTCGTCCAACAGGAGTAGGATGCTGATGCAGCCGATATTTCGGTGAAAATCGTTTCCTTTCAGTGAATTAGTGGCTGGCCAAGACATCAACCTAATTTTTTTCGGGTTTTCAGTGTTCGCTAACGATCGGCCGGATTTTTATTGACGCAATAAATTTTCATTTATTTGACTGCGACCGAACTTGGGGTTGTAAGTGAGACGTTAGGGGGAAGATCCTGTTTGAAAATGGTTGACATAATGTGGACAACTACACAAACTGTGTCGACACTCCTTGAAGGCAGAAATGCCTGTGAAACTGATAATTACAGCAATTGGCTTAGGCCAAAAGAATTGATGGATCAGAGTCGAGGCTTATGAAAAATTTGGTGGACCGTATGGGGTTAACAGCGACATCAACTTGGTGAAAAAAAAGCAAACAGCGTTGTATTGTGGTCGCGTAGAGCAAATAAAGACGAACAATATTCGATTCCACCTCTGAGGGAGTTTGCAAAAGAGGATAACTTCCTATTTAATGGCAAGCTGACATTAAAGTCTTGGCAAGCTGAAGTCTCTTGGCACTCTCTAAAACTCTGCTGGGATCCCGTCAGAAAAGTATGCCTAGCAAGGAAGCGACTGATGAACAACCACAAAAAAGATCGAGAGACAGGGGTCAATCTGCAACCTTAGTACCATGCCCATTCAAAAATCGTTAGCAGAAAAAAATAACATGTGGAAGTTACTTATCGCCAGGGAAATATCAAGAAAGCTTTGGCCTAATTAGTTAGTTAGTTAGTTAGTAAGAGTGGTCCTCTAAGAAGAGGTACACTCAAACCATAATAGTAGGTCCATTGTGATCGCTCTGAGTACTGGGACTTTATCCTAACTTAGCCATTTAGATCGACCGTCCTGGCGGAATTCATTATTTAGATCGTTAAAGAAGTATTGGCCTAAGGTGGCTTTCGTTACATGCTATATACCTCGGCATTGAACCTGCCTAGGATGCAGTGCCCCGTGAAGACGTTAATAAGTTTTAAAAGTTGGTCTCTTTTAAGTCGTATTAATGCGTTTGATCTTTTTAGATCCAGGGCAGGCCAGATCAGTCTGTCATTTTGACATAATCGAGGTGTTGCCATCTGCAATTTGCTTTCGACAGAGCATTATCAGTGTAAGTCAGGTTTTTAACAAACGACATAGGTACTTTGATGTGGTCGACCTTCATGCCGTCTGTACATTGAGAGCCTAGTCTAAGTAGTGGTGAGTGTCCAGTTCTTATGAAAGAAATAGGCATCGACTTCTTCGACTTTATTTTAGAGCCTTCCGTCCGAGGTAGAAATAGGCTCATTGAGGAGGACATTGCGCTGACTCAAGGCGCTTCTGTCCGATATTTTGTGTTTGTAGCTCATGTTGAAGTCGTTTTCAGTGGGCAGCGTGTCTGTTGATTTAGAATGGCTGCGGAGTTGATAGGATTCTGGCATGTCCCACATTGTTCTTCCGCCATTAGCGGGTTTCTCTCAGTCTAAGGGCCGCATTAGTGGCCTGCTGCTGCATGCCATAAACATCTTTTGGCAGTAAGTGGATCATGGTTTTAAAGCGCGGCTATAGAAGAAGTTCTCAGAGCGCTAATAATGCTGAGGCAAGCCACAATCTGGACTTTCTGGACAACTTTAGTGCCGATTTGCTTTTGTAGTACCGGCCACCAAACCATTATGCCATAAATAAGAATCGGTCTAACAACTGCAGTGTAGAGCCGGTGCATGGTTTTCGACTGTTGGCCTCAACTGATATCTAAATTTCTTTTGCATGCGTAGAGTGCTACCAGAGATTTTTTGTCACGCTCGTCGATATTACCACTCCAAAGAAGCTTCCTGACTAGAATGAGTCCTAGATATATATTTGGCACTGTCTGAAAGGCTCAGTGGACTACCGTTGAGTTTGGGTTGGATAATTATTGGAATTGTGATTTTCCTAGTGAAAAGGACCAGCTCCTTTTAAGATGGATTGACACTAAGACCACAGCTGGTTGTCTACGTAGTGAGCTTGTTAAGAGGCTATTGAAGAATATCTCTCAGTGTTTTAGGGTAGGTTATGTTAGGCCGTAGTGGCTTCCAGCTAAAACCAACACATTCACACCCATGAGAGGTCCGTTGTGCTACCACCAGGATTCCGGGAAGATCTCATGCCCACTCATTGAAAGCAATTGGAACAATCTGTGGGTGATACCACGTTTTTCTACAGCCAAGATAAGACTTCTTTGATCGCCCTGATTTCCGCCTGGAACACGCTACAATGATTTAGAAGATGGAACGCTAGACTGAAGTTAAGCCTGTCCGAGAAAACACCACAACCAACTCCATTGCTGGTTTTTGAACCGTCGACTTGTGTTCTGAGGATACATCGTCCCAAAATGACTTGGGAGGCCTGGTTACCTCGAAGTTCTTGTCAAAACTAGTTTCTTGTTTCTGGGAGAAGTTTTTACATTTTTCAAAATGGAGGCATGGCCAAAATTTTAACTAGACCACTGTGAGGTTGCTTTGAAGCGAATGGCTGCACTGGCTGGCATTTGTCTGCCGAATTTGTCTAGGGGTAATAATTGAAACAAAATGTTCTTAGTCGTTTAGGGGTAAAATTCTGTAATAGAAAAATAGGCAATCCGTGCAAATGTTGGCATTTCTATTTACTGGTGATGACGAAAAAGTATATGAGGGCACAACCCCATTCTCTGTTACTGTCCAAACCTCTACCAAGTAAGAAATAAAATCCTGGGCAAATATTGATGGATTGCCTACATCGAAGAACTGTCTAATAACCCACTCTCAGATGTACCCACTACATCGATGAACCACTTAGATCGAAGTATGATGAAGAGAATAAAAGTAGTCTCCATCAACCCCCAAACCTAGGCTAACCTAAAGGTAACTTCATTGCAATCTGTAGACGGTTCTGTCTTCTCTCTGGGAAACGATTTTGACTTGCTGTCTGTGTAGTGGTTTAAGATGAATGAAGCCCTACGTAATCCATTCAAGAGCTTGTAAAAAACACTTATGGGAGAGCAGAAAGCGCTCCAAGTTTTGTGATGAAAAAATTTCTCAATTCGCCGTTTGGAGTCGACAATCAAAAAAGAACACGTACAGCATGAATGGTTACAAGAAGCTACCCCTTCGCTCATATCAAGCTGTCGCGCCAGCTACATACTTATTTATTTAGTGATAAAAAAAAGGAAAAATGTATAAACTCATTCTGACAATTACACTGCAGCGAGTAAGAAAAACTTGCAGTTACAAGTATATAGTGTTGATCCAACCATTAATCATAAATTATCTGTAACCAAGGTTGGAAACACCCCACAGCTTGCGTGTGGTCCAGCACGACCGTAACTTTAATATAACCTTTCGCAAAACAAAAAATCGAGTCGGCCTATGTAGGTACCAATTAGGAAGCAACCACCGTCATGATAACTCATAATAATACGACCTCTGTGCAAGCACATCAAGCCACAGCCACCCATATATCGCAGCACAAAAAGCCAAATTGTAGATTATTGCGATCATCGATTATTATCATCTGCCAATTAATTTGTACATAAATCTTGTGTCCGTTTAAAAGTAATTGGGCCACCAGAACAACTACAGTGTAGTTAATCCGCTCACTGAAGGGGCCTAAATCACTCAATTACTTTGGTCAAATGAAGCCACCAAGGATGCCTGCTTTACCCTCGCATAATTCAATCAAGTGGCGAATAAGAGACTCTTGTGTGTGTGCGTCATTGTTCGAAAAGCCAAAGAACCCAACACCGGCGTTTCGGGGGTACGTTGACGATTTGCCGATTCAGGCGATAAGTGAATTTATTGTTTCGTCTTGTTTGTATAATTGACCGGTCAGTTGGTGATTTTCTTTTTTAAGCTCCTCCTCTGTTCAATTGAGAGATCATCAAGTGCTGTAAACGGACAACGACCACAGTCCTTTGATTCTTCTGCAAACCAACAAGGCTTCTTATCGAAATTTTATCGGACGTATAATTTGCTAATTTAATGCGCATCCTGAGTGAGCATTTTGGGCTGAATTGTTTTTTCGTTGTAATTTCTGTGCGATCCTTGTCTTGTTAAATTAGGTTGTTATTTTGGACATCTTAATTTCCTGCCATAAAATGGAAGGGGTAAGAGAAACTCACACAAAAAATACAAAGTCTTGAAGAGATTCTGCATTTGTATTTGATCGGATGTTATCCAAAAACTCCCACGTTAGGACTTTTCAGACTTGGAAAGTGACCACTAGATAGCGCTTGGTATGAACAATTGATCGAAAATTAGCTGACCTATTCACTTGGTCGCCGCAAGCAGGTGTGGATATGATACCTCATTTCCACCCTCTGGATATAAGACGCTGCGGCGAAAGGTGCACTCAGATTGATAGAGTTCAACCTGTGTAAGTAAACCACCTAAGGATATGCGAGGATACTGGACGTAATGGAGTTAATGGGTGACAAATATAACTTCGAAAGCCCCACAGCCACATTGGACTATCCGACCTCAAACAATTTTTTTTTTTTTTTTTTTTTGCGACGGTAGGTGAAAATCTTTCATGAGACACCATGAGGATCTACCGCACGTGCTCATGGTAGTGTGAGATTCTTACTCACTAAAAACACCTCCCCTTTTCGTGTTGAGCCTTATCAAGTAGTTTAGCTTTCGACAATAAAAGTTCGCGTTGTGCAGGTAGCTCTCCAGTAAAAGCACCTACTAATACCGTCATTATATGCGGTTATCCCTTATTGCGCTAAATCGAACGGTTTCGTTCTTTGTAGTCGGCGCACAAGGTTTGTCACGTCCAGAATTTGGAGTACGGCGTTATTGCAATGTCCCTGAAGGCGAACACGGAGTTTGCGTGCAAAATTTGTTATTTCATCTTCGACGGTAGCTAAACCGAGGTCTCTATGGATATCGTCGTTTCTAATGTACCACGGCGCATTAACGATTGTTCTGAGCACCTTATTTTGAAAGGTTTGTAAAATATTTCTATTGCTGGTTTTGGTACAACCCCAAAGTTGTATACCATACGTCCATACAGGTTTTAAGACTTGCTTATATAAGAGCAATTTGTTATACATGCTTAATTTGGAATATCTTCCAAGCAGCCAATACATTTCTCTAAATCTTATTTCGAGCTCGTCGCGTTTCTTTTTAACGTGCGGCTTCCATTTGAGTTTAGCATCTAGTGTCATTCCTAGATATTTTGCTTCGTTTGCATACGGTATTTGTACCGAGTTAATGAAAACGGGTAAGTTGTTAATTTTCTTGTTAGTAAAGTTAACATGCGTAGATTTGGTTTCGTTGAGAACAATGCGCCAAACCTTTGTCCACTCGCAAATTGTATCCAAAGCTCGTTGAAGCTTCACAGTTGCTGACTCGACTGAATTTTCTGTTGCCAGAATAGCCGTATCGTCCGCGAATGTAGCAACAACGGTGCCTTCTTCTTGGGGTATATCGCGAGTATAGAGCAAGAACAAGACTGGACCAAGGACACTTCCTTGTGGAACTCCGGCAGCGATTTCCTTGAATTCCGAGTATTCGGCTCCATGCTTGACACGGAAAAGTCTGTTCTCCAAGTACGACTCTAAGATCTTGTACAACTCTTCCGGAAGTACCTGTCTAAGTTTATAATTCAAGCCTTCGTGCCACACCTTGTCGAAGGCTTGAGAAACGTCAAGAAAAGCGCTAGAACATATCTTTTTCTCTTCTATGGCCTTCTCAATTTCGTTGGTTATTCTATAAACCTGGTCAATTGTGGAATGCTTGATTCTGAACCCGAATTGATGATCAGGAATCAAACGTCTTTCTTCAATTACCGGTTTTAACCGTTTCAATAAGAGTTTTTCGAAAACCTTTGATATTATCGGCAGGAGCGATATCGGTCTGTACGACTTTTTGTCGTTTGGCGGTTTTCCCGGCTTTGAAACCATTATAACTTCGGCGACTTTCCATTGCCTTGGAACGTATAATAGTCTTAGCGAAGCATTTATAAGGTAAACAAGTTTTATTAAAGCTTTCTTTGGCAATTCCTTCAGGACCTGTCCGATTATTAGGTCATATCCAGGAGCCTTGTTATTCTTTAGATTTTTTATTACCTCACAAAGTTCGGTTAGTGACACGCTTCTTATTTTAAAGTTGTCTGGAGTCATAATAGTATTATTAATATTTTCTATTAATGTTTGCCCGGGAAATGGCTTAAACGTTTCTTCTAGATGCTCAGCAAATAAGTCGGCTTTTTCTTTATCGCCTTTTGCCCACTCGCCATTACTTTTTCTTATTGGTAGCGATTGTATTTGGGGTTTTTTGACACCTTTTATAGCTTTCCAAAGAGAATAATTCGAACTTTTTTCAGCAGACAAGCCTTCGAGATATGTAGAAATCTCGTGATTTTTAAAATCCCGTATCGCTTTTTTGAGCTTATTGCATAGGAAGTTCGAATGGGTTTTATGCTGAGGAGCGCGGGACTGTTGCCATCTTTTGCGTGCTCTCCTCTTTGCCAGCATCAGTTCTTTTATTTCCGGCGGATATTTTACTTCGCTATTTCCGACTACTTTCCTTTTATATGGAGTGTTGGTCCACGCGGCGCTTTGTAAGACTTCAATAAATCTGCCGACTTCATCCTCTATTTCGCACGGTGTTCTAAGCGACACATTCAGGACTATATTTTCTTCACAAGCTTTCCTAAAGCCGTCCCAGTTAGTTTTGTTGCTAGTTAATCTGGGCGCGCCTTCCTTCTTCATTAGGCGTTCACTTATTGTCAATATGACTGGTGAATGATCTGAGGAGAGATCAAAGCTTTCCTCGACGTTCGTAAAGGTTTTCGCTACCCCTTTTGCAATAAAGAAGTCTATGAGGTCAGGCGTTTTTGCTATGTCGGAGGGCCAATAAGTCGGTTTCCCCGTCGAAAAGAAGTCAACAGCAAATTGCATGCCGGTTTCGTAGAGAAGTCTGCCTTTAGATGAAATGCATCTCGAACCCCAAAAGGTGTGTTTAGCATTGAAATCACCACCAATAATAAATTTTGATCCAAGTGAGTCAAATAGACGTATTAAGTCATTCTTTTCTAGCGTGTATCGCGGAGGGCAATAAATGGACGCGATATTGTAATACATGTTTTTATTTTTTACGCGAACCGAAGTTATTTGCATTGCATCGAGTTCTATCGGTGAATTCAAAGAGTGCTCAATACAGTCTTTAATTAAGAGCGACGATCCGCCCCTAGCCCTTTCGGATGGGTGGTATGCGTGATAAGCATAGTATCCTCTAATTTTAACCCGAGATTCCTTTGTCAGATGGGTTTCAGAAATCAAGCATATGTCAATGTTCTGCTGGCGTAGGAATACTTCCAGTTCGTCGATTCTTTGCTGAAGGCCGTTTGCGTTCCATGTTAAGATTTTAAGTAACTGGTTCATGTTCATAATTTCGTTCGTGGTTTGCGAGCGTTATGCTCAAGGTTACTAAATTTTTCGAATATAAGCTTATTTGTCTTGCTTTGCTCCTCGAGTTTCGCGAGAATTATAGAGAAAACTTGTTGCATAGGATCTAACGCAGGCCTATTTTGCTTGGTTGCTTGCGATGCGGCTTGCGCGTACGTTTGGGCATCAGCAGATGGCGGATTTTCCTGAACTTTTTTCGTTTTTTCCTTGACGGGTTTGCTTTCTTTCGCCAACGATTTTTCGGATTTATTTTTATTCGGTTTCGGTAGCGGACGAATGTTCTTTTTAAGCGTATCGCGCCTTTTTTGAAGTTCTTTGGCCACTTCGCAACCTCGATAGTTCGCTGGGTGCTTCCCCTTACAATTTGTGCAAGTCGCTGCCGTCTGCTTGTTTAAGTGGCACTCATTCGAAAGATGTGTACCGGCACATTTCACGCATCGTGGCTCTTTTTGGCAGTATGTCTGCGTATGGTTGAAACCTTGACAGCGTTTACACTGAGGGATCGATCTTGTGCTTTTACGCATCGGTTCGATTTTGATAACAATATTTAAAATCGTTTTAATATTGTAAATATCCTTTATATTCTCGCTTTTATCGAAACTGAGCATAAAAAGCGGAAGACCACGCTTAACAAGACTTTTCGATCTTCTTCCGTTTGTTGCTTTTCCTTCTTGATAATATTTACGGCGTCAAGAATTTTAAAGCCTTTCGCTTGAAGGCAATGACTTTAACATTGATCTTCCTACTCTATTCCCAAGCCGAGGGGACTCGGAGTCAAACAATGTAATCAAATCGCGATTTACACTGACAGCTCAAAAATGGAAACAGGAACAGGAGCTGGATTCTACTCGGAAACTCTACAGAAACCGAAATCCTTTAGATTGCCTGAAACATGTACCGTTTTCTAGGCCGAAATCCTGGCAATAGAAAAAGTTCCAGGATGCATAAGAGATTATCACCTTCCCTCATAGAGAGTCAAGCAGTTTTAAAATCGACAAAATCCCCTACATTTAAATCAAAGGCAGGTAAGAAATGTCGAGACTCGCTGATCACCTTAAGGCACCATGCAGTTAAGCTCTGGTGGGTTCCCGGACATGAGGACATAGAAGGAACGAAAAATCTGATGAATTGGCAAGATTGGGGTAGGCTATGAATAAAAGCGGACACATCTGTAATGCCACCGAAAAGGAGATTGAATGGGATAATAGAAACATAATAGAGAAAGAAGCTAGATCCTCCTGGTTAGTCAGAGAGGAGCGCGGTACCTCCCGGACTTACTTAGTTAGTTAAGGTGGCGCTATAGTCCGGGGTGGGGTGACTGGGCCTTAACCAACAAGCGTCTCCAGCCAGCTCGATCTCCAGCTAGCTGCCTCCAGTTTGGCACGCCAAGTTGGTTAAAGTCCTCTTCCACTTGCGTGCGCCACCTGAGTCGCGGTTTTCCTCTACTGCGCCGTCCCTCGAGTATGGATTGGAAGATTTTCTGGGCCGGAGCATTTTTTGTCCGTCCGGTCTACATGACCCAGCCACCTCAGTCGTTGGAGCTTCGCTCTTGTGGCGATGTTGCTGAACAGCCCCTACAGTTCATCGTTGTATCTCCTCCTCCACTCACCATCTTTGCAGACGGGACCGAAAATCACCTGAAGAATTTTCCCTTCGAAAAAGCCAAGAGCAACCTCAACCGCTTTTTGACAGAGTCCATGCCTTTGCGCCGTAGAGCAGGATTGGGACGATTATGGTGTTATGCAGGCTTAGTTGTTCGAGAGTGAGCTTTGCTACTCAATTGCCTACTTAGCCCAAAGAAACAGCGATTGGTAAGAGTTATTCTTCGTTTAATCTCAGCGCTGGTGTCGTTATCTGACACCTCTCGGACGCAATGGCCGGAATTAAATAAAATCAAAACAAAGTGCCTCCTGGCACTGGATAGATTCTCTATCCGCACGCTCACTGGAGTTATTACAGGACACTGCGCTATCGGAGTCATGCTCCGCTAGTGGAGAATCGAATCGAACGAAGTATGCTAAAGCTGCCGAGATGAGGAAGAAGTAGAAAGAAAGAAAGAAATCCAATATCTACTGTGCCCCGATCTGCAAGTACGACGTCTACGAACACTAGGATCAAGGTTTCTTGTAAGCATAGCAGAGGTAACAGACTTATAGTTAGAGGACCCATTTAGATTCATAAAGAGTACGATCTGGTTCACAAAACAGCCTACAATAGGATAGGTCCTAATGTTGTTCTGCTTTTTTGCATGGTACCTGAGCATACTGTGGCCTGTAATTAATCCTACCAGTCATGACAAGCATTTCCTGTCCATATGCAGCAGCTCGGCGATTTTTTGGCCATAACCTTAAAGGCTAGAAGTTTCGCAGTCGGTTAGTGTTTTTTACCTATTATTCACCTTAGACGCCACCATTTTACCATTGACGCCTCTGGTTACTGCTAGGAGCTCTGCTTGGTCTTATTAAGCTGATGAGTCTTGGCTCCCTACAACAGACACTTGCACCCGTGACTATGTCCATTTCGGAGACATCCGTGTAGACGGACTTTGTTTCGATGAGAATTGCTTCACCATATATCAGGACGGTGATGATGAGAGTCTTGTATAGCGCTTCCTTTGTTCTTCTTTGTAGGACCATGACAAATAGTTGTCTACTAAGGCTATAGTAACAGCGATTAGGGAGTGTTATTCTATTTTGCGCTCTGATGTCGTAAGCAGAGTTCATAGCAGAGCCAAGGGAGAAGAACATCTTTACTAGACGTTATTGTTGTCCATCGAAACGTTCTGCCCGAGAAGTCGGTCCTGTGTCAGGGTGCTCATAGACAGCATATAGTTCGTTTAATCCTCCTTTACAAATCGAGTAGTGTCTTACAAAAAATAAATCAAACTGCACATCTCTTATTGAAACGCCATTTGTATGAAGCTAACACAGAAGGTATGAACAGTTCTTTTAGAAGAAGCACGAATTCGAAAGGCCCCCTAAAAAGGAAATTTCTGGAGAAAGGACCAATGGTCCTCGCCTATGGTCATGAGGTTTGGGTAATGACCGAAAGGATAAGATTGAGGATACAAGCCGCCGAAATGAGATATATTCGTTGTATTGCTGGGGTAACTCGACGAGATCAAGTTAGGAACACCAGAATACGCGAGGCACTCAATGTCGGGCGGCTACTTCTTTGAGCGGAAAGGTCCATACTTTGATGGTTTGAGCACGTTCAACGCATGTCCCCTATTTGGCTTCCACGACGTGTCATGGAATCAGTGCCATCGGGTAGGCGTCCACTGGGTAGGCCTAGGATGAGATGAGATGAGATGAGGAAATCTCACCTCTACCCGTATGGCGATACCTCCTGATGATTTAGAATCGATTGCGGAAGATCGGGAGATGTGGAGAGTCCACTTAAGCACCCTAACCCCGCGAACCTCATAATGGATAAGCGTGTCATTGACAATGATGATTATGATGATGACCCTCAACCTGGTTCAAAGCCCTAAGGACCCAGGTGTTTTTAATTGTCTACACGAACGTACGACGTACGACGTACGACATTTCTTGAAACTCAGAACTTGTTAAGTGTAACCTACGAACTATATAAATTTCGCAAATACCGACAAAAAAGAAAACCTTCAACTACTTGTCGGCAGGTTTTCTCAGATTTAAATTTGGATAAACTTCCGGTCTCGTCAAAGGATTCAAACGATGCCTCCGATATACAACAACTTCTATCGTGTACAAAAAAAAAATCATAAACCAACATCCGGACGCCAAAAAGGAAGAAATAAAAATGCTCTGTCCTTTTTTGCATTTCTTTTACTTGTGCGATACGAACCGAACTCCTGCAATGCCACAGGTTAGTAACCAGCTCTCAACATCACCGATGTACGTGTCCTTCTTTTTCGCATGTCGGACATAGAACATTGTGCCTGGCGATCAAAATTATGATACACTTTTGTTCGACGACAATACCCACACCAGACAATAGTGTACATTTCCTGCGCTCCTGAACGGACATAGTACATATCAAGTGGATGAGGAAAAAAACGCCGTCTATGTGTCTGCATGTCTCTGGTCAAATAGAGGACACGCGATAAAGCAAACCCAAAAGGACAAACACACAAAACTCTTTAAAAAAATAATTTAAAAGAAATCAAAATAGTTTTTGCATTGCCCAGAGATTCGGCACGGCCGGCGGCGGCGGCGTTTTCGGTTGCAAATGGCCGCATGTCCCTTTGTGGATATAGAAAAAGGTTTGTCTACAAGAAGCATTATCACCTTGGTAGGAAAAGTATTGCACCTGGCATAGGTGTCACCGGATTCTTTGTAGACAGAAGGTCAACATTTTGGCTCCTTTTTTACGGTAATTAGATCGAAATCGTTTGAGATCGAATACAATGGATGACCGCTATTGACTTTTGTTATCCCTGGGCGTACGCTAAATCGATTTTAAGCTTCACAGCTCGTTGAATGTAAAACAAAAAAGAATTTGGATCGCTTGCATGGGTTGTTTTGCGTGAGGTCCAGCTTTGATGTAGAAATGTTTGAAACAAGTTTTACTCCGATCGACGCACGCTGAATGTCACGAGTTGGTTGACAGGACCTAAGCAATTTTCGCTCGTAAATCAATTCACTGAGATAATCTTAGTGAGCCCCGTAATCGATTTTTCATTTTTTATACGGGATACGGTGGCGATTTTGCTTTGTAATTCACCTGAGGCCGATGAAGGTTATTATTAATCATGCGTGTGGTCGCAATTGAAGATTTTATCAACCAAAGTATGGCCTTTTCGTTTTATCCTTATTCATCACCGCTGACACTTTGGATTCACATGATGGGATACATGTCACGGAAATAGATCTGTACGAGATTAAGGGCATTAATTAAAGAGAATTATGATAGGGTTATGCAAATCATTTCAAACCCTTGAAGCAGCTTTTTATTTCTTGTTAGGTCTTAGGGCATCTACCACATAAGACTGATTGCATTTATTCATCGGATGTTGACTTTCAGCGACAGTTGTTCAATATATGGATGAATTTATAGTAGCTGGAGCCATGTAGATTTTGCTCTTGCATAGCTTGCCGAGAAGACCGAACTTGTCCTCTTCACCAGGAAGTACAAAATTCCCCCAATAGACCCGCCTTCTGTAAACGGCTTCACCCTGTGCTTTGTTAACAACCTCGTATCACACACTGGCTCTACGTATTCGTTATCAGACCTATACTTCTGTAAGGTGTATGGGAGAATGATAGTGCCAGAGACGAGCACTCCGTTCATTTCTATACCGACGGTTCCAAGACCGAGAGCGGAGAGGGTGAAGGTGTTTTCTCAGAAGTGCTAAACTTAAGCATCTCCTTCCGTCTCTCCGACCATTGTATCGCTTTCCAGGTAAAAACTATGGCGATCAACGAAGCCTTAGGCATAATGTGGTATCCTTCAAGGACATTCCAATTTTTACCAGGGTGCTCTAAAGTTAATGGAATCAGTAACATACACATCAAAAGCTACCTCAGCTTGTCGCTCATCTTTCATGGAGATGGAAGAACATTTTAATATTTACTCATGCTGGCTACCCGGTCATAGGGACATTCCAGGGAATTTAAAGGCCGATGAACGTGGTTCTACTCTAGAGATCCTACCAGAACGGAGGAATCTAGGTATTCCACTCGCTACATGCAAATTAGTAAGACGCGATCAGCAAGACGAACCAAAGATGAAGAAACGGTTTCACTTGCAGTACCTCCAGAGAGATCTGGCCTACGCTAAACCTCATTCGATCCAAAAATCTGATCTTGCCTAAAAAGTCGTTCATCAGAACCGTTATTGGTCTTCTCACTGGTCACTGTTTAACTTGCCCTCGTCCCAGAATTGTGGGCTGCTTATCAAATGACTTCTGCAACAGCTGCAGGGACGAAAAGAAGGAAGAAGCGATTCTACATTTCCTCTGCACTTGTTCTGTCCTATCCCAAAGAAGGTAGATCTATCGAGGAGCCTATCACTTTGACAATTTGGGCGAAATATCACATACTGATGTCAAAAGTATCCTCGGCTCTATCAAGAGCTCCAAATGATTTCAATAATTGGAGTGACACCTAAAGTATAGATCCCAGAGGCATCACAAAGGGCCTTCCTTGGTCTTCGCTGCCCATCTAACTACCAAGCTTGCTTTGATGATAGGAACCGATTTCTCTGGAATACTTCCCTTATGTCAGGCGTGGCAGATTAATTCACTATTAAGGTTTATAGTTGGGGGCAAAGTCCATTTAATTACCTTGCCAAGAAAGTTCCTGAAATCTTGTTGGGATTCTTAAGTCTGTCAGTGTTAAACTGGCATCTCTGCTTCGGACGCACGTTATTATAAGGTCTTGTTCTTTATCGAAATCGGCTTCGCGTTTTTTTCTTGATTTTTTACGTACAGAGCCTCAACCAACAAGTCTTTGCAGCAAGCACAAGCCTTAGCCAATTGTATACATCGAGTTACGAACGCTTCATCTCTTTTGAGTAGTCCCTCAGAAGTGTTCATCCACTTTACATGACCTAGCCATCTCAATCATTGTAACCATATCTTTGACCAGGTCGGTGTTGCCTGACAGCTCGTACAGTTCGAAGTGGAATCTTCTTCTTTAAAATCCGTCAACGTAGACATTTCTCTTGAAAATTCCAACTAATTTTGAACCATAGAGTCATATAGCCGGCGAACCATACAGCAGGACGCATATGAAGAGGATCTTGTAGAGCGTCTCCTTGGTTCTTCTCGAAAGAGCCTTCTTAAACAGTTGACCCCCAAGATCATAGTAAAGTGCAGAAGTCATATCAGAGCCAGACGTGTTCACGGACAGCAAACATTGTTTAATCCTCTATGACAAAGCGATTGGTGTTGCAAAAATGTTAAGGATGTCTTTTTGTTCCTTAGTTGCTAGCTGGTTAGGCGCGGAACATAAACTTAGTCACCATTGCAACTTTTTTCTTAGCTACCATAAGCTTGAGCTTCCTTCATCCCGGGCTGTCGCGCCAGCTACAATCTCATCGCTGATGTTACGACTCCACTAAAGTTGTTCTCTTTCAAAAAAAGGTGCGACAAAAAAGATGCCGTTATTTTCAAGGTACCGTTTTGTCTATTTCTTTTATATAAATACTTTCCTTCTCACGACATTTTCAATTTCTTATCGTTTTATCCTGTATTTCCTGAAACGCATTCTTTCATATTACCAAACGTAGGCGCTCACATAAACAAGACCAAACCATCTGCTTGTATACGAAAGTAGGGATTAAAGAAAATCCCCATTCGATGTCTTTACCCAGCAATGAATGAACCGAAACCAAGGTATTCCTTACTTCGTTTCAATTTAACCCTATCGATGCACAATCAGAGTATCTCTGGGCAGGTGCCACCACACAACACAGTGCGCTACGACTCAGAATAGTAGCAGTAAGACACACTCTTGATCGATACAAACGATAAAAGGTGTAGGCGTGTGTTAAAAGGTGTCAGTCGTACATGACTAGAATCCACCAACGACACGATGATACATAATAGATGCCCGTGCTCAAGCGCCAAATTGTGCGCATCTGCCTCTTCTCACCTTGTGGCTTGGTAAATACGCGAGGGAATGCGTGCTTGTGTCACGGCATTATGCCAATCCCCGTCTAGGATACTCCCCAAGAACGCAGTCCGGGTTCGTAAAATCCATTTGCCATGCGGAAGTACCACCGCTTCCTTATCACTTTGTCGTTCTTCCTTCTGTGATCGCCGGAGTTCCTTTTTCTAGGCGTTTTGCATGCTGCACATTGATGTTTGAACAGCTTTTCGAAAACTGTTGACTCGTGCGCTGGGCGATAGACTCTTGTGTAAACTCATGTTTACCCATGTGTTCGACGACGGTTTCTACATGATCGTGACATTGTACGGTGGTGTACCTAAGGTTGTCAGGAGCATGTTTACGGAAGTTAACACAAGAGTTTGGTGGGGCCAATTGCAAATAAACAAGAGTACATATGTATACTAAATTCTTCGAAATTCGAATACAACAACACACACGCACAGATGGATATCGATTTCCAGATTGTGAATGCGGGTCACGCATCCGTGACAAGTTGAGTTTTTGCAGATCAATCCTGTCCTCAACGTTTTGCCGTCTTTCTAATCCTAAGCACAGGAACCAATTCATCAAATTGACAACCGTTAAGGAATAGAGATGTCCACAGACCTAATCAGCGATTGTATTTTTCAGGAATTCATTAATTCCCACCAAGCCTGGCCAAGGACACGCTATACACGAGTTATTACGAATTCTGTCAGTGTTCGCATGAAGAAATGTATAATTGGGTTGGGGAGGCGAACAAAAACTGAATTCATAGGAGGACTTAGAGGACCCGCTGATCTACTTTAATCACCATTAATTGGAAGAGAAGAATCCTCTGTTTGGACTTGGTTTTTTCTTCTCCCGTCCCTGGATCATGAATTATTAATGGAATTTCAGACGCGTGAATATTTTGTCAATATGCCAGACACAGCAATAAATTAAACGGACTCTATCCTTGTGTCCATCAAGAGAGAGTGTTATTAATTGGATAATGACTTCGGGAACCTAGTCGCTTCTAGAAGATTTCTGTTTCGCTAAATTGGAAGTTGAGACTGTCTAGTCTCAGCCAATTGGTTCCCCGAAGACAGATTGTAATGCACATTTCCCTCAATTTTTTGAATCGAATTATAATTTTTCAACCTGGCACATAGGTAGGTTCGACAGAGGTGACAGAAGCAACCAGTATGGTGTCAATGATGGTAAAAGCAGGAGATGAGATCGCCATTTTTTATTGACAGTTAGGCGGCTATTAAAGCAATTTTTGGTACTGGAATAAAATCCAAACTAGTTTGACGCTGTCGCGAAGAGCTTAAAGTTCTTGGCTCTCAGCATAATATTACTCTCCGCTGGGTTCCTGATCACAAGATCATAAGCGGAAATGAGATAGCCAACGAAGTTGCAATAAAATTATCTGCAATGGACCACAATCCAGCACTTCAATGGATTCAGCCCAGCTCTGTATTCTCAGAGAGTGAGTGGAATGTAAGATCCTGACGACAGCCAACAGTAAGTGAAAGTCACTTACCACCTGTCATATATCTAGCAAACTTTGGCTAAAATAAGATAAAGCCAAGACCAACAAAGTTTTAAAATATAAAGTCGCTGTCAATGTTGGTAGGTGTATTCAATGGGCACAACCTTCTTAAGCAGACAATTTTTTCAAGACCGTCGGTGTCCGCTTATGAGAGAGTACACTGTATATGTAGGGGTTGCGGTGACGAAGAGGCTCAAGGGGATACTCCTTCCTTCCTCTGCCAATGCCCAAACTTATGTCCCGGAAAACTATCTAATCTTCCACTAAACGATCTTTCCAGGTTTCTGAGTACATCACGATGACTGAAGACCCAAATCACCAACGAGCAATAAGGCAAAAGCCCGGTAGGAACCGAGATCAACCCACATAGGCATCACAATGGGTCCACAAGGACCTAAGTGTGATGAGATCGAGTGCTTTCTCCCCCATCAACCCAGATATCTAAACTAATACTAACACTAACTAGGACTTCAACAAATTGCGTTCGATATTTCTACTACAAGTGAAATGGCAAAAATCATAAACACAGAAACTTACCCCTTCCGTCCCATTAGGCTATCATCCTTCCCATTAAAAACACTGGAAAGGCTACTAGACTTCCACCTAAGCTGTTGTTTAGGTACCAATTTTCTGTCAGCGTCCCAACATGCTTATTGCAAATGCAGATCCGTTGACACCGCTTTGGCTTAGGCACAATATAATATCCTTCAGGGACATTACAATTTTTACCGGCTGCTATAAAATCCCTGGAATCGGTAACGTGTACATCAGGAGCTACTTCAGATTGTCGCTCATCTCTCAGGGAGATGGCAGATCATTTTAACATTCACCTATGCTGGGTACCCTGTCATAGGGACATTCAAGGGAATTGTAAGGCCGATGAACTCGCCAAACGTGGTACTTATCTGCACATCCTGCCGGAATGAAAGAATCAGGGTATTCCTTTCTCTACATGTAAACTACTCTTAGAGAACGACGCCATCAGTAAGACAAACCAAAGATGAAGGAATGGTATCACGTGCCGTACTGCCCCAGGGAGATCTGGCCTATGCTAAATCTTGCTCAAAAGGTAGCTCATTAGCACCGTCATTCGTGATCTCATCGCCCATTGTCACATTGGCTTTCATGCCAGAAGCACGGGCATCTTCGCAAGTGACTTCTGCAGGACCTGCAGGGACGAAGAGGAGGAACAAACGATCCTCCATTTGCTCTGCACTTATCCTGCCCTATACCAGAGAAGGAAGCTCTCTCTAGGAGCTAATCACCTCGACAACTTCGGGAAACTTTCACTTACTGACGTCAAAGGATCCTCATCTTCATCAAGAGTTCCAAATGGTCTCCATAAAGTGAGTGACGTTTTTTAGGGTATAGATCCAAGTGGTATCACAAAGGGCCTTCCTGGGCTACCTTCCTACCCATTCCGCAGTTTAAGAAACAAGTTTTTCAAGCAGAATTGATCGCCGTGGTTTGGTGGCTGGGTTGGTGAAATACCCGCTCTTATTTTCTCATTTTTCAATGCACCAATTCCTGACAGACCTCCGAGGCTATACTTTGTCACAAAAAAGCTTCTCAATTCACTCTTTGGAGATTTCCTCAACAAAAGGTGGTTCCGCGATAAATGTTCGGTGGATATTTCTGGACTCGATCCTATACAGCACTCAAACGTCGAACTACTGATTCTCGGCGACCACTAGCATTTCATCTAAATCGTTTTGAATTATTTTCAAACTACGTGAACGTTCAACTAACAAATCTCAACATAAGATCACCGTTCCATGAATTTTTTCTCCTCGTAAAAATGGAATTAATATCTTCCACTTGTATCACAAAGAGTTGACCCCCCTGGCAATGACTCTTGTAGGTATTTTCAAACCAAATATTTACACCAACCATCTAAACTCAACTCTCTCAGCCTCTTAATGCTGCGTGCAACCAAGTTAGCCCACGCAACCGTCCAGTAACCACTCTTCGTGAAGAAAAACTCAAAATCGGTTTTGCACACTTTACTGCAACGCCCCATGTTGAGGTGTTAATTATGACACCCAGAGGTGCCAAAAATGATATTAAATCGTGAAATCGACAAAAGTGAATTATGGCACAGAGCTGAGAAAGAGACTGTGTGCTGCGCCTTACAAGGCTTTGCCTTCCAATTTGGCATTTGATATCTCTATTCTACGTGATTCCTACGGCTATTGGGATAATATTGTGAATGTTGTTGGAACTGATTTAGCATGTGATGAACAAATATTAAATTAAACTTTATTCGCCAGAATGGCCTAAGGTACATGGTTCAGTAGAAGATTAAACGAATTAAATCAAAGAAAACGAGTTCGAGTTAATGAAATGCCTGAGACGTGTTTTGTTAAACCTAACAATCCTTTCAAAGTAATAAATGTATTTCTACAATGGATATTGAATCTGGTTTACGTATACATCGCAGTTTACATTTCGTAAAGTGATAACGAGTTAAAAATTTCAAAGGCTCTCTAGGAATGATGGGGCTTTTCACACAGCTTGAAGAGGGAGTACTTTTATTTTTTACTGAGATGACTTTCTTGCTAGTTTTTTATTTTGTGATCTGTTCCTATTAATAGTTGAAGAAGGATTAAACCTTCATTATCGGTCTCAGGAGACAGTTTATCTGGAGACCACGGCGGGTCTGGATGCAGCTGAAACCGAGAAAATAATTGACGAACGAAATATAGCATGGGCAATGAGATTTGTTGTTCCTTTTAAGGCATACTATTCGGCCAGCAATGCTGCAAGAGTCAGTAGAATATGTTATTCCATGACTTAAGGGGATCTTCACAAGCTGCCATAAGATAGGTTATGTTCCTAAAATTTGGCGGGATGTAAGTCGTACTTGTCATTTTTATTCCCAAAGCAGGCGAAGACGATCCCAAAGAACTAGACACCCATTAGTTTGTCGTCCTTTCTGCTGAAAATACTGGAACGATTGATCGGCGTAACAAACGTGATTGGCGATAGCTGCATATCAAAATCACACCAAGAGTATATGAGAGGCAGATCAGTAGACACGGCCCACGATGGGGTAGCATTGACGATAGAAAAATCTTTCCAGAATAAGGAATTTTCTCCTGGGGTATCGAAGGTATATGAAATGAGATATCGAGAGTCAATTTAGAGACCCTATGCTGGGTATCAAGACACATGAATATCCCAGGTAATGAAATGGCTGACAAACTTGCAAGGAGCCTCACAGGCTCTCCCCGAAGATTCCAATAAGCTCGTCAAATACGTATATCTAGGACAAGGCTAGGACAACTTATCGGCGGCCTATTAAAAGAGAAAATCTCTCTCTGGTTAAGCTTACTCGACGCTAAGCACAGATAGTCTCTCATTACTTTGCAATGCGTTATTGGTACTCATGTGAAACGTCTTGGTATACATACTAACTCAAAAAGTGGCAGGCACGATTTAGAAATTGAATCTGTCCGTCACCTGCTGTGTGAATTAGTGAAATTTTTGGTCGACAAAGTGCATCAAATCGGACCACAACTGGTAACAACTTAAGTTAATTGAAGAACTTTAATGTTCTGAATGAAAGCATCGTCGAAAGTTCGGGGACTTCATCGTTCTTCCTGTATTTTCACAAAAGATCTTTAACGTGTTGATTAGGTTAGGTTAGGTTACGGATGAAGTGCGCTTTGGGAGGGCTTGTTCGTAGGCCATTTGGTCTATTGTGTTGCCCGAACCAACCAAAGTCCTTGACAAAAAATATCTCCTTCATTATGGGAACTTACACAAGGTCCTCTAGGTTTTCAAAAAGTCTGTTGATGAATGGCTACGTGTTTTGAGCAAGTACTCGATATCGTATACTTCTTCCGTATCCTGGTAACTCCTGCTGTAGCCAAGTTAATTAATGCCTAGACGAATGCGCCTATCGCGAAATGCCCTGTCAGTACCCCTGTTGCGAAGTTTATTCGTTCTTCTTTTCATTCAGTGTTGGCTCTAAGTGGCGAAATATAACACGGTCACCTCTGGCGGATTTAGTTTCAATCAGACTTTTCAGTACACCAATAGGAACATTTAAAATGTCAATGATGATCTTTTCCGAGCTAGGTTATCTGGTCTCATTCTCTTCTATATTACTATACCCGAGAACCCAGCAGAGATTGACCTCGTAAGTGTCGCATCAGTTTGGGGTTTGTCGGCAGTTAAAAACTGATTTTGATCAAATTTTCACTGTCTAGTGCCCTTATTGCTGCTTGACTATCTATAACAATTTCTATAGATAGATAATCCTGGTCAAATATTGTTTGGCGCATATAGTTTGTGCCGCCCTCTCATTGGCAAAGATTTGAGCATAAAATATTCTGATTCGTGGATCTTGAGTGACTAATAAGTCAGATAAATAGATAAATCCGGAATAAGTTCCTTTTTTTCTATTTTAGACCCATCATTCGATATCCAAATGCATTAAAGAGTGCGACTACTCTTCTCTGTACACAGTCTATCGGTCTGTCGAGATCGATCGTTTTATATCTATCAAGAAGAGATCCGTGACCATAGCCAGATTGTTAAAGGCAAATAACACTTTTGGCTGCTGTGTACTCATTCATGGAAGATTAAAAATTTACCAACAAACCGTTCATCTGTTAGGTGCCGGAGAACCATGGAGAATTGGAAAAGAATTTGAGAGAGTTAAATAGCGTTGCAGCAAAATATAGGCGCAAGCATTGTTGACGTACTATGCCCCACAAGCGGTCAAAGGAATTAGTATGTAATTAGGTACTTGAACTGTGTTTTGCCATCAATTTACTCATTCCAAGTGTGGCATTCATTTATTTAGATGAAAAAATGTCCGCAGTGAATTCATTGTAAACCTATCCTGTTCAGCCCGTGTTATGCTAACTTGTAAATTTCTTGAAGTTCCCATGAAAAATTGATACGAAAATTCTCACCATTAGCGAGTTATAACACATTTTTCTTTGGTATAAAAAATACGTATATTTCCCACAACCTTTCCGCAAGGACAATAAGTCACTAATGACAATCACGGTCAATAGCGTCCTGAAGTAGATTTACACAAGAAAGTATCACTAAATCTTATGAATGAAAGTAAATTTATTGAAAATAAATTGATTAACAAAGTTTCGTTCCAAAATCTTCGAGTATTGTCATCGGAGAAAGGACATTTATTCCCTTTACCCATAAATCACTTTCATTGGAACTCCCGCACTTCGATTTCAAGTGGATCGAAGCTATTCCCAACAAATTGATTATGTTAATAAAAATTTAAGTCCCATTTGAATTATGAATCCTTAAATCTTGAAATTTTCCATGAAGGACATTACAACAATCCAGTAGAGGGGGAACAAAAACTATATCTTAGACCCTCAGGTGAATATTTTAATTGATTGAAAATATTCCTTCATTTCTTGATCCACGCGCACCTTTGAGCCAAACAGATGCAACTTGCTTTCCCTATCTGAATACGGAAACACTTTGTACGGACAAGGAAAGAATTTTTTGTTTTTTTCCTCTGAATTCGTATTTGTATGTAGTTTTGGGCAGATGTTGGCCTCAACGCGGCTACAAAACAAGAGAAACAAAGATACTCATGGAGGTTTTAGGTGCAACACCACACACTGAGCAGTATTCGACGGAATCCTTAAAATTGTCCTTGGTAGGGAGAGGCACAAACACACTGGATTTTTATTTTTATTTTCTTTTAATGGTATCCCTCTACCATCATAACGTGGTACTAGTGCTCGTCCTTTTTAATGCCATGCACCAATCAGTCAAAGAACGCGGCCTCAGATATACACATAAGTACATATGTATGTATGCATGCTCTTGGATACGTTTTACTCTCAAGGCTCAAGAATTGAGCGCGCGCCAACTGTATTTTGTACACACCTACAGACCTGTGTGTGTAATCCGAAAACACCTTGCATGCGCCGACCAATATAATCCATCGGTGTTACCCTTGAGTCCCGAGGAGCCCCCGAAGCCGACTAGAGGGTTGCCAAACGACGATTTATTGAAATGATGTGCAAAAAGATTTAAGGGTGTCCGTTTGCATTAGATCAGGGCATAGATCCGGTATAGAGTGCGTTGCACTGAAATGGAAATGTGGGACATTATGCATAATTGTTGTCCCCGCACGGGTGTACCGTGTCTTCATTAATTTACTTCAGTTGCAGGTGCACTTAAAAGAGATTCTGGTGGTCGGTCACTCATTAAAATCAGCTGTGCGTACGGACATCCCTCTGCTGCTCCTGTTGCCTGTTGCACTGATGATATAGTTGGTGTGGAGACGATGTGTGTACTCTGATGGTCAACGTCCAGATTGGTAATAACCACCAGAGTATCCAGCCGTATATCGGTATATCGGAAGGAGAAACAAAATTGTAAGACAGGCGATGGCACACTTTACCGTTGCCGTCACTTGTGACCGCCGCCGCCGACGACAACGACAACTACATCGACGACCACTACGACGCGACCGACGCACGGCGTGTTGTAATGGCAGGTGTTTATTTAATTATTTTGTTTTCTTTGGGGAAAATATTCACAAAAATTACTTAATGAAGATTTTTACGACCTCTCTGACCGTCGATACTTAGTTATAAATATCTTTGTCGCTTGCTCCAGAAAAAAAAAGAAAAATACGGAGCACGCGGCTTCGATGGCCGGTTACACCACTCTCTCATATAATATGCGGCTACTTGCTGAGGAGATCAATTAGCCAGATCAATAATTTATGCGAAGATCTTATTTTAAGGAATTTTTCAATTTCTTATGTTTAATGGACCTCCGTCATAGGAGTTAAATATGAACGCATGCCAACCGGATAATTAATGGAGCAAGGCCACTATTTAACACTAGTGTCGATTTAGTCCACTGATAAGCATCAATAGGGGTTATCGCCGCAACAATGTTGCAAATGTGCTTAGCCATCGGATATTGGTTGCTGGCTACCAAACGAACTCAACTTGCTGAACTTAAAAATACGGGTGTTTAGCAGGAGACAAAAACAGCAGCACTATAAACAGGATGGTGGAGGAATTCCCTAGAAAGAACCATAGAAGGCCCACAAGGATTTCCAAGAGTTGTGGAAAAGGTATGCTGGCAGATAAGCCCTTAAGAGAGCCCTCGCATCCCCGAAGTGGGTTACTGACACTGATCCAACGGACTCTTTATCGTGAGTGTTTTTGCACTGGAATCAGTCCTCCAGACTGGAGGAAGTTAGTTTTGAAAGAGACATTAGCCTCGAATAACAACGGAACGTAAAGGGACTGTGAATTGTGAGTTTGTATCTGGAACGTACGTACGTATACGTGCGATGGACATCCTTGGTGCAGTCAAACACTTTGAATCTGTGCCTTACACAGGTTCGGGGTGGATATTATCGCGATCCTAGAGATACGATGGATGCAATCCGAGATGCATAAAAGGAAGAGCTACGCCTTGACAAAAGACTGCACATGTAAGGAGGAGGACTCTCCGCTGTGCATTCACCATTCCCAAATGCTTACACCAACAACAAAACAAACGTGAATCAGTATAGCAACATCGGCGAGGAGGAAGCTAAGACCACAGTAGGGTACTAGCCACTTTCCAGAAAGAGGTGGTATGATATTAAGAGAGCTTCTGAATTGTCAAGGAAATGATATGCGTTAAACCTAGAGCAGGCTGATCATTCAGTTAAAGTCCCGTCATGTAATCGTAAGCACAAGCATGAAGCATGAATCAGGATTCTAGCTGAAGCGAATTTAAGATGGAACAATTAGACTCCTGCAAAATAACTAGAAAATTATGGACAAGGTACAGCGGTGTCAGAACTAACACTCTCATGCAGAACGACAGGAAAACCTTCTCCATCCTTTTAGAAGTATTTTCAGGTCATACGAGTAATACGCTGCGCTATCACCTGAAAATGCTAGGGCGAAGTGAGGCAGAGGCTGCGAAGACGGGGAAGTTAATGAGGATAAAACCCACTTCCTCTGCCATCTCAGACATAAATACTTTGGAAGGAACTTTTTCCAGGATAACGAAAAACTAAGTGACGTACATCTGGAGGTTCATTATGGCTTCAAGATGGTTCGAGACTCTGGAGCGATAGCAGATTGCTTTGGATATTGTCCCACGAGCCAGGCATACCTTACCCCCCAAAATGGTCATCACAATGGGTGTCTACTGAAGTACTGACGCAGAGAGTTCTCTTGTTAACCCATCTACCTAACCTACCTAACCTATGATGTACAGTGCTCTCGTCGGTTAAAAATCATAGAAAATGCACATCAACAAATGCTGCAGCGCGAAACAAGGGTGGCATGGGAAAAGTAGGTATAGACCGAGAAGAAGAGAGGTATTGAAAATTCTACGTAGAAAGCAGTCTCCAGCTCAACGAAATCAAAGTTAACTGAAAGCTGGCTTTAAGGCCGGAACCTAGGCTGTTTGAAATAGTGAAGAAAACTTTCAACAATTTCTGAACAGCCACAATTTTAAGCTAGGCCCACATGTTAAGCAAGTGACTCTACGGCTCTTAAAAAAAAAAAAAAAACGCATAAAAGAGTTTTTTGGCCGACTCGTATGGACGAGAATGAGTAAAGGACCTATGGACATCACAATAAAGGGAAAGAATTCGCAACGCGTAGGTCTTACTGTAAGGGTTGTCCTCTGTTAGGACCTCAGTTTTATTTTATAATCCACACCTCGCTCGCGGTGCAGTTGTTCGAAACTCAGATAGTATCAGAGTTCAATTGCGTCCGAGGGTGGTGTCCGGGCTAGATGAGACACATTTGTGGTGTTTGTCATTGCTGTAATTCACGGAAATTTTTTCGAATCAGTTGAAGACATGCAAGCATTTATATATTTGCGTCACTTTTGTAGCATAGGCTTAGGTAAGATAGCCGTTCTGGACGAGGACACACTAAGACCAGATTACAGTCAATTGTGACTATAATATGCCGGGTGTTTTGGACTTATTGTGAGAACTTATAATATCTGCGAAGGCTCTTGAGGGACTTGGTTGTACCTTTTAGAAGATGGGATCGGGTAACTGAATACAATTGGACCGTATGAGGGTAACTCTATTATATGAATTGGGTTGCAGATCTATACGAGGATACCGACTGAATCAAAGCTGGTAGTGGAGTGTCAGGAGTAATAAGGGTGACTGATTCAATCAAACCATTTCAACTGCCTAGAAATCTGTCCAGCTTGTATATGTGGGATTGTGCTTAGTTGGGCGAAGGAAGGCGGTTTGTTTTTGTGGATAACAGATGAGGTGACTGCTTCATCGTTGAAAGAGGAGGTAGAGCCGAAGGTTGATGGAGTGGTGGAGAATGGATTTGAGAGGAGGCGGTACAAGAGTGACTGGCTTAGTCGAACCCTTATATAGTTTAAATTTGAGCTTCCAGCCCACTTAGAATGATCTACCTGGGTTTTAGTTGACTATTTTGATCCACAGATAAATTTACTGACTCAGCGTAGGTCGATATTTGACAGATCGTCCAGATCATCGAAAAAGTGTTTGCCTGGAATGTTGTGCCTTACTGTATGTAGCTAGCGCTGGGCAAGTGCCTAAGAGTATTAAGAGCGCCTACAGCTTCTACCGAAGTAGTTTGAGGGGACTCTTATTCAGATGCCATGTATCCCTCTCAGACAGTGACCGATGCTGACTCCTATGATGGAGCTAATGATATTTTTTTGTTTAAAGACAGCAGTCTTTCTGATTTCATAGGGTCTAGTACAGGTCAGATTTGTTTTCTGGATCTGCAGGTTGTTATATTGTTTCACCTTCTATTCGCGATTCTCAAAACATCTGTGAAGAGGCTGTATTATAGTTTGAATAGGAGCGGCCCGTACCTTTCTGTTATCAGTAAGCAGTAACAGCTTCGATCTAATTGTTACCGTTGCCAGGGCTTTATAACTGCCTGGCTGTCTATGTATAAGACGACAGCTATCAAACACAGAGGGAACCTATTCGCTGCTTCCCGAATTGCCGATACATCCACTTGAAATATACTACAGTGGTCCGGAAGATGGAGTAAGATGCTGATAACAGTTGCTTTTAACAAGATTTCCAGGATCCATCTGTAAACATCTCAATTGCAGATTCTGTGAGAATATTAGGGTTTTCCCATTCGAACCTGTATTCCGCTTTATGTTATCAATCAGAAGTTATATTAATGGACTAGATAGTCCATTTTACTGGGTATAGTATTGGTGGGCTTAATGCGCGAGTGGCCGATTTGGGAGTTGGACTATTGTTGGGAGTCCCTGAGTCTTAGAGCTGCTTTTGGATTCTACTAACTTGACTGGAAAGACAGGGTGTCCAAGGTAGCTCTCAGAGGGCGCCTGTGATGCTAATGCAGGCTGACCTTTGTAAGCGCTCAATGACATTAGCACTTCCTACGCATCGTTATCCAGTGACTAACTTTTATTCTAAACTATGGTGATGGTACCATCTTAGAAAAGTGACAAGCAGTTTCTTGTAGATTTTTCCTTAAAGCCACTGTGCCGACAATGTCCTACGCTAATTATTTTTTGCGGAGAAACAAAAAAGTCTTTTACCGGCACGAAGGTCAGCGAAGATCCATTTTCTGCATTGTGTCCTTTTGTCAAGCGGGTAAAATTGCAAACGCAAGACACTTAAGAACTGAATGGGTCTTGTGAGGATAATATTTCCAACGAACAATAGAATATTTGGTTTTGTAAAGGAGGACCGTAGGCGTATGTATCTGCTATTGTTATAGTGCTGTCAAGATATACTTCCTTGGATTTGGTGGAAGGATGGTTGACCAATTCGAGAGGAAATATAGACACAGATGTACATACATACATGCAGATGTATGTATTCTATCTCACATTTTCGACTTATCTGACCCCAACTTTATATCATTTTATCAGGAATTCGCAATACCAGCATATTTTGGTATCGGTAAAATATTTTCACCAGAAAAACGATGAACTGGTCATTTGCAAACAAGCTCGCGAGATTTAGATCTTTTCGTATTTACTTGTAACTTACTAAGAATCCTCCAATTTCGCAGCAACCGCACACTTGAGTTGCCCTCACAAATACCAGAAACAATAAGGAAGTTATGTGTACGCATAAACACTGCGGCGTTTATCTAGGGATTTTTGTATTGTTTTTTCCCAGCTCACATAACCACTGCGTTCATTGATCTCACCCTCGAAACGAGAGTATCACGCCTTGCAGAACAATAACAAAGACGAATCACATCCTTGATCCTGCCGACTTTTCGAAATTCCCGTCAGACTCCGACAAAGATTAGACAGTCTTACGTCTACGATTTTGTATTAAGCTGTTTGCGGCCTACCGAACGATCTCGTCGATTCTTTTGCTCTTTGCCGCTCTTTTGCTCCATCAGATACTTGGAAACAGATCACCATGATCTTAATTGTAATTGCGGTCTCAGCCGCATGGAGATATTCAAATCTTGACCGTGTTTGCATAATATTCGACGTGGATTTCCTTAACAAGATCGGAGGCAATACTCATAGGTGATTATTTCCTGTTAAGCCGATCTACAATTATCAAGGATTAGACTGAACAAAATGCGATTGTGATCGCCATGAGAAAACCTCATTTCGCTCACCATAGGCTGCAATGATCGGTTTTATGATGCATGCCATCAGCAAGGCCCGCCCAGAGTGAGGGAGACTGCATATACAAACAAATTCGAATATAAAATCGGCAATCATCGCCCGAATCAGATGCGTTTTATTGCGCCGCAATAAAAGTCTCTCTCTCCCGAATTGAAAAGTCTTAATTGCCGCCGATAGTGCATTTTCGGGGCAGGGGTTTAGTGTTTAGTCCAGGCCAAACGGCAGGTACCAAATAAGTACGAAATAATGATCTCGCACATAAAACCAACTTGATCGTGCTTTTGAGACAATGTTTTGCCGCAAGGATTAAGTCACTTAATACCGATTTTAATTGGTCGTTTACTGGGAAAATGTTGATGTTTCGAACTTTATGTCGACAGCGCGATCGGGAGTCGTACTGATCGCCGAATGTGGTGGGATGTTCCAATTGCTTGTAGGTAAACATTCGTTTTGGAGAATTTTAATTTGATTGCGATTTTTATTGTTATTTGATTGTGATTGGGGAAAATCGGTCGTCAGGGGATTGCTGTCCTTGAAATAAAATAAAGTTACGACTTTTTTGGCAAAATTTATGGTAAACTGCATCAGACACGAGTTGTTCGCTTTATTATCAAAGTGATATCTTCATTCATGTGTAATTATTTGTGTAACATTGTAGATGATACGTTTTGTTTTATCAGATCAAATGCTGTCCTTTGTGAAATATCTTTAGCATCTTTCCATTAGTCTCTATCATTATTCCCGATCAACGATTAATATTTATCGGAGCTACGTTAGAATTAAAATTGTAACCTCAAGACTGAAGACAAAACATCCTTATCCCTCAATGATTCTTCAACGACACTTAGAGAAATGTCAGCTTGCAGATAAACTGATCAACAAATATGTGTCATTGTATGAAGCATGAACTAGAAAGCACGGGGATAACTATCGCTAAAAGTGAAGAGATAATCTAAAATGCTTAACAGAAGTGCGTTACATACAGGAAATAGGTCATGCAGAGTCCGAACAAGAGATACTACAAGATTCAGTCATATAGCTGTAGGACTTACAAGTCGAGTGTTTCGATTCTTAACTTATGAACACTTGCAAGCAGGGGTACACCTCAAAGATACAATCAAAAGGAAATGGCTTTGAAGTGATGGCCTATGCTGATAATGTTATCATCCTTCTGTCATGTAAATACTATTAGTCGACAAGTGAGCGGCCAAGCTCTGGGAATAAAGTCGTCACAGAGAGAAGTCCTTTATTTTTCACTAGAAACGGATCAATCAAATATTCTTAACTCAATGAAATGCCGGGGCGCAGACTTAGAGTTTTATTTCGGGGCAGGAGCGTGTATTAATTGGTATCCATCTGGTCTACTTGAACCAAACACCTCATTCCTTGGAGCCCCTACAGTTCGTCAATGTATCTCCGCTTCCATTCACCGTCTATGCAGACGGGACCGAAAATCCCCCGAAGAATTTTCCTCTCGAAACAGCCAAGAACAACCTCATCCGCCTTTGACAGAGTCCATGTCTCTGCGCCGGACAGCAGGACTGGGACGATTAACGTCTCATAAAGGGTCACTATAGTAGTTCGATAGAGTGCTTTGCTAGTGAAATGTCTTCTTAACCCAAAGAAACAGCAAATGGCAAGAGTTATTCTTCGTTTGATCTCAGCGCCAGTGTCGTTGTCTGAATTGATTGTGGGGCCTAGGTAGACATAGCCCCTAACTACCTCAAAGTTATGTCTATCTTCCTGTGCGAGACATCGGTGTTGGATGTCCTTTCTTGTTGACAGCATATACTTGGTCTTGCCCTCATTGACCGCTAAACCCATCCTTGACACCTTCGACAGTATCGTCAGCGTTTCCGTGTAATTAGACGGACTTTTGAAAGATTTTGCTTCTGATATTGGGGCATGAGTTTGCACGATTCTTTCAAGAACGATGTTGAAGGAGTCGCATGACAACGCGTCGCCTTGTCTAAATCGTTTTTTGACATCAAAGGTCTAGGTGAGGTTTTGACCGACCTTAATGGAGCAGCGTGCATGCTTGGAAAACACCAAACATTTTTCGCGGCACCACCTCTCGTCGGGGAATGACAAGCCTCCGGGAGTATAACCTGTCATGAAAGAGCTTCTCATCTCGCCGTTCGAAGTCGGCAATAAACTGTAGGTCCCTTCCATTCATGCGAAAAATGTAACACGCATAACATGAATGGTTGCGAGAAGCTATGCCTTGGCTCATCCCGAGCTGTCTTGCCAGCTATTTATTTTTTTTTTAGTGAACTTTCCTGGCCTAAAGCTACCTCGATATGGACCGATCAAGTTGTTAACAAATGACTTCATGCGCTCACACAATACAGATCTTGTAGGCGATGTTAAGAAGACTGTTGGTCCTGTAGTAGGAACAGTTTAAGGGGTCTCTTTCTTGAAGATCCTGCTTAGGCCTTGACAAAATATTCACTTATTGTGCTGAGGATCTGTAATGTAATGGATCAGTTCTTTATCCATTGCACTGTAGAGTGCGCTGTTACGGGTTCGAACCTAGGAAACTAAACCATACAGTTTTCGCGGCAGCACCTCTCGATAATTCGCCATTCGAAGTCGGTAATACAAGCTGAAAGTCCCTTTAGTTGGTGTGAACGATATAACACACTTGACATACATTTGCGAGAAGATACTGTTCGGTCCATCCCGCGTTTCGCCTCAACAATATTTTCCAGTAGTTTTATTCCTCAATTTGATTGTCCTGCAACGAATGGAAATACCTTCAAAAATTCATTCAATAGAACTGCTCCCATCGAAGAATAAAAATTACCAAGCACCCTTGAGAGGTCAGGGACTCATTTAATAACTATAATCGAATGTTCCAATTATTTAATGATAGACACTAAAGTTCTCCACCTACAAGTTCGTTTCATTCAAAAAGCATTAATCAAATGACGTGCTTCTTCAGAAGACGTTGCAGAAAAAAAAAAAATAGCAATAGGCACACTTAAGTGAGGAACGCATAGCACGTACAAAACTCCCGTCGTTTCGAATCCCCTTTTTTATGAACATAATTGCAGAGACACCATCCCGAATGACCTGTGTCCTGGCTGGTTCCATTAATTTTCAGTAGTGCTGTATCACTTCTAAGTGATATGTTGCGGTATGCTTTCAATATCTGCAGCAACACACAATCTATCTTAAATTGGTCTAATTTATACACCCACTTTTTATTTCGGGAAGATGTAGGCGAATTTCGCATTTTTTTTTCGGAACTCTGCCAAAGGTGTAATCATTGATCATTGAGGGTATAGTTTATGGATGTCCTTAGAGAAGAAGCTGGGTGCCGCCGACTGACACAAGTATCATTAGTCAGGTATAGACTTTTTTATCGCAGAGATCGAGACGTGCAATTTCGTTGATGTTGATTTTATATAGAAATTTTGGAAAACGACAGGATGCAGGATTTGAAGAGAATTCATTAATGAACTTGGATAGACGTGGTTTTTATTGAATGGGTTTTTCTGGCCTTCCTAGATTTAATGAATTTCTGTTGTAGCAAGGAGACATCGGCAGCTATTTGTAAAAAAACATTAGTGCATGTCTAAGGGTATGGAAGCAAAGTTGCACCGCTAAATAAAACGAGATTTGTTTTAAACCAATTGAAGAGAAGGTACTATATGCTTTTAATTTAAGAAGTAAGAATCAACCAGCCATTTCCAGCGTCCACCAAAGACCCACCAGTGGTGTGAGAAAAATGCGGGACATGCCAGAATCCTATCAACTCACCGCAGCCTTCCCAAATCAACAGACACACTGCCCACCGAAAACGACTTCAACATGGGCTATAAGCATAAAATACCTGAGTCGGTGCCGGTGTCTTTTCAGAAAACCTGGACTTCTTCTGTCTCCCCAACTACTGTAGTGTTTTCTAAGCCGAAGTTACAGTTATTAATCAATCAGCCGGTTGGTTGAAGGTTTACCCAATATCACGCATAGATATTGCGATCTACATCGAAAATCAGGCTGCGATCAAGTCCCTAGTATCCAACAGCGTAAAATCTAGGGCAGCTAAGGACTGACACGTGCCTCTAAACGAAATCGCTAACTAGTATAATGTCACACTCTGTTGAGTCCCTGGTCACTGCGACATTCAAGGGAACTGCGCGGCTGGCGAATTAGCCAGACAAGGCTTTCAATCTACAGATGACAGGATGCTTGCCAAGTCAAAGCCCCTATGTCGTATGTTAAACACCATACTGCGGACAATGCCAGACGAATCTAGTCTCGTTCTGGATCTGAAAAGATCAAAAACATTAATACGAAGTAAACAAGACAAACTTTCAAAACTAATCAACGTCCTCACCGGGCACTGCATCCTAGGCGGGTATGCTCAATGCTTAGGTGTAGCATATGACGATTTCTGCAGGAGCTGCAAATATGAAGAGGAGGAAGAATCTACTACAAACTTCCTCTGCAGGTGTCCCGCCCATGTCAACATCAGGAAAGCCAACTTAGGCCGATATTTCTTTAACTCCACCAGCACGGCCGATCTCAGCAGCTACGTTAGGAAATCTAAATGGCAAGGAGTAAGCCTCCAGTACTCAATGGTATCACAATCGACCTACTATCGGGCCTTAGTGAACCTATTCTTGGAGAACCACTCTATCTAGCTAACTAACTAAGTCTTCTGAGCAGAAAGCCTTTCCGAGAGATAACGCAGATTTAGAAAAGGCTATGCAACAATAGGCGCAACCTAGGAGATCAATAAGACCACGCAGCTCTCGACATAAGAAATGTTTTGAACTCAGCCAAGTAGGCCATCTTTAAGATCGAGAGCTCACTGATCACTAACGAAAGAGCACAAGGCTCATTCCTTGGACCTGGCCAGAGAAACATCGCCTACAAACGGATTCTTCGTACGTAGATGGCAGAAAACATCTCATTAGTTCAACGATTTCGACAACAGACATCGAAGACAGACAGAAACGATTAATACAAATCATAAGGAACATGTACACCTTGATAGCCTAGCGACAGAGTATGCGGAGATAGTCCGCCTGACTGGAAGACAGCTTCCGGCAACTGCCGAGTTTCAGAAAGGGTCGGAGGTGATGATCAGCTAGAATGCAGTTGTCCTGACAATGATAGCTTCACTTATGTACATGTGTAAGTGAGAAAACCTTCCTAAGCATTTCCTTCCTCTGACGTGAAAGCTCCTTCCTCGGCTCGTTGACAACTTCCGTTGATGTTGATTTTGTCTACTTAAACCAGCAGCTAGACGGGTTTGTTGAAGATAGTGCTTTATTTTTTGACATACCCCTTACTGGATATTTAGATCATATTCCTGAGAGGAGGTATTTGCAAGTATCACAGGTCCAAATCTAGATTATAGCTATCAGTTGGTAGTAGTACCTTTTGGCTACAGTGTCAGTCCAGATTGAGTCCTCACCAGCGGAAAATAGCCGGTTGTCACTTTTCCGCAGGCTTTTAGGACTTATTAGCCATGGAGAACCACATACTGTATATTTGAAGCCGACACAAGCACACGCCTTTCCGGTCTTTCAAACACAAGGAAAAATTCCTGCTCCTGATTTCACTCCGAACGATATCGGCTCGTGTGTTATCTAATATTATCCTGACCGAGTTTTTGCATGCAACTACCTTCATCCTAATTGAATCCGATCAAATCCAGCATGTAATTAGGGATTTACATTCAAAGTCTCACCGCAAAGGAACCCGAGATCAGAGGAGGATTCGCCAAAGAGGATTACACTGTGTAAAGTAAACATACAACGCATGGCATCTTTTCTTGCGGTTCTGCCTAAGAGTATTATAGTTTTGATATCTTATTTTTGTCTTAAAATACCTTTGTTCCCTGGCAGACAGTGGTAGACACACCAAACTATTTACGAAGGCGTGTAATCCGATTTTGCCAAAACTGTGGTCACGAGAATGATTCCTGCAAGGACAATAGATTATATCCGGTGTCTCATAAGCAACTTTATTTCCGCCTTCTATAATGTTCTTAAAGGCTTCGGATAACATCAAGCATTGTCCAATAATTGGCATTTTCTGAGAAAGAGATCAGATTTGCATACCGGTCCACGAGTCCTTCCCTCATTAGATTTCCTAACAATCCCCTCAATCACAATCAATCACTCTGATCTAATTAGTGACGTCAAAACAATATCTTGTGTAGAAGATGCAACCGATGACTTATACGTCCATTCAAATACGCACTGGATTACCATAACGCCAATCATATCCAAACGTCAATTAGGCTGCGATATCCCGTCTTAAGCCCGATGAGTAACAAGCATCATCAAGATATGGAAACGAGTGGAATACACAATGAAAACACCGTCATCATGACCTCGCGCATCGCTTCCATTCGATACAATTATGACGGATCCGACGTATGTACGTCCAGCTTAAGTCCCCTCAGTCAAATGGGGAGCGCCGACCAAACTCTTCGCTGGCTTAAGGCAGTGAACCACGACTATCGCAAGATGGTTTTATGATGGCTCCTGATGACATTTTCCGGTTTGGATATAGGTAAATGAGACATCAGCGTCGTCGTCGTTGTGACGACCGACGGGGATCACGGCCGACGAATGGGAGGCGCTTTAATCCCACTAAATCCTCCATCTCATGGGTTTTTCTTGCCGCTGATTGATTCTACTTGCGGTGCTTCCATGGCAACCGTCGCGATGTCCCCGGAGCAGTAGTTTGCCGCCCGATTATGTCTTCATTTAATGTCATGTTATTTATGAATGTGACTCAATTTATTTTGATCGGGTGCGGCAGCGGTCTGAGGGGTTCACCAGATATCCATATAAAATATGATAAACGAATGATTGGCTATACAAACACACACACACAAACGTGTATACGTGCATGACAACACCACAGGATAGCACTAGAGCTCTCTGCCCCGGCTCAACGGGGTTTCTTTTGCCCAGAGCTTCCTACATTTGCATTGATTCAGGTACACTTTGAGGCCGGGACTGTCGCCGAGCAAAAATACTTTTTAGAGATAATTGGGGAGTTCATGTACGGGACGCTGCTGGTGGATTTATGCATCCTCGGATTGAGTAAGCCGATGGCTCCTCGGATTTCCATTTCGAAGATACACGAGGGCACAGCGATAAATTTGCGATCGTTTAAGATTCGCTCAAGATGAGGTTTTTGTGGCGGTCCCACTTCAAGTGGCTTCTCTCTCAGCGCGCGGCATTAAGTCATTTTAATTGAATTGTTTAAAAACAGAGCTGAGCTGAGCTGAGAGCAGGGAGGCGGCCGGCCCTTGCAGGTTTCATAAATTTTGAATTTCGACTTTAAATTATGTTAATGGTGGCATTCTGACGGTTGTCCTGTGGGAAATTTTCATCGCTAAGAAATGTCTTAATTCGAGGGACAATTATAATTGGAGAAAGTCCAAGTCATGTTTATGAGGGTTTTATTGTATAATTACCTTGTCCGATAATATTAAGCGATTTAATTTTAATTTTATTGCGTCTCCAGTGAGATGTCAGTTGGAATGAAAATGGAATATTCTGATTTATTGCAATTGATTGCGACTGTCGATACTTAATGTTTAACGGAGATGGGAGTTTTAAACACGTGTACCACCCATGAACACCATGCTTTTTGAGATTTGAACCGAAAGAGTGGGTTGGGCTAGATTAGATAAGGTAGGGTAAGACAGGGAACTACCTATATGGGCCTCCGATTTCTGGAGAACTCTCTTAAAAGTACGAAATGTTGAAAAATCTCCGAAGGCTTTGAAACTAAACGATTATTTTATAGTTTGTGTTACCTTAGTTCTCAAGCAACTGCCGACATAATTGATTCTAGTGCGAGTTATTCCTTCAGCCCTAAGCACATCCTATGTATGCACACGAATATCATAAGGCCTATACTTACCTAGCAAGCTGCTAGCCAAACCACCAACTTCAACTTCAAGTCATTCACGAAAATACAGAGATAAGCTGGCATACTTAGCAGCTACATATGTCCAAGTGCAGAAGTAGGGGCTATTCTCAACCTGGTTCTGTTAGACCTTTTAATACAGGAATCGGCGGCCAGAAGTGTCTTGAGAATCAGCCAAATAGATGGACAGCATTCAACCACGATGAGACATACCCATATTCTGAGTAAGTAAATACATACGCAATGTAGTAACCAATGACTACAGGGTGTACTTCAAAAGACCATTCCAAGCAGAGCCATCTATACTGATGGGTCCAAGATGGACATTGGCGTAGTTGTAGGAATATTTTCTGACAAACTTAGCCTATTTAAATCAGTTAGATTCCCGGACCATAGCAACGTTTTTTTAAGCGGAGGTCCTAGCAGTAAAAATTGCTGTCCCTGACACTGCGATGAAAGTAATATCACGTGATGATATCAGGTTTTTCATCAACAGCCGGGCAGTGCTAAAAGGGAATTCTACTAAGGAACTAAAATCGAAACTTGTGAAGTGCTAATTAAGCAAATAGCTGGGGCAACAGCACAAATGGAAGGGACCTACATACAATTTATTGCCGACTCCGAACAACGAATTAAAAAGCTCTTTCATGACAAATTATATTCCCGGAGGCTCGTCATTCCCCGACGAGAGGTGATGACGCGAAACATGTTCGGGGGACATTACTGGGTCTTGAACCCATGCCGCTCGCACAACAATGGATGCACTAACCACTGAGCCACAGCGACTATTTTGTGAAGTGCTATCACAAACAGCTTATCCACACAGCAATAGGTGAAACTATACAGGATCCCTCGACATGAAGGCATACCAGGGAATGAGAAAGCTGATGAATGGCCAAGGAAAGGATCTGCGCTTGACAGCAAGCTAATCACTCAATAAAAGTTCCGCCATGTAAATTTAAGCATGAAGCAGGGAACCGGTCTCTAGCGGAAGCAAACAGAAGACGGAGCTGTTAGAACTCCTGTAAGATATCAAAAAAAAAAAAAACTATGGCCAAAGTACAACGGTGCCAGAACTAATGCATTCATGCAGAAGGGGCAAGAAAATCAATTGCATGCTTGTAGAAGTGATTACAGGTCATAATATTCAGCGCTATTACATGAAAAAGCTAAGGCTTAGTGAGGATGAACTCTCAGGGGCTGCGGAGACGAGGAAGTTAATGAGGACAAATCTACTAATCTACAGGCCTCTGCCAATCTCAGAAATAAATCTTTTGGAGGGCACTTCTTTCAGGATACCCAAGACCTAACCGACGTAAATAGATATCAAGGACATCACTCGTTAAGGCCACAAAGTGGTTCAAAACTTTGAGGCAATGCGAGAGTGCTTTGGAAATTAGTCCACTAGCAAGAAGTACCTTTCCCACCAAATGGGCATCACAATGGATCTCTACTGACCTGAGCGTGGAGAAAGGGTTCCCTCTTGACAACTCTCCTACTTAACCTATTAATTTGCATGGTGTGTCTGCAACACAAATATCGTTTGAATATCTGCATAATCTAATCTGACCTTGCAATTCCCAGCCTCTTGATCAGCTTTCTCAGATGGCAATGACTCTCCTGGTGCTCGTAATATCTAAAGCAGGCCATGACGAATTAGATACTCTATGCCCGGTTATGCCAATCGGCTGTATTGGTGGTTGCGATTCTAGCAATATATGATCTTGATCTGGTTAGTAGCGCGTTTGATTTCAAGACCAAGTCCTTTTCCTTATGTCGCAGTAACAATTTCTATTCCACCCTTGGTTGGCCATCTTTGAAAAGTGACGATAAATCCTGCCTCTTGTTTGACTCTTGAGGCTAAATGCATGCAATGAGTGGCAAAATTAAAACGTATGGTTGTGTCCACGCATTGATTGAGCGGTAGCCGTCATTTCAAAACATCATTTTCTGCCGCTTTGCCGCTTGCCGCTCAATGCGAATTACGTTATCGATAAATCCCCACTGTCGTCCACGGCGAAATGCTGACATGTTTGTCTGGAGCGGAAACGTTCCAGACACTAGTTCGAATGCTTTGGTCAATTCCCAGACCATCGAGCTGATCAAGCAAAAATATGTTGGTTTGATTTCACCGTGAGAACAAGGTGGAAATATGTAATGACGCAACAACTTCTTCGAGGAGCTCTCAAAGAAAATTCTCTTTTTTGTAAACGAAGTTAAGTTCGAGTCATCACTCCGAAGAGTGGAATCAGAATAAATAATCTAAAAATACAAAAGCTCCGAAGACATCTGTGTTTTATTATACTTAGACGAACGAACGAATAAAAAAGTTAAGTTGCGTGGCAGCGGGTTAGGGTTGATCTTAGGGTTGATCATCGCCTACCCAGTTTATTAGCTCTTTCGTTGAGATCGACTTTACGGTGTCCTATGACCTCAGGAAAAACTGTTCTTTCTTCATCGCTCTTGTCCGCAGTCCATTTTTAAAAAGTTCGTATAGATAGGCGTATAAACATCTTTGAATATTTTTCCGATATTTCCTTAGGCTTACCTTGGAAGTTAAGAAGTCAGTCGAAGACGCAACCAACTCGTATCGTCTCCAGAATTTTACCATGACCATAGATCTTGCCCGTATCATAATGGTATTACAATGGACCTATGCTGGTCTAAGTGAGTCTAAATTCCGTTCGCCACTCGAACTTAATCTTAGCTAGGAGTACCTACAATTTAGTCAATTCAGTCAAAAACGTAGGTTTGAAATTTAAGTTTTCACACAGTTTGCGCCGTCATCACGTCACGTAAAGTGTGTCGCAATTCATCAAAATATAAGGTGAACTTGAACCTTGAAACGTGTACATCGATAAATGCGATGCTGATCAATTTAAAAATTCAATTTCCACACTGAAATCGGTATAATTTTCCGGTAGTCACTCGTTGTGATGACCAAAATAAGCGGCTATAATGGACCGACAATTTCGAGCACTCGCCTGCAATTTGTACTCAAATTGCGATGGTGAAATATTTTCCTATAGGTACTCGATTGCGCGCGAGTAATCGGCCACCGATTGCACGAATTAATCTGAAGGTGACAATCATTAACCGAAAGTATGAGAATTTGCAAGTCGCGGCGTTATTTCTTCTCTCGCAATAAATAGCGTAGCAAATTTAGCGCATAGCGTGGCGGCCCTCTGATGTCCGCAATGGCAATGAGCCCATTACCACATTCGCTATTTTAAGGTTCACTCCACCACCACCACCACCAGTAGTACCATCGGCAATGGACGATGATTAGTCGCGAATCTGCCAAGCCAATGGACTAGGACCGAGAGTGAGCACACACCGCAAGGCGCTGCTGGTATTTTCTTTAAAGGTTGCAATTTTCCTCAATCCAAAGTGTCGTCGGCTCGCGATCGCGCGCCTCAGACCGAGACCGCTTTAGTAATTACAATCAATTAACCGTTGTCATATCGAAAGTCGCGCGCGGCTGATATGAAAGGATCACCGACATGCCGCCATAATACATAACATAGTCGATGCCGTTCGATATAGCGTATCAATTTAGATTTTATATAATGACAACAAATTAGCTGTCGACAGAATAAGTACCAATAATTTGCGGTTGGATGAAAATGGAGGAAGACACCGCAAGGACGTTTGTAAAATGCTGATAATTAGTAGTATCCTTCGGATCGTACGCAATCGTATGGAATGTTTTATGCTGCTACCAGAGGATTCTGTAAAAATATTGTCATGTGGGATGTTGTTCGATGAAGTTTGTTACCAAAGTGGATCGCAACTATGGAATGATTATCGATTTTACTGTTTGGAATGATAATGGTTAACTTAGACGAAGCAATGTAAATGGAGTGCCTCCCTATACTATATAGAACTATGTCTGTGCGGGGAAATTATTCCAAGGGAATTTACTCCACATGGGAACTTACTCCTTGAATGTGGAAGTGGGAAATTGCTTAACATTTTGGTGGAGTAGTAGTGATGAATTATCTTCAATTTCTATAGCAATGGTATAGGCATACGTACGTATTTCATAGTTGAATTTGACGGGTTATTCATAGTGCAATAAATTCCCAAGTGACGTAGCTGTTCAACTGCCCGGAAAGTTAAGATTTTTGAACTAATTCCACGCAGCAATAAAAAACAGACTTAAGTTCCAGGCCTCTGCCTGAAAGTTGTTGATATGTATATCCTTAGCGAAGCGATGAGATCGCATGAGAGGCTAAAGAAAAAGTTAAGTTATTTCAACCGCGAACCCAAGAACTAGTTGATATTCCCAGAACTTTTCTTTTTCAGGCTTTAGCTCTAGGTGCCTGTGTGACAGTTGTTAACATACCCTTAGCGAAGCGAGGAAGTTGCAACCCAAGAACTGTTTAATGCTTCTTGAACTTTTAAAATGTGGAGTAATTTCTCCCAAGGATGTAGTATTATTTCTTCCTTCCCGTGGAAAACTATTCCACATTCGATTAGTGGATTAATTTCCCACTAGAGATGGAGTAAATTTCCATGTGAAGTAAATTTCCTGCACCGCCATGTCAGTGTTGTTGAAAATGAGGACTAAATTGAGACAAGAAAACTTCGACAAGAACTTAAGGTTGGAAACTATGATAGATATAATGGTCTTGAAGGGAGATCAGGATGTTCTGTAAGAAATACAAACGGATATGCTTTGAATTAGTCTTGATTTAAACTCCAAATAGCGTTCACAGTGATTCACTTTTTGCGTCAAATTGGTGACACAAATAAAGCGTGACAATAGGTACCGATAAGATTAGGAAGTACCAAAATAGTTTACCGTGGCTATCACGAGTTGAAACTCGCTTGACCTTTCATCGATCTTTTCGTAGCCACATATGCCCCTAAGTCCCTGAACATAGGTTACAGAGTGACAGAGAATAGGTTGCCCAGACTTACAAGTTCCTTTCCACATTGTTTTACCTATTTGGACCCAGTGTTTACAGGGGCTATTGCCCTAATTGGGAATTGACAAGCTCTGGAGAAGTCGAGTAGGCTAAGCGACTTCGATATCTTTAAAGATTCGAAGTCTATCTTCATCATTTTTCAATGGCCCGCTTGTACACTAACAACTATGAGGGTCGCGGGTTTAGGATGCTTAAATGGACTCTCCACATCTCCTGATCTTCCTTCATCGACTCTATATCATCAGGGGCTATTCCCATGGAACTTGCGTTCCAAATCTTCGATGAATGAACCTCTCCGTTCGAAGGAGTAGCTGCTCGACATTGAGTGTCTCGCGTATTCTGGTGTTCCTAACTCGAACTCGATCCGCGTCTATTTTCAATCCGCTCGTAAAAATTGTCTTAGTTCTGCATCATCATGATTCTTTTCTATTCCACTTAAATCCCTAAGTCGTTGTCTTTTATACGTTTGGACCGGTCATCAACAGTTGAATCGGTCCTCCTATCCTTGGCTTGTAATTGTTTCCATGTCGTGGCTAAACACATACTGCAACGGACCTCAGACCTAGACACATCCACTTGTTACATTTGCTAGAAATCCACTTAGAATTTTCAATTGGTTTAAGTCTCTAAGAATATTTTAGAGAACGGCCTAGTAAATACTGACCTGAACTGTTTAAGCTTCACTTTGTAGCCACAATGGCCTCTAATCGAAATCCATTTAAGCAAAGTTCGTGTGTCTGGGCTGGGCCTACCTGTACTCTAAGTTATTTGCAAAGTTCAAGTAAAGGTTCAACGATCGTACAATCCCGGCACATTGACACGCCCTACATTCCTTTCCATGAAAAAAGGAAATTATAAACATTGTTGCACACAACCCCTACATTCAGATTCAGTAGCGTGACATCTCTTTTAAATGTCCAAACAGTCAGCACATTCAACACCAAACATCGTTGACGTGATGCACGAACGGAAGTGAATGAATCAATCAGCGACCATCGTCGACAACACTTCGCCCGAGTGAAGCAAAAGATAGTTCGCTCTCTCGTGTCTATCTCGCTCTATACCGTGCTCCGGACAGCGATAGCTTGATTGACTTATCAAAAGGATTTTATTACGTGAGTCCCGATGTGATTTATGATGTGTACGTCCTGTGAAGTGCTTTATGTCAAAGTCGGACAGCATAAATCTAAAATTCAAAGAAACCTTTCATCTTTTACAAGACTCGTCAATCTCATTGAAGTCACAACATTGACCTCAATTTGAATAAAGCTGGTGGCTGTTGCACACCCCGCCTGGATATCGTGTTTTCTTTGAATTTACACGTCTCGGGGATTACAGAACTGGCGCTCATAAAATCCAACGAACCTTAACGCGCCGTGAAGAGGAATACTCCTCAATGGATTGATGTATACACGGGATCGGACGATGACGATGAGATTGCAGCTTAGGAACCCGACGACCACGTCAACAACGGCGTCATCTACTTCCCATGTATGGACATGGAAATACGACGTGCACACGAGATTGCGAGCGACTGCACTTGACTTGATTTCAATTTGATGCACCGAATGTGCGGCGCAACCTGAATTTTATTGACAGAACAATAAAAATCGATTTTCGAACGAACGAGATCTCACATCTCTTCTCGGAGATGCATGCCGAATTCGGGTTCGAGTTGAAGTGCAGACGGGTTTTATAGATTCAATGGAAGCAGGCGATCGAGTCCGATGGACAACTGAATGGAGTCGTTGCGGTGTTGGACTTAACACTCACAGTCGCGCGTTGCATAGAATTGAGATGTCCCAAAGAAGATGCATTCCTTGGCCTGCACTGATGTAATGAATATTTTGCAGGGCGGTGTTTAAAAATACATTTATTGTTATTTATGCGATTCGAATATTTGACAACAATGAATTCTGGGGCGGAATATAGGAATTTGTTCTCCTCCTTTTCGTTGCGATGCCAGCTTCGAAGGTAAAGTTGTTTATTGAGATAAATTCACTGAGTGATCTTTTCTGTATGGAAAATGAGATATAAGCATGTAAGCAGACTCCACACATAAAGAGTCGACATCAGCTAATGCGAGAAAATTATGTGTTCTCCACAAACAGTCTCAAAGGTTCGATCTAAGCCAGAACAAAGCTTCTCAATGTGACCAAGAATGCTCCCATTCATTGGATTTTTGAAAGGCTCTGTCTAGACGCTTACTAACTTACTTATGATGGCTACAGATACAGACCAGGGTGGATTTGAGTTTTAGTCAACAAGCATCTTTAACCAGCAAGTTTCGCACGGCGAGTTTGTTGAGGCTCCTTGCCACTTTGCTCGCCACCTGAATCGCGGTGTTCCTCTACTGTTCCATCCTTCCAGGGTAAATTAGAACATTTTCTGGGTCAAAATGCTGGCGATCGACCACTCTACATGTCGCAGCAAAATGAGTCGTTTTAGACTCCTCTGACCTCCACTCACGGACGGAAGTCCCTGAATGACTTTTTTTTTTAAACAACCAGGGGCGACCTCTTCCATTGTGGTCGATGTTCATGCCTTTGCGTCATAAAGGGTATTATACAGGACTTAGTACTTAAGTATAAGCTGTGGAAATAAGGGCTTTAGTACTCAATTGCCTTCTTACTAAGGTGGCACCACAGTGCGGGGTGAACCTGGACCGGTCCCTCGCTACCTGCCTCCAGTTGCGCACGCCAAGTTGGTTGAGGCCCCCTTTTACTTGTGCACGCCACCTTAGGCAAGGTGTTCCTGTACTGCGTTGTCCCTCCGGTTTAGATCCGAAGCCTCTGCGTGCCGGAACTTTAATGTCTATTCGCTCCATGTACATGTGCTAGTCATCTCAACGGTTCAAGGCGCAGAGTTTTGATGTCGCTGTGCAGCTCTTATATTTCGCGATTAAATCTTTTCCTCCATAGTCCTTCAACACATGCGGGACCAAATATCTTCTGAAGAATTTTTCGATCGAAACGACTAAGAACATCTTCATCCGCTTTCGATTGAGTCCATACTTCAGCGCCATACAGCTGGACTGGGATGATTAAGGTCTTTTATAGGGTCTCCTTAGTCGTTCGGGATAGGGCCTTACCACTCAATTGCCTTCTTAGCTCGAAGAAACAGAGATTGAGAGTTATTCTTTGTTTGATTTCCGACGAGGTGTCATTATCGGAGGTCCCTTACTACCTTACAAGCTATCAACTGTGACGTTCTGTCCGATTCGTTGGTTCTGTGTGTCCCTTCTTGTTGACAGCGAATGATTAGTTTTGTCCTCGTTTACCGCTAAATCTATTTCACCGGTGACAGCTCGATACCTTCTGCCTATGATGTCAATATCGTCGGCGTACGCAAGCAGTTCGACAGATTTATAAAAGATTGTACCTCTGGTGTTGGCTTGAGAGTCTAAATCCTTTTTGGACATCAGAGGTTTCGATGAGATCGTTGCCGACCTTGATGGAACAGCGAACATTCTCCATCGTCATCCTGCACAGACGGAGTAGTTTGGCAAGGATGTCAAAATTAGACATATCTCTATATACCTCGTCATAGGAGGCCTTAAAATCGATAAAGAGGTGGCGAAAATCCCGAAAATCCCGAAGTGTGAAAGTTTGAACGATTGTGGACTTTTCTGGCCTAAATCCGCACTGATAGGGGCCATTCACGTTGTTGACGAAAGGTTTCAGGCATTCACACAGTATGGCAGATAAAATCTTGTGCGCGATGTTGAGGAGGCTGATACCCCTGTAGTTGGGGCAGTTGACAGGGTCTTTTTTTTGTGGATCGGGCAAATTATGCCGAAATTTCATTTATCGGGCAGACACTCATCTGATCAAATTTTAGAAATAAGTTGGTGTACGCTCTCTACCAGGTCATCTCCAGCTGCTTTAAATACCTCGGTCGGAAGGCCGTTGATTCCTGCAGCCTTGTTGGATTTTAGGTTGGGTATTGCCGCACTACGTTTTGATTAGGTGGACGGAAATTCTGGTTATCATCGCCTAAGTTGAATAGTTCGTTCTTCCTGACAGCCGGATGTTGGTCTTCTTCGCGGATATACCGTCTGCAGAAGTAGTTTTTCCAAATTTTCAGAACCGACTCTACTACAAGGTTTCCTTCCCTGACACGTTCTTCTTACTTTTTGGTAAAATTTCCGTCCATTGTTTCTGCAGCATAATCTCTCAATATCCTCGAGCGCGCGCTTCTCTTGGTATTTCCTTTTTTTTTTTTTGAGAAATTGATGTTCTGCCTGTCTCTTTCGCTCGTAGAGCTCGCAATCAGCTCTCGCCCTTCTCTGCAACCCCGCTTTGTTTGGCTCCATACACTTGCCCACATTGTTCCTCAAACCAGGGGTTTCAGGGTGGCGGTCGTGTAAATCCCAGCATATCAGTTGCGGCGTTTCTGATATCATGTTGACAGCATTGTCTCTAGTCTTCGGCATTTAATGTTGGCAGCATTGGAGTTGTTGGAAGATTTTGGAATACGCGTAAGGGAAAGATCCTGGCAGTTCATTGCGCTTGCAGCTCATCGACTTTGTATCTTCTCAGTGTGATTCTTTTTTCTTGTGGCGATTGGTATAACCGAATTTGAGCCTTGGGTGCAGCACGGAAATAATCCGAGTCGATGTTGGCAGCTCGAAAAGTTAGAACATCCAGAACAAGGCTTTCGTTCTACTTATTGTAACTATTGGATTTCTCGATGGTTTCGCTGCAATGCTGAATTTTTTTTGACATTCTTCTTTGATATAAAAAGGGCAGCAGATATGTAGATACACATATGAATCGTCTGCCAAAGAAAAAAGAAACAGTGGAAATGAATCATCGATCATGCAAGTCAAACGCAGGGTTAGCGACAACCGTACGCACTGAAAATAGCATTCCTTCATCAATATCCTTTCACATTGTTAACTCCGCCTTTGATGCGTGTGGAATAAAGAAAATCGCCCTCGCATATCTGAACCATTCATAGTCACGAAAAAATTTTTTTTTTTTTTTGTACTTTTGCAAATCATCCCGTCGACCACTGAAGGAAAACATTAAAAATGTCATTTCCATTCGAAAGGATTATTATTGATGATTTGAGTAGCCGACGACATTCTACACATCCAACCACACAATAGTCAAGTAGAAAATCGATGACAGGTATGTAGGACATAATCGGATTAGGTCCTTCTGTTTGATGTACCGACATCGTGCTGCCGTACTTAAAAAAAAGTGTCCTTTCCCACCTGATTCTGCATAACGGCAAGTCCTTGACAACTTTCTACAAACTCCACCGAAGTAAATAAAAACCTAAAAATAAAAATCGAAATAAAATCTGCATCAGATATTTATCATGTGTCAATTAATCTTGATTGCGTGTAATGTTTTTGAATTTTATCGCTTCCATCGACACGGATCGAGTTCATCGCCCATTTCTTGTTTATGCTCTCTTTGAAATGACACAACGAGTGGTGCGTGCACCAACCAGAAAGACCCACCGAAAAAGGCCACAACCAGTTGGTAAATGGAGGGGGGGGAATAAAATTCTGTAACGCAACGCGTGCAAGGATAAAGATTTATTTTATCATTGCGATCATTATCATAACAAATTGTTTTATCTGAGATATGCAAGTGAGATATTTTTTACAAGTATTACAATTTAGGCCTTGCAGAGGCTCGTAGAAGATGGTGATTTATGCGAACTGCACTCGTGACAGAACATTTCTTGAACTGAATTTCATTACTGCTCCAGTTCTCATGCCATCACTGGAAATTTGCACCATTTACATTTGTATCATTTACAAATTGCAACGAGTGCAAATGGACGGAATGTAAGAGAACATTGGTATAACGAATGTGACATTTCCAGTTCCCGTCATGAACATTGAACTCTTTGTAAAGAACCTTACCGCCGATTCCCCTTCCGCCACCTTCTCGATAGCTGAAATAAGAAAACTATTCTTGATTCATCAAGTGGCGGATCGTCTTTGAGCAGTGCGTTGAATACTGTTACCAACTTCACCTGCTGTTCATCGATATCGATAACACGTTCGACAGTGAAAATTTACCTGGGTTGCTTTGCACAGGAGAGGTGTCCCTGAGAAATTGATAGGGTCAAGGTGTCACGTTCTGCACAGAAGAAGTCTGTCAGAGGATTTGGAGATTAAAAAGGGGTTTCGACAAGGCTGCGTTCTTTCACCAATATTGTTCTTACTGCTGATTAGGGATGTGCTTTCTGCTGCCCTGTCAGTGGGAAAGGGAGGAATTCGATGAACTCTTACATCCCGACTCAACCTTGACTACCCTGACGACGTAGGCACATAGGGTAATGGAACTCCACCATATGACAGCGCGTGTTGAGAGAGAAGCAAACGTCGCGGTCGTGGGGTTGAAGACAGTCTCGGAACGAACTCATCTTCTTAAGTTAGCATCGTTGGACAACCGGAAGAGGAAGTAGAGAGCTTTCAATATCTTGGGAATATTGTCTCGACCGATGGTGAAACGGAACAAGATATTGCCAGCCGAATCCGCAAAGTGAAGTCTGCGTCGGAAATGTTGTCCAAATTATGGCGAAACAATATCATCAGCCAATGTCATCAACCAAATCACGCCTTTTATATGGGAGCAGCATATGGAAAGTGACTTCTACTATCAAAAGGAAGCTGGAAATGCTCGATAATAGGTGCCTACAAAACATTCTGAGGATTTTCTGGCCTAACCGTATGTCTAACGCACATCTTTACCAAAGAAAGGGTCATTAACCGACAGTCACAACCATCCAACGACGTGGCAGTGGATAAGTCACACATTTCGAAACCGTGACTGCTCCATTGCTAACTACGCTATGCAATGGAACCCGCTTACTCAACGTGGCAGAAGAGTGGGACAACTGAGAAACACATGACGCAGAACAGTTAAGGAGGAGTCTCGGCATTTCGGGAAGAGTTGGAGAAAACTGAGGCATATTGCCAGAAACCGCACACGATGACGCGTAGGTATAGTAGAGGCCCTAGGACATACAATGGGAAACAGGATATAAGTTAGTAAGTGGTGAAAGATTTGAAATAGAACAAGTTTAGACCAAATCTTCACACTAAGGCAAATCCTGAAGAAAACCAATCAATTTCAAGTCGAGATTTATCACCTTTTCATCGACAATGAAACTGCATTCATCGCCTAAACCTCTACAGGGCGAGGGCCGATCCGGACAAAAGTGATCCAGCAGTAGCGTATAACGCTGGAAAACACGCAGTGCAAAGGCACATTGGGGTTAGCTCTTTTGAGTTCTTTTTAACATGCACCGGATTTCGGCAAGATGAGGCTGAGTGGAAGTGATGAGGCCTATCCATCACACACCCTTCTAACCTAACCTAACCTAACCTCGGCAAGGAGACTCGATACTATATGATTTCTTTAACCTCTTGCTGGAACAGATAGGGCAGCGGGCAGGTGTTAACACGAAAGGCACTATCTTCTACAAATTTGTCCAACTATTGGGGTAAGCAGACGAAATCGGCAGCACTGGTCGCTCCCAACGTGCCGTCATAGAGATTTTCACCGAAATAGAAAATCAGGCGAAACGACTTGACCTTAAAGTGAACAAAACTAAGTACATATACGTTATCAATAAACAAAGAATGTTGTGACTACCGTCAAGGACAAAACTTCAGTGTTGACAATAATAACTGCAAAGTGGTGTAAACATCCACTCCATGAAAGACAGCTCAGTGGAGATCCGACGAAGACTGAACCTAGGAAACGACTGCTACTTCGGTTTGCCAAAACAAATAAGTTCAAAATTCCGAACTCAAAAGACGAATTGTATGCTCTGCTAGACCCTGATCCTGCCAGTTTTGCTATATGGAAGCGAATGCTAGACGGTAAAAGGGTGGCCATGATGCAGTGGTTAGCATCATCTCTTGCCACGCTGAAAGTCCGGGTTCAACTCTTGTCGGAAAAACATTTATTTCTCAAATAAATAAAAATCGATAAACTGTGAAAGCTGATGGCGACTCTACTGCGAAGGCATAACACTGGTAGTAGAGTGTCATGGCTTGAAGAATTGATTGAGCTAACACTGATATGACATCAGGAGATTCGAAAAATTTCCTGTGAATTAAGCAATGACAAAAAAAAAAAAAAAAAAACACCAATGTCCCCAGCTAGCCTGGACACCACCCTTGGACGCCAATGAAAAACTTAACGAAACCTGAGTTTCAAACCACTCTACCTCGCTCGCGGTGTGTGTATAACATTAAAAGGGTATTCATATCCCCTTGATCCGCGCGTGGAAAATAAAAAATTAGCAGGAAAGCAGAGCAAACATTGAACCCTTTCTAGAGAAAAATCATTCGTCGGATATTTGAAGATACAACCGCGAACTGAATAAGCTGTACCAAGATGTGGATGCAGTCCGGAAAGCCAAAATACGTCGACTTCACTGGCTCGGCCACATCATATGAATGGACAATAACATCCTAGCCAAGAGGATCTTCAAATCACACCCTCCGCTTTCGAGATGATAAGAAAGACCGATGGCGGATGCCAGAGCCGGGATCGAAGAGGATGAAAGGTTGCCATGTCTCAGGCAGAGACCTTCCACGGTTCGTGAGCCCGTTAAGTAAATAAATAAGTAGTGAGGAGAATGAATGTGGTATTTGAGATCATCTCTCAAATACCACATTTGGCAACAAATAGACTGAAAATGGATTATTCTCTGAACACGATTTCGTAAACTCCCATGAAAATAAATAAATTTGTTTGCGAAAATTAAGCTTGGATGGTTCTGTTTGTTTCTGACTTTGCTGAGGGAACTGAATGTAGGAATTGGTAAGGCTTATGGTAAGTTACGGATTTAATTCTGTGACCTCTGTCCTAACACCTTTCTGTACATCTAAGCGATCTGCTTTTTTTTCTTTTCTTAAACAACATGGCTAATCCTTATAAAACTCTTAAATAATTTCCAAATTTTTTCCAAATACCATTGCAACAAGTTTGAAATATTATCCATAAATACACTTGTTCCCACCGTCAATATGTGTACATTTCACAAATAAAAAAAAGTTTCATAATCTTGCATAACAATCACTTCCAGGAAGCCCGATGTATCTTCCACAACTTAACCCTTAACCAGTGAGTTCATTGTTCCCACAACTGCAACGCCGATCGATGTTTGCAAACAAAACCGAGGAGCAGACAAAACAACAAGAGCAAACCAAAGATATTCCCTTTCGCATAAAATTGACTTCTTTATCGATGGTCCTTCCGCTCCGTCGAACATCTTTTTTCCCAAAGAAATTTGAATTACAATCGATAACTCGCTCTTCCCTTCGATCCTCTAACTAAATCAAAACGAAAAAAAAACGTATGTATGTCTGTATCCTTGTTTTACATTTGGTAATTTACAGTTCAATCGGGTGTTCGAAACAAGGAGGCACACATCTCGGTCTCTTTAGTGTTCTCCGTCTCCTTATTATATGCATTTGCGCTCACCTCCAGCGAATTTGTCACCGCCATCAGGTTATTCAAACCAACTACCGAACCAATTTCCTCCAACATTCAGAGCATCACGAACAAAGAGCCTTTAATCATGCCGCGCTAAATCAAACCGCTCTGGCTGGCTGGTTCGGACCTTTTGATTTGCATATGGCCCCGCTTTAAGCAGGAAGCTGTAAGACTACTTGTGCGACAGATTGGTATCAATTGGTGTAATCGAAGTAGCAGCGCATAGAATGCGGCACATCGAACCAGGGTCGGGAAGTCGTAAAGCATCACCGATATTAGCGAGGGGGAAATTACTCGATGGGATAGTAATCGATTGGTCATTGAAGGCAAATTGCTGCAAATACTTTGAATTCAGGTGCAGAACATGTCCCCGGATATGTCTTTCTGAAAGTTTTTGTTTACAGCAAAATTGGAGGCTGTACATGGCTTTGACCCGTACTTTTGGTTTCCTAAGTGAATTTGTATGACAATAGTTGTCGCAGTGCTTTGTTGTGACTCCACAGATAAGTAACCAATGATTGTTCTCACCCTCTGGTGATCAAAGCTATGAGCATTCCTCCCTACTGTTCCTAGATGCGTATATAAACACATTGTGTCATGAGAAAGTTATTTTTCACTTGATCGCAAAATATGTTGAGACACGGCGAAGTGAAAAAGAAAAAGACCCTTCGTGAAGGCTACTTCTCTTCACTTCCACCAGCGAGAAGACCGGCTCTCCTGGACAAACTAAACTTCAAAATCTCACTGTTGTAGCTCTGGATATAAAAAGGAAGAGGAAACTCGTACCTTTATTCGAATGTCTGGAATAACATAGCTCAGAGATTCCATTCTACATAAACTCTTATTTCATGGCCTGTAATATGAAGAAACTGCCCATTCGTGAAGGAAAACAAAAGTTAGGAGAAAGGCACCCGAAAATTTGGAAATTACTTACAGTCCGGTGTGAATCTGGGCCTCAACCAACAAGCCTCCCCAGCCAGCTCGATCTTTAGCTAGATGCCTCCACTTTCGCACGCCAAGTTGGTTAAGGTCCCCTTCCACTTGCGTGCGTCATGTGAGTCGTGGTTTTTCCTCTACTGCGCCATGCCTCGGGTTTGGATTCGAAGATTTTCCGCGCGTGTCCATCTACATGACCCAGCCACATCAGTCGTTGGACCTTCACTCTTCTGCCTAAGCCAATGTCAATGTACAGCCCGTACAGTTCGTCGTTGTATCTCCTCCTCCATTCACCGTCTATGCCGACGGGACCAAAAATCACCAGAAGAATTTTCTTCTCATGCCTCTGGGCCATAACGCAGGACTGGGATGATTAAGGTCGTATATAGGCTCACCCTAGTTGTTCGAAAGAGGGCTTTGCTACTCAATTGCCTTCGCAGGCCAAAGAAACAACTATTGGCAAGAGTTATTCTTCGTTTAATCTCAGCGCTGGTGTCACTGACTGAATTGATTGCGGAGCCTAGGTACAAAAAGTCCTTAAATACCTCGAAGTTATAATTGTCTTCTGTGACGTTCTCTCCGAGATGCCGGTCTTGGGTGTCCTTTCTTATTGACAGCATATACTTGGTCTTGCCCTCATTGACCGCTAAACCCATCTTCCCACCTCCGTCGCAATACTCACAAACACACCAGAGACATCGCCCTGCTTTTTCCGATTATGTTAATATCGTCGGCGTATGCGAGTAATGGACGGACTTTTGAAAGATTGTGCCTCTGGTGTTGGCGCTTGAGTTTTGCCCAACTCTTTCAAAAACGATTTTGAAGAAATCGCATGCCAGCACGTCGCCTTGTCTAAATCCTTTTTTGACATCAAAGGTCTCGGTGAGGTCTTGACTGGCCTTGATGAAGCAGCGTGCATTCTCCATCGTCATCCTGTACAGACGGACGAGTTTGGCAGGAATGCCAACTCTGTATATGTATATGTATATGTCGTCGGTGAAGAGGTAGGGCGTATCGATTTGAAGTTCCTGTGTTTCCTCCAAGATCTGCCGCAATGTGAATATTTGGTTGAAAGTGGGTTTTCTTGGCCTGAAGCCACACTGAAATGGACCAATCAAGTCGAAAGGGTTCAGGCGATGCTCAGAAGACTAATTTAGCGAAGTTCAGAAGGTCTTCTTTCTTGAGGATCAGGCAAGCAATGCTGAGGTTCCATTCATCGGGCATACTTTCCTCCGACATATTTTATAGATGAGTTGATACATGCTCCTTACCAAATCATTGCCTGTCGCTTTGAATCGGCTACTAGGCCGATTTGGATATTAATAACCTGTAAATAGCAAAGCGTCCTGGAAGGACAATACCTCATGACTTTACGAATCGACCAATTATGGCTAGTTGAACGACTGCAGATCTAGATCCAGCCTGCTATAATAGCCTGAGGACAAATGGTGTAGTGCCGGAATGTTGACAATTTCCATGAAGATGAGGTGCGAGGTAGAAATGCTTTTATCGTATTGGAGAACCCACCAGTGACCGAAGTCATTGCAACATCAGTTGCAATGGAATGTATTCAAGAACTCCATTACTCTGAATGTCAAGAAAAAAAAAAGTGGATCACTAGTTCTCATCACAATTGAAATTCAAATTCAAAATCCAAATCCCTATTGACAATGCGCTCATAATAAATTGCATCCTGTTTCCAATAATCAAAATACATTTTCATATTCAGATTAAAAGGTTAGGGGTGATACAAATATTCAGGAATTCTAAGCAAATATTTTGCTCCAGGATTTAAAAGGAAAACTCATTTGATTGGAATTCACCCCTTTAACGAACGAAGTGAATAAAATTTCACCACCAATCCGAATCTATTGTGTATCGAAAAGGATCAATCGATTGTGGTTTCCTTTTTTGTGTTTACTTCGAGATTGATCTCTAAAATCAATTCACTCCCACATCTGGGAATTTAAAAATTTTCTATTTTTATTGTACTTAAATAAATATTAGATTGTCCTTAGACGGCGTGGGAAATATGTATAGACTTCGTAGACTTATAAGGTGACATGAAAAAAAGATGCCGAAATATATGTGACAAGGTCGGTTGAAACAAGATTCGGTTTTTTTTTCAAAAGTTCATCTGATTCCGGCCCACAACCAAGATGAAGTCATCCTGTACAAATGATGTTAAAAATCCAAACAGTTATGTATGCAGTTTAAAGAGGAAGACTAGCATTTCCTTAAGGTGAGGACAGATTGAATTCTATAATACACACTGCCAGAGAGCCCATGAACAAACAACATTCGAGTACATATGTAGACCGCTGTTCTAAAAGTTAAACAACATAAGGGTTCACAGAAGAGTCATTATAAAATGAAAACCAACTACCATGGCATCTGTGTATAAACGCGAGGAAAATAACTCAATATAGCTTGCCCTTCTAAAACGAGAGAATTGTGAGAAACGTTGGACACATTTTCAGTACGACTATACCTTGGAAAGACTAGACGCCGTGGTGGTAAAGCGAATGATGGCGTAAGCACAAGCAAAAAATGGAGCTAACCATCCGAGACTCCTATACAACAAAATGTTAAATTGCATATCGAAAGCTAGAATCAAATTTTCTAAAGGTTCCGTGTCTATAGGTTCAATTCCATTGGCCCATTGTACTACCAGGACACAAGATGTAGTTTTACCCATTCAACTGAAATTTTCTCGGTTTTCTTTGAAAATCAATACAAATATTCACAACATCAGCACGATCTGATAAGAGCAAAGGCGGGACAATCTTACTTTCTTACTTAAGGTGGCGCTACAGTCCGGGGTAAACCTGGGCCTCAACCAGCAAGCGTCTCCAGCCAGCTCGACTAAGTTGATTAAGGTCCCCTTCCACTTGCGTGCACAACCTGAGTCGCGGTCTTCCTTTACAACGCCGGCCCTCGGGAGTGGATAGAGCGCTATGCAACGTGCAATTGTATTTTTGGGAAACCCAGTCATCAATGTAAGAAAGCGGAATGGATAGGTTCAGATCCTGAGGCTTCTAGCAATCTCACCGGAGATTTCATTTCCAAAAATCGCAGTACAACCTAACACCCTATCAAGATTCAAAGAGTTGAGCCTTTCGACCTTATTCAGAGAGTACTAGCATTCCCTATTATTTTGAAACTGGTTAAAGGGTTGAACAAGGTCTTAAGTGCAGCCTGGTTATTACTTCAAATGCATGTGCTCTGACCTCTTCATTTATCCTTAATATTGTTTTCCGAAACCATTCGACTACGAAGTGAAAAATCGACTACAGTCCAATCCAGGCTCAGTTTGTGACCGAAGCCAGTCCTGAACGCAAAATAGGTTAAGTTAGGTTAGGTAGAGTATCTAGGGTTATATAGCCAGCGCTTGCATAAGACACTAGGCACCATAGTGCGCCAATCGCGATCCCTCTGAAACCAAAAAGGCGAAATCTAAACCATTTCCTGAAAGCATTTGATTTCCCTGCAGAGTTTTACCATGTTGCTATAACTGTCATAGCCTAGCTCCTCTAGATTACTAAAGAAATAGTTACCGAGATGTTTCATGCGAGTCCTGGCAATTCCCTGACATTCACATAATATTTGTGTTATATCCTCAGCAGCGCATAAGTCGTTTTAGTATCTGCAAACTGGTTCCTGAGAAGTCAGTAGCCGGACAGGAGGCCAGCGACCAATTATAGTTGCGCCCTGCTTAAGTTGAGAAAATCTCTTGTTCTTCTGCGATTCAGAGCAGGCCATAGAGCCTTGGATACCCTATGCCCACTAATATTGAACCATCGTTGATTTGCCTAGCTTATGTTCTCGGCTTTAGCCACACAGAAAGGAGGTTCCACGGTGGTTCCCCCCTCCGTGTGTTGTCGGTCTCCACCCAGCCTCCACCAAGTCTTACTCGATTATGCGCCTACAATGACTATCTATGTAAATGTCGACATCCCTTCCAGATATCGATTTCATCCCTAGTGGTTTCGCCGCTATAAGCACAGCCAGAACCTCTGCTTGGAAAACGCGTAACCCAAAATAAGTCGACTTTAACTTTGTGGAGGAGTCGCATTTCTGGAGTGATTGCATTAGAGGGCATATCCTTCGAATCAGGATCGTAGGAAAAGATATCAGTGAAGATATAACCAAAAGTCGCCCAGTCGCAGACGGTAGATTGCATTGATACAACAACAGCCTGCGATAAAACAAAAGGATCCAGTGAAGTAAATTAAACAGAGTATTTGGAGCAGCACCAGGCGTACTCGAAAGAGCTCCCATGTATCTTAGATTCCAGATTTTTTTCAACAGTAGAGTAGAACAGTGATATACGTTTGTGATTGGTACTCTACCGCTTCTTGAAACTCGACCTACACCGGTTGAATTTGAATTTCATTAAGTAAATTGTTTATCCTGATACTTTCGATATCGTCTTCCGAAGATGGTTTCCTAAAGCAGGTGGTTTTTTGCCGTTCTAAAGGAAGACTTCTCATTGGCAGTAGCTACCATAAAAGTTTTAGGTACTTCACTGAACCAACAAGAATACATTTGTACTGAAAGTTGTAAGCCCAAGGCATTAGGTGACTTCATCTATATCGTTGCACCGCCTAGATTTAGGACGATTGTACACCTACATACATATATGTGGCTTGTAGTGAGCATAGAATCTCCATGTCCATCATTAATCCAAGGAAAGAACGATACCAGCGAGTTTAGCCTGCAGTCCTGAATATTATAGAAATCCATAATCCAACTAAATACACGCCCTTGCCACCAAATCACGTCCGAAAATAAATCCTTTCTCACCGAATTTCATTTTCCAAGGAAACCCCAGGGAGCTGCGAACATCAATCAAAAAAGTGTTGATTGGTTAAAAAATGTTCACACTCCGTGTGGCTCAATCGATTGATCTATGACTGATAGGTGTTCCAGCGGCGGCTCTTTCTTCTTTGATCACCACCGAGTCCATTTTTGCTTAAAACTGCCACAGCCACACAATCGATTGATTGGTAAACAACTGTTGCAATAACGAGACACGAAATCAATTTTTAAAATATTTCTTCAAACACGATAACCAGTGGGGATGATACACTCATTTAAGACTTCAGCACGCAACACATCACCTTTATCCTTTGGCAATCGCTGCCTATCAGTGTCTTAATTTCACTTCATGAAAGGATACATGAAGCAGGTTTGTGTTTTGGTTTTTCTTTGGCATTTGTTGCGTGTGTGCCATTGCCGAAAGGAGCACGGCCAGGCAAGTGTTTAGATGGTTGAAGCGCCGCTTGTTAACACTTTGTTGGCATTGCACTTGCCCCTCGTCGGCAGTAAGGACCTTCGAAACGATAACAGCTTGTTAGAAGTTACAGCGCAAGGTGTGAAATTATTTTCCTTTTCCCACGGATACATGTCGTAAAACTACGTTAAGACCTTCGTCCTAAATTAGTGCTTATGCATATTTACATATCCCTGGGCGCATAAATTCAACAATTCCAGCTCCAACTGCACAATTGTCGAGTTATTGCTTTGATTTAATGACCACAAAACTTGACTACGAGTAGTGTAAAGGCTTTTAAAGGTTTTCGTGCACCGCAATTAAAGAATTCACCATCCCACCATGCCATCTCACTGCTTCTTGTGTCCGGTGGGGCGACATGAAGCTTTCAAAAGTGATCTCACCGAAGAGTTACCAAGGATTTGCCCGTCGGGTTAATTGGCCTGCGTGCGAATGTGCGCGTACGCATGCATCCGCATGTGAATGTGAGTAACTTTCAAACTTAATGGCACTCCATCACTTTTCGGGGGTCTCGAAAATCAAAAGTGAATCAGTCTGTTGACTTGGTCACATTACAGGTTAATGCACAAATTAATCAGCCGACAGTTCCCTGGCAGCGGGCGCACCTAAGTGGAAGTGGAGTGTGTGGACCAGTTTATTGTGTGCTACCAGAGATATGTCTGTGGAGCACCCCGAGGTATTCACTGCACATGATGCCGCCGCCGCTGTAGTGGCTCTGCACTTGCTGCAATCTTTTACAGTCCGTCTGTTGTTTTTTACTGGCAATGCAATTATACATTGAAATTGTTTTTCTTTTAGTTAATTTGGACATTAAATGTGTAAGCAGAGAGCCAGCACGCCGCCGGAGGATTAAAGACCCAGATTTACTGAAGAAGGCATTCGGTCGGATTAATGCGTACGCTTCTGTTGTTGCCTCTGAAATTAGCTCGGCGAGCGAAATTCCTTTTGCGGTGGGGCTGTGCTGTGGGTTTTTGCCACAAAATAAATTGTGAGAAAAAAATATGTTGAATGCGGGTAATCAGTAGATATGCAGTTTAAGTTTACGATGTTTATTACGGCAGCGTTTTGGCTTTCAGCGTGTGCAGCTTAATGATAATGCATGCTACTAGTAGTTGATTTTATACAAGTCTCACTTATGTATATATTATCTGTAATTATGGCAACGATTTTTATTTATTTTGCAGCGCATAGCGACGGCTTTAGTTGGTGGAGAAAGCGGAGAAAGGACGATGGAGATTAGTGAGTGAATTGTTGGATAGGGAAACTCCTTTAGCTGAGGTTTGTTCTTTGCAGTGCTGAGTATTAAGTTCCTATTTTGACGAAAGAAGGGCTCTAACTATTCTTCCAAATCTACTTCAAGCCGCTTAATCTTGATGACCACCAATGCTGTTGAAAACGTGACCGATTACCAAATAGCTTCTGTTCTTTGACATGGCAACATTGTACCAACATTTCACTGACTACTGCAACAAATCTTCGGTAAGCTACCCGCTAATCCAACCAATGTCAATAAAAGGGAAGATGGTCACCTGCGATAACTTCAGCTTGGCTGATGTCACCTTAGTTGCCAACGTTTCCACCTACTGTTTTGCCGATCTTGACATCAGCATGTAAATATATCAACATCGCGAAGTGATACAAACACAGGGCTTGACACAAGGGTACGAGTTATGTCTCGGTTCAGTGGGTGGCTCAGGTATCATGCAAAGAAGCTGCACCTGACCGGGGAAGACCTTTGCAGAGGATGCGGAGACGAGGAGGTGCATGAGCACACTACTCACTTCCTCTGTCACTGCCCAAGCCTCTTTATTACATTAGGAAAAGAACATTGGGCAGATACCTCTTCGATAACATCGAGGAGTTGTCTGATGGGTCTCTGTCAGATCTGCTCAAGTTCGCAAGGAGAGCCGGCTGGCTGTCATCAGGCATATAAAATCACGTAGTAGGAAGTAGCCGGGTGAATGGAGAGCAATAGAAGGGAATGAATTTGTGAACGAATTGGTAGGAAGTGGAGAAGCTCTGCTTTAAAAAGACAGCGGGGATATTAAACCAACCTGGTGCTTCATAAATGCAATCATTTGGAATAAAGCAACCAAAATGGCGTACACTGGCATAGATTTTTAAAACAAGCAGACATTTTCAAACTAAGCAGGTGACACCTATAGAGACTGCACGTTACGAATACAGACGTACATATGAACGATATACATACATATGTAAGCTTTGTGGAGGAAGCGACACATCTACTCCATGAATGCTAGGGAATAGCACGCATTCGAAGTTATGTTTTAATATGCCCAGACATGCGCTGTTGGCTGACAGCTCTCCGTAGTCGCCGTACGCAATAAGTCTCACATCTGCCGTTAGATTGAGAGTTTCAGTATGATACAAGGGTCCACGACAGCGTGTCACCCTATCTAAATCCTTTTGCAGTTCAAAAATACCTCGGGTCTCGGTGAGATCGATTCGGACGTTGGACCGCCGACTATCCTTAATCGTCATCCTGTACAGACAAAAGAATTCAGCAGGAATCTTAAACTCAAACCTGGCTCTGTAGCTCGTTTCTATTAAAACATAAGAGCCCTAAAAGACGTGAAGAGATTATGAAAGAAGCTAAGATTTAGTAAGTTATCCTGTGCTCTGTGGTTAGCGCATATGTGCATGGCTTCAGAATATAGGCGAACTAATCCAGGGCGTCTATATTAGGGGCATAAATGCGCACTGCGGCCTATGAGTACTATTGTGCTGCAAAAAACGGGGACTTCCAAAACTCAGTAGAAGAGACTTACATACTGACGTTCTAATGGCCAACGAGAAACCCCGCTTTTGCCAAACATCTTAATGTGTTAGGCTTAAGTGACACTGCGACCCCTGGAGGAAGAACAATGATACTTCGGATCAGTTCCTTTGCGATGGTTTTGCCTTTGCTCGGATCAGATGGCAGATTTTCTAAGCTGATGTGGTGAATGCAGATATTGTTAGCTCATTATCATTGAAGCGCTTTCTCGGCTTTTGCCGAAAGTTGAGACAATTCCAGTAAAATGGTCAAGAACTGGGTCCTGCTTCCAGCATCTGAATGCTCCAGTGAAGATGACAAAAGAAAAATTATTTTGAATGGTGCAAATGGTGCTAAGAGTCCATTGATACATTCTTTTAAGAAAATCTTATAAACGGGAGTGTGCATGAGCTCTACCGAGCTTTGAATATCTCGACCCGTAAGCAGTAAAATCCTGGGTTTTAGTTTGGATATTGCTATCAGAATTTCATTTTGATCAGGTGAACAGAAGATTTGGCTACCAACGTCTAAGCTGAGTGGTTCGCTTTGACTGACAACTGATAGTGTTTGTTAATCAAAGCATCGACAATGTTTCTATTAGAAGGTTTCGTTCTTATTCTCTTTAGGTTTCTGTATAGACAATTTTTTGCACCTTTTAATAAGATTTCAGTACATGATTGGTTAGTAGGTTAGTGTCCTAAAGACTTCCTTAGAGCCCACGCGGGTCTATTGTTGCCATAGAAAGTATAGTCATGGGAGTAAAACCAAGAGGTACGGTTGCCTAATCTGGAAACCATCCAGAAAGGGACAGAAATCTCAAGAGTTACCTAAAATCAGCGATATGAAAGTCCTCCAGCACATGGAAGAAGCTACTACCAAGAGTACGCAATCTTCTGGTGGCCACTTTTGGACATTCGCATAGCAGGTCCCTGCAGCTTCTGCAGTAGTCACTGTAAGATAATCCAAGACGCTCCGCAAGGACACCGGCGACGACTCGTATTTCCCTTCGACTATGTTGTACGAGATTTTTTGAGTTCTTCTTATCGAAGGCTGGCCATAATGATCTGGCCATTGCACATACATACATATATCCATGTGACACCATTGCGGATTAGCCCTGATCATGGTTTCGTCATATATTTTCCTGTAAAGAGTGCTAATGGGTGTCCTTGCAACCGGAATAGTGTATGCATATGCTAACTCTGCACCCTTCCCGGCAAGTTCGTTTGCCCTCAGACTTCAGTACATTCTTCCGGAAATATAATTTCTCAACGTCTTCGATCGTGCTCTTTTTTTAAGATGCTCGTCCCTTTTGCTTGTAGGGCTCGCGAATAGATCTTGGGCTTCACGTCTTAAGATTGGCCTAATCTAACCCTTGGTGAATCTCTCTTTATGATGCATCCTCCATATTTCGAGATGACTTTCATCAGCCTACATTAGCAAAGGGTAGGTCAAATGAAAAACATTTAAAGAATAAGAAAAATCAAAATGTCCTATAAAATTACTAAAGACCCTTAAAGTGTCCAATTCACCTGTTTCGGAGTGCATACCACTTGCCACAAATGGTTCCTTATAGTCTCCCACCACAATAGTGTAATCCTCCAAACAATAGTGAAATATAATTTCTACACCAATGACTTCATTTCTTTTATGCATTTCCATTCACGGTTGGAAAGTAAAAATTAAATAGCGATAAAAATATTATCACATGGAGAGTACCTGGAATCGATTAGGGAATAGAACAGAACCGCGCGCAGAATTACACCGCATTCACGGGGACTACCAATACACGCCTTTTGTTATATGGTCAAGTCACCACTGACTCGTAATCGGCAGGATTATTTGAACAAAATCAAAATCGGCGCAGAAGAAAGGTGTGGCAAAAGGTGTGCACGGCATCCTTTTCACACTTGATACCACCGTATCAATTGAATTACCGCCTCCAACAATAGCGATCAATAATTTATCACCTAGCATACGAATGCCTTCCATGTTCGCCGACATGGTCAATTTTTTCTTTAAGCCAGCCGCTCTGTTGACCTTAAGGTGTTGATGGGGCGTTGTAATGAGTTGAATCTATCATAGAGGCCAAGGGGCACAGCATGCTTATCATTTCTCAAGAACACGACTCTGAGTGCACGGATATTGCCGATAAAGTTTTCTTAATGAAGACCCCCTAAACTTGATCAACTGGAAGATTACCGTGAACACGCAAAAGGCGTCAATTAAGCCGAAAGACTCTCTGCCCTTTTTCTTTTTAATTCCTTGCACGAATATGAGGGTTCTTATGGGCGCATGCAAGACACAACCCAAAGTGCAGTGTAATTCCATTATTTTTTCATCGTGCAGTCTCATCAGCATGTACCGCTGTCGCGGTGATAAGGATCCGGAATGACCATAATTAGCGGTGACACACTTCTACGGTACGTTTCGATTACCGCACAATTATTAGGTACGATAAATCAAAAAGGTTTCCTGGTAGTAATGGCTTCTTGTTGAGGCCAAGCGAGCTGAACTTGAGGGTAGCTGGTGAAGGTGATGTGTTGGTAATTTGAGATTTACAAATTGAACTGAGCCGCTGGTTAGTGGTTATGAAGATAAAAGGGTGGCATGCGTCTGTAGAAAGTGCAAATTAGCCCCACACAGTCTTCTGTCGGAATTTTCTGTTAAATACTACATTCTCTAGACGCACTGAAGGGGGACAAGTTTTATGTAGAAATGATGATTGCTTCAGTTTGGAATCAGGCCACTTTTATAGATTAAGACTTTGATTGGTCGTTTAGCTTTTTACCACGACTGTACTGCGAAAAAAACATGAGAAAACCTTATGAACAATACTTCCTCAAAGCGTGAGCATGGCCGAAGGTCAAGGTAAACCTATAAGTGAAATTGTAACGAAAAATACGAGTCACTAATCGTAAAACAAGCGACAGTTAGTGTGTTAACGGGGAATGTTCGGCTCTGCTTGGAGCCAAACAAAATGCACTAGGTAAATAATTTTTCGGGTGAGCGAATGAGCCAACTAGGGGGTATAGGAGTAAAACTAGAACTGTCAATATTGGATAGAGTCAACAACAGAGTTGTTAACTCGCAAATCGAAGAGAGTACTCTTAGGAAGACTGTTACTAGAGGAACCCCACAACTTTCAAGATTAAATGCTCCAAAGCAATCGTATACGCAGGTGACGTCGTAACCCTGGCAAACTTTTACCCACCATCAGCGAACTTATAGAATCTACACTAAAAAAATTATCCTCGTGGGCCAGACTAAACGGACTGTAAATAAACCCCCAAAAAACCGTGTTAGTCCTTTTCATCAAAAAGAGGAAAATAGATTTTGGACTTGGTCCAATCATCTCATCCTAGGCCTACCCAGGGGACGCCTACCCGATGGATCGGATTCCATGGCACGTCTCAGAAGCCGTATGGGGATAGCCCCTGATGATTTGGAGTCGATGGCGGAAGATCGGGAGATGTTGATAGTCCACATAAGCACCCTAACCCCGCAACTCTCATAGAGGATAAGAGGGTCATTGAGAATGATGATGAAGATGATGAGAGAAAAATAGAAAACTTCGATCCAAAAATAAAAAATAAATAAATAGCTGGTGCTTCTCGCAACCATTCATGTTTTGCGTGTTACATATGTTGCACGGATGGAAGGGATCTACAATTTATTGTCCACTCCGAACGGCGAATTGAGAAACTCTTGCATGACAGATTATACTCCCGGAGACTTGTCATTCCCCGACGAGAGGTGGTGCCGCGTCAAATGTTCGGTGGAAATGGCTGGGGCTTGAACCACACCGCCGCTTGGTCAGCAGTCCAACGCACTAACAACTGATCTACGACGACCACGACGGACAATATCACACGATATTTAGACTTTGGTAGAAATTACTCCACCCAGCAGACAAGATTGCGAAGCTAACACCCTAATAGGAGACAAGCTATCCAAATCTACACTGATGGTTCTAAAATGGAGGAAGGTACTGGAACAAGGGTGCACAGTAGTTCACTACATATAAACGATTCATACGAACTTTCGAACGACTGTAATGGCTTCCAAGCTAAAATAAAAACCATTCATAGCGCTGCAAGGACAATAGATGCCAGGAGACTTAGCCCATTCAAGATCACCTTCCTCGTCGAGAGTCAAGTTGCTATCGAAGCTTTAGACAATGTTAGCACCAAATCTAATGCAGTGTCCTATTGTCGCGAAAATAGGCATCACGCATGAGGTCAGCATCTGCTTGATAAACTGGCTCGGCAAGGATTCGCTTTAGAAAGTGAGCACAACCTCACAACGATAAACATCCCTATGGCTGTACTAAAGGTAACGTCGACCACAAGATGAGAGAGCTTATCAGCACGTCTTGGTCCGCCAGAGGCGACTGCATTATATCCCGCAGATTATGGCGGAGAATCGACCAGAGCAAGACAAAACGTCTCCTGGGTCTGAACAAAAAAGATACTCGCGTCCTAACAGGGGTACTGATGGGACATTGGACATTGGCATTGACATGGCAACCAGACTCGGCATCAACTCCCCAGACTGCAGGTGCCGTCAGAATGCGGATGAAACGGAAATCATCATGCACTTACTCTGTGAGTGTCCCAATCTCCAAAACCCCCGACTCCGACATATGGGAAACAGGCTGTTTGGAGAACTGGAAAAACCTAACAGAAGTGCCAATAACGGCCATATTCCTATTTATTAAGAGTACAGGTAGGTTTTGCTATAGACAGGCCATCTAGAACCCAAGGTTTGAACAAGGACCACAACACTGAGAGAAAGCTAAAAAAATGCAACTATTTGTCCATGAGATAGGAATGGTTTTGCTCCCTTTCTTCTATTTTTAAGAGAAGCTCTTTTCCTGCTTCACCAAGTAAAATGGTATCTGAGATCCATGGCAACACAGAAATGAATTTTTTTCATGACCAAAAAAACAGGTTTCATGCAAATAGTGTATGCATACAATATGTACATACATACGTCTATACAAAGAGGCAATATACTTTAATTATCCTTTATTGACACAACATTCCTTTGGTTCGTAAACCGCAACCACAATTGACTTAAGCCAAAAGACACGATCTCCACACTTAATGGGAATCAATCACAAACCAGTTGTAATGTTTATCCCAAGCTAACGGTAATAAATTATTAAATTAAAAACAGACACCGAAAGCGCAGGAATCAAATCTGTGCCACAAAAATTACGCAACTCTTTCGATTTTTCGGTTGCATTCGAGGATAAGGAACTCCTGCCACACGCCTCTTGTTTTTAAACTGAAAATAACACCGCCAACAACAACAACAAAAAAACACCGTATCTGACGTCGTACGTCAGGTGTGAACAATTCTGCTCAATGCACCTGTAGACGTGTAACCAAATTTCCACGCGACCATCCATCTGTAAATCGTGTTTGGCGAACACCCTCAAAAGGAGATACAAAAAAGATCCAACCAGCCAACGCTCCTCCAACCGCAGAAGTACAGCGCACTTTGAGATAAATTCTTGAGAACCGCAAATAAGAAACCTTCTTAACTGAGGCACACGCAGAGGAACATATCTTTAATGAAAAATGAGTGGCTTTCATTTAGACAGCCTCCCGCCGTCGATCGGAGGATACGGTACCCGCATGGGGAACAAGAAAGAATTTTCATATCCAGCGCAGATTGTGCAAGTACATAAATTACATTTTGGCATACACGGAGCTTCGTTTGAAGTGCGCTCGGTAATTTCGCTCGGCAAGGCTGCTAATTAGCTGCTGCCTCACTCGTCGGCGCACGGACCCTGTCCTGTAACGACGAAAGCGAAACGAAAGAGAGTATATGCGACGACGCGTGTCATGTGATACATCCACAAGATATTATCATCGTCGTACGCGTATTTGTATAGAGAGAGAAACGAAAAAGGTGAAGCGCAGCTTACAAGCCAACAAGGCGAGGACCCACTGGAGATGTCGATAGCCGGGGAGTTTAATTAAAATTGCCAGCCAACCAGCCAGCCAGCCACACCGACTGTTTGGTGACGCTGCACAGTGTCAACTGGCGCGAGACCTAGTTTATAACAAAAATATTATTACACGGAATGCTGCGCGTCATGCAGTCAGTCGCCCAATTAATAATGTCCCGGGGGTATCATTAATCGGGATTGCGCTATAACTCATGCCGGAGCCGGATCGATGGTTTATTAACGCGCGATCTGGTGGAAATTTAACGCAATGCCAAGGTTTTTGCTTTTTCGGTGCGGGATAGATGGTGGTCGTTGTACTAATTAATGTTGAACGGACATGGTTAATGGTTATTCGCATGGGAAATCGTGAAATGAGTTGGTGAAATTTTAATTATCCCGTGATTAATGGGCCGAAAGATGGGTGTTTCGCAAAAACTAGTTCATTGCAGGGGTGCTTCCTCGCGTGGATTGTAACATTCATCAAGCTGGCAGCACGAACTGGTGAGAGAACAGCGAGTACTCTCCACGACCGATAAATCCTTGGAAATATAATTGTTCGAGATTCGATAGGAGAGATAAAATTTTAATACGACGTCGGGTATGGCATTCCCGCCCAAGACTTTCGTGCCTCAATCACGCGGTGAAAATGTTAACATTGTCGCTTTGCAACAAACTCAGAAAGCAATCTGCTGTCCATGCAGGAAAGGACGCTTTTCGACGCTGGAAGACCATCAGTTTCTGGCAAAATTGCTTTAATGTAGGTTTGACTGAAAGTTGTTAATGTAACAATCTTGAAACTGGGCCTACTTTGCCCAGTCAGATTTCCAGACATAATCTTTCATGCCCTGGAAGTGACACAAATCGTTGTCCTAACCAATACTGAAACACTTGCTTGTGAAGAGCAGTCGGGATATTGCATAGCTTATGAGGTATCGCCAGAGTCTAACGGTTAAAAATACTGGACTCCATGCTTATACATGTCTTCGCGCCAAAATGCCACCTTCTCTTGTTGATCTGTTCTGTTCCTACCATCAGCCGAGGCATTCCTTCGCAGGAGCAGGTTTGACATTTCGTCGTCTCTTTTCCAGCTGGCGATTCGACATTCCTGAATTATGATTATGAAAACTCCATTCGCAGTCTCCCAACCTTTGGCATTTCATAAGGACATGCTCTGGATTCTGAACTTTTCCTTCACAGTGGTGACAGAATGGGATATTCACTTGCTGTTGGATCATCCAACAAGAGGTGTCATTTTTTTTTAGCGAAGGTACGGCATTGTCTGAGGTCTGCGGGCTTCAATTCTTGTATCAACTGGACCTTTTAGGAATGTGACCAAGATCTTTATGCAAAATGTGGTCCAAAGTGGTAGCGGATAGGCCCAATTCCTGTGATCGTCTCGAAATGGACACACCTGGGTTTTCAGTCATACTATCAGCTATGGCAGCGATATTTTCAGCTCGCCCTGCTGGTCGAATACGCGTTAGAGTCTTCACATGACTAGAATGCCCGAGACGTTCAAATTTAGCTCTGTGTACCCTGTTTAAGGTTGGTAAGCCCTCTTCGAGTTTGAATTAGCGTTGTTAGCGTAGTTAGGTTAGGTTAAGTTAGAGAGGCTGTCGACATAGACGAGATCCATTGTGATGCCCCAGGATCTATAAGGAATTTTCCATCCTGATCGTGGAACCAGTGGGAGCTTCTTATAAAGCGAACTAGGTTCCTGACATCTTGTTGTACTAGATCGCCAAGACTGTCAAAAAAGGAGACACCGAAATGAAAGAGAGGGCGGGACAGGTACAGAGGAGATGGATGGTCGTCTCCTCCTCTTCCTCGTCCCTGCAGCTTCATCAGAAATTATTTGCAAGAACGTCCAGGCGAGTGGCATGTCTGGCTATGGGGCAGTGACCTATGATGACGCCTATAGTTGCTGCGAGATGCCATATACTTAGCGAAATTAATCTCTTAGACCACTTATGGTCTATTGACGGCCAGATTTTTCTGCTAGTTGTCTACCAGTAGATGGTACGATTGACTTACCTTAGATTGACTTCGCTGATTGCATCTGCCATTAATTTCAATTTACATGTAGCTAGTGACACTTCGAGGTTCTCTTTTTCAGGAAAAATTCGTATTGTGGTACCATTCTTGGCGAGTTCATCAGCCTAGCAGTTCCCTGCATTTTCTCTGTGTCCTGGTACCCAGCAACTCTACAAGAGACACGTGGCAATCAAGAACTATTTTCGATGTTACAGAGACTTATTCCAGAGACTTAATGGCGACCTGGCTGTCTGCGAAACGCGAATATCCCGAGTAGAGAATATTTTAACGCAGGCAAGACAGGACCTCCTTTATCGCCCTGATCTTCGCCTGGAAGACGCTACAATGCTCTGGAAGACGAAAGAAGATCTCGAGGATTAGATCATCGGATAAAACTCTTAGAATTAGAATTGAGTTATGGCCAGTTAGTCTACTGATTCACTGTGAGATGGCTCGAAGTTTAATAGCTGTAATAGCTGCCATTTGTTTGCCGAAAATGTCTGAGGGGGTCAGGTGCAAGAGAATGTCTAAAGGGTCGGTGGGAGTTGTTCTCAGTGTACCGGTAATACAAAGACATGTGGATGTTTGCATCTTACCTAAACTGTTCCGGTATATTGCTTTACCAAAAGCAGTCCACCGGCCATAGATAAATATAGGCCTGATGAAAGCGCTATAGAGCCAGTAAATTATATGCCGTTGCAGGACCTACTTTTTACCTACGGGTTTTTCCAAGTATAAAGTGCTACAGTTGCTTTCCTTATGCGTCCTTGGATATTCGGCTTCCAGCTTAACTCTTTGTCCAGGATGAGGCCTAGACGTATAGGTTTGTCTGAAAGGACTAGGCTGGTACCGTTTAGAGTAGAAGAAGTCGCACGAGGAGTATTGTGTTTCCTTGTAAGAAAGACTCGTTCGATTTTTCAAGGATTTAGAGTAAGACCGCACCTAACCGCCCAATTCGAGGGCTTAGAGAGAGCGATCTGGAGCAGCTCGCTCAAGGTATCAGGATATTTTCCAGAGATGGCAATACTAATGTCGTGCACATAAGCGATCACTTTACAGCCTTCCCTTTCCAGGATTCATAGAAGTGAATTTTCAACTATGTTCCGGAGAAGGAGAGACAGAATACCACCTTCCGGAGTGCCCCTATTGACACATCTTCTATGGCAGGCGTCACCTAGCTGTAAGCGTAGTTAGTGAATACTCCCTTATATAAATTGGATCGTTAGCTGCGGTGTCCTAATCCAAGTATGTGAGAGCACTAAGCCTACATTAAGGTCAACAGTAGATGTGAGCTGGAAATGATCTTATTGAGACCGCTCTTTGGTTGCAGCTATCCTATATTCTAACCAGGTTTTGTTGAGAAAAAAATTAAGACTGTCCGGATGGCGTTCCACGAAAAGTATCCCTTGGCTGCCAACGCCGCAAAGGCAACCATTTCGATTAATCATTTATCCACAGCAAACAAAAGGACCTCAATTGAATAGGTTCGTAACAATACAACTCAAGTGTCCCTTTTATTTTCACAATAGTCCTAATGAATATCCACTTGGGAAATATACTTCAACAAACATAATGGCTATCAAATGGTCATGGTCGGATCATTAACCAGCACACTTTGTGGAATCTTCAGGGATTTGCAGTCCCACGTGTTCGATACGTCGAGATGATCATTTAATTATGAAGAACTGTCCAAAAAATTGCTGGTGGACTCCAATGACATTTCTGCAAAATTCTCCACTCGGCATCCTATGTGATATATTTTAAATAACTCAAGAGACAATAGCAAGATAGGACGGTTGACAAAGAATTACTTTCTATTCATGAAAATTACAAAATAATGACCTTAGTTCCTTGGTCATTCGTATGCAATCAACAATTCACGCCCTTTCATTGTGTATGGAGGAGAAAGCATGACACCAATATGTACACGCGTTCAACAACGTCTTTTGATCGTATTCACAAAAAGCCGAAACGAATGCATCGTGTAAAACAACAGCCGGCACTAGTCGCCTGTTTACCTAGAAAAGAGTGTTCGGCAAATAGTCGACTGGGTCTGAGGTGTGTCCTTGCAATTGGTTTACCATGGAACAGTGGCGTAAAACCGATAATGCAACTTTGTGGCGCATGCTGAGTATTGTAATATTTACAAATCCCTTATTGTGTGATATTGTTTGCAAAAAGGATTTTCTGACAAACAGCGAAAGCAACAGCAGATGTCCTGTGTTCTTTTTTCTAAGGAGACATTTTCGGAGACGTTAGAGGTGCGCAATGTGGCACCTTAGGAAGCTAAATTTGAATAGAATTTGATTGTCAATAGCTACTGACGGTAAAAATGAAAGGAAGGACGAAATCGAAAAGGGGATATTGAAAATAGTGATGAAGCCTTATAGACAGTTTAGCTCGCTTCTCGCTTCTTGAAAATATGGCTGTTCTGTGTCTCATAAATATTTTACCGAATTTGAACGACGAAAAGGGTGGTGTTGCTGGGAGACTACGATGGGAACGTGGAAGGATACGAAATTTCGCCGTACAACTGGCTAAACTAACGCTGATATAGCTTTCTATCAATATGGAATAACAAAAGCTCAAAACCATTCTGTGTAAAAAAAAATCAGAGAATGAGGCGAAATTAAACCTTCCGTTCGCTTGCCACTGATCCCTTAGGTCAATTTATCTTTGCTTCGTAAATCACATTTTGTAACTGATGTATTCCGTGACCTTTCACAATAAGTATAGGGCAGCTCCTCTACTCTAGTTTAGAGGCATAACTTCGAGGTAATTATAAAAAAGTTGATTTAGTCGAACGTGATAAAGTGGACCGGATTCCGAGCAAGAATTGGTGATCGCAGAAAGAAACCATTGGTTAGCTCGTTGGTTGGTTGAAGTGGCTGCCTTTTGGAATTCGTCCGAGACTCAATCAGCACCATACTGCACCGCCGCGTGGACGAACATCGAAGGGCTTTGGTCCCAACCGCAAATTCTTGAAGGCACTTGGAATGCATCCCAGTATCTTCCATGCTGACCTGTTGGCAATTAAAACGTGAGCCAATTGCGGTCCCTACAATGGTATCAAGAGTACAACCATAATATGCTTACCGATAGTAAAACGCCACTTAAGGCATTGGCAGCTGCTTCAATACTCTCCAAGATTTCTCTAAGCAAACAAAAGTCCAACTCTGGTGAGTTCCGCTTAAAAGCGCAAGAAAAGAATAATATGGCTGAACAATTAGCCAGAAGAAGATACACTGAAAGGTGCCAGAGAATGCATCATGCACTGTCGGAGAGGTTGATACACTCACCTGATGTGTCAGACTTCTACTAAACTCTCCCTCTACTTTTAGTATCCTCGGCAACACCCCTAAGACCGCTGTTTGGAATAGTTCATGGGGGGTCTTTCTTATGCCCAATAGAGTTCCGATATCATTCTTATGATCTTATATTTTCGTCGTCCTCTTATTTTTGCCTCGCAGCACGGACTTGATAAGGGCGGCTATTTGGTTCCACCTGTCGTTGCTCGAATCATCATTCTCATGACATTTTCCGGGGCGATATTGCTTGTCTCTAGTTCCAGCCTGGTTCCTATTGCTGCCCATCTACTACAGGTGGAAAAGGTGTGATTTGCGTCATCTACTAGGGAGTCGCCGTTTCGCCAAGCTGGGCTCTCTACTTTTCCCGTCTTACGGAGGTATGCGTTAAGTGATGTAGTATCATAGTTTAGGTTAGGTTAGGTTGGGTGGCTGTCTCCGCTCAGGCAGGAACACACTTAGACCAAATTGGCCCATTGTGATACCACAGCGAAGAAAACCAGCTTACCGGCACCAGGGAACCAGAATATGTAGCATAAATACAACGAAGGCGGGCAACCGTAGCGTTGTTAACCCTAAGATTTGAACCATTTCGTTCCAGATATGAAGATTCTTATCTTCTGGATGACGAGTTTAGCTAGACCGTTAAGATCATCATAGAAGTATTCCCCGAGGGTTCTTCTTTTTAGCGTCGCAAGAACGGGGCATGTAGGTCGGTCGTGGTTTCCTCTTCTTCTTCGCCCCTGCATCTTCTACAGAAATCGTTGGATGGGACCACCAGTCTAAGGAGTAGTAGCTACTTCTCCATGTTTCCTCTTCGTCCTTTCAGCAACGTCCCTTGTCAATCTTGCCGTCCACTTTCCTCAAGTTTCAGAGGTCCACCGCCTTTGCCATTGTTGTTTGGTGAGCTCCTTCGCCTATGTTGTTGCCACTTTCACTCCTGTTTCGGCTTTATACTCGTAGACGAATTTCCTCTCTGCCGCAAGGAGATCGATGGAAGTCACTGCGAGAACGCCTTATTCCAAGATATCGTGCGGTATGAGCTTTCTACTCGGAGGGGTCGCGTCTCTTTACTTCTGCCATCAGTATCCCATATTTCTCGTTTCTAAGGGCATCGGGCAATATATCGCAGCCATGCAGGAGAATGGCATGCGTGATCGTCATAAGAAGTCTTTACCTGCTACCAGTTGGACCACCTACATGAAATTCCGTACAGCTTTTGGCAGAATACGAAATCGGTCGAATAGGATGCCAGACGTATTCCTCAGCTTTCAAGATGTTGGCGCAACACATGAAGTTGCTCACAAAAGCAAAAGACCGCTTATGCTTGGTTCTGTGCGAAATTTTGGAGAAAATGTCGAAAGACGTCGATCTCTTTACATACATAATCCATTTCCTCTAGCCATGCAACAAACTTGGCATATACATATGATTCTTAGTTTTTCAGTGAAAAAAAAAGGATGCGGCCTAAACTCTCTTTCACCAAAAATGGCAACTGGCCTCTGATCGGCGACTGCATTTTTTTCCACTTCCTGTAAAGCGGAAGCCATTACCAACGCTTGATTTTGTAATCATTTACGTTAACAACATAAGACACTTGCTATCCATTACAGAACCAATTTAAACTAATTTGATGCATCAGACTTCCTTGATAGTGACTTAAGAGAGATTAAAGTTAATCAAATGCAGTCAACAGATCATGAACATGAACAAAGAACTTCACGGTTTCCTTACGGGTTCCTCTGAGTCTTGACAGTGCAGGTTACTCATGTAAATGCCTTTTTTAGAGCTCAATAAGGGAATCTTATCTGAGATCTCGGTACAAAAGTAATTACACCCTTTGAATATAAATTTCATGCTTCTCCTTATTTTGTCTGCTTTTTTTTTTTTTGTTTGTGTGGATTGAATTACAGATGCAGATAAGTCGGTTCATGTTATTTTTGTTGGTCTCTTGCAATCATTGCAATTATTTTGACAAGTGCACGTGCCCATAAGAATTATCAGTAAGCTATAATTCATTACTTGGGGTAATCCGAACTGAAATTTTGCGGTTAAGACCACGCGCCACCAATCACTACTGTGTGCAGTTGCAAGGGGGAAACCAGAACTGGTTAGTGAATTAAAAAAAAATATTAATTGATCTGCATTTATGTTAATCATCTTCCGGGGTCAATTCTCAAGTTTTACATATTGTGTTTCATCTGGGTTAACCATAGAAATTTGTGTCACTAGGGACATGAGATCGTGTAACTATCCGATGAATCATTAAGGTATCAATCAAAAGAACAATCCGTTTTTGATCCACCGGAGTGCTAGTACCCAGTCGTGGCTTTTTGTATCTAAAAAACTGATTGAATCCCGAATGGTGAATATTCGACGAGAAGCACTTTTTTACAGGGTCATTACTGAGATGTCGAGAAAATTCGTAAAGTTTAACTCCGAGAATGAGAGCTAATTATTTTTTAGATCGATTTTCTACATTCATGTATACCATTATAAGCCATCTCAAGGTCTAGTATAGGTTAGGTTAGTTAAATAGGTGCCTTGTGACATTCGTTACTGCTCATGTACATGTCCAATGTACCCATTTCAAAATTCTACCCGGAAAGAAAGGGAACCGCTGATTCAAGATCACCCAAATAAGGATGTGAACCTCAGGAGGTTTTCTAGCACGATGTTACACAAGTCCTCCAGTTCCATGTAGAAGTAACTGCCAAGAGTCCTCGTGCTTCCACCGGCGAGGGCGAAACATTCACACAGCAGGTAAGGGACGGATTCAATGTTTTCCTAGTCCTTACAACTTCTGCAATAACCCTTGTGATGTATACCGAGGGGCTCCGCACGATTACCAATGGCGCTTTTGCCGGTAGTAATGATGTCGAAGACTATCCTTGCATCGCGCCGACTAAGTTCGACCAAAGAGACAAATTTCTTCTCATTATTACCCGTCCATAAGTTACCAGTTGTTGCACATGTGTCTAGTTGGATCCAACGTATATTATGTTGACTGATGCCCTCGTCTTCAATAAAATAAAAAAATAAATAAATAGTTGGTGCGACAGATCTAGGTGAGTCAAGGCCTAGGTTCCGCAACCATTCATGTTGTGCGTATCGTATTGTTCGCACGAATGAAAGGGGACCTACAATTTATTGCCGACTCCGAACGGCGAATTGTGAAGCTTTTTCATGCCAAATTGTACTCTCGGAGGCTTGTCATTCCCCGACGAGTGGTGGGGCTGCGAAAAATGTTCTGGGGACACCGCTGGGGATTGAACCCACGCAGCTTGCTCAGCAGTCCAACGCACTAACCACTGAACCACGGCGACCGACCTCGTCTTCAATATACCTTTTTAACGAGCTTATTGGAATCCCGGCAAAGGGGAGAGCCTGTGAGGCATACAACGCTGCTTTCCTTCGTGCAAGTTCGTCAGCCCTTTCGTTACCTGGGATATCCATGTGCCCTGGTACCCAACATAGGGTCACCGTATTGGCTCTCGATATCTCATCTAAATACTTTTTGAAGATTCCTACAAGCGTCGATCTAGTTGTCGCGGACTTCAGAGCCTTAACGGCTGCCTGGCTGTCGATATAGACCGTGATTGTCCTTGCGGTGATATCCTACTCGCAGACGGTTTTCGAAGCCTAGATGATGGTTGTGACTTTTGCCTGAAAGACACTGCAAATGTCATTTATTCTAAAGGAGTGGCTTCCTAAGACCTTTCAGTAGACCCCGGTACCTGTACCAACTACCAATGTCGATTTTAGCACCATCGGTGTGGAAGGTCAGTTCATTTTTATTGATAACTTTGTGGTTCCTCCAGTCATCTCTGTCAGGAATTCTGATACTGAATCTCCTGTCGGATGACAGAGTTTGCATCATATGATCTGTTTATGTCGGTGCATACCCTTATGATGCTGCTCGCATGGCCTGAGTGTGGTGTAGTAGTTTGAAACTCAGGTGACACTGGGATTCAATGATGTCGAAAGATGGCGTATAGACTACTTTCATACTAGTTTCGAAATAGTTTCAGCAATTCTTTTTCCAGCGACTGATATAGAAAACTGTTAAGGGCCTTTCGATTCGTTTCGTTTAGCGTGGATGTACATAGTTTTAGCCTTTCCCGGGTGTTAGGGCAGAAAGCCTAGAAATTTGAATACTCAATCTGGGTCACTTCTTTCTTGTGCATTAACGTAAGGAGCCATAGCGCATTCTTATGTTACCGTCAAAACTTTATCTTCTAGTGCGTCGAGAACAAAGGTATACAGCTCGCCCTTACAGTCATTTGGAAACCATTTAGGTACTTTGCTCGTTTTGTTTTGTCTCATCATCATCATCATCTTTCAATGGCCCACTTATCCGCTATGAGGGTCGCGGGTTTAGGGAGCTTAAGTGGACTCTCCACACTTCCCGATCTTCCACCATCGACTCTAAATCATCAGGAGCTATACCTATACTGGTAGAGGTGAGATTTCTGACTTGGTCCATCCATCTCATCCTAGGCCTTCCCAAAGGACGCCTTCCTGATGGCACGGATTCCATGGCACGTCTTGGAAACCGAGTTGGGGACATGCGGTTGACGTGCCCAAACCATCGAAGTATGGACCTCTCCGTTTGAGGAAGTAGCTGCTCGACATTGAGTGCCTCGCTCGCGTACTTTGGTGTTCCTAACCCGATCTCGGCGAGTCAGTAACACAACGACTAAATCTCATTTCAGCAGCTTGTATCCGCGATCTTATTCTTTCGGTCATTACCCCATTTGTTTTGTCTTAAATTAATTATTATTTCACTGTACGAACTTAAGTCCAGGTACTGCTATGAGGACTCTCTTGCCATTACTTTTTGTATCACATGATGAGCAATCAATCAATCATCAGGTAAGGGCTACCGACACTTGGAGAGTCTCTGTCTGAAACTCGCCAGTCTTCCATTCTATTCGATCCTAAGAATGCTGCTTCTAGTCTTTCGAGTTAAAAGTTTTGTTCCGCCACACCAAAGTAGCAAAATTTCGAAGAATACAATATCAGAATTAATCTGTTGCCTCAATTCCAGTGGCTATATGTACGCAATTCGACAAATCTTCAGGCCACCAAGAACCTACACTTCTACTATCACTACTATGATTCCTTTCAGATGAATTGTAACGACCCTTAACAGTTAAAATGTACTATAAGGTAAACACTCGTTAGGGTAAAGTTCACCTTTTCAAGCCCAAGTCTACCTTGATATCTTCTACCTTATAGTTCCCTTCTCATCACATTTCCTAAACATGCACACTGCACAGGCTATAGGCCAATAAAATCCAAGTAACACACTGGGCCATTGCACAAAAAAATTAAGTAATTTTATCTATCCGCTCTAATTCTAATGAAATGTCAAAATTACAGGGACAAATGACATTAGGCCTGCCACACGACCAACGTGATGAAGTATGATTGCCGGCGTTCTTCTTACGTTTAATGTCCTCACCACATAATAGCGCCGATAGCTGGTCGTGCCTCTATTTCGCGAAACCTCAACAACATGACCACCTGCTGTGCGTGTGCAAACGCATCCATCCATCCAAAGGACGACCAACAGAGAAATCAAAAAAAGAAGGAAAAAACCCCCAAACTAAACCAAAAAAAAAAAGTAAAAAAAACTCGAATTCACCTGTACAAATTTAAATCCTGTGCCGAGGATTACACCTGCAATCGATCGTGGTATCGCAAAATAAAACATCCTTCCTTGTGCTGTGTGCCAGTGGAGACAGGCGGATGAGCAAGAACAAAAAACGTAAAACAAATAATCTTTAAGACCCAATATTATAGGGGCGTTTCCTAATGCCAGGGCACAGCCCATTTTCATTGAGGTTTTTGGCTTGCAATTGTTTTTTGCTCTCTTGAAAAATCGTATGTAGTCCTTGATCGATTGTTTCTAATGGTGACAATTTTATTAGGCCACAACATGTCATGAGGTCCTTTTTGTCGCACTTGTTCGCAACATCAAACGGACAGGCGTTTACTCTTTTGTAGTTCGTTGGAAACTTGTCTTCTTCTTACTTCGTTTGATTGTGCATTCGTTGCGGTTTGCTCGGCCCTGTCATGAGCCTGCTGAATACATTTCCTTACTGATTTCCTTAATAAATCATAAAGACGAAACCGCAAAAAGTTGCATACATTACAATCAATTGAACGACACGGTTAGTTGGCATTTTCTTCACACACATCGTGTTTGTCTTTGCACCGTTTCCGATGTATTGAGATGTGTTCTTTTTTTTTTTTTGTTCGTACTTCCTTTCGTTCTGCTTGTCGTCCAAGGAGTACGAACTGCGATAAGGCCCTTGGCTGAATCTTGAAGCCGGAAATCATATTTTTGTTGGGTTGAGATGCGAGATCCGTGGACAGATTTCCATGAGGATTTCTTTCGTCGAGGATTTTTGTGGATGCGAATCACCTTGGATTCTGCAAAAATGTTTCTATCTTTTGAATATCTTATTATTTAATTTATGACGAGGATTCTATCACAAGTGACGATAGGAAGGTTTGATAGATGATCATTCTAGGACTACGAATGAATATTTTTTACATGTAGATGAACTGGAATTTGGCCAGGGTGCTCGTTGTAAGCTTTTTTAACAGGGATTAACGATTCTGTATTCTCTGTATTGTCTGTGGTTCTCTGTGTGTGGTTGGAGTGCTGACCGAGCGACAGGGGTTCAAGCCCCAGCCATATCCACCGAACATCTTTCGCTGCACCACTTCTTCGGGAGTATAATCTGTCATGAAAGAGCTTCTCAATTTGCCGTTGGGAGTAGGCTATAAATTGTAGGTCCCTTCCATACGTGCGAAAAATGTAACACGCACAGCATGAATGATTGCGAAAAGCTAGGCCTTGGCTCTCTGTATTCTGTATAAGGGACCCTAAATGCGCACTGCGACCTATCAGGTCTAATGCATGGTTTAACCAGAGGTTACATTGAGGCTTTTGATAAACCTCAGTATAGCCTTAGGTTCAATTTTCCGGATTTCCGCTGGGTTGACCGAGGCCCGCGTCAAGTGGAGTAGTCTCTTCCGTGCGGGTCCTGAACATATGCACAGAATATGTTCAGCGGTCTCTTTCTGTTCTCTACAGAGCCGGCAAATATTGGTATTTGATAATTTTATTTTGCGCAGATGGATCTGAGTGGACAATGTCCCGCTAGATAGCCCGGTAAGGTTCTTACTCGTCTTTGGTGAGATCAAGTGAAGTGTTGGCCTTGTAGGATTGATGTACTTTTTCGCCTGTTTAAGGAGGTTGGGTCAGAAGTCAGTTCGTTTGTTGATCTCCCATTGTGTTATCTTGGAGTAGGCACTGTTGGGTGTACCGCAGAAAAGGCTTCGGGATCAACAAATGAGCGGCAAGCGCCTCTCCTGGTCAGGCAATTAGTCCGTTTGTTACCCCCGAAGGTTTTATGTGCTGGGACTACGTTAACCTTGTTCACCGATCTACGGCTTTCGGGAAGATTGAGACAGCCCTACCGTAAGGGCTAATAGTGCTGCTTAAGTGTCTGAAAATATGTACGAGTAGATGTGGGTTCCCTAGGTTTTTCTCTGCAGGCATTCTCTTGCACACAGTTCAATTCAGTGGACTTTCGCTTGAAACTGGGACCATAAACCCGGCCACCAGTGCTGCAGTTTTCAATTTTGAACCATCTGTATACCAGATTTGTGAATTTGGTAGTGTTATAGGCTGTCATGCGACTTCTTCAACATCGTTCTAGAAAGAGTTGTGCAAAACTCACGCACCAACACCAGAGGTACAATCTTTCAAAAGTCCGTCCAACTACTCGGATACGCCGATGACATTGACATAATCGGAAGAACGCAGCGTGATGTCACTGGTGCGTTTGTGAGTATCGAGACGGAGGCGGCGAAGATGGGTTTAGCGGTCAATGAGGGCAAGACGAAGTATATGCTGTCAACAAGAAAGGACTCCCAACACCGACGTCTCGGACAGAACGTCACTATAGACAGCTATAACTTTGAGGTAGTTAAGGACTTTGTCTACCTAGGCTCCGCTATAAATTCAGACAATGACATCGGCGCTGAGATTAAACGAAGAATAATGCTTGCCAATCGCTGTTTCTTTGGGCTAAGAAGGCAATTGAGTAGCAAAGCCCTCTCTCGAACAACTAAGGTGACCCTTTATAAGTCCTTAATCGTCCCAGTCCTGCTCTACGGCGCAGAGGCATGGACTCTGTCTAAAGCGGATGAGGTTGCTCTTGGCTGTTCCGAGAGGAAAATTCTTCGGGTGATTTTTGGTCCCGTCTGCATAGACGGGGAGTGGAGGAGGAGATACAACGACGAACTGTTCGGGCTGTACAGCGACATCGACTTAGCCAGAAGAGTGAAGGTCCAACGACTGAGGTGGCTGGGTCATGTAGAGCGGATGGACACCAATGCTCCAGCTCGGAAAATCTTCGAATCCACACCCGAGGGTCAGTGCAGTAGAGGAAGACCGCGACTCAGGTGGCGCACGCAAGTGGAAGGGGACCTCAACCAACTTGGCGTGCGAAACTGAAGACAGCTGGCAAAAGATCGATATCGCTGGCGACGCTTGTTGGTTGAGGCCCAGGACCACGCCGGTCTGTAGCGCCACCTTAAGTAAGTAAGTAATAGGCCCTTTCTTTCTCCATTCGCATGGTATCTGGAATTTTAAGACACCGACTTTAACGCCGAGTATCTGAGGCAGCCTAAGAGTACTAAGAATGGCTTCTTTTTGTACTGCCAGATAAAGCGGCGTGAGGTTAAGCATAGCTCCTATAGCTGCCATTGGACACATTCTTATAGCCCCGGTGATTCCTACGCGTGCTAAATGATAAACTTTGCTCAGCTTTCCTGCGTTGTGGTTTGTAGGATTTTTGGCCACTATGCTAATAACGCGTATGTGATCATTGGTTTGATTATGGCGCTCTACGACCAATAAATCATCTTGGAGTTCAGTTCCCAAGTTTTGCCATACAGGCGTTGGCACGTGAACATACGGATTGAGAAAAGTCTGCACATTTTTCTTTGGCATTGGTGGTCACCTTTGGTACTAAAATCATATACATAATAGTACTGTTTCCACGATTGACATAAACAGTCACAGCTTCGTGATAAAACTGACTGCTCTACTCTACTCTCTATATCCTTGAAAACATACCAAATGCAGTCTTGATACATTGAGGCGTTTGCTGAATTTTAACACTCAACCTGTTTACCACATTTTTAGCAGAGCGCGGCTTAATTTCACATAGAAGGTGGTCAAAGTGTATACCCCTTACAAGCATATTTTGGGCACCACCTATTAAAATAAATAGAAGTAATCTTTTTCGGTATCAGACAAACCACAATCCTTTCCAAGGATAACAATCATTATCAAATCGGCGACTGAGGGTAAACGCCCAATATTTCCATTCTTATTTCATTCAGCGTGAGAGGGTGTTTTGTTTATTGTTTTACTGATTCCGAAACGAGATAGAATTTCTCCCTCGGGGGTGACAAATTCCTTGTTAAACCCCGACCGTGAAATAATAGCAAAACAATAATTTCACAGCATGTGGATTAATTAAAAACAAAACGATCAAACCACACGATTAATAGCCGAGAAAACACAAAATGAACATCAAAATTGATCCTTAACTGTAAAGGATATCTGACCGAAATTTCTCTTCTTAGAATTCATCAGTGTACCTGTTTCATGTTCATCGATACATGTGATAGAATGTAGTTGTTCGTTGACTTTACGACCGCAATCATAATTCTTTAGGGTCTTTCTCTTCGATGGGCCATAAAATGACACTAATGCTTATTTCTCATTTTAAAAGGACACCATTTAACGAAAATCAAAAGGATTCTGGGAGAAAGTGAAATCTTCACCTTATAAACGTCGATCGACAATGATAATTTATTTCTTTATTTGAGTAGATATCGGCTGTGTGATCTTTAAGCCGTTTAATATGTCCAAAGATTAATTTTTCTTCTATTATACATCGTATCGCAATAAAGTAATAAATAAAAAAAAAAAAGTCCACCCTTGAAATGATACGAGAGGAAATAATCCGATTATGAGAAATTCAAAAAGTAAATTAGGAATTTGAATTGTTTTGGTGCAAATACTCATGCGTGTGCTTTACTTTATTGGGAGCTGATACGACAATGTTACTCCTCATGTTCATACTGCTGACAACGTACGAGAGTAACTAAAAAGCCACAAGATGACAGAACTAATCAATATATTTTGGTCCGCTAGAGACGACTCCATAATATCCCCCAGCTTATGGTAGAGAGGAGACAAAATCTCTTCTGGCTTTAAACAAAAAAGGATCTTTCATGCTTATAGGTGTACTGACGAGACATTGTGCCAAAGGCACTGTGGCCGCCAGGCTCGGCATCAACTCCACAGACTACTACTGCAGAAGCTGTCAGGATATGGAAGAAACGGAAACCATCAGGCACTTACTCTGTGAGTGTCCTAATCTCCAAAATCGCCGATTCCGACACATAACAGGCTGTTTGGAGAACTAGGAAACTTAACATAAGAACCAATAAAGAACATACTCCACTTTATAAAGAGTGGAGGCTGCTTTTGCGATAGACTAGCCACAAAGAGGAACACCATATACCCCTGCCCCCTGAAATGCCCAATCATCGACTAGACACTTCCACCAATTAATTTCTGAAAGTAAAGAAATACGTTCCATAAGAATAATAATTGTAAATCTTTAAGAAAGCTTGAACTCGGCTTCCAAGACGTACTCTGAAATTCATGCCATCAGGTAGGCATCCCCTGGTTACGCCCAGGAATGAGATAATACGACCAACTCCGAAACCTCACCTCTGAAATCAGTATTTACGGTCGCCTTTCTTTGTGCCCAGGAATGATATTTCCTAGACTTTGTGCCGAACTTTCTCACATAAGAACAAAACCATTGATGGTTCAGGGTCTGCAATATTTGCGGAGGCATTGTACTGTTGCTCTGTGTCGTTCTGTTTGGAACAAGAAGAAACCTCTGAGCACATTCTCTGTGAATATCAGAATTAGAATCAGAAGTATAGAATTCATCAACGTAATGAGAATGGAAATACTTTGCCTACTCTGCCCTGCTTTGCTTATGGATACAGACAGCGCCTAGACCGTAAATATTTGTATTATAGTAAATGGTACCTGCTTCAAAGACTGTGAGTACCTCCTTCCTCGTCTCTGATCACTGAAGCCTTGAACCTTGAACTGAGGCCAATCAGTAAAATCTATAGAGGGAAGGCAGATAGAAAGTTCAAAATGTAAAAACCGATCTAACCTAGGCTCGATCAGAATCGATCGAATGATCTTGCCAAAGCGAATACCAGTATTCGAGTCTTCACAGGACACTGTCCTATAGACCTTCATCACAAGAGGCTATACCATTTCTTAGTCGACTTCTGCAAAATTTGTTGGGATGAAGAAGGGTTGCACCTATCCGGCTCTGTGGTGTTCTTGCTGTCGCCATTTTATAGTGTTTAGCATCATCAGCTGTCATGAACACCTCTCCTAATGTCAAGAAACATTAATTTTTTAAAGAAATAGAACAAACCACAGCGAAAACTGATGTTAACTCTATTGCAAAAGCACAACACTGACTGTAGAATGGTCAACATCACCAATGTCCCCAATTCGTCTGAAAATCGTTGAAACCTAATACCTCCTGAGTTTCGATTTCCTATATTCGAATTCGTCTTACGCGCCAGTGGATTATATGAAAAACTCCAAAGCTGCTCCATCTGGGAGTTGCTATCTTCGATGGCCTCAGACATATTGCGTTTATGGATGCCAGAAGAATACTCAATTAGATCCTTGACTAGTTCTGGATAAGTGCAGGCTCATCTGATACCAAACTTTTTTTTAGTCTAAGCGTGTTTGCACCTAGATACAGACAGTCACCTGAACCTTACTCCACAAAACCCTCCACCTAGCGTACACTAGTTATCCTATTGGACGGTGCGATAGCTTCCATTGATTTAAAACAAGTTCACGTTCAGTTCCGCATTCTTAAAAAAAAAGTTACAAACTTCCAAAGTATCCTTGAGCCGAGCTAAAAATAACTTGACGTTCATAGCTCATATGTAAAGAATTTTCCAATAGCAACACGAGACACCATTTCATCCAATCAGAGAAGTATTCAGATGCTGCCAGTCTGTCCTCCTTCTGAGCGAGTCCTGAAGACTAAAAAGAATTTAAGTCAACAGCAGATGGTATGGCTCTTGAGCGGAACGAAATGCACAGCTTCACCAGCGTAGCCACGATAAGGTTGATCATACGAAAATCGAAACAGAAAATCTGTTACAGTTGTGATTGCAGGTTAAGGCTAATAGAAAATAGTCACGATCAAGAGTCTTCCGAACCACAATTAAGACTTCAAAGTGTTAGAAAGACAACCCGCTCATGGATGCCCAACATAAAATGCGGACCACTCTCGAATAGATTTGAAATCAACTAATCAAAGTGCGGGCCACCAGCTCTTGGCATGCACTGATAAACCTCCGAGAGTATACACTTTTCAATTCGTACAAGAAATATAACGCCAGAAGCTTGGCTCCCCTCTGGCCATCGCATAGGCTTTTCATTGTTTCAATCCAAAAACCTGCATTCAAGCCAGCGAATCGAAAATTCAAAAACAAAGGAATAAAATTGTAACTTTTTTTTATTTTAAATAATTTCCTTAAAATTAATTTTAAATCATTGTCTTCCATTAAAAAAAATATCTTATCTAACTCACTTTTTACATATGTACAAACATCTTAACTTAATAGAAACAAAAAAAAACAATTTAACAAGAAAAATTATCTTAATACGAGGTAATAGTGTCAATGGCCATAATTTGATATTCAATTTGACTAGAGCCCTACGCAAGTCCACCGTTTCACAACACACCAGTTACATGTCCTCCTGCCACAGGGAAATGTAATCTAAAAGTTCCTCGTCCTCCGTTGAATTGTGGTAATCATCGAAAGAGTTCTCAAACTTAATATGCGCCTTCGGAACTTGTTCGGTTGAAGAATAATATCCATCACTGTACGCCGACGATGTTGGCGATATAAGGGCTGTATCCTGGCAGGCTGATGGTGTCACGTAGTAATTCTCATAGTTCTGATGTTGATCATAATACGACAAAGGGTTCATCGCAATCGACGATTCCTGATGCAGTTCTTCCGATGATCCTTCAGCTGAACTTTGGCTGCTAAATGACAGTGAACTTGCTGCATCGCTACTGTCCTCATCCAGCAGATTTTTCAAACGGCGAATGTACTCAACTGCCATGCGTAGAGTGTCGACTTTACTGAGCTTTTTACTGCCTCCAGTCCGCTTGCCATTACTCAGATCAGCCACAATTGCTTGTGGAATATGCTGTCGCAAACTGACGAATCCATTGTTCACTTGTTTCACACGGTTTCGCTCACGAGCATTTCGCCGTATCACCGACGGATTTGTTTCAATTCCACCATACGGCTTGTTAGCGTACACATAACGTTTATTATGCCTGGGCCCGTCCAAGGATAAATGATTGGCCGGCGCTATTGGTACGTGCTTTAAATAGTCCCCAACCGACATCTGTGGAATGTGGTGTACTCTCTCCGATCCTAGCGCCATCATTCCAATTCACTGTGAAACTTTTTTTAAAATTTACGCACACTACTTTTTGATTTTGATTTTTTTAGGGATAAATTCTGAGCAAGATGCTAACTCCGAGGATGCGTATCCCTTAATGAATCCCTTCGTCCTCAATCCTCTGATTTTGTACTCAAGGTGTGCGCGCACCAGCTCAATCTTTGCACAGGTAAAAAAAAATTCCATGATCTCTTTTGATCTTGTGTGTACTACCCTGGATGTTGACGAAGTACCTTCGTCATACAAAATATAAAAGAAAATATCAGCACCTTCGAAAGAGAACACCAATCCTACCGAAGAGAGAGAGAGCGAGGGACTTTACCCCTACTTTCCACTGCAAATGGGGTAGACAACGATACGAAGACGATGGTAAGTTCCCCAGGTAACCGGTGTCTGGTTCTCGCGGCAATAAACAGGTTCAAAGTGTGAGTACTCGTACATCTGCGCGGCACAGACGTCTCACGAAGCGGTCGTACGTCCTCCGATCGTGCCGTGTGATGCTGATCGTTGTTTTCTTATAAGGAAGTCTGCACTGCATACAACGTGCCCGAGGGCAGCTTACAGGTCAACCACTTAGTGCAGCCGAAATTTCCCGAACCTACACGATGTGCATGAGTCGCGTGCCACACAAATACACAGGTTGTGATCGAGTTCCATGGGAAATCGTGTTTCTGTGGTTTGCAGACGATAGTCCGATGTGAATCTTGCATGAGAGACTTGTATCATGAGATTTTTGTATCTATATATCGGTATATAGAGCCCAATCAGTTCTTCATCATGAGGCTTTTTCCATCATCGCATTTGACTGTGGGGATCTTAATGTTCTATGATCCTGCCGCAAGATACTTTTGCATCAACTTCTCATCAAATCCCATTTCGCTCTCAGAGTAGTGCAATAATGATAAGATAGGATGGGGGGCATAAATTTCCATCGACATCGAATGTATGATTAATTGACCCTAATGGAACTATTTATATCAATAAAACAGAAGCGCGATATTAAAGCCTGACTGGGGATCCGATCGAAGATAGGAACGTTCTGTTCGAACGTTCGAGTTGCCAGCATCGAAAGTGGTCTGTCATAACAGCTCAGACATCAAAGGAAAATTGAAGAGAGCAAAGGATAACAAAAACAGAAGAAAAAAACATAAAACACAACAAACGCCGATAAAAATAGACGCGGACCGCGGATTGAAGAACGAAAAGGATTTATTGCATTTCAGATAACGAATTATTTCTCGAGCCTTGGCGGACGGGCTCGGGCTGCGCTTTAGCTCCAATTAACGGCTAAATTGGTGAGATAATTGCTCAAAGGTGATGATTAGGAAAAATAGGAGCAATCACAAGGAGCGCCAACTACCACTTATCGTGATCCTTGTTAGCATGTTAATAAATGCGAGTCGCGAGTTATAATTACACCCGATCGCTGGCACCACACGGTGCTGCACCGTATAACCGGTTGCGATGAACCCTTTTTCCTCTTGAAACATCTAATTAGCATGTGATTAGTCGAGTCTAGAATTCAATTTTGTACACTGTTTTCATAAAGGTGTGTTATATTCGTCCGATATCGCCAGCCATCTGTGGTATGATAAACACGTACTGCGAGGAAGGTATTTTCGATAAGAAATTCGACGAACTAAATAAATGTTGAGCAGAAGGCGGCGGATACATCGACTGATGTATCCGACTTAGTGTGCATTTCAAGGGGAAGGAGGTAACGGATGATTGACCTCGGTTGCATAGATTTTTTGGAACGACAGAACTTACATATCCGTTTGTTCTTCTTTCGATGCAGTGCCACTAAGGACTTCAATATTACATTTGATTCAATTGAAATTCATGGTATGGTATGGTATGGTATATGAGGGTAAGTGGAAGACTCTTTATTTAGGCTTCAGTCGGAATTGTAGGAATAGGTTTAGTTTGGGACGTATGTTGGGAGGGATCTAGGGAAGGTGGAAACAATTATGGTGTTGACACTAGTGTACGTATGGTCTGGGGAATCTTCCTGTTTTTTTGTTTTTTTGGTGAAAGCCGAGATGCCGCCGATTTCTGTGTCCTTGAGATGCCTCAGGTCCAGTATCCACATGGACCTAGAGTATTCTGACGCATACTCGCTAGCGCCGGGCAGTGGCATAGGAAGTGTTCGAGATCTTCTTCTTCTTCCTTTCAATTCCTACATGTCCCTGTGTCAGCGAGAGCCATTATCAAACTCAATTGTTCTCTGCTTGAACCTAGGGAGCAGGGTGGTCGGTTTCTTTATGAGCGATCTACCCACTTTGTACGTCGCGAGGTTTGCCCAGTGATTTTCGAAATCCCTTTACATCTTCTCGTTGGTTTAAATTATTTTAAGTGTAACTTCCACTGTGTCTTCAGCGGTTCGTTCTATCGGGTGCACCACTTCTCTTGCCAGTTCGTTGGCTTTCTCATTTCCCGTGACACCTTCGTGACACGGTACCCAGACAAGGCGGATGTCGTAAATGTGACTGGCAAGCCCCTTGAGTTTGTCTTTATATTCCCTGACCAGATGAGATCTGGATGTTTAATTTGTGATGGCTTTAAGTTCTGCTTGACTATCCAAGCTATCTGTATTGAAATCCATACGAACAGCTGCAGTTTATCTATGTTACCTAAAGTGCTTCTTGACAACAACGAAAGTAGGTGTTTTGTCACCGAAATCCTTGAGGATGACCACAGAGCATTCACAAATCTTACGTGCGAATAGACGCGGATCAAAGGAATCTGATGTTTGCGGCAGAGGACTGTGATTTATTTATTGAACAGTGGCTCCTCGATTGACTTCTAGCCAAAAGCAGAGAACAGCTTGACGCTTTTCAAGAGTTTAGCAAGCTCTTGCATGCCATGAAGCAAACCATTGGCAATCAGTTGCATTTTCAGCACCTCTCGAAAGACTGTGTCAATATCTATGGCAGCGCCAATAACAAGAGAAACTGAGAGAACGTCTACATCAACGATGACAATTTTTAGGATTTTATGTCGTCTTTTAGTTTTTGAGAAATGAAAAAAATCCTATTGTCAGTAAATTTTTTTTTGCTAAAGTGGAGCAAGAGTATCATCATCAAGATCTAAAAAAAAATGTCCTGATTCAGTGCAGGGATCTGAGAATTATTCATATTCTTCCTTTACTTGCCAAATTTGTGAATAGAAGGTTTCAAGTTTTGATACAGATACTTTCAGGATAGGAATCTCTTCCGTTAATCACATGAAAATTCTTAAAAGACAATCCGTATCCTTTGAAGGTCTTTATCGCAAAATCTTTTCACAGCAGAAATTGAGATTTTAACTTGACCAGGTTAAGATTCCCGGAAAATCGTATGGCTTTGGACTTATGTCGAAGGCGGCCTTGACTTATTGGTAAGGGGAATAAACTGCTGAGCAAGCTATCACTAGTTTTAGTTCAGCAAGAATACCGCGCTCATTGTGAAACACCAGAGAATATCTGCGGATGAGATATGTAGGTGCATGAGAATCGACGTAGTTGGTTAAAAGCGGGATAGGCTGACTTATTGAACCGAACTCTAGGGTGGAGCCCTGCATACAGTATAAGAGGAGGTAATTGATACAATTCCAAACTCAACACAGTATAAGTGAGACTGTGGACAAAATTCCTTGATGAATCAATGGTGGCATCAAACACAGCGTTAGCGGAAACAGCACCTTATCTGGGCTAATTTTACTGGAGCTCAGGCTAATAAGAATTTTTTTAAAATTAATAAATAAATAGCTACCGCGACATCGCAGGATGAGCCAAGGCCTAGCTTCCCACATTCGTTCATGTTGTTTGTGTTACATTTCTGCCACGTATAGAAGGTATCTACAATTTATTGTCGACTCCGAATGGTGAATTGAGAAGCTTTTTCATGACAAGTGGTACCTTTGGAGGTTTGTCATTCCCCGACAAGAGGTGGTACCTCTAAAAATTTACGGTGGGGCTTGAAACTCACGCAGTTCGCTCAGCAGTGCAACGCACTAACCACTGAACCACGTTAATTTCTCTAGACACTTTTTAATTGTTCCACAAAGAGTGGAACTTGACAGAAAACATTTATTCAATTTCCACAGCATCCGCTACACCGATTATGCTCAAAATCTAATCTGCTCTAAGTTTCACGCTGACAAATAAAACAAAAAAAAAACGCATGGTCCTACGTTGATTCGTTCTCCAGATATCGAAGGCGAAAAATGTATTCACACACACACACACACATCGTTTCGAAAATGGGTGCAAACGATTTCTAGTGTATAGCCCTGTTCATATCTCGAAACATTTTGTCCGGACCGATTGCAATACTTCCTCTACCTAGGTGGGAGGTAAAAAATTCCTTACCACCTTTGGCATGGACATAAGTAAAGGTATGAAGTTAATGATAAAGAAATATCAGTTCTATGTCCAATTTATAGTAAACGGTAGTACATAATAAATCCCCATTTTATGTACGTATTTTCCAAAGCTTATAAGATAACTGCGCGGTAACAGACACTTAATTGGTTCTGTCTTAAAGATAAGTGTCCTATTTACTTAATTCTTTAACATTTTATTCTTTATTCATTCGCTTCCCATTAATCAAATCTATTTTCTCTAACTGCTTCTAAAAATAAAAACCACATTCATTGACTCTAATCTTTTTCGTTTGAGTTAGATTCATATGATTTCTAGAAACCCCACCAGCTAATATCGCCATCGATGATGAGATAAGATATTGTTTTCTACTGAAAAGTCAAAATTATCACAAAACTGTTATATTCGACCTTTGGTCTTATTTTCTCTCAACTTTCAGTAGTAGGTAGTAAGCCTTACGAAAAACATCGAGCAAGAGGATTAAGTGTGATTAATATTTTAACAAAATGGATTCAAAAATTGTGTGTGCCATCGTTTTTATATTTGTTTGCACTTTGCAATTGGGTAAGTTACCTTTAACAAAAATGCAGAAAAGATAAATCGTGTTATAGTGTTAAAAAATAAATAGATTCCTAAGCACAGTCTAAGAAAAAATGGAGTGCAAAGGTTCGTCGGTGTGTCGGACTCTGACCCACTAAGCACTCTCCATCTTCGAGCAAGTCAACCCCAGAAGTACTTGTTCCATTATTTTAATTGTTCACTTCCCCAAAGCAGCACACTCGTTTCACTTTTTCTCTACTCCAATTTTTCGTCTTCCTCTGCTTGTCTTCGTCTCTCTACAAGTCACCTGGTGTCTGCAAAGAATGTGGGTTGGACGTTGTTTAGAGTCAAGCCGCGATAATAGCGTGCTGGACTCACTATTTGCCCATCGCGTTTAAATAATCGTTGAAGCACCCGGGTGCGGTAAGGAATTCTGTGGCTTAGAACGTAATCCATCTTCCCCTTGTTTCTCTGTTCCAACATTCTTGCCAGAGTTTTATGGTTTTCGGCTGTTTAATTTCCAACTTCTGTTTTTCTCTTGTGTATGGACATTCTAACTTTCCTGTTGCTACGTTAAGTTCCTTAGTTCATGGTCTTCTACCCAGGATAAGGTGTGTCGTATGACTTAATTAAGCCGTCTTTAGGCGCCTCCAGTGTCTCGTGTAATCACAGGCATACATTTTAGGTGGATTTCATAGAAATACCACCTATTGCAGAGGTCCTCATGACGCGACTTTCAAAAAATTTGAATGCCATTCGTCTTCGCTATTATAGTTAACACTAACCTCATACTCCGTTAAAAATTTTATATATATATATATTTTGAAATTCTTCAAAATTGATCGGATTTCGTTTAAATTGAAAATCCTTATAAATCTTGAGGTAATTAGTACAAATTCGTTTTTAAAGTGGAAATTTTTGTCCGCCATTTTGTTTCTACCATCAGAATAGATGACATAAGAAATCCACCTATCTCTTGCGGCGCTTGCCGGAAGGTTCTTTTTTAGGATTTTATCATAGGAAATATTTCACAGATTCTCACGTCTACAACTGCCGGCATGAGGATTTTTATTAAATGGTAGCTGCTATGCTGGACCTAGAAAAATGTTCTTATCACCTCCTTTACTGCTCCTATTGTTAATTGTCGTTTTCTAAACCTTTGTTGCTCAGCATATAGGTGGCCTGCTCTCAGAGCCGTTACTCAAATCCGTTGCTTGAGGATCCTCTTTAAGAGATGTCTTGCTGTGTCCAAAACAAAAACAGGCCTGTATGCTGATGGAATAACCAAGTCTTCTTTATCTTTGCTTATAAGGACCAATCATGTGGAACACTTCTAGCTTGAAGGTGAACACCTGAACAAAAGTTTCTTAATCAGCTCTACGTCCTACTAACTACCAATTGGTATATTAGAAACGCATCCATATATACACTCAAGCGACTCTTGCAGGATTTTTTTTCAACCCGTGATCTCTTGTCATGTGCTCCGTAAAATTAGGTCCGCTTCCCTCGAGAAGTTTCCTTGGACTCAGAACTAAATCCAAGTTTATCAGCATGTGCCGCAGTTCAACACCATGACTATTTGCACTAGAGAATCATAATTTCTATAGTCATTCGCCTGCCTCACAAAGAGAGAGTCAAAAGTTGAAGAGTCCACTTTTATATGAAAACAATGGCACATGACACATGGCAATGGCAGACTTGAACTTCGAAGTTTTTTAAACGTCAGTCAATGGCACTTGATCACGTCATCGCACATTTATTTCCTGTTTACATTGTCATACAAAGCTACTAAGCCACTAAATGCTAACGCCTTTTCTCAGATTAGATTAGATTGTTTCGAGATATAGTTCATGATGGCACATAACTTCAGTCACATATGGGGCTGTTGTGATTTTTTTTCTATTCAATGTCAGAAGTTGTATTGAACTTTGTTGTGTTCATAGGCCATGGGTACTTCTTTTAACTCAACACAGTACACCTAAATAATTTGTAATAATACGAATTTGACTTAAATTTTGGTGAAGAAATTGGCGTGATCCTTTTTATACCAAAGTCTAGTGGCTCAGGGCCTCTTAGTACTAAAAGCAAACTTCTTTAGGCAAAAATGCAATTTTAAATCCATTAAGTCAGCAAGACTGGATGGTACAATACCAGCTGAAATTGTGTAGGCTGTACACCAGATCCTCAGCTGCTTCGTTTCATCTTTAGATGCTGCCTTGGTTTAGTACGTATTTTCAAGCTACGGACAGGAGTTAATATAATCAATTTCAAGAGCTTCACATCAATAGGTTAGGTTAGATTGAAGTGTCTGCCAGCTATAGCCAACACACGGAGACCAATGATAGGACCAATGTGATATTACGTGGATCTTTTAGATTTCTCTTTTCTCACGAAACCACTTAGAGCTTCTGAATAAGTGTGGGAGACTATAATATCTGCGCTGATTAGATTGTCTAGACCGTTATAAAGGAAGGCACCTAAGTGAGTTTTTTCCTCTATAGGAGAGAGCAGGGCAGGTGCAAAGAAATTGGAAGATATCTTCCTCTGTCTCTTCTTCCATGCAGCTTCTGCAGAGATCATTTGAAAAGACGCCAGAGATGATACCTATAGTAGCGCTGATATGCAATCTCTAGAGGGAAATCAAATCCTTAGAGCATTTCAGATCCAGCTTGGGCCAAATTTGTTTGTCGCTAAACACGTTGTACAACCTGTCCACCTAAGATTTGTCCTTTCGAGAGCATTTCGCTTAATTTTGAGTATGTAGCGATGGGTGTGCCTAAGGTAACATGTTCTGGAAATTTTTTTATCATTGTTCATATCTGGCGAGTTCATCAGCCTTAAAGTTCTCTGGAATGTCCCTATGGCCCGACACCCAACAAAGATGAAGATTGAACTATTTACGAGAGACGAACGGCAATTCCAAGGACTTGATTGCTGGTTGGCCGTCCGAAAAGATGCGGATATTTGAAGCGGATATTACATTTATCTTTAGCCAAGATAAGACTTCCTTGATGGCCATTATATCCGCTTCGAACACGCTACAGTAATTTGGGAGATGAAAAGAGAGGCTCAGATTGAGTTGAACAGAGAAAACACCTCCACCTACCCCTTCATTGGTCTTTGATCCGTCGGTGTTGAACTGAACCGACTTGTCTTCTATGAATGCATCCTCCTCCCAGAATGACCTGGAGGGTACCAATACTATTATTTTCATTTTTTCCGAAAAACTTCAAGATGCATCATTAATCCTACTCTGTTATCAGACTCTCATGCACATATGTATGTAGCAAAATAAATAAATAAACAGAACTGCGAAGCTTTTTCATGGCAAATTATACTCTCAGAGATCTGTCATACCCCGAAGGGAGGTGGTGCCGCGAAAAAAGTTCGATGGATATTGCTGGGCCTCTTACCTGAGCAGATCGCCAAGCACTAACCCCTGAGCCACAACAACATGACATCACTAAATTTCTCAATATCTCCTACAGGATATGCCATCAAATGCTACCGATGTGACAGCGAGTCATCCTGCAGAAATGCAAAAACCTACGAATGCAACCAAGTGTATGCAAATGAAACCACCAGATTCCTGGACGCCTACTATCTGAATGTCAACACAAATTCAACCTCATACAACTTCTCTTGTATGCGACAGGACATTAAGTTTTGTAAGTATCCTCAACATAGTTGTAGTTGTAATAATTTCATCATACTATTCTGCAGCATCATCTGGAGTCGTCAAGTACAAGGGATGCGTCTACAGTCACATGAACAGCTGTGGGTACACATTCAGGCCATTCTATCAACAAGGTTCAACTACATTCAGCTGTAATCAGTGCAACAACTACAATGGATGCAATCCTGCGGATCGAAAGTCAATCAGCACGGCGGCGATAGCTTTGCCTCTATTGCTCGCATCCCTCTTCAAATATTTTACGTAACCCTTCGTCTAGAAAATGTTGCTTAGTATAGAAAATTTTAATTATTAAAAAAAAGAAGCTCTGTCATTTGCCGAGTTTTGTGTGTTTCAGTGAAAGAACCAACACTCGGTTGCAATAAAAATTAAAGGGCCTGACAAATGTGCCGGAATTAATTTTGGAACACAAAAACCCGACTTTGAGTAGCCACCGACGGTAATTAAGTGGAGAGCATTAAGGAAGTCTTTTAAATGAAGATATTTGTTTTAAGAGGTATAATCAAATCATAAAGGCCGGCGAAATCTGCATCGGGAAGGTCGGTAAAATGAAGTGAAATTGGCTCGAGGGTCAATTGGCTTAACTGAAATGCAGAAGCTAATATCCCCGAAATGGTCTCATGTAAAATTTTTATTTATTTTTTTGAGTTGAAAAGTAATTAGCTCGGGGATTTGGTTTGCGCAGAAGCACTAGACTGGATTGGTTTGGATGTACGAGTACATAATCGCACGCTGCTTTAGCCGAGGGCAGGTTGAAATTTCACAACACCACGGCGATTATGTTATCAAGAAGGTAAGTTAAGATTCGTTTTATGCCAGCCCGAGGGGTAGATTATTTTTAATCTATTCTTTGAAATATGGGAAGATAATGAAAGGAACCCTATCAAGATATCAAAACACAAATTTATATCGGACTCTGTGGTTATATAGATAAGGCCGCGTCGATTAATTTGTTTTTTGCTTCAGTCAGGTGTCAGGCAAGAATAAGAAGTTATTTATTGCTTTTCTTAAGGGGTTAGGTGGGTTTCGAGGGCAAAAAAAAAGCGTATTTTTAATGATTTTTTTTAAATACATCGAATGATATATTTCATTCAAACAATTAACCATATTAAAGATACATATTTAACAAGTACTTTGTGAAATTTTTTGTTTAAAAATTTGGAAAATTCAGCCAGTGGGACCTCATTTCCCTAGACCTCTCAAAAAAAAGTTCTCCCGCTGTAGTCAGGATAACTCAGGACTGGTTCATCCGAAATTAAAAAAACAATTTTTTTCTGCTAGTAGATATATGTATAAAGCTTGAATTTGAACGAAGGAAAAAACAAAAACTTTAAATTGGAATTTTTGGCGTAGTTGTGAACAAAAAAACCCATTTTTTGGTCAAATTTTCACTACATATTGCCTCATAAAATAAGTTGTAATAAAATAAAAATCCTTCGTTCAGGTTCTAGATAATGTTATTTTGAAGAAGTATGCAAAATTTCAATAAGATCGGTTCATAACTTTTTGAGAAATCTCGACTACCGATTTCGAAAATAGAGTTTCGAGAAAAACGCGACTGAAGTGCGACGCGCCAGTCTGACTTCGCCTGATGGGCGGAACTTCCGAAAGGTCTATCTCTTAGAGCTTTACTCTGATCGATTTAACATTTTGGGAGAATATTCTAGACATATTGTACTATTTAATAAGATAAAAAAAAAAAAAAAAACATTTTTTGAAATTTTGAAACCCACCTCATTAGATTATATTCAATTGTACTGCGAGCCCAGTTTTCACCAGAATACTACATCAGAATATTCCAAGAGATCCATGAATTGAGGTTAGGTTACGTAAGTGGGTGCCTAGTGATATTCGTCTCTGCTCACGTAGACCAGCAATCTAAATTTGTTTTGAATCTGAGCAGGAACCGCCTTTAAATTCTAACCTAAGTGTCTACTGCTGACTAAAATGGCATCTACACAAGTTTGGCGTGTCACCGGACCCTACATGCAGACTATGCTTGGAGAGCGATTAAAGCTCTCTTCACAGAAAATGCCCCGTCGGAATAATAATAAGACCAGCAATAGAGTCTTATTGTAACGTATATTGGCTCGACTGATGGCGTCGTCTTCTCGGAAAAGGGAGAACCTGTGAGGCATGCAGCGCTGCTCCCCTTCGTGTAAGTTTGTCGACCCTTTCATTACCTGAACTATCCATATGCCCTGATACGCAACATAGGGTCACCGTATTGGCTCTCGATATCTCATTTAGATACTTTTTGTAGATTCCTACAAGCTTCGATAACTAGCCGCGGACTCCAGAACCTTAACGGCTGCCTGGCTGTCGATGTTGACTGTATTTGTCCTTCCGGTAAAATCCCTCTCGCGGACAGTTTTCGATGCACCGATGATGGCTGTGATTTCGGCTTGAATGACACTGCAATCATCGTTTATTCTAAAGGAAATGTTTACTCCCAGAGCTTGGCAGTAGACCGCGGCACCTGTACCAATGTCCATCTTAGAACCATCGGTATGGTAGGCCAGTTCCTTTTAATTGCTAACTTTGTGGTTTCTCTAGTCATCTCTGTCAGAAGTTCTAATACTGAATCTCCTGTCAAATGCCAGAGTCTGAATCATAAGATCTATTTCTGTTTTCTATCGATCGATGCATGAGGTTAGAATCTTCTTCGACGTGCTAAAGATCAGTGGAGTTATGGTACACATGATGAGCTGACATAGGTTCGGTAAGATAAGGTGGCTGGTACCGTTCAGACAGGGACACACTTAGACCAGACTCTCCCATTGTGATACCACAATGAAAAACTGGCTTACCAGCACCAGGAACCAGAGTTAATAACACAGAGTACATCAAGATGGGTAACTGTAACGGCAAAATAACCCTCAGAGGTCAACCATTTCGTCGCGGAAATTTCTTTTTTTCAAGAAGTCGAGTTCGGCTTGATCGTTAAAATCATCGTGGAAGTATTCCCCGAGGGTTTTCCTTCTTAACGTCGCAAGGACAGGTCAGGACCCAGCAGATGGGTTTTAGTTTCCTCTTCCTCATCGTCTCTGCGGCTTCTACAGAAATCGTTGGAGGGGACCTCGAGTCTAAGTGCATGTCATACGCTGACATAACTCAAAGCACTACTCCACTGGTAATAATGATTTAGCCCTCAATTTAAATAGGTAAAAAGCTGTTTGCCAACAGTATCGATTAGGCTCTGTCGTGAGAGAGGTTTACCTACCAATAAAGCTTTCTGCTTATTATGACATACAGTACCCCATACTGTAAATAAGACTGAGTTCCTAAAAATTACTTTTAATACGTCGACTGGGTAAGTCCTTTCAACTTTGCGCCGCCCATAAATTGAGACCCTATTTATCTTGTCACAAGCTTACATTTTTTATTGACAAATAGCTTTTAAATTGTCTCTATACAATGTAGTCACCTCGTAAGCGTCAACGGAAACCTGCTTTTGAATCTAAAGGGTGAGCTGCTTACCTTCATTTGACGCGTTTCTCATTAAATTATTCATCAAATTAATAACTGTGCACTACCTACCACCAGATGCGCTTTACTTTGTCTGGTTGCAGCCGTAGCGACGGCGGAGTACATGACACCGTGCCATATTTGGATAACCGAAAGAAGTTCAAGATTGCCAGTGACGGGCAAGGCTGTCGCGCCATCACTTTCATCGCTTACAGATACCGAATAGCCATAAATCATAATCGAAATTTCTGAAATTACCCACAAGAAAAAACAAGACATTTCATCAATGTCATCTTGAGAGGTCAAGTGATCCACTATTCGGCGACTCATTGATTTAGATACAAAGATACATACATATTTTTTACTTACCAGCTTCTATGTGTGGCTGTAAGATCAAACGGCAGATCATTTTTGATGCAGACTGTGAAACTCTGTCATATCAATTCATGACACCTTATGCATTTTATGTTTTACTTGACGTTCTAGTCCGTGCAACGCAACAAATTCCTCAATGACTTGTCGGCCTGATTCGTAATGGCGGTTTTGCCGAAGGTGTGAATAAACTTCTTTAGAGGGAATTCCTAATCCATTTTAGAGGCAATAAACTTGGACTCCATAAATTAATATATTTTAAGGCAGCTCCTTCATCATCTGATGTAACCCATCTTGGAGAATGAAAAATTCTTAAAAAGGAATCTATCGTTAAATTTGCCCCTTATAACCTTAGATACACAAAACCTTATGTAATCAGCAGGCAATATCCTTTCCAAGCATTCCGGAAGAAATTAAGGAACATTCAATAAATTCAGTTTGACGGAATGATTTTTCTTTACCTACACGCAAGGACGAGCACTCCAGGTGATGTGTGACGTGCCGTGATGTCAGCTTCAATACTTTCAAATAGGATTTTTGCTGTTTTTTTTCTACCATTCCTCTTTCGCAGATATCTTCAAAAGTAAACCAAACAATTGGATGACATTGAGAAAACTCCTTTGTCCTTTGTGTTCTTTTAGGATATTGTAAGAGTATAGGGCGTGAATTGTTTGGTTGCATGCATTTTTACACACTAGTCCTTTGGAATGTCAAAAATGAATTAGGACCACTTGTGACAAGGTACTTTGTTTGATTTTTCAAGTCAAAGGACAAAGTCGGTAGGAAGAATCATTGTTACAATGCTAATGACAACTGGCCCCTGATGTTAACACCTAGACGGGGAATGAGCAAAATCCCTTTCAGTGAGTTTAGAAGGTCTTAGTTCACACACTAGAAACAGATTTTCAGAAGGAAATAGATTTTGAAATTAAAATGTCCTGTAACAATAGGAGGAAAGAATTGCTATTATGGACTGTGTAAGGTATTCAAAGAGAAGCACAGTAGAAGCAAAAGGAAAAGTTTTAGTTTCCAAATCATGCTAAGCTCTACGCAGACTAATATGGGTCTAATTCGACACTAGATCCTATGGAGACTGCAAAACTAATTATTCCAATCGTCCAAGCATCCATTTCATGCGTTCAATTTCAGCCCCATAAGGTGCTCCAGATTATTCTCTTTAAACTGAATGCTACTTATTAAATGGGACACCAGTACAAAGTCCAATTTTGACCTTGACTATTACATCATCCTCGAGGGTCCTCATTGAACCATGAAGTTTCTTATCTTCTGGATGTCGAGTTGTCGAGATGTCGGCTAGATCGTTAAGCTCATCGTAGACGTATTCCCCGAGAGTTTTCCTTCTTAACGTCGCAACGGCGGGGCACGTGTATAGTAGGTGGGTTGCAGTTTCTTTTTCCTCCTCGCATCTGCAGTTTCTACGGAGATTGTTGGAGGGGACCTCCAGTCTAAGAGCTTGTCTGTCTTTCACGCAGCCTCCGGTGAGGACCCCTATTAGTGAACTTAAGTTTTTGAATTAGGGCTTCTCTGGCAAAGGTTCCTAAAACTATTCTTGGCACCTTTCTCTTTTAGTATGTAGTAAGCCTGACGAGAAACATCTACATATTTCGTTAATTTTTTTTTTATTTTTTTTTTTCTTATGTACATGAATTCAAAAATTGTGTGTGCGCGTGTTTTCGTATTGCTTTGCACTTTGCAGTTGGGTGAGTTAACCTATATATTGTAAATGACAAAAATATTAATCGTGTTATAGTGTTGAAAAATAAATAAATAGATTCCTAAGTTCCGTATAAGAAAAAAGTGCTGTCAAAAGTTTAATCTGTCTGTCTTAGACTAATGCACATTCAAATATGTTTTGTGTTGCAAAATATTAGCTCGTGGCCCCTTATGGCCCGAAAAATACATTTGACAGCAAAATAGTGTCTTTCACTCTACTTATCCTTTCCATTTCAAATGTCCAAGAGGCATTTTTTGATTTGATCAGGTCGCTGTACATCTCGTATGATTTGTGGTAAAATTTCCGCCCCACAAGCCCTTCACCACAAACGAGACCGAACAGCTTCAATCGGGTCTTGTTTTTTTTTGTCGGGTTTAAGAACGCTGTACTGGAGAACTCAGACACAACTGGTCTAATGTACTACCAGGAAGCAGGACCCAGTTTTTACTCATTTTACTTGAATTCCCTTGACTTTCGGAGAAAGCCAAGAAGGCACTAGAAAGATGATGAGGAATTTACAGTATCAGCACCGAAAATCTACCACCTGATCCGAGCAAAGGCAGGATACAGTGGTGTCACCTAACACACTAAGATGTTGGCCAAAAGCGAAGTGTCTTGTTAGAACGCTAATAAGTTGTATACAGTCTCTTCTGGTGAGTGACAGCTAGAATGACTCTGATTTCTTACAAAGGTTCGGGCCACAATTGTGTTTGTAGAAAACCCAATCGTCAATGGAGACCCTGACCGAGGACGTGGGAAGACCCAGATTCTGAAAAAGAATCCTCTGAGCCTTGTCTAGCAATTTTATACGAGATCTCAATTCCAGAGATCTCAGTGTGACCTAGGATCCAGACAAGAGTCAAAGAGATCAGCCTCGCGACCGAATTCAGAGAGTTCTTGCATTTTCGCATTATTTTGGAACTGGTTAAAGGCTTTAAGCGCAGTCTGGCTATAGCTTCAGATGCAGATGGTCCGACCCGTCCACCTATTCTTAACAATATAATCCGTAGCCACTAGGATAGCAGAGATCTTTGCTTAAAAAGCAGAGGCATGCTTGCCTAACGAGTAGTGAAGTTGGTGTTTTCGACCTCCACAAAGACATCAGCACCGGTCCCATGATTGCTTTTAGAACCATCCGTAAAGATTCGACAGATTCAACATTCCAGGTTTGGACTCTGACCGAAGCCAGTCTTGAAGACAGGCTTTAAATTTGCACAGCAATAGAAGTTCTAGTGTCATTGCATCAGATGGCATATCCTTGGATCTAGAGTCGTAGGATAAGTAGATCATCAAAACTCCAGGTGATGATACCAAAAGCCACCCCTCTATGGCTATAGATTGCTTCGATAGTACGATCGGACCTTAATTGCAAACTTAATCGCCTTTTCAGCCCAAAAAAAACAGCGATTGGCATGAATTCGTTGGCATAGGTGATAGCACAGTCACGGTAGACAAAGTCTCTTACTACCTCGAAGTAACGGTCCACTATGACCGATTGGTTATTCTTGTTGATGAAGATTTTACCCCCGTTCACCGCTAAATCCATTTCATTCGCGACTATTTCTATACATGCGACCACTCTGGTGACAGCTCGTTGATTTCTGATGATGATATTGCCATACGCAAGTTGTTTCATAGTTTGGCAGGGATGCCGAAAACAGAAATGCAATTGCCGGTTGCCGTGCTTCAGTAGTTAGCGCGCTGGACTTCAGTGCAAGCTGCTTGGGTTCATGTTCTAGCCATACCCACCGAGTATGTTTCGCGATACCATCTCTCGTCGGGAATTGACAATCCTCCGAAAGTTTAATTTTTTTCTCACCGTTCGGAGTACAAATTATACATTTGCCATTTTAGGTTATTTATTTAAAAAAAAAAAAAGAAAAACAAAAAAAAAAAGTAATTAAGAAAAATACCGTTAAAATATTGTTGCTGTTGGAGAACTTGAGCATGTCCGCTCTGCTCGACGATCAACATCAGACAGACCCTATATAAAGGGTGGTTAAATTTTAAGGGCCGATGTTGATTTTGAATATACAACAAATTATTTAGGAAATTATTGTCATTTCTTTTTATTATGATAATATTGGTATGGTTCAATTATGTATGGAATAAAATATCGGCCAAATGGCCGCCGCGACCTCGGCGGCACACCTCCATCCGATGGTCCAAATTTTCGATGACACTGAAGCATAATTGAGGTTCTATGCCCTTAATGTGCCAAATTATCTCATCCTTTAGCTCTTGAATTGTTGCTGGCTTATCGACGTACACATTTTCTTTCAAATAACCCCAAAGAAAAAAATCCAACGGTGTCAAATCACATGATCTTGGCGGCCAATTGACATCGCCACCACGTGAGATAAAACGGCCATTGAACTTTGCGCGCAAAAGAGCCATTGTTTCGTTAGCTGTGTGGCAAGTGGCACCGTCCTGTTGAAACCACATATCGTCCACATTCATATCTTCCAATTCGGGCCATAAAAAAATCGTTATCATTTCACGATAGCGAACACCATTCACAGTAACTGCCTGACCGGCTCTTCAGCCACACTATCGCGAACAGCAGCAATATTTTCTGCAGTACGAGCTGTACGAGCATGCACTGGTGTTTTCACATCTCCTACAGACCCGGTTTGCTCAAATTTTTGCACGATTTTTCCGATTATACGCACATTTGGACGATTAAATTGACCGAAAAAATCACGAAGTGCACGAAATGCATTTTGATTTGAACGCCCATTTTCATAATAAGCCTGAATAACTTTAACGCGTTGCTCGATTGTGTATCTTTCCATGGTTCAAATTGAGAAATGACAAATGAAATGCAGAAAAAAACTTGACGTTTAGGTGTGGTTCACATTCAACATCGGCCCTTAACATTTAACCACCCTTTATTTCTTTCGATTACATTACTGCAATTTTCAATTGAATTTCTTTCAGGACATACTATCAAATGCTTTATGTGCAACGGCGAGAAAGAATGCAAAAACGCAAACTATTCCGAATGCAATGACGAATATGCCGCCATGACAATAGATTTCTTGTCCGAGTACTATCAGTATGTAGAGCTAAAGAAGAACAGCTCAGGCATTTTTTCTTGCTTCCGAAATCGAATTCGGTTTCGTAAGTATGCTCACACATATTCGGTAAAAATTGATCATACCATCCTGCAGGTAACATTGAAAACGCCCTATACTTGGGGTGTTTCTATAATGATGAACAAGGCTGTGCCTTTACTATTTTGAATGCAAAGAAAGAACAAGGAGTAGCCTATAACGTCTGTTACCAATGCAACCACTACGATGGATGCAATTCAGCGACACGAAATTCCGTCAGCAAGGCAGTGATGGCATGGATCGTAATATTCGTTTTGCTCTACAAATTTGTATGTTGTGTAACTTTTTCGTCAGCGTCTAAAAAACAACTAACGTCTCTCGTAGAAAATTTGAATTACAAGAAAATGAGCTCTGTCGCTAATCGAGCTTTTTGTCGATCGCAATTAAAATTAAAGTGAAAACAAAAGTGTTAGAATTAATTTTACATATTCGTCAACATCGTCTTCATCTTCGTCAACATTGACTAAAACTTTGTCTACATCACCAATATTATCCGCATCAACTATAGTACAGTCTACAATGCTGACGCTGACAGCTACGTCAGTGACATCGACCATAGGTTAGTGGGCTGATGAGGAATGCCTCATCACACTTAGCTCCATGTATACCCATTGTGATACCCATGATAACCACTACTACGGTTTTAATTCCTTGGTGCTAACCATCCGGTCGCCCTTGCAAATTTGAGAAGTTCTGATGGCGAACCATCAATGTGATTGAAGACGAATTTTCCTAGGGTCCTATTTCTTATCTGGCAGAGGTATGGGCAGTGACAGAGAAAATGAGCTGTGTCCTCATGGACTTCCTCATCACCGCATCCCCTGCATATATCATCTTTCTTTCAGGAGTAATTTCTTTCTTTGTGCAATGTCTTAGCATGTTGTGGCCAGTAAGTACTCCCACCAGCATTGACAGTGATCTTCTGTCTTTTTGTAAAATCTGGCAAGTTTTTGCCTTGTCATATTCTGACCACAAGCTTCTTGATACTTTACAGGTGGTTTTCTGTGCAATACATCGACCATGTCAGCATCATTTAGATTCTTTCCACCTGCGTCCATCATGACAGTATCGTTATCCCCACTGTCCCTATCTACGAGTTCGTCCGCGCTGTCATCACTTTTTTCCATCGCATCAACACTGCCACCAAATATGTCAAATGTCGCACCACCTGCTACATCTAGCTCCTCTGATCAGTGCTGCGGAAAGTACTGCAATTGCAGTATTATACTGCTATTCTGTCATTCCGTACTCCGTACTGCCCAAACGCAAATTATACTGCTCATCCCAGTAGTCCAATGCCTACGGTTAAACTACCAATAAGAAGGCTTTTATTATTGCTCACTATTTTTGTTTTATGAAAAACTAGCTGATACCAGCGACTACGTCCGCTTGGAAAGACATCACATTACACCCTATATCCTTCCCCGGGTTTCAAGCCATTGATGAGAAGGTAACGACTTTTAATTTCTCATATTAATTCTTTGCTGGTTTTTCTTTCTGTCTCGAAGATGACCAAATGAAATTGATTTATTGATGATCATGGCGTATCAACGCTCAAAAGAAAATTGCAGACGTTTGAACTCTAATGCCTAGTTTCACAGTGCGAGTTTAAACTTTAAACTGAGTTTTATGTTCGGTTTAAGTTAAACGACTCGATCCTACCGTTTAAAGTTCGTTTAAGTTTAACATTTGGTTATGTAGCAGTCATATCGTGAAATGTCTTTTTTTTTTCTTCTAAAATATTAATAAATAGTGTGTGAAATTATGTTTTCAAGTAATTAGTACGAAAATAAAATGTTTTACTTCAAGGAACAATTCAATAACAGCCGAAATCAAATTTTTACTGACTTTGCTTTAACTCCAAATCAAACAACGCAACCGAAAAAATTCAAAATTATTTTCAGTTTGACATTTCATTGAAATACTGTCTTTCAAATACATCAGTGGAATTCACAATAGTATGATAAACTTCGTTTAAGCAAACTGAGTTTAAGAATACATTGTGAAACCGAACGATTTAAACTTAAAGTTTAAACTCAGTAGTTAGTTTAGTAAAACCCAAGTTTAAACTCGCACTGTGAAACTGGGCATAAGTCGTAGTCTGATGGGATCAGAGGAATACGGGGGATGAAGACAGTTTTCCCATATTTGACACTTGTAAAAATTCTAAGTAAAGCAGTGTCGTTCGCTGAAACAAAATGTCGCTCGCCGTGAGTAAGAAGATGAGGGACCGCATCCGAAACTCGCCGGGGAAAAGAAAACACAGGATGGCACACGGCAACTCACGGCACGGCCATCCGTGCCGTGCCGTGCCGTGAGTTGCCGTGTGACGTGCCGTGACGTGCCGTGACGTGACGTGCCGTGAGTTGCCGTGTGACGTGCCGTGACATGCCGTTCCGTGCCGTGCCGTGAGTTGCCGTGTGACGTGCCGTGCCGTGACGTGACGTGCCGTGCCGTAAGTTGCCGTGTGACGTGACGTGCCGTGCCGGGCCGTGACGTGACATGCCGTGTGACGTGCCGTGCCGTGCTGTGACGTGTCGTGCCGTGACGTGCCGTGATGTGACGTGCCGTGAGTTGCCGTGTGACATGCCGTGACGTGCCGTGCCGTGCCGTGCCGTGCCGTGAGTTGCCGTTTAACGTGCCGTGCCGTGCCATGTGACGTGCCGTGCCGTGCCGTGCCGTGAGTTGCCGTGTGACGTGCCGTGCCGTGACGTGACGTGCCGTGCCGTAAGTTGCCGTGTGACGTGACGTGCCGTGCCGTGTAACGTGCCGTGCCGTGACGTGACATGCCGTGCGAAGTGCCGTGTGACGTGCCGTGCCGTGCCGTGACGTGCCGTGTGATCCCCCAACATTTTGCTATCAGCGAAAGACACTGCTTTACTTTTATTTTTCCCCGGCGAGTTTCGATGCGGTCCCCCATCTTTGTACTCCCAGCGAGCGACGCTGCTTGACATGGGAGACCCCAACATTACCACGTCATCTACCCACCCACGCATGTGGTCCCCCAACGTTTTGCTAGCAGCGAAAGACACTGCTTCACTTTTTCTTTTCCCCGGCGAGTTTCGGATGCGGTCCCTCATCTTTTTACTCACGGCGAGCGACGTTTTGTTTCAGCGAACGACACTGCTTTACTTAGAATTTTTACAAGTGTCAAATATGGAAAAACTGTCTTCATCCCCCGTATTCCTCTGATCCCATCAGACTACGACTTATGCCCAGTTTATCATAAACTGGGTACTTACCATGCTAGAAAGCAGAAAAATACAATTAGAATGTGGAGGGTCGTTTAAAACAATAATTACCACCAAAGGATGCCCGCAAGGAGGAGTACTTTCCCCTTTGCTCTGGACTTTGGTCATAGACGAACTCCTAGAATCTCTAACAAAAGCCGGCTACAGAGTACAAGGATATGCGGACGATATCGTCATTAACGTTAGGGGCAAATTTGATGACATCTTATCAGATATGATGCAAAATGCCCTTAACCTAACTTCGAGGTGGTGTAGGACGAAGGGCCTGACCATAAATCCCGGCAAAACTGTTCTTGTACCCTTTTCCAGAAAGAGGAAACACAACCTCAAACAAGTCTCACTGGAAAACACCCCTATTGATCTGTCCAGCGAAGCAAAGTACTTGACAAAACGCTTACCTGGAACTCGCACTTAAACATGGTTACCAACAAGGCGACTAGGGCAATGTTCATGTGCCAACGCCTGTACGGCAAAACTTGGGGACTAAGCCCCAAAATGGTTTATTGGTCGTACAACGCCATAATCAAACCAATGATCACCTACGCGTCATTAGTATGGTGGCCAAAAACCCTGCAATCCACAACGCAGGAAAAGCTGGGTAAACTCTATCGCTTAGCCTGCGTGGGTATCACCGGGGCTATGAGAACGTGCCCAACGGCAGCTATAGGAGCAATGCTTAACCTCACGCCGATACACCTAGCAATACAAAAAGAAGCTATGCTTAGTGCTCTAAGCCTGCCTCAGATACTGGACTTAAAAGTCGGCGACTTTATAGGTCATCTGAGAATACTAGAATACATTCATCCTGACCCAATTCTTAAGATTCCGGATACCATGCTCAAGAGATATCGTTTCTACAGAAGTTTCGAAGTTGTACTACACTACCAAATTCTCAAATCTGGTATACAGATGGTTCAAAATTGAAAAACGGCAGCACAGGTGCTGGGGTTTACGGTCCCAGCTTCCAACGCGCGACAGCGCTTGGAAAGTCACCTACAGTATTTCAAGCGGAAGTCTATTGAATTATGTGCAAGAGAATGCCTGCGGAGAAGAACTCAAGGAACCCGCATCTACATCTTTTCAGATAGTCAAGCAGCACTGTTAGCCCTTAAATCCTATACGGTAGGGTCCAAGCTTTTCTGGGACTGTCTCAACCTCCTCGAAAGCCTTGCATCGGTAAATAAGGTCACCTTAGCCTGGATCCCAGGACATGAAGGCTTCGAGGGTAATGACCGGGCTGACTGCCTGGCGAGAAGAGGTGCTTGCCGCCCACTCGTGGGTCCCGAACCCTTTTTTGGGGTGCCACCCAACAGTGCCTACTCCAAGATAATACAATGGGAGATCAACAAACCCGCTGACTACTGGGCCAACCTCCGGGGCCTTAGACAAGCGAAAAAGTTTATCAACCCCAACCTATATAAGGCTAAGACCTTACTTGATCTCACCAAAGACGAGTTAAGAATCTTAACGGGCTATCTGACAGGACATTGTCCACTCAGATACCATCTGCATAAAATGAAAATATCAGATACAGATATTTGTCGGCTCTGTGGAGAAGAAAAAGAGACCGCTGAACATATTTTGTGCATATGTCCAGGAGCCGCAAAAAAAAAAGACTACTCCACTTGACGCGGGCCTCGGTCAACCCAGCGGAAATCCGGAAAATTGAACCTAAGGCTATTCTGAGGTTTATTAAAAGCCTCAATATAACTTCTGGTTAAACCATACGGGCTACCACAATAGACCTCATAGGTCGCAGTGCGCATTTAGGGCCCCTAATACAGTAATACAGTAATGGATGTATGTACCTATATGTATGTATTTACCTCACGTTCCGTGGATACGCTGTCCTGACACGCTTCTCATGGTGCCAACAGGCAATCTACGGCCAAATGATGCGTATGTCGTAGACAACTTCACGTCTCTTGCATTTATCGGTTTCTTTTGGATGTCGCCAAGTTCGACATTCCGAAAGGTTTCTTATCGATCTGTAATCTAAGAAGGCTCCTAATGCTCCCCCGCATTCTATTTGAAACCCTCAAACTATCCGAGACGACAATTTGTTGAAGGACCTTTTTAATACAAAAAAGATTTTCTTCTGCAAACCAAGTTCTAATCCCTGAACATCGAACTTTTAAACTTAGCCAAAGGCAAAAGGGACACTTATTCCCCGCCTATGTGTTAACTTGGGCCAGTTGTTATTAGTATTGAATGTATTGTGACTCAATGATTCCTCCTACCGCCTTTTTCCTTTGACTTAAGAATTCAAACAAAGTACCTCATCACAAGTGGTCCAAATTCATTTTTGACATTTCAAAGGATAGATACATAAAAATCCATGCAACCAACCAATTCACGCTTAATACTCTTACAATACCCTAAAAGGACAAAAGGATTTTCTCAATGTCATCCAATTGTTACGTTTTTGTTTGAAGATATCTGCGAAAGAGGAATGGTAAAAGAAAATAGAAAAAATCCTATTTGAAAGTCATTAAGGTAATATCACGACACGTCTCATATCACCAGGAGTGCTCGTCCTCCCGGGTGTGCACAAAAATCATCTCTATGCTCGAGGCAAAGTGTCAAACTGAATTTATGACATCTTCCTTGGTTTCTTCCGGAAGAAATGAGAAACCACATGCTGAGCCGATGATCGGTTTTGCATTCAACTGTAATGAATAGTCTTATCGCAAGGATTGGAAAGGATATTACATGCTGATTACGTACATAGTTGTCAAGGGCAACTAGTAGCATAGGGTCCGAATTAGACGATAATTTAGACAAACAGTCTTTTTTTTTTCCTTAACGACGACGAATCAAATCCCGCTGTCAGTCAGAATGAAACATTCAACCTGGACGATGAAGACCAACAATTCCGTCCACCTGACCTGGACGAACTGATGAAAGTCATATTTTAGCTTAAGTCCAATGAAGTTGTTGGAGCTGACGGCCTAACTGCCGAGCTGTTGGATGTTTTTTTCACGGTCAATTAGGGCAAGACCAAGTATATGCTGCCAACAAGAAAGGACACAGAACGTCACTAAAGGCTAGGCTCCGCTATCAATTCAGACAATGACACCAGCGCTGAGATCAAATGAAGAATAACTCTTGCAAATTGCTGCTTCTTTGGGCCAAAGATACAATTGAGTAGCAAAGCCTTCTCTCGAACGACTTAAGTGACCCTTTTGTAAGACATTAATCGTCATACGATGCAGAGGCATGGACTCTGTTGAAAACCGAGGTTGCTCTCGGCTGTCCCGTCTGCATAGACGGTGAATGGAAGAGGAGATACTACGACAAACTGTACGGGCTGTACACCGAAATCGACTTAGTCAGAAGGGTGAAAGTTCAAGGACAGAGGTGTCTCGGTTATTTAGAGCGAATGGACATCAATGTTCCGGCCTGGAATATCTTTAAATCTAGACCTGAGAGACGGCACAGTAGAGGAAGAGTGCAACTCAGGTGGAAAGGAATCTTAACTGGAGACGGCTGTCTAAAGGTCGAGATGGCTGGAGATGCTTGTTGCTTGAGGCTCAGGTCCACCATGGACTGTAGCGCCACCCTATAAGTAAGATGGTTTGTAATTAAAAAAAAAAAAATACCTGGAAATGCCTTAACTTAAGGCCTTACCCTATAATGAATTGAGAAGGTTTTTTTCACACCTTCTTATACTGTCACATACATAAGGGACAGCATTTTAACTTTTAGGGCAATTTGCATCAGAAATAGATTCAGAGTCGATGGCAGATGGTCGGGAGATGTGGAGAGTCCACTTAAGCACACTAACCCCGGGACCGTCATAGTGAATAAGATTGTCTCTGAAAATGGTGATGATGACGATGATGCGATGGTCTGCCGTTTAATCTGATAGTCGGACACAAAAGCTGTCATCGCATCTTTATCTAGTACCAGTGAGTCTGTATCCAGTACCAGTGAGATAAGTTAACTACCTCAAGGACATTCTGTGACAATAGACCTTAAAAGAGTTTTGCTCATTCTCTGAATATGGTCTTCAGCAGGCAGTAGGCAGGGTTCAATATGTATAGATGTCTTTTTAACTGCAGTCCTCGTCTTCTTAACATAGCGGTTGGGTTTTTTAAACCAATAGGTCCTACGTAGATAACATCGAAGCTTGTAAAGTGTTGTCGCGAAGAGCTTAAGGTTGTCGCAAAGAGTTAAGCACGCAGCACAATGTTAAACTCTGCTGGGTCCCTGGTCATAGCGGAGTATAAGATAATGAAAAAGCTGACGAAATGGCAGGAATGGGTTCAACCCTAGCCCTAAGGGTCTGCAACCTAAGAGCGAAAATTGTACAAAAAACCCTAATACAAGCAAATAAAAGGTGGAAATCTCTAACCACCTGTAAAGTATTAAGAAGGTTGTGGTCAGAATATGACAAGGCAAAAACCTGCCAGATTTTACAAAAAGACAGAAGATCACTGTTAATGCTGGTGGGAGTACTTACTGGCCACAACATGCTAAGATATTGCACAAAGAAATTACTCCTGAAAGACGATGATATATGCAGGGGATGCGGTGATGAGGAAGTCCATGAGGACACAGCTCATTTTCTCTGTCACTGCCCATACCTCTGCCAGATAAGAAATAGGACCCTAGGCAAATTCGTCTTCAATCACATTGATGGTTCGCCATCAGAACTTCTCAAATTTGCAAGGGCGATCTGATGGTTGGCACCAAGGAATTAAAACCGCACTAAGGAAAAACATTGCTGTCACAATGGGTCTACATGGACCTAACCTAACCTAGGTTTTTTAATGCTTTCCTGTGTAGATTTTAAAAAGACAAATAACATTACACTGAAAAATGGTTCTGGGCCAGCGAAGTTGGTTGATGCATCGATTTTGGACAATTAGTCCGCCGTCTTTGTGTGCAGGGATCCAGTAAGGTACCCATGTATGACCTGGTTTCTCTTCTCTCCTCTAGCTTTAGACACATTTTTACTGTCTCCAAACTAGACTGGCTTTTATCATAGCTGAGTTCATTGTCGTTGTAATACGGGGTTTACCACGAGTGTTACATGAGCATATCCACTAACTGTTGGCAAATATTTTGCTGCTCAAAATAAACAAGAAAATCTCTGCGGCAACTTAAAAAACAAAAACCTTTACGATAGCTATAGATAAAGTGATCTCCTTTGAAAAATCGTCCCCGACCGCAATGATTTCTTGGAAAGAAATCGACACAAATTAACGCTTAGACCACCAAATGAACACAACAGAAATCCCAACCTGAGATTCCATCTAATCTCTTTAAGCATGTGAGAGGCGCCACTTTCTTTCGCTTATCACCAGAGAAAAGGTGAAAGTGAATTGGAACCTTGAAAGACGTAGACAAACATTTCACCCTTGCCAAGGATAACACTACGCATTTAATGACCAAAACTGAAAATACCCTCCGACTACATGTATGTGATGCACACACAGTCAAACTTAAGCGCGAAACGTGTCCGGGCATTAAATGCGATGCGACTAGTGAATAAGTGACATGCGCTGGTTGGTTGGCGCACGCCAACCTGGTGGTGGGATCACCGGAGACACCTGGTCTATGAAGCAGAAGTCAATTAATTGACAGCCCGTATGCATGCGCACTGATCATTAGCAGCAATAAATTACACAGAATAATTGAGCAGGAGCTGTCACTTGGCTCAATATTTATTCTGAGTGCGCGCACAGCACTGAAATCCAGACATCAGGGCACAAATAGCACAAACACCACCGACCTTGAGACATCGCATTAATACTTTATGATTTGCTTTTATTTCTTCTTCAATTTAATGCGATGTCGGCGGCAGCCACCATCACGACCGGAAAGACCAACATCGCGGATGTCTTGAATCTAAACCCGAACAATTCACTGGATTTTGTTTATGACAGCCGACTTGAGCCTTACATCGGAATACAAAACAAAAAGTCGCCGATTTATCATTGTAAACACATGTTCCATGCGGGACAGACGAGGGAGCAATGTACCCACGTTGACATACGATTGCGACACACCGCTGCGGTCGCACCGAACGTCCTTATCTGGCAAATGGAATACAATCAGTTTATTATTTGATGGCTCGAGCTGACTTTACAAGCTCAGTAAATGAAGCTATCGACAGGCGATAACACCGCGGTCTAAGCCACGGGGAGCGTGTAAATTGTATAGCCATGTGGGCTATGATTGCTGCATGCATCCCCCCATAACCTTGATGGCAGTTTGCCGACTTAAAGATTTTCCACGGATACAATTTTGCACGAGCCAAATATCTAGATTTTCACCTTGGCTTCGGTCGCCTTTGGTCATTTCGGAACCAAAATGAAATTAAACTGCACACGATATCAGAACGCGATGCTGGAAGGAATATTTATGACAGGTGGCATGCAATAATGCATTTAAGTTGTAGCTGAGTAGTTCTTGCAGCAGCACTGACTCAGAGACGAGGGCACGTTTTACAACTTCCATCAAGGTATCCCGTCAATTGCTTTATGATAATTTTTGCAACAAAGTCTTCGGCATGATGATTACAGTTCGTTGCGCGTTGCCACTGAAATCGTTGCACAGGATGCGGACCACTGAGTAGAGGCGGGTATCGATGGTTTTATTATTTCGATATTTACGATGGGCAGAGTATTTTAATTGACGGAAATTTAAGGCATTATATGCTTTTAAGTGGCTATCATGCGAAGAGATTTTTAAGATGCTGTATTGGATCGCATGGACCATTAAGTGTAGTGTGGGTAAAGATGACTAAAGTGTTCACATTCGATATTTTTAATCTAGGACTACAAGTTGTAAGTAGCACCTTCAAATTATCACATCTTCTTAATAGAGAATCTCGTTAAAAAAAAAAAAAACTGGGGTAAAGCAAGAGGTAGCTGAAACTTGGCTTGTCCTAAAGACTAACTTAGACCTCAAGTGGGTCCATTGTGTCCATAAAAAGTATACTCATGGGAGTCAAACCAAGTGATAGGGAAGGCTAATCTGTAAACCACCCAGAAAGGGATAGAAATCTCAGCAGTTTCCTTAAATCAGCGATATGAAGGTCCCCAGCCCTTGGCAGAAGCCACTACCAGGAGTACGCAATCTTCTGGTGGCCAGTGCGAGCATTGGCGAAAGTAGGTGCTGGATGGATTCTACTTCCTCTTTGTCCCTACAGCTTCTTCAGTAGTGATTGAAGGGTAATTCAAGACGCTCCGCATCGATTCATTTCCGCAGTGTCCTGTAAGGACACCGAAGACGATCATATTTCCCTTCAATTAAATTGTACGAGACTTTCGTAATTCTTCTTATCGAAGGCTAACCATAGTGATCTGGTTATTGCACATGCGTCCCTGATCATGGTTTCCTCATATATTTTCCTGTAAAGAGTGCTTATGGGTGTCTTTGGGACCGGATAGGTATTTGCATATGCTACTGGCCGAAAAACTGGTCAATTACAAGCGGAGATGAAAAGGCGAACGTTACGGAAGATGTATTGCATTAGGGTCAAAGTTATTTTGGAAGACCGACGAAAAAAACCAGCAAAGCGATACTTAAGTGGGTGGATGACATAAAAAGACCTTATATGAGATTATGAATAGAGTCTGATGACTTCTGACGAAGAGCTCTACTTCTGAGTATATGGATTCAAAATAAAAACTGAAAAACAATGAAGTTGGCATTTTCTGTTAACCCCGAGGTATAAGTAGATTTTTCCTTATGATAGCCACCATCCAACTACGTACTACGTACAGTTCGGCGATCCCACGCCAACACACAAATGAACAGGTATAAGATCGACGGACTAAAGGATCCCTTAAATCGCCAACAATTCAAGGACCACCTTTCGCAAGGATTGGAAACAATCAGCAGCTCAATACCCGCCGCCATTCAAAACCATTGGTGTGCTGTGAAAAATGTTTTCCTTTCTGGCGCTGAAAGAATTGTCGATCGATCACATGAAAGCCACAGCGCCTGGCTTTCGGAAGACACCCTGAAGCGAAAGAGCTGACAGCTCGCATTGCGGCAGGGAGAAGCGAGATAGAGCACCTATATCGCATGAAGATGAAAGCCACTGAAGCAGTAAGTAGGTGCGATAGCAGAACCGTCTAGAGAGCTTATCGGTGGTCAAAGCTCCAGCCATTGACAGCCGGTAAAAGCCCTAGATAGTTCTCTATTAACTTAGGATGTGGACCAATTCAAGCGATGGAAGCGCATTTTGGTTGAGCCGCCCGATGTAACAACTACCCGATCACTACCGCGATCAAAGCATTGAAAAACAAAAAGGCGGTAGGGTTCGACAGGGCTGCGTTCTTTCACCAATATTGTTTTTACTTGTGATTAGCTATGTGCTTCTTGCTGCCTTGTCTGTGCGAATTGGAGGAATCCGATGGATTCTTACATTTCAACTCAACTTTGACTACGCTGATGACGTATGCCTATTATCAGAATGACAGCGGGTGTTAAACTAGGCAAGCATCGTGGGGTTGAAGATTAACACAGCCAAAACCAAGACCACTAGCCTCGAAAATAACTCATCATCTCAAGTTTGCATGGCTGGACAACCGGTGAGAAAATCCCGACGGATGGTTGAACCGAACAAGATATTGCCAGCCGAATCGACAAATCAAAGTCTGCGTTTGGAAAAATATGGCGAAGGAATGTTATCATCTTTAAAACTAAACTACGACTTATCCGTTCCAATGTTGATTCCGTGCTGTTATATGGGTGCGGCCCTTTGAAAGTGACTTCTACTGTCACAGGAAAGTTGAAAACCTTCGTTAATAGGTACCCACGTAACATTCTGAGGATTTTCTGGCCTAATCGTATTTCTAATGAACATCTTTAACAGGGAACGGGTCAGGAACCAATAGACACAACCATCCTACGACGAAATTGGTAGTAGATTGGTCACACATTTCGAAAAGGTGGCAGCTCCATTGCTAACTACGCTATGCAATGGAATTCGCTTACTCAAGATGGCAGAAGACAGGGTCGACCGTGAAATACATGGCGCAAAACAATTGAGGAGGATTCGCGCCAATTGAGAAAAAGTTGGAGAGAACTGAGGTATGTATATTGCCAGAAACCGCACACGATGACGCGTAGGTGTAGTAGAGGCCCTAGGATCTACAAAGAAAAACAGGACATACATTTAAGAATCAGAAAAGGGCTTGTAAAGCTACCTTACCACAACCATGGTGTCTTCTTCAGTGTAGTACCTCAAGGGAAAAAGTGACGATTATTCAGGCTGCAGGATACGTGATCATTCATTCATTCGCTAGATTGAAGTGGCTGCCAGCTAGGGTCATCATACTATGTACTTACACCAATGATAGGACATCTTGAAAATATTCCTTGCCTACTCGTTTAAGACAATCAGAAATGTCCCTCATAAAATTCCATAACACTTTTAACTTTTAAGACACATACAGCCTTGGCCAAATGGATTAGGCACCCCTTAAAATTATCAATATATTCCAAAAAAATAAGATTAAACAAAATCAATGTAAGCAGATATGATTAATAATTCATTTTATTAGATAAAATTAATATTTCGTTTGGACCACCTTTGGCCTTTATGACGTGAGCGACTCTGGTGGGCATAGAGCTGACTAGTTTGCGGCACTATTCCGAAGAAATATCGCTCCTTTCTTGGTGTAACAGATTTTTAAGTGCTTCTTTTGATGTGATTGAGTGCTGCAGGATCCTACGCTTCAGAATAACCCATATATGTTCTATAGGGTTGAGCTCCGGGGGTTGCGCAGGCCACTCAAGCAGGTCTATGCTATTGTCTTTAAACCACCTTGATATCCCCGAACATTTTGGAAAAAGATAGTTTAAGCCCATTTTCCAACTCATTTTTGAGCTTGGAGGAGTCCATCCGACCGTCACCCACATGCATTTCGCCCACACCGCTGGCGACTATGCATTTCTAGATCATTATACTGCCTCCTGGAAGACATTTTTTTCTTTGATCCTTCAACAACTCAGCAGCAAGCTCAGAAGAGGTTTTGCTCTGAGTTTTTAGAGAAGGTCGTATTAAAGATCGGTCCTTCCGACTCGTGATAATCTTTTTCCTCCCGGATTTTTCGCGATTTGTGTGCGAACCAGTCTGCCTGTACCGTTTAATTGGGCATTGGACTGAACAACGTGTGCACTTTACTTCTTTTGCAATTTGAATTTGATTCTTCCCTTCTTCAAATAAAAGCTGTATTTTCACACGTTTTCCCGGATTCAGTTCACTTGCTTTCGGCGTTTTATAATAAAAGTGAACATACACTTCACAATTACTAGCAATGGAAAAAAACTAGGCACGCGTCTGTCGATTTCGAGCAATGATCGCGCGCTGATACTATATGGGAAAAAAACCCATAAAGTCGTTGTTGCATCACAAAAGTGCATTAATGACCTTTCTTAAAATATAAATTACTTTTTCAACCTCGTATTATGATGCCATAAGTCATACCATTCAAATATATGAATTACGGGAAAGGACTTCGCAGCAAAGAAAAAATTAAAGGTGTGCCTAATACATTTGGCCAAGGCTGTATGTGTGTACATTGACATCCTGGTCATGTGAATAGTGGAATCAAAACGGCGCACAAGCGCCTGGAAGGACAAAGCAGACAGCCACTTCTAATAACTACCAAGAATACTGTGAGAATAGCGAAGGTAATTTGTAGGATTGTATCTAATTAAAGAATATGTTTGCAAGTAGCGAAAGCCTGCCTATTCTGCCTATATGGCAGGATACTTAGTGCCTATCTAAATTTTAAAAGTTATTCCTTGTGTATGTATGTGCATGTGCAATGTGCATGTTACTACCTTGGAAAAAGGATTCATCGTACGGAATAGAGCACTCCTCAGAAGGAGAATCTATTCAGAATCCCAACTTTTCTATAGTAAACACGATAAATGTTAGACGTAACGATGTAACTTTTACGCAGACATTGACTATGCAAATACAACAAAGTGAAAGGAGTACCAGAATGCACACCCACTCATCATAAAAGGAAAACATGACACCAGCCCCACACACACCTGTGGTAGCAGTGCGAATAAAAGGGAATCAGTAATTAAAATCTTTAAAAGGGTAAATTGTTTTATTTCGCCTTGTTGTGCGGCGACGGCGACGGCGAAACAACACAACGCAATCAAGCTGCAAGAATTTCACTACGACTGCGTTTCCTGATTCGCTAATTTATGTTCAATTTCAGGACGCAAATTTCTCGTTTTTGACGGCAGTCAACTTTGTGGCTGGTGGTCAGCGGGTCGTTGCCTCGGGGCGTAATTTTCGAATATTACGCGCACGGAAATTCTTTACTGTGTCAACAGGTGAAATTACCGACCCAGTAGCCTGACACGCGTGCCCGCGTCATTTTGTCCAATAGCCTTATGGGCGTATGTTCATACGATGGTTGTACTTGTTTCCAACTCTTTTTTTTTAATAAGGATAATTGTAGAGTTTGGATATCAGGTTTCGGTTGGTTTGACATTCGGCTGAGTTGACGTACGAGTGCCTGAGTCGTCGTACGCAGGCGGGCGCGCACGCCGCCGAATTACTTTTTTCTTTCTTTTACTGTTGCTGAGGATGGACAAGAAAATTGGTGGTAGTAGGGAAATTTGATTTCGTTCGTGGTGGTATAAAGGCGGCTTTGTAAAGGATTTTGATTGATGAGGGTCGTCAATCATGTTCGGGAGATGAAAACTTCAAGTTTATTGGAAATAGGAATTGGAACGAGCCTTTGGATGTGATTAAGTTAGTTGATGACTTACGGACAGGGTGTTGTTAACGAGAGAACAGTTCTTGGGATGGCTTGCCTGCATACGAATCTGGGTAAGTGGGTTACAATACGCGACCTATGTGCTGCGTAAAGATTATTGATTTTGAGGTAGAAGGTGTGAACTGTGACTTGAATAAATTTAGCATTTCGATTGGAGCACGATTCAAGGCAAAAATGTTTAAATGATCCTAAGTTGGAGGTTTTTTATAGAATTTTTTCAAAAATGTTTCGTTAAAAAAAAATGTTTTTAATTAATAAAGAAAAATGTATTGCCTCAAACTCTTAGCTCCTACTGATTATCATTGATCAGTGCCTTGACTCTAGAGTTACCTCACCTGCTGTTCAGCGAGAGAAGCTATTCGGCAGATGAGGAGCAAAATCTTTGGGGTTTTAGGCAACGATAGTAATGAATGTTAGCATCACCTTATAGACCAGATATGTTCTATCCCTTTTCTTGACGTTTCTTAAGCCTTCGACAAGGTGTGGCACAAAGGCTTGAAGTATAAACTAGGACAGGTACTTCCGGAAGAGTTGTACAAAAAATTAAAGTCGTACTTGAAGAACAGACTTTTGCAAGTTAAACGCGGAGCCAATTACTCGGAATTTAAGGAAATCCCTGCCAAAAGAAAGTATTCTTGATCTAGTCTTGTTCTTGCTCTATATTCGAGACATACTTCAAGAAGAAGAGACCGATTTGCTTTTTGGCTTTGATTATTTTAGATTTAATGCTGCGCGAAGGAGGTTCCCTTGAATTGTTGCGATAATTGTCAAGTTCTGTCTAAAATACACTTCCACATTCAAGAAAGTCAATATTCTTGAGCATATCACTTTTAGACTTTTTTTGACAAGAAATTTCAGCAAACGTAAAAAATAGTTAGACCTGCCGAACGCTATTACCTATTTCACGAGACCTAACCGGAACACAGTTCTGTAAGTCCAATACTCTCAATCTTGTTTTGCCTCTAAAATGTAAAATATACCCATGTAAGTCTCCTGTGAACCCCAAAAGGCATTGATCAACAACTTGATTCCACCATACCTGTGCAGCTTTTGAGCAGAAAAGTTAGTCACCGACCAAATGTTCACACTCAAATCAAAACCCACTGTGCAGGAAATTAATCTAGACATCCCCGAACATCTGGAGTTAGACTGCTCTCTTTCATCTCTTTCATTTGCAATAACACGGTAACATAAATTACACCTTACGGATCTTAAGCTATCTTAAGATTGCTTAGTGAGTAGAGGCAGACATAGGTTTGAGTCCAATGACAAACCGAGCATGTTTATACCCCGAGAATATAAATTTACTTAAAAAAGCTTCTTAATCCGCCGTTCGGAATCGTTAATTACAACCGTAAATCCCTTCCATCATCATCTTTATCATCATCATTCTCAGAAGACTCGCTTATGCACTATGTATGTTTTGGACTTAGGGTGCTTAAGTGGACTCCCTATACCTCTCGATCTTCCGACATCGACTATAAAAAAAATCGGGAGCTATCTCCATAAGGTTAGAGCAGAGATTTCGGACTTGGTTCTGGGACTACACAGGGCATGCGTACCTGATGGCACGATTTTCGTTGGTTTTAGTGGTGCTGCAATGCACTGTTTTGTTACCACAGTCCTCGCGACCGGTTTGATAGATGAGTGTGAATGGGTGTCGACGGACCATGGCTGTTAGTCTTCAATCCAACCTGTGGACTTAAGGTAGAATAGAACGTTAGGGATTTTCTTCTCTGAAAGTTCGTCGAGGTTATCAAGGAAGGGTTTCCCTACAGCATTGGATCTTGCTATGGCAAGCGCCGGGGACTTGCAGAGGAAGTGTTCTAGGGGTTCCCTTTCATTGGTGCCTTTGCAGCTGCGGCAATAGAGATTAAATAGAATGCCAAGCTTGGGCGCATGGATACCTACAGAGGGCAACAACGCATGCAATGTCTGTTCGGGTTCTTCTAAGGCCCCTACCACGAAATGAGCGGCAAGCGGCAAAGGGGCAAAAATAAAACGTATGAAATCGTATGGTTGTGACCATGCAGTCGCTGAACGGCAAGCGTCATTTCTGAGCAAATTATCTGCGCTTGCCGCTGTGGCCTGTGTGACGTGGGTGTGGCCTAAGAAAGTCCCTTGTGTTCAGTTAGTTGTATGTTGGCTAAGTCTTTCTGGATATGGTGCAGCTAGCAAGGTTGTTCCATTTGTGTTTGGCTACTGAGACGTAGTGTAGATTGATTTTGCATTGACAGCTCGTAATGGGATGAGAACTTCTCTTGCGAGTGAGCTATCAAGCTCCGAACCCCGGCCTGGCAACCTCATCAGCCATTTATTTCCTTTCGATGCCTCTGTGAATGGCACGGATACAATGGTACATCTTGGAAGCCGAATTGAGAGCACTCGATCTCGTCGAGTTAGCCCAGCAATATAACAGAAAATTCTCATTTCGCAGCTTTTATCTACGATCCTATTCATTCGGTCATTACCCAAATCTCATGACCATAGGTGAGGCTCCATTCCATTCGTGCGAAAAATACAGTGCGTGCAGTTGCGACAAGCGGGTCCTCGACCCTCTTTGAATAGCAGACTGAAATCATTTTTTTAATGAAACATAGTCTTAGGGACTTGCCGTCGTGTGGTGAGGGATTGTGCAAGAAAAATATTTGGGGTTCGAACCTCTGTCAGCTCGCTCAACTGTCCTTCGCATTAACCACTAAGCTACGCTGACTTTCTTCAAATATGTAAATCTCAAACCGTCCGTTTTTCTCGAACATTCCTTTCTCGTAGTTCATCTGATTCCTTTGTAATTTCTTGTAATCTGAATTATTGGACTCAATTTCCGAGAATGAGATACGAAAAACCTATGCAATTATCAATTTGTTGATCTTCAATTCGCATCACCAATTACTTGTCAATGGAAGGCGATGAAATACCAAGGCCCTTGTAAATCAGTGCTCTCTAGACAGAGCACCACTTATGCGCAATTAAAGTTGGCATTCGCATAATTATTACCTTATCGTTATCATTCCATTGCCCGAGCAATAACAGCAATCAATCACAAATCGCTTTGAGAACATTTATTAATTTCCTACATGCGTGTGCATGATTGCGTGCACAAAATCGCACACAACAACGGCTAGCGTAACCTTTCAGCTTACATAATGTAGCATCGATTAATGATAATTTATGAACAATTTGGCAGGACAAATTATGTCCATCAACTAACTGCACTCGGTCATTGGGCATCAATTTTCTTTAACTAATTAAATCTGGGTCACATGAATGGACACTCGTTGTCATCGTCATCGTCCTTGTCCGGTAAATAGGGCTTGCAAACAGTTTTGCAAGATTGTGTTGTGCCTAACCGCTAAAATGATGCCAAAGATACTTAATGATCAGGTGTGAACAATCCATCAGAATACACCTGTAGGGCTGTAGCAAGTGCGCGCACGACATCTGATGGCGCACGAGAGTGACCAAAGGCTGGCCCAACAGAATTCTTTCCCAAAGGCAATTAATTTTTTTTTTTTTTTTTTCTCCTCGAAGCAAAAACCCTATAGTGTTATCACAGAATTAATGAAAGTCAGCTACGTAGGACAGGTACTCATACCCAAGCAAGAATCCTCATCGGAAGAGAGCGAATAAAAGGAAAGAGAGAGAGAGAGAGAGGATCGCACTGAGTGGTTATTTAGGGACTTTAAGAATTGCGAGACAGGTAAATGAGTTGACCTCAATTCTGTGGGTTTGGAAAATAATTAACAGTTGTGAATGATGATGACAACAGGTACTTATAAGGTGATTTCGGAAATGCATTCCAAAATCGGTCATACCGATTGGAATTAAATAACGAGATGCTGTCATAAGTTTATGAAGGAGGCCCTTTGCCTCATCAAAGATATATGTAGCTGGAATACGCTTTTTAAAAGCAACAGGGTACTTGACCGATTAACTTGGTATGAGCACTGGAGGACTCTATGAAGAACGCTTTTACTGCCCACAAGTCTAGCATTTGAAAGGAGTACCTACGCAAGAATATCGAAGAGAGACGAATAGGCAAAGGTGTAGGTGAACAGGAATGAAACCATCTTTACCGATTGTTTCAAAAATGACATCAGAACAAGAGGTGGAGTCTTCTGAGAGACTCTAAATTCAACCGTTTTGTTTAAGAGTCGGACATGCTGGACTGCTAGCAAAGCGGAAGGCATTATGAGAGATTTGAATACGACCGGGAAAGTAATAACTGCTCAGCCAACGTTAGGGCGCAGCAATAATCAAGGTAAACTTGGCCAATACCAACACGATGACATGACACTATGCTGGGTATCAGAGTATTATAACAGGAAGGGGCGGAAGAACATCTCTCCAATGCTCATCCTTTCTTAAGAGCCACAGTCACTTATACATACAAACAAGGAGATTGACGATGAGGTTACATACGACTCGATGCGGTCGACGCAGCTGTCAGAACCATATTGGATCATATTGTCATTTTCAGCCATTATGGAAAGACTGTAGAAAATGGGGGACCGAAGAGGGGGACAAATCCGTTCGTCACCTCCTACGGCACAAGGTGGCGCAAAAGTTGTCACCCGATGTTCTTTGGCTGTAATTTTTTTTATTAATGAAAAACTTTGGTTCTGCTTTTGGATTATGTTTATTTGATGTCCTTAATTTTTTTCCATTAAGTTGAATAAATGATATCGACTTAGTGGCCGCCGCCAGAATTGATGACCATTCGGGCCCGATTTATGGCATTTTTCATCACTCTTGCCAGAACTTTCGGCGATAGGTCCTCGCATTCTTGACGGATATTCTCTTTAATGGCTTTAAGAGTCTGAGACTTGTTGACATAGACTCGTGACTTCGAAAACCCTACAAAAAGAAGTCTAGAATAGTTAAATCAAGCGATCTTACCGCCCAGTAGGTTACACGTGCTTGGCGGTCAACAGTTAACAGCTGATGCATTGTCTGCACTTTGTAAGGGAATATCTTACAGTCTTTCACCGAAATTATCTGTAAAGTCCGCCGATTGATGCCCAATTCCGTGGCACGTCGTCTGGTCGATACTCCGGGGTCCTCTGCGACATCTTCAGCTACAGCTGCGATATTCTTACTAGAACGACTACTCCGGAACCGGTTAGACCTGTTGTCCCATACTCTTCTAGGCGAGCGGCTAAACGTCGTCCAGTTGGTGTCGGACGACCGGGAAATCAGCGCCGAAATTCACGCTGCGCCAACACATTTATTTTATTCCGCAAAAAAATGGAAACAATTATTCCGGGTTCTCCATGAATCTAGCGATTCATGTCTTATTGACGTGTACTTTGTATCTGTTTACTTTACAAATGTCGAAGTAGAATTAACATTTGCCGCCATTTGCAAAAATTATAGCATCTTCCGACAGGGCGATGATTTTTGCGCAACCTTGTACTTTTCTTGTACTTTTCTTGTTCTTGTACCCGCTAGTAATAAGCTATGAGCACAATTGACTCAACTACGTGACTAAATAATGCATGCCAAAGACAACCTGTCAACGCAACCCCATCTCAAGGACCACACACGTATAACAGAAAAAGCTGAAGCACTCACTTTGTTCCTGAACAGCAACTACGTCAAAGAGTACTTGGGTATTTGTGAATGATCGACCGATCAGCAGAGTTATTGGTGACATTCTAGAGTTTGCCTTAGCCACAGCAAGATTTTCCCTTATCCGAAGTCATCCATAGTTTTCCTACCACTCTCAAAACCAACAAAGCTTCTCCAACAGTCCTTTGAAGATAATAACAACGAGCCAAACTGACGCTCTAACCCTTCACCAACCAACCAAATCGACTTTTCAGTCCCAATACTGCACCAGTTCGTAGAGGTATGATTTAAGACGCTTCAGCGTTACTCTAGGGGGGATTATGAATGTGATATTCAGGGGACTTGTGGCTCTGTAATTGACGTAGGTAAAGCGATCTCTTTCGTTATGGATCACGTAAATGGTGCTATGGTTCCAATCACCAATCATGCTTCCGACAGCCCAAATCTTACAGATGAGTTGGTGGATGTACAGAACCAAGACATCACCCGCAGTCTTGACCAGCTCATTAGAATTCCCTCTTTTCCCTTTTATAGAAGTTTAGGATCTCTTGCTCGTCGATATTATGTTTATCATTCGCCTAAGTACATGTTTTTCGTCCATGCTTATCTGCTGACGGTTCTCTTTCTTTTTTGCAGCGCCGCTTTTTATTCGTGATTCCCTGTACGTATTCAGCATTAAACAAGTGGTTTCTCGCAAGTGCAAACCTAGCACATCAGTCGCAGCATCCTTGAGGTCCTGTCGGCAGTACTGCTGCTGAACTTTCTCTCTTGTTGTTGCTATGGGCGACCGAGAGCTCTAGGAAAATTCGATTCGAAAAGGCTTTTGCGGTCGGTTGCGATTGTAGCCTCTCAACATAAGACTTCCTTACAGTGGTAGTTCAAGTTGCGACATTAGTGGATATTCGCATTCATGTCTTTGCCGGACGGGGGAATAGTCCAAATCAATGATTACTCATTGGAACGTTCGAACCTCTAATATACTGGAGGAGTCTCTTCCATCGATCGCAACGTGATCAATTTGGTTGGCGGTAATTTAACTACATGAGCTCCAAGTTGCCTTGTGACTACTGAGATCTTAATACATACTAGTACGTCTGGCATCGCGGCAAAGTCGATGAACATAATCCCGTTTTCGAAAGTAGGGTCATACAGGCTATGTCTTCAAATAATCCTACCAAAGACTTTTTTTTTCAATCTTGGTCTTAAAATTAGGGCGATTTTAAAGTCATGCATCGAACAAGGCGGTAAAAAGGTGTAGGCCCAGTGAGACTGATGTTAGGAACTTGAGCTTTGATGCGAATCTTCATCACTCGCATACTCTCGCTCAAGTACACATCTTCCAACAAAACAGCATCCTAATAGCCACTGTCTCAGCTCCTGGTAGCAGTCTCCATATGAAATGTCGCAGGTTCTTATTTTTGGACATTTCCCGAGGAGCACTTTGTACCCGTTTTGTAGCCTTCAAGACTGACCGCTGCACGCGGTCAGTTCAGAGAGCAAACGTAATGGTTTGTGCTTTGTACGTTTGCTGGGGTCGTAGTAATTTTATCAGACCTTCAATCCGAGGTTCATGTTGTTCTCATCACTAGATGATTTCATTACGATGTGACGCTCACGCATAACGTGATCTATAACCTTTAACCGGTTCCGTGTAATCGCTCTTTGCTCAGTCTCGTACTTCCAGAAACACAGTTTTCTAATCGGTCCTTTGTGGGCGCTCCTTGCTTAGTCATTTACTTCCTGATAAGTAACATAGCTTATGTAGGTGAAACGATTAGTGACCCACACGAACCCAACGCTCGTTATTAGTAGTGACGAGTCACTAAATACAACAATAGTGCAGATAACCACGCAGAATATTGAGGAGGTCGCAAAGCATGAAGCATGAAACACATGAAGACTTGTCAAGTAGGCTTGTGTTCCATGCCACAGATCTTGAGACGGCTTTCGATGGTGTAAACAGAAAGTTAATATCACAGCATACCAAGATTTGAAATGGCACCAAATATGTTCATACATTCTCGAGTAAGCTGTCAAGGTTAGGCTAGTCGGCCTTCTTTTCCTTCGTGATTATTGGAATTCAATGTGTTACAACCTACCTCAAAATCTCCTTGATGTATGCCAGCTATAACACAGAGTAATGACCTCGTGCCACAGATTCATTGGTTGACCGCAAATATTTCAAAGGGCTGAACGGAATGAAAACGACTTACAGCACGCCTATGAACATTTAAAACCCCATAGCACGTTTCTTCAGCTGCACTCTGTCCATGGAATACTTATGAAAATTTCGACACTTGCATTTTCTCTTTCGGAGTCAAAAACATAATTGTATCTCGGGACCATCGCCACCTGATTTAATGTTAATTGAACTTTTATTAAGCGATTTGGCTGAGCAGTTTGTTAACATTCTTTACTGGTCTTCGCACAGAAACGGTGTCAAAACCCAATGGGTGCCGCAAATGTATTGCCTTGTTGATTGGTCATTTAACATCCACCTTCCATTGGCGGCAGCGCGACCGACTTCCCCGGACTTAACGATTTGCGATATTCGCGTAATTCAATTCAATAAGGACCTCTTCTTTGCCAATTCGGTTTACTTTGGTGGATTTGATGGGTTCGTCCTCTTTTTTTTCTTATTCTCCTTCATCGCTGGTTGTTGGCTTTTAATTAAATCGAAACGAGATCGAAGTGCAGAAATAATTTCATAATTAGGACGAATGATCGGACAGTAAGTGCTTGTGACCGAGCGCATGTGTGCTGTACATCATAGGAGACCGACACGCCACAGTGGAGTCGAGAGTGCTCGAGATAAAGACGCAACTCTTTAGGATGTTGTGTGTGTCGGCTGACGTTTTAGTGAATTCCGAGTAATCTGATGAAAGCGAGGCGGTACCCTCGGTATGCGACAGTGTAATTTCAATTACTAATTGGGATGTTATATGAGTGAAAGGTATGCGTATCTGAAGTGCAATTTCGTAGTTGTATTGAAAGGGTTTGGTCTTTTATTTGACTTTTGAGCAAAGCATGTGCTGAAAGAATATCGGGCAATGACTTGGGGAGTGTAAAGGTACAAATAACATCAAGGTACTGACTTATTTTATTTTATTTTGGCTACTAGATACCAGGAAGCTTTCTGTCAAAAGATACCAGCCAGATGATGGCGCGACTGATTTTTAATATTATCTTGACTCAGTGGTCACCGTGGTTCGGTCGTTAATTCGTGGGACTGCTGAGCGGTGTGGGTTCAAGCCACAGCCATGTCCACCGAAAATTTTTCGTGACACCGTCTCTCGTCGGGGAACGACAAAACCTTCAGGAGTATAATCTGTCATGAAAGAGCTTCTCAATTCGCCGTTCGAGTCGGCAATAAATTGTAGGTCCCTTTCATTCGTGCGAACAATACAAATACGCACAACATGAATGGTTGCGAGAAGCTAGGCCTTGACTCATCCCGAGCTGTCGCGCCAGCTATTTATTTTTTTTTTTAAGTCTGAGACTTGAATGTTAATCTAATGTCCGTTTAAACGGAACTGATAAATTTATTGAAAAGGAATCGACGTATTCCTTTCTTCTTCTCAAACAACCATAAGGATCTTAAGAGAATGCGATGCTACTTATTCAGCTTAACCCTAATTACTCGTATAGTAAGCTGATATAAGAACTGCTATCGCTAAGAATCTGCGGTCTAAAAGAAGGTAAGTAGGTAGGTTGGCAGGTTGGCTGCCTAAGCAAAATAAGGTGGGCCCTTTGTGATAAAACTTCGAACTATACCCGAAAAGTGTCACACATTTTATTGGAACCATTTGGAACTGTTAATGATGCTAAGGATACTTTAAACGTCATAATGGGACAGTTTGCTCAAATGAATAAATTGGAAGGCTCCGAGCTAGAGCTTTCTTGTTCGGGATAGAGCTAGATAGAGGCAGAGGAAGTGTAAGATGTTAAAGACCCATGGAACACTGGTCGGTAAGAACATCAATTGCGGTGCTGTTGAGGATGATCAGACTGTTAGATTGACTGAGGCTTACCTTATCTTATGTCCTGTATCCCCTTGTGGATCTTAGGACCTCTTCTACGCCTACGCTCCGTCGTGTGCGGTTGCTGGCAGTATACCTGAGAGCTAAGTGAGGCTTAGCATGAGCCAAATCTCTCTGGAGATATGACATTTTCGGTTGCTGATCGTATTTTACTCTAAAAGTAGTTTATACTTAGCAAGTGAAATTTCTGGAATCGTTACACAACGTCGCAATCTAGAGCTAATCGAAAACCGGTCAAGTCGCCGAAAGCAGTCTAATTAACCGAACAAACAAGCCTGAACATATATTCAGTTTTTTTTATGGTTTTTGTGGTCTTCATGGCCCAGTTAGTAGTGCGTTGGACTGGTCTGTAAGGTGCGTGAGTTCAACCCGCAGCAACATCTATCAACAATTTTTCACGGCACCTCCGAGAGTATTATTTGTCATGAAGAATCTTCTTAACTCCCCGTTTGGAGTAGGCGACAAATTATAGTTCCCTTCCTGCGAAAAATGCATCACAGCATGAATGGTGTCGTCAAACTGGTCGCTGTCCCATATGCCTAGAGTGGACTACATGAGATAGGTAGGTAGGTAGAGTGGCGGTTCCTGAGAACCCAAACAGCGCTAGGGTGCGCCATTTTGTAACCACGAAAACTCATTCAAACTTATTTGTGTGTGAGTGTTGATTGGTTGTGTTGGGATGATGTGGCTAAATCCAGGCGGTGGAGTTCAGATACAGGATCCGTTCTTTCAGCCATCTCGCCGAGTTCCACGAAGAGGGGTTTGCCCAAAGTACCCTACTAAGGAAATAAAATAGAGACTCATTCTCATTAATGTCCTTGCAGCTTCTGCAGAAGGTGTTGTGAGGAATACTAAACTTGACCGCATGGTCTCTAACTGCCCAGTGGCCTGTGATAATGGCTACAATTATGGCACTATCTGGTCCTGATTTGCCAAGAGGCTCTCTTGACTTAGTTTTGTTGTAATTAAGCCATGTCTTTCTTGAAATGAGACAGCTAGAAAGGGCGTTCCAACTATGATTGTTAAGCTAGAGGAAGTGGAGGTGTGCAGTGCCCAGCGGAATATCGGCACCACTTTTAAGGGCCGATCCTCTCCTGGCCAGCTCGTCGGCGAGCTCATTGCCCTCATGATTGCTATTTGGATAAGTGTAATTATAGAGCGGATACTTAGTTGATTATTTTCAAGCCGGCATTGCTCTACCAGTTTTGAGGATATGGTAACCCGGTTTGATAGCGGCTTGACTATCCGAGAAATCAGCAATATTTTGGTTAGACGTTTGGAGATTGTTCAGCAAGCGACAGGCTTCCCGTATCGCGAGAAGCTCCGCCTGGAAAACACTAGCAGAGTCTAGGAGACAGAGAGACTTTGATATATTCAGTGGGTCAGAAAAGATGCCTGCAATCCATCTTCGACCCGTCCGTCACATCATTGATAATATTTCCATTCTTCCATTCTTCTCTTTTAGGGAATTTACAAACACACGACCAGGATCAAAAAAATCGCTACAGGTGGTAGGTGAATACTTTCCCAAACTCAACGCGGGCATGTAATGAGATTAGCTATCTCCTTTCTTCTTGAAACCCAATTTTTTTTTTTAAGATTTCATAATACCCAACTCAATTGCATAAAACTGTCTGGATATCTAAGAACATTGGTATCCTTTTAATTAAAGCGTTAACCTACTTCCTAGATAACCCGCTGGCGTCACTGCAATCTCACAACCAATGTCCTGCTTGTGGTCAATATTTCCTCATTGTCAGTCCCGTTCATCTTATCGCGTCCGGATAAGATTTTTTCTTCAATGAACCTGTAGGATATCTTTTTTTTTGGGTCATTAAGTTACACATTATCACTTACAACTTCATTCAAAACTATTATCAACCATAGAAACCGAATGATGATCTTTTTTTTTTTTTTAATTTTTACCCAAAAAAAAGATGCACTACAGCAGCTCACGATAAGGACCACCATAATGCTAGGGTTTTTCGATAGCAATATAGTCTAGTTCGAGTGATCTTTTTCGCTTTGTAGTTTATACTCTCATTCGCGGATGGTAGGTAGTTAGATAGGCAGCGGGACAGATGAAGTATGCTCAAAATGGGAAACATGAATTTCCTTTATAGGAATTCTGTGGGCAAAAAGTGACAACGCATGTGATGTTGTGGCACATGTCTCATGCTGATTGATTTGTACATTATAATTAAATGGACTTCATACGGAGTCTCGATCGCCTGATCTCTTTTGAATTGTACTCAAGGGGTGATGATAAAATTGTCAATCACGTTATGGTTGCTGTCTTCGACAAGAGTGTTTCATGTCAATCAGACATATGGACATTCCTACGCGTTTTATTCATGTGTTGTAGTATAATCGTTTTAAGAGGTATGTGGTAGGTGTTACTTTCTTTGTGAGACGTTGTTGCCTCAATATGCAGCACTATAAACACTCCAACGGACGAATTCCCTAGATGGAATCAACTGTGGCGTCGACTACTTCCGGAGCGGAAACAACACCTTATCTGGGCTTTTTTTCTTTTTAAAGGAAATTTCCAAATCCAGGGGCACTCAGACCTGTATCGGTCCATTGTACTCCCGGGCAGATACCCCTTTTCGGTGCAGTGGTTTGTTTTTGTTTCCGGTGCCTGGGGTTTTGCTGTTCTCCGATCGAGCTCGAACTTGCACAGTTCGGGTCACATGCAAATACGCTACCAACTGCACCGTGTCCACTGGTCCTTATCTGGGCTACTCTGACATATTTGGAGCTAAGGCCGATAAGGATTTCCAAGAATCAGTTGGGGTCTTAGAAAAGAGATGGTGGCGGATGAGCCCTGAAGGGGGACCTGGTCCTCCAGGTTGGGGGTTCTGCGTCGGGGTAACTGCTCTACCACGCAAAAAAACAGCGAGTTACGAAACAAACACAACCCTCGTAGACGGACGGATTCACTGACGATGAACCACGCAAACGAAATGTACAACCATCTTGGGATCTGCATGTGGAATGTAAGATCCCTTAACAGACCATGTGCAGCCGAACAATTAGCTGCTGCAAAGCAGACATTACTGCGATCCAAGAAGTGCGGTGGAATGGGCTGGGCAAGAAGAGGATGAAAAACTGCGAGTTTTCCTACGGCCATTGCTACCAGCAACAAAAGCAGCGCTTATTTGGATGTGGATTTGTGTTTGGAGCCAGACTTAAGCAAGAAGTCTCAAGCTTCAGATATGTAAGCAAACGCCTCATAACAATCTGCATCAAGGCTAAATTCGTCAACATTAGCCTGATATGCGCGCATACCCACACAGAGGAGAAAGACGACGACACCAAAGACAGGTTCTCCAAGCTCTTTGACAAGACATACAAGCAATGCCCTAGCTATGACATTAAGATTGTCCTAGGTGATTTTAACGCAAAGCTAGGAAAAGAGAACATCTTTGGTAGTACGGTCAAAATGTACAGCCTACACGACACCATCTCCGACAACGGATTTAGGCTGATTGACTTTGCTGGGGGGGGGGGGGGGGGAAATGTTGTCGTATCTTATAAGGGATTTTTTGATCTCGATATTCACAAAGGAACATGGAAATCTCCTGATCAATTAGCCGTCAACCAGATTGACCACATTGTGATCGACGCAAGGCACTCCTCCAGTATTCCGAGGGCCAACATTGACTCGGACCACTACCTTGTTGTAGCCAAGGACCGACTGCGGATATCCACCAGATCCTTTTCCGATCGAGTCTCTCTCAATCTCTCAAGATGTCCTATGCTGCTAGCATCAAGTATTGAAGACTAGTGGCACCTCTACCGCACAGCTAGCGCTGCAGCAGAGTGCTCGGCTCACCGAACTGTGCTCAGCCAAACTCTATTTGAAGCCTTAGAGATGAATAACAGTTTTTTTCTTAAAAATCAAGGGACTTTTAATAAGTATATTGTATCAATGATCCAACTCTTAAGTCAAATCGACCTTGTAGACCAAGGCTCATAGCTTTTATAACATTTCCAACAGATATCTAAAAATTTTGTTATCGCTACCCTACCACGAGTTCCAAATTCGAATAGGTACATATATTTCATGCAGCTGACCACACTCTCCAAGCACTCAAACCAAAAAGGAAAGCGCAAACAACAAAAAAAAAGCCCAACAGCTCACCGGAATCCCGAGCACCTACGAGTCGTTGCGAACATGCCATGCGAACATATCAAGGCCGAAGTGAGTGCTACCAGATAATGTTGTCGGTGGTGGAATTCTGTACTTAACATCGAAACTCTCTGCCTCAGAAGTTTGCACTGCCCTTGCGCACATTCTCGACCCCGACGCTGTCCTAAGTGTGACGTTCCGTGCTAGTCCATCGCTGCCCAGGTGAACCTCGATGACGCGACGTGGGCGGTAAGTTCTCCTGTCGGACGCTAAAATATCACCCTCCCGAATATTGTCCGAGCGCCATTACCACTTATTACGCGTCTGAAGCGTTGATAGACTTCACCGCTGCCAAAAATGTTGATGCACTTGCCGCAACCACTGCCATTGTTTAAGTCGACTAATCGGGATGTCATTGACACTCGGCTCCGGTACTGCGAGGAGTGGGGCCTCGATGAGGAAGTCTCCCGGCGTCAAAGCAAAATTGTCATCTAGATCGTCGTGCAAAGGTGTGAGCGGACGAGAATTAAGGCACGCCTCAATACGCATCACCAAGGTATGAAATTGATGATACCACATAGATTGCCCACCAACCAGACGAACTAAATGGTGTTTCGCAGACTTTACGGCAGCCTCCCACAGGCCACACTGATGTGGAGCGCTGGTTATAATGAAATGTACGTAATAAATGTCCATTGGTAATGGTTAACGTCGATTGGTAATGCGAAGGAAAAACAGGATAACTGCTCTAAATTGGGAGATTTCAAGGCATACAGTTCTTTTTTCGCAAGTAAATCAGAAGCTTCTCCGTATAAAGTTGCACTGAAAAATGGACCACATTCGTCCAAAGTAATTTCCTTCTCCCTGCCTACTTATTCGTAATTTGTCTCACTTGCAATTTACAATGATTTCATTTTAAAAGCCAAATATATCATTTTAAGTTTAACCACACTTCTTAAGACACATATAGCCACTACTCACGCTGAAGTGCGCTTTCACGATTCAATGGTCAAAGACTACAGGCCACAGTTGTGTTCTCCATGAAAGTCAGCGGGTGCCACTATAATTGTATTTTGACACCCTGCGTGCTATCGCTGTCAGATACAAAGATACCCCAGTTCACTTTACCCGCGACGATGGTAATTGCTGGAACATCGTCAGGCATCGCCAGCAACAGCAACAGGGCCCTGTCAACGTATCTGCTTTCGTGAAGTTAATCCCTTATGCAAGTTTAACACGGCTTGCTGGTGCCACCGAAGATTTATTGTGTTCACCCACGAAGGAGTAAATCAATTCGGAATTGATCGTAAGCGGAAAGAACAAAAGCATCAACATGTACAAATTTAACGCCGTTAAAGGAGAGTCAGCGGAACAAATTTTCTTAGGACTTGTTGGTGTAGAGAAACTGAGTGAATTTCCTTCTCGATCTAGCATGTGAGTTTTTAGTTATAGACGTCATCTCAGAGACGTCCTCAAGGATGAATCTTTCCGAATTCACTCCTTATAAGGTCACAGGCTTTAAAATAATTCCAGCTTGCATTGAAGAATTTACTGCCTTAAGCAAATGAGAGTCTTACCGCAAACCTATGATTTGTTAAACGATTAACTGAATAACAAACTGCCCAACAAAATCCGTCAAAAAGGATTCACTCCAAGGCCATTGCATATGCGTGTCCATTCGCTAACGGCATGCTTCACATGTAGCAAACATATCCAAGTCCAAATGATTAGCAGAAGTTTCACGCAGACAACATTGATGATGGCACCAAGAATGGCGACGACGACGATCGCTACCACCATCACCTCGGCACACTTGGTGGTCCGATTCGAACGTGAATCCAGTTTCGTTGGTACCGAAACTTCAGCCCACTTTTGACTGATGCCGCATGACATGACACTGGGCTGATGCAGCTCATCAATCATCTGTTGCCTTGCCTTTAAATTAGAAACCGTTTAGTGCCCATCAGCTTTTTGGGGGGTAAAGTGCACGAGAGCGCGCGCGCGCGCACTCATTCGTAAGGCATTACAGCCACTTCACCGGCCAACAGTTAACTGTTTATTCAGTCCTTGTCGCTACCAAGCAAATTTGTGTAAGCTCAGCAGAATATCTCATCAGTTTGGGGAAGTCTGCTCCCATGCGAAGGTACACCACACCAGGGATCAATGATTAATGGTGTTCATTAATTTGGCGAAACAAAACCATCGAACTGCATGGGGGCTTTGATTGATGTTAAGCCATGCGCGGTATAAGTGGCACTGGTCAAGCGAAATTTTGCACTCCTTTTGATCGTAAATAACGTGCTCTCACCGGAGACCACCAACGATGCTGTTTACTGATCCAAATTAGAGTGACATGAGCTTCTCGTCGAAACTGTGTTCAATTTCTTCGGATGTAATAAAATTTCGGAAAGTTTAAGCAATGTGGTGTGGACTCAAGGCGAATAGACCTTTATCCACTTTGAAGTCACTAAAACCAAGCATTTGGGCAAGGGTTCTTCCTTAGCACGTGGTAATAAACCAACCGCTGATTTGACTTTTCCTAGTTTGATGTTGAGTATGACATCGGATATTTGTTGCATTGGAGAGTTCACATATGTATCTAGGAGCCACGAACCACGCCGCTTAATTAGATTAGAAGGGAGTGTTCAATCGCTGGCCTGAGTTAATCCTCATATGGGGTTAACAGGATGAGGTCCAAGCTTTCAACTGTATCTTGTTTGGACATTATCTGTTGCACAATTCAGTATACATGCTATTTAACTGCTGCTTCAATGGCTGCTTCTTGCAAGGAAGGTTTTTTTGGCGCCACTTGAAGTAGGTGAAACTCAAGGTTTCTAGTGAAATCCATTCATCAATCCGCTCTGAGATGAGCTGCAGCGCTTTCGTTCAACTGCATGCCGGATTCATACCGTCTATGAGCAACCTCCGACTTCTCACCCCTTTCCCTCGCAATTCTGCCATCATACAGGATATTTTTCATCAGGGGCTTGAGGAAACATCTCTATTTCTTCCCGTCTTGTAGATACATGAAAGAATGTGTATTTGCCGTCTGGTTAGTGCTTTGAGAGGGATACCATCGACGCCCGGGATCATCCCCTATCTTCTGTCCTCTCTTATCTGTCCTCTGTCCTCTAACTTCTAACTTCTATCCGTCTTCCGGCCTCTGTCCTCTGTCCTCTGTCCTCTGTCCTCTGTCCTCTGTCCTCTGTCCTCTGTCCTCTGTCCTCTGTCCTCTGTCCTCTGTCCTCTGTCCTCTGTCCTCTGTCCTCTGTCCTCTGTCCTCTGTCCTCTGTCCTCTGTCCTCTGTCCTCTGTCCTCTGTCCTCTGTCCTCTGTCCTCTGTCCTCTGTCCTCTGTCCTCTGTCCTCTGTCCTCTGTCCTCTGTCCTCTGTCCTCTGTCCTCTGTCCTCTGTCCTCTGTCCTCTGTCCTCTGTCCTCTGTCCTCTGTCCTCTGTCCTCTGTCCTCTGTCCTCTGTCCTCTGTCCTCTGTCCTCTGTCTTCCGTCCTCTGTCCTCTGTCCTCTGTCCTCTGTCCTCTGTCCTCTGTCCTCTGTCCTCTGTCCTCTGTCCTCTGTCCTCTGTCCTCTGTCCTCTGTCCTCTGTCCTCTGTCCTCTGTCCTCTGTCCTCTGTCCTCTGTCCTCTGTCCTCTGTCCTCTGTCCTCTGTCCTCTGTCCTCTGTCCTCTGTCCTCTGTCCTCTGTCTTCCGTCCTCTGTCCTCTGTCCTCTGTCCTCTGTCCTCTGTCCTCTGTCCTCTGTCCTCTGTCCTCTGTCCTCTGTCCTCTGTCCTCTGTCCTCTGTCCTCTGTCCTCTGTCCTCTGTCCTCTGTCCTCTGTCCTCTGTCCTCTGTCCTCTGTCCTCTGTCCTCTGTCCTCTGTCCTCTGTCCTCTGTCCTCTGTCCTCTGTCCTCTGTCCTCTGTCCTCTGTCCTCTGTCCTCTGTCCTCTGTCCTCTGTCCTCTGTCCTCTGTCCTCTGTCCTCTGTCCTCTGTCCTCTGTCCTCTGTCCTCTGTCCTCTGTCCTCTGTCCTCTGTCCTCTGTCCTCTGTCCTCTGTCCTCTGTCCTCTGTCCTCTGTCCTCTGTCCTCTGTCCTCTGTCCTCTGTCCTCTGTCCTCTGTCCTCTGTCCTCTGTCCTCTGTCCTCTGTCCTCTGTCCTCTGTCCTCTGTCCTCTGTCCTCTGTCCTCTGTCCTCTGTCCTCTGTCCTCTGTCCTCTGTCCTCTGTCCTCTGTCCTCTGTCCTCTGTCCTCTGTCCTCTGTCCTCCGTCCTCTGTCCTCTGTCCTCTGTCCTCTGTCCTCTGTCCTCTGTCCTCTGTCCTCTGTCCTCTGTCCTCTGTCCTCTGTAAGGTATCCTTAGAGAGCCCTAATATTGCACGTTTCTATCGTTCTCCACATTCTGTAGTCAAATTTCCTTAAGTACCTACCTTCTACGAGTATTTTCCAGGGTGGATTCTTCAGTTCCCACCTTTTCCTACCCTTGTCTCCGTTAAGCTCACCACATCGGTGGTCATTTCTTTTGTAGAGTCCTAAATCTTTTCTGTTCACCGTAACAGGTGACCGGCCATAACTAACAAAAGATTTACGACTTTCGTTACTTTCAACACCGAATTCGCTCGAAACATCTTCGCATTCAAAGTCACTTGCCTGCACTTCGTTGCATAATCTGTTTATCAGTCAAAGCTTACTGCACACCTCTCCCCTAACCCTCGCCATCATCATAACCAGCACATTCCTGCCATACCACTCTGTCATACCAAAACTTTCATTACCCAATATGAATTAATGTTTTGCCTTACACGGACTTCCACTTACGTCAAAGGACACTCGGGCGCATCCTCCAGTGAAGTAAAATCCACTACTCAACAGTTTTTTTTTTTCGTTCGCCGACAGTTATGCAAATCGCCGAAACACAACCGACGACGGCGGAGAAAAAAGGAAAGTTATTGGTCCTGCAACAGGAGGAAGCTCACATCAGCAGTCCGCAGCAGGTGTAACAATTCATTACACTGAGAGCATTGAGTGCCACTGACTGAATGCCACCATCACGCGAAAGAGCCGATGCGAAGTGCACGACTGCCAACCAGTCTGGACACTCGTATGTCCTATATTCGATTTTATTCAAATCACTTAAGCTTGTGTATCAAAAGCGGTTGCATCCTTCGATTGAGGCTGTGATCATCAGCACAGCGGCATGTGAACCAGTTCTCCCCGGTGTGTGATGGCATGCCATGAGTCAGCGAGAGAAAGGCACACGCCAGGCGGCAGCAACGCCATTTCTCCACTTAATTACTAATAACGAAACGAGTCCTACAAAACAAACACCGCGCGCCGGTCCTTCGCTCACCAGAGAGAGAGAGAGGGCTGGGGGGGAGCAACGATTCCAATGATGCATTATTATTGGATGTCGTGCGTGCGTGCGGTTTCTTGGAAATGCACTGCGAATGCGATACCCCCCGCGCACCTGATCGGTGGCATTCGTTGATGAAAAACGGGAATCCGCTGAACCGAAAAGCACAAAACGCATCGAAGCCACTTGTATCCATTCAAAGAAAATTATTACAATGTGCGGGAAGCTGCGGTGCGGTGGCTCCTCCACTCGCAGATGGACGCTCCGTTTACACATTTGCCTGTCATTAATAGATTCCTTGGCACATTTCTCTCTCTCTCTCTGGGTCTGTGAGTTGTCCTTTTGGGAAAATCCACCTTCATGTCGGGACGAATTTATTGCCAATAATTACGAAGTGATTAAATGAAGATTGCTTTTAAATGTGACCGTCCTGGCCGGATGGATACCGTGCGTCGCATTCGTTTAATTGCTTAATCGGGCGCTGGTGCGGCACCGTGTGCTGCTGCTGCCGCCCTTATCATGTGGCAGCGTAAATATCGAGTAATTAGCCGCATTTAATGGATGTATTAACAACAGCGAGGCTTAATTTCGTTTTGTGCTCCTCCGCCGTTGGTGTAAAAGGAGATTCTTATCGAAGACACATCGGTGTGTTACCAAGTTTACAGGGAAACTAATTTGAGGTGATAATACAAACAGTTGCAAACTGAATTGGTGGACATCAGTTCTCATGATAAAGAAGCTAACTGATGTCACGCAGTTGAGCTTATTGTAACAATAAATCAAGGAATGCGGGAACAATCATACACCTAATGAACTGCAGTATCCAAAGTCTGCAAAGCAGTCGCTCTAGGTCTATCCTTAGCCTTCGATAGAGTTGTGGCATCTCGTCTTTGTCACCGAGTGAGGCACAGATACACATAGGCCAAGGAAGGCCCTTTGTGATGCCACTGGAATCTATACCCTAGGTGCCACTCCAACTATTGAAACCATTTGGAGCTCTTGAAAAGCTGAGGAATCTTTTAACGTCAGCATGGGATAATTCGAGCAAATTGTCGAAGTGATGGGCTCCTAGATTGACCTTCCTTCTTTGGAATAGGGCAGGACAGATGCAGAGGAAATGTAGGATCATTTCTATCTCCTCCTCGTCCCTGCAGCTCTCACAAAAGTCATTTGAGGAGAGGGCCATCGTTCGACAGCAACAATCTCAAATTCACTTAACTATTGGCCCTTTCCAAAGAATTTGGAGAAGCTAATGAGATGAGGAGGAAGAAAAAAACAGAACTCACCTCCTCTGCTCACTTTCCAGATGGATTTAAGACCAACGGCTGCAGCGGTTGACATCCACTCCCACCCATCCAACCACTCAGTTATTGGAACTGTGGTACCAAAACAGTGCAATTTGCCTCTAATTGAGAATCAGGAGCGTTGTTGGCCTGATACGACCACTTTAACCAACAGGAAAATGGTCTCTAGCCTGAGCCTGGACAGGGCTATAGTCGAATCTTCACGGATGGCTCCAAAGCCAGTCATGGGTCCGGTGATGGTGTCTTCGTGGAGGTCGCCAACACCAGACTTTACTACTCGTTGGGCAAGCATGTTTCTGTTTTTCAAGCAGAGACCTTTGCTATCTTAATGGCCACGGACTGCATTGTTAATAATAAATGGAGGGCTCGGTGCATCTCCGTCTGTAGCGATAGCCAGCCTGGGCTTAAGGCCATGCTCAAGTGTAAGAATGCAAGAACTCTCTGAATTCGGTCGCAGACCCAGGTCACACTGGGATCTCTGGAAATCCGATAAGATTGCTAAACAAGGCTGAGAGGATATTTTCTTAGGACCTGAACCATTGGGTCTTCCTGCATCATCGGTCAGGGCTTTCATTGATGATTGGCTTTACTACAAACACGATTGTGTGTGGCACGGCTCTCCAAAATGCAGGCAGACTAAACCAATGCTCCCGAACGTCTGTAAGAAATAAGCGGCATTCTTGCTGTCCCTCAGCAGAAGAGACTGTAGTGAACTCATTGGCTTTCTAATGGAACACTTCGCTTTTGCCAAGCATTTTAGTGTGTTAGACTTGAGTGATACCACTGCCTGCGACGCCTGTGGAGAGGACACGATAGTCCGGATCATTCCATTTTCGATGGTCCAGCCCTTGCTAGGATCAGGTGGCACATTTTCTGTGCTGATGTGATGAGTGCTGATACTGTGAGCTACTCATCATTGCAGTGCCTTCTCGAGCTTCTCCGAAAGTCGAGGAAATTCCAATATAATAGGTAAAAACTGGGTCCTGCTTTCTATGTAGTAGTACAATGAACCAGTTCTCTAATATAGCGTTTCCAAACCCGACGGAAAAAAAAATTGTCTCTTAAAATCTGAAGGTGGTGATTTTGCTAGCACAAGGCTAACATGGGTACAAATGTAAAAATAGGGCTCACGATAGCTGTGTACATGCATAGAATATTTGCGGGGTTCGGATCCAAGGTTTTCCCAAATAGTATTCTGCACGAATAGAAGGCTTATCGGGGCCTTCATTATTTCATTGACATTCTGTTTTCACTTCAACTTTTTGTCAAGAGATCCTGAGGGGCCCTCAACAGTGAGTATTTGTGAAGAGTACCAACGACTTAAAATTGAACCATTCCAAGATACAAACATTTTTTTCATAAAATTTCCATATTTTTTTCGATGACTTCCGGTCCGTAACATCAAGACCAAGGTGCTGGACTACAACGCATCTTCAGGATTCTCTTTCCCTCATTTGTAGCACCTTATTTGGAAACGCTTTCTCGTAAACTCTTATCGAACACATGCTTAACAAGCTAAACATACTTATTAAGCCCTTCTTTGCGAATCCCATCACACCTATTATTTTATCAAAACACCCAAATCTAAATGAGCTGATTTGTAAAACAAACAAATCCGACTGCATAACCACACATCTCGATGCTGGATGAATGAATTACCAGTCGAACTGCCACAGCCCAGCGGCTAAGGTTTTTCGTTCCAAGTCTACTGCCAATGTGTAGCATTCAGTTTCACAGTCGGCTATGCAAACACCACCTGATTATTGGCACAACTGCAATCGGAACAGAATCTGGCTTCTAATGGTAAGGTTCAGTGTTGAAGCGATTTTATTGATGGGGGGATGCATTCATCCCTAAGTTTTTCCTTTTTTTTTTTTTTCATTTCTAATGATATGCTCTCCTGCGCATGAGTAACGAGCGTGGCGCGGAATATATGGCGCTGTCAGTGGCACGGTTGCGGCTTCATGGAAATTTGTATAATTTACCAGAACGAACCAACAGACGGACTGAATGCAAATTTAATGCGAATTTCGTTCGGTTGATCATCGTAAATTATCGCTGGCCACGCCAGCTATGGAACAGTGATGATAGGCGATAATAGGTTAACGCGGTCGCCACTTACCACTTAGTGTCAGAGTTGGACAAACAAAGTTTTTCGGCTGCGGTTGGAAGTCATCGGATAAGTGGTTTGGCATTCGAGACGTGCTGCTGTGGTCTACATTTGGTTTGGTTTTGTTTTGTTTTTCTCACCCAATCGCTGCGTGAGTCTGATTTGAATCGAATTAACAAGTTGAAGGTGCCACTTTAGATGAAGAGATAACGCTGGGCTCTTATTGATTGTGAAGTTTTGTAGATTTATGGGATGGGAACTTGCACGAGTGTGTGTACCTTTATTGGCGGAAACAAATTGTGGCCGTAAAGGCTTCTTGACTACTAATTAGGGTAGAAAAGGGAAACTGAGCATTGACGACCTTGTTGAAATCTTACATTTAAGACAAGTTTTATCGTTTTCAGGACGTGTCTTTGCTTTTTTATTTCTTATATTAAAATCTGTTTAAATGAAATATAAATTAAAGCGGGATGTCATCTTAATTTTAATTATTTTTGTGCTAAGACAACTGCAAAACTTATTAAACGAAAGAGTTGTAGCGAAAACTCGAGGTCCCAACTATAACACTGTTCATACAATCGTTGTACTGAAAAAGAAAGATAAACCGGTAAGCGAATTTACCAGAGGTGACTCCAATATATCTCGCAGCTTATAGTCAACACTGAACGGTCAAAGAATTAGTGGCAATAAAGACAAGCGCACTGGCAGGACAATGAATGAAAGGCGCAATGGGCAATAGAATGGGTATCAGTTTAAACGGAAAGAACTGAAGCTATGAAGCACTTGATTTGCGAATACCCAAATCTATCCGTCGCCTCCATTATTTAAGGAGCTATAGAACAAAAGAACAATGGAAAAAAGTGTTGGAAATGGTATAGGATAGGCCCCATTAATGCATGCCCAATGATGGTCGTCCCTAAGTTGCAATGAAGGCTTCACTGACGATTTCGCTATTGCGATAAAACTGGAAAAACGAATGCTGCACTCGGGCGCATCATGTTTCACACAGGAGGATCAAGGTATAGTCGGAGACTTCTTCTGGCAAGAAAAGTAACATCAAAATCTCTTAACACTGCAATAATCTTGAGAAGGGCCATGAATATCGAAACTGGCAGACTATACAATTAATGCAGTGTATAACATCTCTCAAATGTCTTTGAAAAACTAAGTAGGATCACGGACTTATACTGCAAATCAAGCTGTGATAAGAAAGGCCTTATGTATTAAGTATAGACTTCGCTTCTGGCAGGCCATGGATGCTTTCCAAAATGTTATAAGCATGAAGACAACACCCATTACCTGTAATGAACAAATTTCCCAGTTTTGTGGCGGTGAATTTCCTATATGATAGGAGATACGGAAGAGAAATCTAGGCGCGCTACCGACCAGCAAAGCATAGTTGGTGCTTAAGATCCAAGCATGTGAAAATGTAGTCATTGAAAATACGAAGAGTATCACGTATAAACTGCTTTCGTAGGTATAAAGCGGACAGATTGAGGGAATAAAAACGCATCATCACTTCCGCGTAATGCCCCTGACAAGGCCTCATACAAAATGTTGTTTTTGTTCGCCTAAATATATACCAAGGAAGATAAAATACTAAGTGCGCCGAAGTTTATGCCAGACTTTTACCCACACTTTCGATCTTTGCCTTTGAGTCTGAAAGTATGCAATCATTTTTCAAATAATGCTCCTCACTTCCACAGTGAAGTACTGCTCCACAGTATGAGAAATGAGAGTTCAATTATCCTTTGCAGTTCCGAGCATCAACAATTCAGTTCCGCAAGAGAGTATAAGGTGAATCCTGTCATCATTTTTTAGTGTTACAACGTTGACCGTGCGCCTATAAATCGGTTTTCGCTAAAGTGAAAATGAAATGCTGTAATAGTGTGAGATTTTCACCACTGAGCTCACCACCGCTTCTTTGCCTTTTTCCTCATGGCACTGAGATCGATACTGCACCGATTTATCAAGGAGTTAACTACCTCAAAATTATAATAGTCTATGGTAACGTTCTGTCCGAAACGACGGTTTTGAGTGTTCAGGAATTGTATAGCCCGTCTCTATAGATTCTGTCATAGGCGGTCTTAGAATCGATGGAAAGGTGGTGCACTAAGTGGTGGTTTCTCCAAGTTCTGCTGTAGTGTGAATATGGTGGACTTTCCTGGCCTCAAGCCACACTGATACGGATCGATCAGGTTGTTGACGAACGGCTTCAGGCGTTCGCACAACACGGTAGATAAGATTTTGAAGACGATGTTAAGAAGACTGATGTCTCTGTAGTTGGCGCAATTCAGAGGGTCTCCTTTCTTGATGACCCAAACGTTGCCCCAATTAGTTTGAGGAAAACCCAACAACTGAAGGTTTGGAGTAACTCCTCCTTCTGTCTGAGCTACTGTGCCGCACCAAGATCTTCTTAAACAAAATGTCACATGGATAGATTGATTGACTAGACTTGAACTTGAAACATTTGCTTCTATTCCAGCAATGAGTGGTTACAATAAGTTGGGTGAGCTTAACGCCAACGAGTTCCCCCGTAATCACATTAATTTGTTAATTGGACCGGCTGGCGGTGGTACAAACACAGAAGTAAAACGTGTACAGACCTCTCCCCAACGGCATTTTCGCATAAAAGCAAAAAATAATCGGAATCACCTGGAGGTGCGCTTCTGATTAAAGTAATCGAACGATTAAAGCAGTCCGACGTCTCTTTAATCATGCTTACACCGTTTGCAAGGTGACGGTTTGATATTGGCATATCAGACGTCTGACCGATTTTTTTCCTGTTTTTTATCTCGATTATGAAGTCTTCCAGCGCTATAAAGATGTTTCCTCTGTGACGGGTATGAAGTCGATAAGCGTTGATTGCTGCTCGCTACATAACTTTCTTCACTAATGGTCTAGATAAACTTAATGGTTATTCAATTACAGGAGGAGTGTTCACAGTATGAGCATGAAAGGATATAAATGAGTTGTTTTGGGTTTCCTGTAGAGTCTAACCAGGGGTAATTAGCTATCGCATGCAGCCTTTGGCTGATAGGTGACTATTATGGAGCAAATTGTTGTCAATCATCTACATATGTATGTATCTGACGTGAAGTCGGCTTTGGCTGAGATATTTGGTTGCACAGTTGATTGATGTGGACTCGTGCTTGTTAACAACTATCCACCAGACACGAATGATGTGTTTAATCCGATTTGTGCATTCAGTTGTAATTAGTTTGATGAGAGGTTTTTGAATGGAATGTGATGTGGTAAATTAGTAATGGTCGAACCTCCTTGCGTCCAGTGTGATATAAATATCCATCAAAGTCAAAGTCAATTTTGACTGTGATCTAGGCCAAGTATTTATCTCACATTTGCTCTAAATGCTACTTTAACTAAATCAAGTCCCTTAGTTAGTAAAATAGAGAAACTGCTGTAACGTCTTTTCGATGCAAGAAGTGAAAAAACGTCAACTTATCCAAATTCACATAGCTCGACACTGACTGGCACACATTGGTTACTGGGGGTAACCAATGCTCTCCAGAAAAAAATTTCAGAGAAGCGCAACGTACTCATGTTTCGCACCAATATTCTACTGTCACAAGAAAGTTGAAAACTTTCGGTAAAAGGTGCATTTGAAACATTTTAAAGATTTTTTTGGCCTAATCGTACCTCTTATGAACATCTTTACCAGGGAACAGGTCAGGACCCGATAGGCACATCCATCCAACTAAAGTGGACGTGAATTGGTCACACATTTCGAAAAGGTGACAGATCCATTGCTAACTACGCTATGCAATGGAATTCGCTTACTCCAGATGGCAAGAGAGAGAAATACATGGCGCAGAACAAATAAGGAGGAGTCGCGGCAATTAGGAAAGAGTTGGCCAGAACTGAGGATACACATGATGGCGCGAGGGTGTAGTAGAGGCCCTAGGACCCACAAGGGGAAACAGGACATAAGTTAGTAAGTAACTCATAGATCGATCTAGGCGTAGTAGTATGCAATGCACACTGAGACGAGAAACCTCATGATCTGCTAATGGTCCCTCAGTTCATCGGTGAAGGTAATTTTAAGAAGGTATGTCATCGAGTACGGGATTGACGGTTCTCTTCTGAGGGCCATTCAATCTCTATAGACACACTGTTAGGACTGTGTTCGGTTGAACAGCGTTAAATTGACACCTTTCGTTGTAGGCGTTGGACTTCGGCAGTGGTGCGTTCTGTCATCCCTCCTTTACATTATGTATATGGTATGGATTGGCTGTTATAACCTAACCTGACCGTCGCCACGGCTTACTTTATTACTGTATTAGGGGCCCTAAGTGCGCACTGCGACTGTGAGAGGTTATATTGAGGCTTTTGATAATCCTCAGTATAGCCTTAGGTTAAATTTTCCGGATTTTCGCTGGGTTGACCGAGGCCCGCGTCAAGTGGAGTAGTCCTTTCCTTGCGGCTCCTGGAAATACGCACAAAATCTGTTCAGCGGTCTCTTTTTGTTCTCCACAGAGCCGACAAATATCTGTATCTGATACTTTCATTTTATTCAGATGGTATTTGAGTGGACAATGTCCTATCAGATAGCCCGTTAAGGTTCCTAACTCGTCTTTGGTGAGATCAAGTAAAGTCTTGGCCTTGTATAGCTTGGAGTTGATAAGATTTTTCGCTAGTCTAAGGCCCAGGAGGTTGGCCCAGTAGTCAGCGTGATTGTTGATCTCCCATCGCGTTATCTTGGGTGGTACCCCAAAACAGCGTTTGGGACTCACGAGTGGGCGGCAAGCGCCTCTTCTCGCCAGGTAGTCAGCCCGTTCATTACCCTCGAAGCCTTCATGTCCTGGGATCCATTCTAAGGTGACCTTATTTACCGATGCAAGGCTTTTGAGGAGGTTGAGAAAGTTCCAGACAAGCTGGACCCTACCGTATAGGATTTAAGGGCTGACAGTGCTGCTTGACTGCCTGAAAAGATGTAGATGCGGGTTCCTTGGGTTCTTCTCCACAGGCATTCTCTTGCACACAATTCAATAGCGTGGACTTCCGCTTGAAATACTGTAGGTAACTTTCCAAGCGCTGTCGCGCGTTGGAGGGTGGGACCATAAACCCCAGCACCTGTGCTGCCGTTTTCCAATTTTGAACCATCTGTATACCAGATTTGGGAATTTGGTAGTGTAGTAGGGCCTTCATTTCTCCATTCCATCACCACGGCTTAAGGATAAGTCATCTGTTTTCCGCTAATGACTTGGTCATCCTGGGGTCCACCTAGACCATACTTCAGCGCGCACTTAACAGGTTCGTAGACGTCTGTGTTGAAGCTGGGATGAGGGTAAACGTGAACAAATTGGAGGTAATGGTGATTTTCCGAAAGCCTGTTCATTGCCCTCCGTATGTTAGGGGAGTTCCATTGAAACAGGTGGACAAGTTTAAGTATCTCGGAGTCCTGTTCACAAGTGATGGAAGGACCAATGCTGAGTTATCCTGTAGGATTGAGACAACTTGGTCAATCTGTTATCAGGATGACCGGACTTACCATCGGAGTCAAGTTGTCGGTCTTTAATTCAGTGTTTGTTCCGACCCTCACCTTTGGTCATCAGGTCTAGTAATGATCGAAGGAATAAGATCGCGGATACAAACTGCCGAAATGAGATTTCTTCGTTGTATTGCTGGGGTAACTCGTCGAGATCGATGCACTCAATGCCGAGGAGCTACTTCTTCGACCGGAGAGGTTCAAACTTCGATGGTTTGGACACGTTAAACGCATGTCCCCGACTCGACTTTCATCCAAGATGTGTCATGGAATCCAAGCCATTAGCATCCGCTAATTAGGCCCAGAATGAGATGGCTGGACCAAATCTCTACCCGAATGGGGATAATTTAGAGTCGGTGGCAGAAGATCGTGAGATGTGTAGAGTCCACTTAAGCACCCTTAACTCGCAACCCTCATAGTCGATAAGAGGGTCATTGGAAAATGATGATGATGAAGGAATGTTACACATTCCCCTTAGGAATCCAGGACTACATGGATTTGACAGAATTTTCGGCACAAAGTACATCGGCGATTGCCGCCATCTGTATAAATCGATGTATGCCCATCAAAGGCCAAATCAGTTGATTTAATTTGATTCGAAGATAATTTCGATCTCAGGAATTTTTGGAGAATTCTTCAATGCTTTTGCTTAGTACAAAAACATAATTCTGGTCTTATCATCATAGTTATCTGCCCGTTCACTTCCCATTCCTTCTATCATTCCCCAATGCTACCATCGACGGCTCTTCATTGATTCATCATAAAACATAACTTTTCAATACGTTAACTAACACATTAGTGTCACCCATCTTTCACGGAGTCATAAGAAATCTTTTTAACTACCGAATGCAACTTATTAGTCGGAAAATTTATATGATTCGCGATGTAACTTTGTGTATCCGATGTAGTGTTTATGTTAATTGACTTGGTAGATTATCTTCATACATTAAAGCCCGTCGACACTGGCAAATTAATTACGGTACATTTTAATTAATTTTCTTCCCCTGCTGGTAGCTATGCGCGGCTCAGCGGCTAAAGAGTGAAAAAGTCAAGATACGGCTATTATTTTGAATTTGACACAATCCAGCCGAAGAAAGACATGAACCACGCTTTTAATAGACAACTGAATTATTTATTTTAAATGATGTCTGGCGGATAAAAAGCAGGCAGTTGAGTTGACTCACCACACGTTTGCTGGCGGAACCCTCTACTAGCGGTTGACGCCATATTTTGCCTCACGAGATGGAGGTAAGTTGTCTGACAAGATTTGAATAGAAAAATAATAATCGAAAAAAATACAACCGCTTGCTTCCTTGAACTTGGCAAAGTTACTACATAAGTGTTGATTGTTTCTCCATCGAAAGTGACGTGAACGCTTGAGATAATTAGATTTAAGTTTGTATGTACATGCGCTTTGCCGGAGGCTGTAGTACTCTGTGAAAGTGAAAAGCCTACTCGTTAGGAAGCACCGTGTGCTTAAATAGGAAATACATACATTGTTTACAGAAGGTTTTGAAAATATCCTTATTTCTTTTTACTGGTCTTTCTAGTTATGTTTTGCTTTTCCTTAGACTTGCATCTTTAGCATCTGCTATTACGCAAGATACGTTAGGCAATGTCTTGGTTTTACCCGCTGTGGGATATCACCTTGAAAAGCTACAGTTATTAATAACTTTCATCAAACAATGTCTCCCCGGCGTGGTGGGCCTATTGGTTAAACCATTTGAATGACTTATCCGATTCGGTGTATTTGTTGTTTTAGCGAAGTGGCCTTGAAGTATCTATTGTTGGCATATCTATCTTAACGTCTGGAGAATTGTGATCTTTGATCTAGAGAATAATGTGCTACACAGTGGTCTGGTAACAAGGTTTTTTGGAATTTTGCTGAATTTAATTAGAAAGTTCGATTACCATTATAATACCCTTTAATAGACTTTTGTCTCAGTTTGTAATTTATTTTCAGAATTTTGTGTTGTCTTCTTATAGCTTGAACTGGAGATTGCTGCTTTAAATTGTATACCTCACGTCAGTTGAGAATTGAGATCACTCTTGAAGTGGTCGCGCTTTTGAGTGAGTCATTCCATTGGATGATTTTTGGGCATGTTCCTTAATTCCATCAAAGAAGGAAAACAATTTTTCGCAATTAAATTCTCTCAATGTTCTATGCATAGCTGCATCAATAACAAACTGTTTATCCTTTCCAACCTGGTAAAAGCAAAAACGAACTTGACAATGAGCCAGCCACCTCAGTCGTTGGACCTTCACTCTTCCGGCTGAGTCGATGTGGACGATGTTAAAAAATTTTCCAGCACTCTCTATCAACTGCCAACTTTGGGCTATAGGTTTGTAGTAAGCGAGTAAAAAAAGCGCGAGTTCGCCATGTATAGGACTCGCTCTAGCCTGAGCTTGTAAGCTGCTCAAGTAGGATTGAGTTCGTTAGCTATTCAGGTCCTCTTTGGTTCCAATGAAGTCCACAACATGCTGCTTATTTTATATGACGACCTTTTTCTTTTTTTTATAATCCACACGCGGATCAAGGGGATATGAACACCCTTTTAATGTTATACACACACCGCGAGCGAGTCGCGGTGGTTTGAAACTCAGGTAGTGGTAGGTTTCATTGGCGTCCAAGGGTGGTGTCTAGGCTAGCCGGGGACGTTTGTGGTGCTTGTCATTGCTATAATGCACAGGCATTTTTTCGAATCTCCTGATGTCGTATCAGTGTCAGCTCAATCAACTCTTCAAGCCATGATACTCAACTACCAGTGTTATGCCTTCGCAATAGAGTCGCCATCGCCATTTATTTAAAAAAATAAATGCTTTTTCGACATCAGAGTTGAACCCGGACTTTCAGCATGACAAACGATGATGCTAACCACTGCACCATGGCCACCCCAAGAAAGTCCAAAACTCACACTTCAACACTAGAGGCACAATCTTTCAACAGTTTGTCCAACTACTCGCATACGCCGACGATATTTACATAATTGGAAGAATGCAGCGTGATTTCACTGGTGCGTTCGTGAATATTGAGACGGAAGCGGCAAAGATGGATTTAGCGGTCAATGAGGGCAAGACGAAGTATATGCTGTCAACAAGAAAGGACTCCCAACACCGACGTCTCGGACAGAACGTCACTATAGACAGCTATAACTTTAAGGTAGTAAAGGACTTTGTGTACCTAGGCTCCGCTATAAACTCCGACAACGACACCAGCGCTGAGATTAAATGAAGAATGACTCTTGCCAATCGCTATTGCAATTGAGTAGGAAAATCTTTTCTCAAATGACCAAAGTGACACTTTATAAGACCATAATCGCCCCAATCCTGATCTACGGTGCCGAGGCATAGACTTTGTCAAAAGCGGATGAGGTTCCTCTTTGCTGTTTCAAGAGGTAAATTCTTGGGATTATTTTCGGTCCCACCTACATAGACGGTGAATGGAGGAGAAGATACAACGATGAACCATACGGGCTGTACAGCAACGTCGACTTTGAGAGAAGGATGAAGGTTCAACGACTGAGGTGGCTAGGTCATGTAGAGCGGATGGACAGCAAAATTTTCTAATCCACACCCGGAAGGGACGGCGCAGTAAAGGCAGACCGCGACTCAGGTGGCGCACACAGGTGGACGGAGATTTTAACCAACTTGGTATGCGAATCTTGCGGCAACTGGCTAGAGACGCTTGTTGGTTGAGGCCCGGTCCACCTCAAACTGTAGCGCCACCTTGAATTAGTAGTACACATTTCTTAAAAGGAAAACAGTCATAGCGCTTATAGTTGAATTGCGGTCTTAATTTGGTAAATATCACCACATGCGCAAATGCTTGAGGATGATGGAAAACTATTATTCCAATATCACAGAATGACTCTTTCCAACTTCCACCGTCATTGCTACATTCTTTCGATCACATGGGTCCGTTTCTGTGCTTCGTTCTCCAATTTTGCGCCGTCCATCTTCGGTTCGAATAAATTTTCGACGAAACTCGCGCTTGCACATGCCATTCAACTGCACTGCGCCTGCTCGCGTTTCTAAAATTTTGTTGCAATGTCCAATGTCTGACAAGGTGCACTTGTTTTTGAAGCGCTTGCTAGCACTAGTTTTATTCACTTGAAATATAACCATAGCCTTAAGCGGATCAAAAATAGGACGCATGACCTAATCAACAAAACCCGAACTGAGATAAAGGAAATTGTTATTATTTCGCCCTTGCGTACAGCAATAAGAATGTTAAAGAAAATTAAAAGAATTTCCCCAACCACAACTCCAAACATTCATCTGTGGAACAGCATTCCACACCACTGCAACATGCTGAATAGAAAAAACTCAAATACACCACGATCGTATGACCACGCTTTCCGGAAGTCAGGTGTCAACTCAAGTAAATGCAATTCCTAGTATAAGTAACTAAAGATGCATAGTAGTATATATAAAAATTTTTGTTGGGTATGTAACGAAATAACCGGCATACCATGCGTGACGCATTCTTGTATGCTTATACGCTCCATCACGGAAAGGATGCAATTATCAAAGGATGTTCGTTTATTGCACTGATGCAATTTGTTCTGCAAAAGGGTAACTTGCCCTCAGTCGGGTGAAGTAGTTATGAAAACATTTGTTTCGTTATTTGGGCAATTATAAGACAAGGGCCGTAGGCTCTAACCGTCCCTAAATTCTTTTGGAAATAAATGGTCAAACGAAAGAAAATGTTAAAATTCCACGCGTGCAACTTAGGTTCAGAGCTACTAAGCTGAGTTGAATATTATCCTGGCAATATGTCTAGAGTCACTTTATCACTCAAAGCCGGTTGTTCAATGTTCCCCTCCAAACAAGGTGTTCTGGCAGACCATCCGCCGCCGAAGGAGTTAAACTCACAGATGCTGTACTTCTTTCCGATGAATAGGACATCTTAGACAGATGGAGCGTAGCCTACCTACCCCAAATCCTACAGTGATCCCAAGCAGAGGGGTTGCAGGGGGCAGCATGCCCCCCATACATATTCCATGGTTTATTATACAAATGCTGTACCAAAACTGAAGTTTTTGTTGTTGGTCTAATGGCTCAAAACTATATGGGCTTATGACGCTTTCGCAAAGCGATATAAGCCCATACCTTGAAATATGGCCTTATATCACGGCATCATTAGGTAGGCCGAAATCTTACTTCTACTCTTATGGGGATAGCTCTTGATGATTAAGAGTCGATGGCGAAAGATCGGGAGATGTAAGCAACCTAAACCCACGATCATAGTGGATAAGCGGGCCACTGGAAAATGATGATGAGTGACAATGTAGCGAGTAAATATTTTCACTGGTCGTTGTTGATAAAGGACTTTGTTGAATATCTCTTCACTTTGTTTTTATTTCTTTTAAAAGTTATTTCAGCGAATCGCAAGTCAAAGGTGATTCATCTTCGATTTGTATATAGTCATAGGCAAAGCCACATCCAGCTCTTGTGTAATCTTTCTTTGAATAAATTTGTTCGTTCATTCCCATCTCAAGTCGAGCCTTCTAAAAAAAAAAAGAATAAATCTAAGCGCTGTTTTTTATTTATCTCATCTTATTAGGGCAGTATGCCAGACTTAGGACTGTCAATTGATTTACATAAATATTTCTAAATTGTATCCATCCTATTATTTTTAGCGATAAAGTGTATCCACGCTTTAAGCCCAAGGTTTTACTAAGTATTGAAGAGGAGGTTTCCCAGCAAAACGCAGAGAACTGTATGCAAATTTATTCTATAATCCCTACATTAATTTCGGATTAAGCTTTCCCGCACGCACGTGCAGGATCTAGAAATGATCTTCAATTTATGTATTTCCGCATTCAGTTCCATGACTAACGCTTATGATTCAAAATTTCTGAAGTCAAATTTGCGAAATTAGCGCTACAAGATAGCTTTCCATGTGCATATTACGTTTGTTGATGCATTCCCATGGAGGTTTACATCATAAAGCAACTTGGACTCGGATTGACCTAATGCATATTTAATTTGTAACTATTTGGCATGGAATTTAACATACCGCCCCCGTTTTTTCTAAGGCGTGTCCTGTCACTATCCGTAAGACTTCAATTTATATTCTTCCGCCTACACGCTTTCAGTATTTGGCAGAGAAATCACTTAGCCACGCCAACTTAGCAGTGCAACAATACCACCACCCGAGGAGAATGAATGGCAGCCAAATGGAAACAAAGCGCCATGAGTCAGTCTGTTACAGTCCAGTTACTGTTGGACCAGAACCTACAGATATTGACACTCTATGGGGATTACGGAATAAGACACAAAAAAAAATTATTTAATGCCCATGCAGTTCAAGGTACTACAGCTGTCAATGAAAATTTCCCGCTGACGCCGTTGAGTGGTTATTAAGTTGCCGACCTATATTTCATCTTAAAGCGATTAATTTTTCTAAACTGTCTGCACTTGCATTTCAATCTAGTGCACGTCATGTCGTCGGTCAATTTTGGACATACATGCTAAGGTACACATATTTCCGTAGGAACTTACTTAAACGATATCGCGGCAATAATATGTGTGTTTGTCTTAAATCTATTCAGTTGGATTAAGCAATAAAGGTGGTAAATTTCCAATTAACTACGCCCGTCAAGTGGTATCATGTCTGGTAAAATTGCGTAGACAATCAAGACTGTGATAGATAGTCACATGATTACACTCGCCACCTTGAAGAAACGAAAAGTCTTCGTTTGCTGGTAAAACACTTACGCATAAGAAGTGATTTATGTTGTTTCTGTTAACAGTTATAAAAGTGTTCGTTCAATCATGTGATTTGTAGTTGCAATTAATGAAGGCTTATTGTCCTCATAGTAAGGTGTGAACCGGAGAAAGATTTTGTATCACTTTTGTAACTCAGAGTACCTAAAACACATTTGCGTTTATTGAACTTGATTTCGTCTCAAAATTGAGTTGAGCTACATATGACGCATTTTTTTTATGGAAAATACTTATTTACTCACTTGACGGCATGTTGCTTGTAGCTCTCCTTTGGTCAAGTGCTCTGGCACCTGACTTTAATCAAAGATTTGGTCTCTCTTGACTGGAGTATAATTATCTTTTCACTCAAAGTGGTCAAGCTAATGCAGTCGATGTGTTCTTTTGTTTCTAATCGCTTTCGGTCTACATTTCTATCTTGGAGCAGCTCGCCATGAAACAGAGTTCTCGACTGCATCTTCTGCTCTAATCTGAGTTTTGAGCTCGCTGTTTTTGCCCACTCGAAGATATAGCTGTTTTCTAGGATAGGGTATTTATCGAATCAATATTAGTGTCAGTCGTTAACTACAGATGCCCGCTATCGCAACTATCAAACTGGACATAAAATAACACCAGCTATGGCCCTCTGACTTTAAACAACCTATTTGTTAAAAGTAACCTGCGACAAATTCTCGGTGTTGAGTTACTAGGACAAGCGATTAAAAACAAAAGAACCGTGCAAGGAAAGCCTCAATTGTCTTATATTTTTGGCGGAGAGCTCTCGGCACGAAATGAGGCCTGCAGCCTAAAGAGCTCTACTGGATATATAGGGCGGTGGTGAAGCCGATCCTTATGTGCGGAGTACTGGTCTAGTGGACAGCACTGGTCAACAGTAGCCTGCTTGAAAAGACACAAAGACTATCAAGCATCTACATAACGGGTGCTTTGAAAACAACCCTCACTGCTGCATTGAAGGCAATGGTCCATCTGCTTCCTGTTGATATCTTTGGGAAGCTTACGGCAGTCAAATCAGCATAAAGGCTCAGAGAATCCTCCCAGTTTATCAGCACAGCAACGGGTCACTCTAGGATCCTCGAGGGCAGCAATACTACATATTCCTAGAAAAACGGACTACGTTGTCCACATATACATAGATAGTCAGACAGCTATTAAATCCTTGAAATCGAGAGACAATACGATCAAGGTTGGTAAAGCAATCTCTTAACGAAATTGCAGACAGGTGCGACGTACTAGGTGCAGAAACGTGCTGGGTCCCAGGACTCAGGGACGCTCCAGGCTAGAAAAAGAAGGCGAAGGACGGTATCTTCCCGAAAATCTGGAGGAATCACCTGCGCCTATCGAATCGATCAATCCTCGACACGGATGCCAGGAAACTTGCAAACCACAGGTGGAACAAAGAAGAGAGAGACATTTATCCACTAACCAACGAGAGACATTTATCCACTAACCAACGATTTCTGTAGAAGCTGCAGAGACAAAGAGAAAGAGCAAACTACAACTACAACCTACTGTGCACGTGTCCTGCCCTTGCAACATTAAGAAGGAAAACCCTCGGGGAATACTTCTACGATGATCTTAACCATCCAGCCGAACTAGACATCCAGAAGATAAGAAGCTTCATTTTCGAAACGAAATGGTTCAACTCTTAGGGCTTATACACGTACTGTCATAAGCGGTTCACCGACGGATAAGAAATGAAATCTGAAGTAGTTACTGGCATCTTTGAACTTTACACTAGGGTCTCGGAATGAATGGGGATGTGTCCCAGCATGATCCAGGCTAACATCTATGCTGTTAAGATCTGCTTTAGGTTAAACTTTGATAAAGGTATTAGTTGCGCCAAAATTCATACATATTCAGTCAGACAGTCAGATACCGCTTAAGGCACTGACATCCCACTTCACTAATGGAACTACAAGCACTTACCAGGCACAACCACGTCAGACTTATATAAGCAACGAAACTGGGAATGAATTTGCTGCGCCGGTTTAGCTTCTACGCTCTTAGGACCGGAACCATTCTGCGGTACTAATTGGGTATCCGCCACAGCTTTGTTAAACTACTGAAAATACTAACTTCACCTAGCCCAGTGGCAAAAAATTGCTTGGGCATTCCAAGAGACTTATCAACCCCTTTTCATACAAGAAAATTCTACATCTTGACGGAAAAAACATGAGAAAGCCAAAGTGGTTCCTCACTAAATCTTTGGTCAAGGTACAGAATGCCGTTTCTATTTGAAAAAACAGAAATCCTCTGAGTAAATTCTCTGTGAATGTCTGGCACTATACTGGCTCCGAAGACGCATCTTCAATAGGAAATTCTGTTCGTTAGCGGAGTTAAGGAACACGGCTACTGATGACCTTCATAAGGTGAGGCTAATTATATGCTTGACTCAATAGATCGTCTAGGTCGCAGTGTCAGCCATAGGAGCAGGTTTCATACAAAAAACAATATCCTAGCCAACCTAGAGACCGAGATGAGAGTGAGTGACACTAACACGAACGCCCAATTGGTTTTTTCAAGCATTGACTCGCCGTATATCTAGTTGAAAATTCGAAAATTTTTAAGCACGCCAGGATACGCAGATAGTAAAAAGCTGGGAAAGCTAGAGCACTGGGAAGTTCGCTAAGCAAAAAAATGTCATCCTTTGTGAGAAGATACGTGCCCGCCCAACTCTGCAGTCCATTTTCGAAGCATCCGTGTAGATAACCATATCAAAATCCTTAATTGCTTTCCGTCTCCTCCAGACTGCGCTAGTTAGGAGCCTTAGTGAAAAACATTTCCTGGAGTTTACTTCGGGAGTTAAGCTTTCAATATTGGTATTGCCTGCAAGACACAAATATGAACATAAGGCTTTGCGGTCCCAGATTCACTGAGCCGAACAGAAACATTTCTTTGATGAGTACATCATCGAATGAATCCTCAAAACTACCTAAGAGAAATATGCCATAGTATCAGCATCTACGCACTATTTGTATACTACAACTGACCTCCGCCTAATTATTTTCTTCTTTAAATCGCTTCGGAGCACCAAATCAAATTACAACACAAACAACTCCGTCTCATTCATTCAAAGGTGCACCACAAGAATTACCACAACCACACGCTCACATCTGTATCTCCATATCACTCGAACGAAAAGACGAATTTGGTGCTTAGGATAAATAACATTTATAACAAATTATGAATGCTCAGCAAGATTAACACAAAATCGCGTAGAAATGCATTCTGTCTGAGTTGGTTAGTAGTGAAACATGATTTCGAACAATTTCAATTGCAACGAGGTTGCACTCTGCAGAACGTCGTCAGTAAGCAGAGCATATCGAATGGTTACAAGGTCACTGATTGAAGTTATTATGAGCGTTTCTCTTTATGTTTTTGCTTGCCATTAATGCGATCAATTATCAGGGGGAGAATTATTTCTAAAATTCCTAACCAGTCTCGTGGGTTGGTCGAAGTTATGCAATTTCCAGTGCTGACAGATTTGGATATTGCTCAAGTGTCGCACTAAGCAAATAAGAACCCCTTTTTCTGGTTTCCTTGGTAAAGGAGTATGAACCTATCGATCGACTGCACACTCAGTCGCAACCCACTTAACATAAATAATTTTTTTCTATTAAAATTGCACAATGTTTTGCATAGCTTCAGTATCACCATAGTCGTCCATGAATGTCTCGAGACTCGTGATAATTCCTTTCGCTTATGGTGTCAACATAATCCAGGTTTATTTATCTTATTGATTGACTTTCATCCGAGATTAACTTTACAAAGCTATTCCGAAAGAGGAAGTTATCGATACACGCAATAGACAGATCTTGCTGGTACTGGAGCTAATTAACAATATGCTCTTGGAATTCTTCACCAGCGACCACTAAACATGGTCGATAAACGGTACGCAATCTAACGAGTCGCATAACTTCTGTTTACCAGTGTGGGGAGTTTCGTTTCACAATTTTTGCACATAGTGGTGCTCGTAATTGAATGCAGAGATGCACATATGGCTCCAATCCAGTTCCACCGTAAGCTTGATTTTAATTTGAATAATAATGGTATACAGAGCGGCACACACATTTATATGGTGACAAGAGTTAAATGGCTAGATGCAAATTATTTCAAAGTTGTGAGCTTGTGCATAGTTAGAGTCATAACAATGCTGTATAACATGCGATAAAAAGCAGGAAATGCAGTTTGGTTTTACTTTTCACGACAGATTTGCATATATGTATGTATGTAGTTTCGTGAATAAAGTGTAAACCGCATGCATGTCTAATAAATTTATTATAATTTCGCTGAAGAAGCTGGGCTCTGGTCCACCTCTGGTTTTTGCGCGAGCTAACTTTTTATTTTTTTATTTTTGATAGCACACAAATCTAAATAAACATTAAACTAATATAAGAAATCTGTAGGAACTGAGAGGAATGAAATCGAAACTTGTCCTAGAGACAATCAAATGGCTTCTAGAACTAGGATAAAAACAACTTGGTCATCATACACTGGATCCCCGCTCACAAGGGCCACATCGAAAATGAAACAGCTGACTGACTGGCAAAGATAACAACAACAACTCTCCTCACAAATCCATTTTGAAAAGCTACATGAGGGAACAAACCTTGTTCAAATCCAGCACAATTTGGATTGGGAAGTTAAGGACAGAAATGTACCAAATATTTTTTTCCCAATTTATCCCAAAAGAAATCTAAGTTTCTTCTGAATCTGAGCAGGAACCACATTAAAACTCTAACCGGTATCCTAAGTGCCCACTACCGACTTAAACGGCATCTACCCAAGCTTGGCCTGTCACCGGACCCTACCTGCAGACTATGCTTTCATCGCTCTCTCCACATCGTCACATCGTCTTCACCCACGTGAGAAAGCGGACCCTAGGCAGTGAATGCCTCTCACCAACTGCACTTACCACGCTCCACACAGAGAAGCTGATTAGCTTTCTGACCGCTTCTGACAGAACAGACAAATTGCTCTAAAACATATGTATGTGAGACACCAGTGCTAGAGCGGACCAACCGCTTCCCACTAATAATAATAGGTTGTGGCGTTTAAAAGATATGTAATGGATCGGGATAACATTACTTTCAATCGGAGACCCAAAAAGTCCATTGTGATTACCTTCTATTTGGGGGCAAAAGATGAAAAATTTTCAAGTGAAAGAACCTAGCTAGTAGCACTCTGGTTCGAGAACTACTTGGTGATCCTTATACCTGGGAGTTTGCTATCTCTGCGATGCTTGTAATAAATCTTCGACGGCAACGTCGCATAGCGCATTACTTCTTTACTTCAGTAATACGACCAATACTTGCATATGGGGATATGGTTTGGTAGACCGCCTTGGATATAGCCATAAACGAACAGCTGGCATGCGTATCAGCAGAGCTCTTCTCACAACATTTTCGGCAAACAAATGGCAGCTAGTGCAGCCATTCGCCTCAAAGTAACCTCACAGTGGTCCAGTAAAGATTTTGGCCACACCTCCATTCTGAAAAAATTCAAAATTTCTCCCAGAGACATAGACTACACCACATCCAAGCCAAGTTTTGACAAGAACTGCGAAGTAACTATCCCTGCCAGGTCATTCTGGTATGATTTTGTATTCTCAAAAGACAAGTCGATTCACTTTTACACCGACTAGCTACGGAGTGGATGGTGGTGTTTCCTCCAACAGGCTTAACTTAAGCCTAGTCATCAGGGAAGTCTTATCTTGGCTGCAAAAAAAACTTGATATCAGCTACGGATATCCACATGTTTTTGGACAGCCAAGCGGCAAAACAGTCTTAAGAATCAGCCGCTTTAAATTCGCTAATAGCCCTTGCTTGCCCTTCGTCCCTTATAGAGATGGCGGAGCGGTTTATATTCACCTTTGTTGTTGATAAACATCGATGTTAGTAGCCTCCTTCGCTTCATAAGAAGCTCCAATTGGTTCAATGTCTAGACAGGAGATCTTTCCGAGGACCATGTGGTATTGGTGCCGTGACATAAGACCATGTGACATAAGGCCATATTTTGAAATATGGCCTTATGACACTTTCACAAAGCGACATAAGGCCATATTTCTAGGTATGGCCTTATGTCGCATTGCGAAAGCGTCATAAGACCATACATTAGACCATATGGGTTTTGCAACGACAAAAAACTTCAGTTTTGGTACAGCATTTGTATAATAAACCATGAAATATGCTGCCCCCCTGCAACCCCCCTGCTTGGGATCACTGTAGGATTTGGGGTAGATGCGAGGATGGGTACATGCAAAGTTTCTTTCGTATGTTTCGGATATAAAGAAACTTTGCATAGGTACACCCAACCTCGCACCTACCCCAAATCCTACAGTGATCCCAAGCAGGGGGGTTGCAGGGGGGCAGCATGCCCCCCCATACATATTTCATGGTTTATTATACAAATGCTGTACCAAAACTGAAGTTTGAGGGTAAATCCCTTCCATTCGTACGAAAAATATAACGCACACACGAAAAACGCATTCACTTTCGATCGACATTATTACCAAAAAATCCATTTGAAAGTGACATAAAGCCATAATGGCCCTATGACGCTTTCGCAAAGCGTTTTAAGGCCATACCTAGAAATATGGCCTTATGTCGCTTTGTGAAAGTGTCATAAGGCCATATTTCAAAATATGGCCTTATGTCACATGGCCTTATGTCACGGCACCTGTGGTATCACATCGGACCCCTCACGGATCTAAATGTGTTGGCTTTAGCTGTTAGCCACTTCAACCTTACCTAACCCAATTTTGTAAAGAACCTTGATCCTAGTAAAATCAGTCTTAGTTCTTAAAAAGCGGGGCAGTCAGTGCAGTGACACAGTAGGTGAATTGACTCCACCTCGTCCTCCTATCTATTGTACTTATTCTGCATGGATCATTGGATTCAATGCTCCATATACAAAACATAGATCAGACTTTTACTTTTATTTTATTTAAGTTTCGGCCATGCTGTTCGAGATGTGGCGCAGTCTACCCTACGTGACCAGGAAAGATTGTCTTCATTTTTCAATATTTCGTTGATTATTCAAATCAGTTCTCCAATCGATAGCAGGTTTCTTTGCTATTGACTCAGGCCTCAGTGAAGAGTGTCACTCTCACACACAGAACAAATCACACCATGTATATTCTAACCATTTCAAGTTCAAGATGACAGTCAGTTTAACATTATGTTTACAAAAAACTTCATAGCCATACATCAAAATTGTTATCAACAAAACTATAACAAGCATCAATCTTGTATTCAAAAGTGTCTAGTGTTGTGACCGTGAAAGGGTTCTCAGACAACCATATATCTTCCTAATCACTGTGAGAATATTATTATTCCATCGTTCTATTGAACCATATGCCAAGATTCCTGGCCTTGTTGGTAATCGGAATAAGATCACTTCCAAGTGAATTATAGGGGAAACTACTGAAGTCAGGGTTATTTTTAGACATTTGACTCTTCGCCTATAACGGATTGAGACGGAAGTAATTGACGTCGATGTTTGAAAAATTGGCTAGACATTATCCATGTGCATAGTACCAATAGGGGACTAAAAATAGAACCCTGCGTAATGAAAGAATGGATGGCAAAACAATTACAACCCTTATGACGGGGTAATCGCAGACTAGGTGTTCGAGGCTCTGCCCCTCCTCCTCACATCCCGGGCAAACCATCAGTCTAATTTGTCTCCGGCAAAGATTAAGCGTTATCCTTGCTAGACGACAGCAGGGGCGCTATATCATTAACTTGGCCCTTTGCAGCTTTGCAAGCCATTCCGAGAAGTCTCATGGCGTTAGCAAAAAAGCTGCTAAAAGCGGCTTTAATTACCTTTAGTGCCACGCCCACAGTTGAAGTTGTGGTGATGTCCCCGTTTTCTGCCCTCTTCCTAGCCAGTTCATTCGCATCTGGGCAGAGGTTGCCAGGGTATTGAGTTTTTCCTTCCATTCCCTTACCAACTTCGAGTTGGTTCATGGGTTTGCAAGTACCATTAAAACAACTTGACTGTGTGAGTAGATATAAATACTGTCACCAATGGATACCGTATTAAGTAGAAGTTCGGTGCCATTGAGAATCGCAAAAATGTCTCCCTGGAACACAGTCACGAACTGATCCAGATGGATAGCAAAATTGAGAGGTGGCGTTCAGCAGCAGACCTCCGCCCCCGATTCTCCATTGATGTGGAATCCATCCGTATATACTGGGCAGTCCCTCATTCGGAGGGGATGACAGTGCCCTGTTGCCATTAATCTCATTTGGAGAACCTGCTTGTATGGTCTACTGGGGAGCCTTGTGAGTCCAGAGAGTGCCTGTGCTTCCTTCCAGATTGCCCTGTGGTCCGTTAAAGTTTGCACGTCAAAGTACACTATGGTCTTGAGTCTTAGGGCAGCCAACCCAGCTTTCTTTTCCACCTCTAGCCCCATAGGTGGTAAATTCGGTTATCTTCAAGCAGGACGTACGTTGGACGTTCATTAGTAGAGAGAGGGCGTACTTTTTTTTCTCCACTATTAGCCACCAGTTTCTCCTTAGCCTTCAACAAGAACGAAAGCACCAATAGTAAAATTTCCTGGGCTCTTTGGACAGGTACACCTTTCACAACCCTCCTAGCGAATAGGAAGCACAACTCATTGTTGTTGCAACGCAATAATCTTGGAAACACATGACTGTCTAACTCAACTGAATTCTTTCTTATGGTTTTGCGAGTGACTCATATTTTCCAGAGGAAATTAATCATAGCCTGGAGGCAGTATTTTGTCAATACATTTGTCTATTTCACCAAATAATAGGCTTTTGGTTTTTCTCTCAATTATTTACAAATTCACGGTGTAAGGCACGTCAGCTATTAATTAGTTCATTCAGCATGGAAGTATGTACTACGTGTAGTACTAATGATGGTTTTACTTGTCCCTCAGGAAGAGATTGAGTATGTTGTCCCTATAGACTCACTGTTTCGACAGATTCTTCGCTATCGATAAAAAATAAATACGATCCAAGGCATTTCTCCCTATCTGTCTATGATGTCAGCCTCAAAGCGAGATACGTTACCATCACTTGAATTATTTCAAATCATAAATAGCATCCAATCAACTTCCTCTTACTTCAGTGGAACACAAACTATTTTCCATACAACTTTGTAGTCTCGATTGTTTAATATTTCATTTACCGTTATATCGTTTCGACTTCCACTTCCTCTTTAAATCCTGGCTTTTCCTTGTTCCATAACAGCATTTTTTTAATTGGAAATAGTGAGTAAGCACCAATCACTGACGTGTATATATATTTTCACTTTCCATTATGGATTAAAGATATTGTAATCTACCCGCTCATCAATTCATCTTTTCTCAAATGAACCCAACGCTCTGCCAATTCCGGTTTTAAATTTGTATGCATTTTGCTGATTTTTGTCATCGTTCCGCTTCACAGGCAACACCTAAATTAATGGAACATGTTTCACATTGCCACTTATCACATTTCCATTGGGTTCCACTGTGCATGTAAAAAAATGTAAACCAGTTTAAGCGCCAGTAAGAGATGCATCTTCAATCCTTTCCATTCCCCCAAGCGAGCACGTGACAACAAAAAGTATCTACAACACAATGGACCTACACTCGTATTGTTTTCGATTTCATCTAAAACAAGATCATCTCAGCATCTTGAACCTGTTGTCTTCACTTTGAACGTTGTTCACTTTTTCTTCTGTTTGTCTTGTCCGTGGTTTTTCTCTTCTGTCCTACACTCATTGGGTGGTGGTTTGTTTTAGCTTTTTATATGATCCCTATGTATGTATGTGTACTACCACAACCATACAGTTTTGTATGGTGTAAGTTCCCTCCAAAGTTGCTGTTACCGTTCAATTGAAATTTGGATTTGTAAACCTATGCTACCCTCATCGTTTCGATTTAATGGAATAAAATACCTCTGAAGCGACACACGGTGGTGGTATAGTGGGGAGTTAATAAAACTCGGGGCTAAGTACTAACGGGCAACAGTCACTGCTGGGACATTAACAGCCTTAGATCCTCTTCGTTGAAACGGTCACCAAAGAGTGTATAGAAGGAAAGGAAAAGTGAAAGTGAAAGTGAAAATTTAGTGAAATAGTGAAAATGAAATTGAACTCGGCCAGTGAGTGGTGCCTTTGGTTAGCCAGTGTCCTTTTAACTTTTACGGATTTCGGTTACGCGTCGTATAAACTGCAAGAGCGCTACAGTTGGACACAATTGGATTTCGCTTTTCCCAATCAGAGGTTGAAGGATCAGGCTATATCGACTGGGGATTACATACCGCAAAATGCGCTTCCTGTCGGAGTTGAACACTGGGGAAATAAGCTCTTTGTAACAGTTCCAAGGTGGAGAGATGGTAAGTTGTGGTTTTTTCAATGTGAAGATGCATACTTGTGCTTTGGTTGGGCTATGAGGAAGTGTTGAGTTTTGAATCCAAATTTATTCTACCAAAGTGAAAGAAAAATTATTTTTATTAAAAGGGGAATAAGCGCGTGGGGATTACTACCTGTAATTTGAATAAGAAAATAGTGCGATATTCGAACGCGAAAAAATAAAAGCTAAAAGTTTGGTTTTTCGGTTTCTGTGAACAATTCTTAATCCTCGTCCAATTGATCCTGAGTGATTTTGACAAATTTGAGGAAAAGGATTTAAAAATAGTTAAATCTAAAAAAAAAAAAATTAAAAAGACAACTTGCACAGTATTTTCAATTTAAATGGGAAAATGAAGAAATTAAGAAGCAATTCTCTTTACCAATACAAGTTTTCAAAACATTTTTCTGCACTACACGAAGCATCAAGTATTCTTAAGCGCTACCCGACCTCTAAGATCTATTAGACAGGAGCCGTTTAGACAAGGAGGGCCTCAATCTTCCTTATGAATTTGAGGAAATCCTCTGTCGAAGTATTTCTGATGTCCTTGTGTATACACCCCTCCTCATGGAACAGTCTCACACTCATGTATTATTTTATGCCGTTTGGTCTTCCCCTACGCAGAGGTTTCCTGGGTAATACCCATCTTCTGTTGATGATCATTTAATGTTCTGTATCCTTAAAGGAAGATTGCGAGTCTTCGAATATCCTCTCTATGGTACTTGAGAACGCTCTTAAAATTCTTATTCATAGGGCGGATAAGCCTTTTTGCTTATCTGTGTTGTATTTTTTCCCATCTGTCTAGTATTCAATTTCGCATAGAACATTGGAAAAATATCTCCGTGGCTAGACAAGCCCCTTTTTAAGCCATTTTCCCATAAAGAAATATTAAACCCTGGCAAGAAAAACATGTGAGTTTCTGACCAATTGATTTGCCATTTCATTACCATGTCTCTGAATCCCATCACCCACAAGAGGTGGCGCTACAGTCCGGGGTGGACCTGAGCCTCAACCAATAAGCCTCTCACCCACAAGAGCTTGACTTTATTTCGCTTGAATAAGTCTTGGAGTCCATTCAAGCGAAAAATACAACACGCGCAACAAGAATGGTAGTGAGAAGCTAGGACTTGGTTCACCTCGAGCTGTCGCGCCAGCTATTTTTGTTTTTTTTTTTTTTTTTTAAGTTTCGAGCCACGATAGTGAGAGCTTGGTGCTTTTACGCTACTTTTGACAGTCGAAATAAATAAGAACACACGTTTTAATGGCAAACAGTGAAAGACACAGGGACATATTCTAAGTGCCATCGAGATTTCAGGGTTACATCTAAAAACACCCACCCCAACACCAGAGTTCATCTTAGACACATCACTTGTCCTTTGATATTCAGCAGAAGATTTTGTAGGCTAAATGAATCACGATATCGAATTGATATCTTCTCCCAAACTGAAGCGGTTTTGGTATGGAATTATGGCGTCACTGTGCCGATCATTTTCAGCTCGGAAAGGTCAAAGAGAGAGAACACAACCAGATAACTGTTGACAGGATCCCGAATTCTGCTATTGCTGGGTGAAGCTTATGGCGATAAATACCTTATGCTGCTTTAAAGTCGATGAGGAGCTGTTGGGTTTTCGAATAGAACTTCGTTAGTCTCTTTCAGGATTTATTTCAGTGTGATAAATTGATCTATAGTCGATCTGTTGAACAGAAAGCCTATCTAGAACGTGCTGATTATTGTGCTGCAGAAAGGCCTGAAGCATTAACACAGCAGGTTGGATAGAATCCGATACGCGACTCTTAACTAAGTTATGCCTCGGTACTTCAAACAAAATATGGGAGAAAAACTTGAACTAGATTTTCGTCTTGTTCCAAAACTCATTTTCAAGTTGAGTATTGAAAGAAAAGAAATTGGATGCGAGCTAGTCCTTTGGTATTGTCAGTATTCGGTTCTCGTTTTTATCAGAAGGCATATTTTCAGTAAAAGACTCTCCAACGCGAAAAATTCCAGAAAATGTAAAACTGTTTTACAAAAAGGTGGCACTAGCCATATTTTTCGCTTGCAAATTAAGCAACAATCGTGAACGTTTTCCACTCAACTCCATTCCACTCAACTTCTGAAAAGGGTATTGCAATAGTCATCCTTAACCCGACAACTATGAGTTTGTGATCTGAGCGCTTGGCAGACAGCTTTGAATATTCTTACTAATTCACTGACCACACTACTTTGGAGAATTTGATGATGGAGGAAGCTCTGACTTAGCTAAAGTGGAACGTCATACCTGCTATATACGTAGTCATTTTCTCAAATATTCTCTTAAAAATCAGAGGTCGCTGTAAATAAAATGGAGACAATTTTGCATGTTCTTTGTGCCTGTCCAGCCCTCGTTACAATTTAAGGACAGAACGCAAATGTTAACGTCTTATGAGTACACTGCCGGATCGGTGGAATCTGGGTATTTCACTCGTTACACGTAAACTACTCATAGAGTTCGACGCAATCAGAGATACGAAGTGCCATACTTCCAGGAAGATTTGGCCTATGCTAAATCTTACTCGATCTAAAAATTTAATTTTGCTCAAAAGGTCGCTCACTAGCATCGTCATTAGCGTTCTCACTGATCACTGTTTCATTGGCCTTCATGCCAGAAGGATGGGCCTCTGCTCAAATGACTTCTGCAAGAACTGCAGAGAGGAAGAAGATTTCCTCTGCACTTGTCCTGCCCTATCCTAAAGAAGAAAGTTCTATCTAGAAGCCTCTCACTTCGACAACTTGGACGAATTATCACAAACTAGTACTGACGTCAAAAGTATCCTCAGCTTCCTCAAGAGCTCCATATGGTTTCAATAAAATGAGTGGTGCTTTCAGGGTATAGATTCAAGTGATATCACAAAGGGCCTTTCTTGGGATACCTGTGTCTTGATTTCGCACCCTACTTACCTACGAGTAGGTAGATTTCAAAGAAACTTTAAAAATGTCAATAAAACCATACCCACTGTTACCAAGAGCGTAGACCCTTCACACGTTACAAATCCGGAAAGTACACGCAAAAACGAGTATATGTAGCACTCAAACAGTCATTCAAATTGACATATAAAAGTGAACCCACAAATTAGTCACAGTTCCGATCAATTGAAGACAAAACAAAGGCCAGCAATACTGACAAGGTTAATCGGAATTTCAAATCAATCAATTCATGAGATATGCGCGCACCTATAGATACGGATACAGTACTAGAAATCGTAAGAAAGTAGCCAGCGCGATCGAATATGCTGTCGGTACGTGATTGTTTCTCCTGCGACCGGTTTAAAAAATCTCGCTTAGCTAAGGTAACACAGCGCAGACGGTTAAAGCCAACGTTGGGTCAAGTTCAGTGTCAAAATGCAGACCGTAAAATTAAATAATCTCAATCCGTTGAGTAATAAAGTTATCGGTTGAATGGTGATTTTCAAACTGACATCTACGTTCAGTACCAAAGTGGGCTGAATCGAGTGCTTACTGATGAAGATAACAATGGGCGTTTGTCTGCTTAACGTTAAAATTATGGGCAATAAACTGGCATGGAGTTAATTTATTGTTCTTATCTTTTGAAAAAGCTGCTCCCCACTTTTATTTTCGTAGGCGTGAGGAACATGCATTGTGACACAATCCCCTGATTGATGTTTTTCCTATCTGACTAGATATTCTAACAATTGGAAGATTTTGTAGTCTTTTATCGGCCTCAGAGTACAATCCGGAGTCTCTGTGATCATCTATTTTGTTTTGTCAAATTTACTAAATAAGTTGATCGCATCGTTTGGAATGAAAGGCAATAGATCAAGAGTCAAACTTTTAATACCGAAGCAATCATCATAAAAATTCATTTGCTATAACATGGCGAGTTAGGTGATAAAATCTAAAGTAAACACCGTTTTATGGGCAATAAAAATGCATTTACTTATCGTCGTAAAAATGTAGATACTATCCGTGGTTGAAATTTCGGAAGCAGAAGGCGAAATGCGTGTGCTATTTAATTTTTTATTTCTTTTTCATTCTGATTTACCTGTAATAATAAAAAATTACAATGGCATTCGAAAAGATAAGCATTTAATAAGGTCAATAGTAAAGTATGAAATTTAATTGTTTTGTACACTATGGGCATTGTGCCCTTTTAACTAGTTATACCCGGAAAGAAAGAATGGTCATCTGTTGAATTGTAAAATATGAAGTTGCCTTCCTGAGTAGTAAAATGCAAATGAGACAATGGTTCACCACAGGCGCGCGGTTTGGCCTTTATTACCATCCACAAGCAGTCAAACTAATGTAAATCAGAACTTCCTTGTGCCTAACTATCGTGCATCCGTGGTGTCTAAGTACTCGTGTCGAAGGAGTTAAATTTATTGCTGGTGTCCAGAGAGAAGAGGTTGTGGCCTATAAAAGGTGGAGCGAAATTATTAAGAGATACGTCCATATGAATGTCGTTCTTTTGTGAGGAATTTTATATCCAACATTCAGGCAGTGAGCTCCTGAAATTCTGTAATTTTGAATCCTCGCTTGCCTCAAAGTACCCTTAAGAAGAAAATAATCATAAATCTTTGGGTACGCAGATATTAAAGCATCCAAAGCACCAAGTTTACCAACGCGCTCTCCAAATGAAGCTTTTAGTCACTAAGAAACTCAAAATGAAACTGCCGAATTTAAATTGTCTGAACCTTGTCGATAAAGTTTAAGTTAGGTTAGGTTAAGATGACTGCCAGCCGTGACACTTAGACCAATGACAGAAGAAAGTAGAAAGAAAGTAGGTAATGGTTTTCCCCTCTTCTTGGTCCCTATAGCTTTTACAGAAATCAATTGAGTGAATGCCAAGCCTTGTTGCATGCTTGCATACTAGATAGTGTCCAGTAATGGCATCTATAGGAGCACTGATATGCAATCTCTTGAGGGATATCAATTCCTTAGAGCATTTCAAACTCAACTTGGGCCAAATCTGACCCATTGTACCACTTATCCACCTAATATTTGTTACGCTTAATTTTGACTTTACATGCAGCGATAGATCGAATGGGCGTTGTTATTTCATATCTGGTGAGCTCATCAGCTTTACAGTCCCTATGCCTCGGTACACAACAGAGGTGAATACTGAACTACCCCGCAATCTAGGGTTACTAGTGAAATTGTAAAGAATGATTTCAAGGACTTAATTGACTGACTGGCTGTCCGAAGAGATGTGGATATCACAGTTTCTTATTCAGCCAAGATGAGACTTCCTTAATCGCCATTATATTCGCTTGGAATACCCTGCAATGACTTGGAAGACGGAAGGCTAACAGGGAGACAGACGACTAAGAGGAAGGAAGCTAAGATGAAACCCATCAGAGAAAATATACCTAGCCCTTTGATCCGTCGGGGTAAAAGTGAACCGACTTGTCTACTAAGAATGGTTCCTCCTCTCAGAATGACCTGGAAGGGATGGTGACTCCGAAGTTTTTGTCAAAATTTAGTTTGGGTATAGTGTAGTCTGTGGTCGCCGTGGTTCAGTGGTTAGTGCGTTGGACTGCTGAACGAGCGGCGTGGGTTCGAGCCCCAGCCAGGAACACCGAACATTTTTCGCGGCACCACCACTTGTCGGAGAATGGCAAGCCTGCGGGAGTATAATCTGTCATGAAAGAGCTTCTCAATTCGCCGTTCGGAGTCGGCAATAAATTGTAGGTCCCTTCCATTCGTGCAAACAATACAACACGCACAACATGAATGGCTGCGAGAAGCTAGGCCTTGGCTCATTCCGAGCTGTCGCGCCAGCTATTTATTTTATTTATAGTGTAGTCTATGTTTTATGGGAAGATTTTGAGACTATTAAGAATGGAAGCGTGAAATCAATGGTACGTCCGTTGTCCGTTCTTATGATAGAAGAAATGTCTATGTGCCTGTTGGAGTTAAGCATTGGTGCTATGTTGGTCCGTTTCGAACATATGGCCACTCGGAGACAAATCTGTTAATGTTGCCATCTAGGTAACCATCTAGGGTTTTCCTTCTTAAAGTCGATTGTAAATGGATATAGAAGAAAAGCAAGCCCCTCTTCCTCCTTTTCATCTCTATATAAGGCCTGCAGAAATCGTTGAAAGGTAATCCCAGTTTTCTTGTACGTCTGCCTATCAGACAGTGTTTTGTTCGTGCTACAACTCTAGATTTTGATGCTTTTGTTACCGATTCTGGAACCTTCTTTGACTAAGGATAGGCCAAATTTGTCTAGAGGAAAGGTATGACGTTTCATCTTACGTCAGAAATATTTTCGCCATAAAGTTTAAGTTCAAGTAAAGTTTAATGAAATTCATAGGAGCAGAGGGAACCGTACTCTTTCCTACTTTTGGAAATTCATCTATTTTGGAAATACCTAGAAGATATATATAGCCAGCATAGGAATAAGTCGCATCTGTCTGCGATCTCTTTAAGAGATCTGAGAGAATACTTAACTAACTTTACTGCCTGGCTATGATATGGATGTGCCCTTCTATTGTATAGGAACATTGAAAGCCAGCTGGAGAATCTAGGTTTCCTTTTTCGACGGTAATGGGCATGTTCAACGTATGCCCCCATCTTGGCTTTCAAGACGTGCCATCAGGAAGGCCCAGATTGAGATTATTGGACCAAGTCCGAAATTTTACCTGTACCCGTATGGGGATAGCCCCTTATAATTTAGGGTCGATGGCGGAAGATCGGGAGGTGCGGAGGGGTCCATAGTGGATAAACGGGTCATTGGAAAATGAATGAATGAATAAATATGTAACAGTGATATTACAGATATGTGATGATAAATTATGTATATCAGCTGTGATTGAGAAAACTCTTGCTTTCGGAGTCCGTAATTCGAACCACGCTTTTCGGCGAATCTTTACCAGCAGGAGCTTACATATTGAGGTTTCACCTAAGTTTCTTGTCCAGGATTTTATATAGAACCTTTGATTGATTCTCAAAAATCTGACCTATGGTTTTAGTTTTGGTGGATCGATGTAAGGTTTTTGTGTCTTCTATAATAGGGAACACCAACTTTGTCTAGAGAACCTTACCAGATTGGTAGGATACGCTTACATCCAAGTCAAGTCAACTACATATTGCAATCACGTGGACTGGCTTCTTTCACGGATTTCTAGCGCAACTCCAAATGCACAAGGCTGACTAAAGAAAATGATTTGTCACCTTATTAGCCAATGACACCTTGTGAAACAGATTCCCATCACCTGAAGTGATCCACCACAAACCACACGTGAGAAACAACCCTATGGAGTTGAGCTCTTGGGAATGCCCTACTCTGTATAAAGTTGACAAAGCCTTCACAATGCAAGGTTCATCTTCGCTGATCGAATATCAGTGCCAATGAATGACTGAAATAGTGAAAGATCAGAGCACAGTAACCCACTCGACTTTGGGTCCCATGGCAATCCGCAAGATAAGTACATGTTTCTAAGCCTATTAGGTGAAATACGATATAATTTGGGAACAATACTCCATTCTCTGCGTTAGTTCACGTTCATATGTATCATACCTCCCTGCGGTTGCAATTGACTTGCAATTACACTTCGTAACCCACAAACAGTCACACTCATACGGAGTGTTGCGCAACTCCTGATTAATAGACAAGACGCATTTCCACTTATTGCCATTCTATAATTCTCCTGGGTTTTTTTTTTTTAATTTCTCTCACAGCTTGCCAAGGGGGAAGTGAATGAAAATTGGCTATCGAAGCCGAAAAGGTGGGCATTCTCCCATCAATCAGATGAATGTCGGACTCACGTACAAAATTACCATACGTACAGATGGATTTTGGCAACAGATACTCGCACAAACACCTAACAACACGATGAAGATGTTAATAAAACCCATTTGGATGGATCATACCAGTAACCACACGGTGCGGTTTATCATTTTGACGTGCAGGTCTTAGGCATTTTTTCAGTGTTTCCCATGAACACTCAAAAACCGGGTAATGAGACCATGACGTGAATTTTTACGCTTCCCTGGTGCACCAATGCACTTCTGCTCTAGTTTTCCCCTGGTTGGCAGCCGCCTTGGTTTTAACCGAGAGTGGTTATGCAATTTGTCAATACTGAGTTGTGCAAGACAACAGACTAACACCGAGACTCAGACTGCCTTGTGCTAGACTAGGTGTGAACGAATGGGTTTTATTGGCTGCTAAATAAAATTTAATTAAATCTTTTATTAGACTTGTAAAGTAAAGCACCCGCCTGATTCGTGTAGTAATAACAACACGACTTCGGACAGACATTACGCTTTTGATTTGCAATTAATTAAGTGAAATTAAAATGGAAACAGCTTCAAGAAATTTTTGAGGTTAATTTCCATAGTTTGCTGGTGGTCATATGCTGACTACAAATTGTAATTAATTAGCCACCTACTCAGGGAAGTGGCTTAGGCGGTAATGCTATTAATTCGGGTCAATGGTTTAAGCATGACAGGTAGGTAGGTGGGTAAAAGTGGGCATAATAGGCCTGATTCTCACTTTACGCTGTTTTGTTACCACAGTTCTCGTGATTCTGTGGACGGGTAGCATAGTTCCCTAAGGTTCGTTAATGTTATCAGGGAAAGCCACGATGTCTTGCTTTGACAAGCGCCCAGCACCTCCAAAGCAGCTGCGGCAGTATGTGTTAAAAGGGATATCAAGCTTGGATGCGTGTGTTCCTACTGCTCAATGGCCAGCACAGATGGCCACTATACGCGTTACCTTATTCCTTTAATGTCCCTGCAGCCTGGACCCATACAAGAGATCGCCAGTATCGACGTCGTTGACGCGCAATCTCGAGTCTGTATTGTGCTACCAGCTTAGAGGAAGTGGTTGTCAAAACGATGGCTTTAATGGACGCACAGCGAAGTTTTTGCTAAATGCTAATCGAGGGTAAGAATGCTAACCGACCAGCTCCCAGATTCTCTAAGTCGGACTCCAATGCATGCAGCCATCTTTCACGAAGGTTGAAGTGTTTTGGACATGAACGTAGTGCACATGTGGTTTCTGTGCTATGCTAGTCTGTGCTAACGCTCAGGCGGCTTTAGACAGTAAGAGTGAGCTTTCGGTCAATCCTATGAAAACTGAGGTTGTCCTCTTTACAAGCAGCAGGATTGTGACCTCACGCAGTGCTAAAGGGCGTCAATATCCAGATCTCCGATGAAGCCAAATATGTAGGAGTGATCCTGGATAAAAAACTTCTTTGGGCAAAATATGTCAAGTTGAAGACACACAAGATGCTCTCAATTTCCGGCAGTGTAAGGATGCTTTTGGCAAAACTTGGGGCTTATCACCGAAAAACCTCCTTTAGATCTATACGAATGTGATAAGACCGGTTCTAGCTCGTACGTCGGTTGTTTGGTGGAGGGGGTCTTCGCGTAAGTAAGAGACTGCTTACAGTACTAAACATCAAAGAACGGATTATTTTGGCTGCACAGGAGCTTATCCGAACATGCCTGGCGCCACTCTAGACGCCATGCTTGATCTACCTCCCCTTGATACTTATTTCATTGGCTGTACTATCAAAGCAATCTGTCGTCTTAGACGGAGCGGCTTTTAGTATTATCCCCACTGGAGTTTTGATGACCTTGCCCGACAATTATCCCACGACCATAGTTCCACGGATATGCCGTCTGATGCAACCTCAGCTGCTGTGCAAAAAAAGCCGACTTTCTTTCCCTTCAAGACTTTCATCGACCAGTTTCTGAGCCTGGGCGTCTGTAGCGATAGTCAGGCTGCGCTTAAGGCCTTGCTCAACCCTTTAACCAGTTCCAAAATAGAGCGAGAATGCAAGAACTCTCCGAATTCAGTCGCAAGGCTAAACTTTCTGGTAGTACAATGGATCAGAGGTGCTTGGCGTCTGATTACTCCAGTATACCCGACGAAAAAAGAATCCTATGCTAGCAGTTTGAAAGTCAGGTGTTTTCGTTTTTATAGTGAATGGCATCAATTTAGTTTTCGTGGGTTCATAGCTTGTTACCCAAGTGCTTACCTTGCCATGCATCCTCGGAGAGAAACATCCCTAATAATAGAATTGCCATGCCATCCGTGTCCATTTATTCCGTCTGTCTCAAGCCTTATTGAAATGTTCAGATACTAAAGTTAAGTTAAGACTTCTTCTATACTAAGTTTATCGCAAATCGTATGAACGTACGCACCTCGTTGTAGTTAAATACCTCCGCAAGCGTGCGGTCAACGTATCGCACGCAGAACGCGCTTTCCAATTCACTTTGGACATAGGGTAGCTCTTACATCTGCCTTCTTAAAATAATTCAAAGTTTCCTTAAAAAGTTTTCCTACTCCTTCGAAGAATTCACACAACAATCCATCATCGTCAAAGTACCTATACATCGTAGTGATGTTTGATGATGACATGCGAAGTTGTTTTTAATGCGGTTTCTGTTCCAACAGTTGCACTAATCATCAGAATGTTGCCTCATTGTTGAAACGTACTTCAACGCCAATAAACCGAACGAATAAATCTATACCACAGCGTGTTTACTTTTCAATTTCGTTGTGTGGTTTAAGTTATTCGGTCACGGACAGTTGAGCAAATAGTCATAAGTGAGTGATAAAATTTGTTTTAATTTTCCGATTAGACAGCAAGGTGTTGTAAATTGATTAAAATCGTTCCTGTAGTTAATAAGCGAAGTCACTGAAAGGGTTTATAACAAAAGAAATGTTTGTCTTAGGATATAATTAGTGTAAAATAAATAATTTATAAGAAAATGTACGCTAAGAAGACCGTAATGAAAAAGGATTTAAGTCACGTATTTGGTAAGCGTTAAGCTTACTGCTCCTTGCAGTGGTTCTCTTATAGTAAAAAGGCCTTGGTTGCCTTCCACACGTGCAGGAGGAGAACCTAGAACAGAACTTACTTGGACGATCCTTAGGCCAGAACTCAACTATATGACCACAATACAGAAAGTTACATACATTGCATCAACCATTTCACTGAGCCCAACTCCTACATTATTATTAACGGGAAGCGGTTTGTCCACTCTTACACTGCGGTCTCATATAGAGGCCTATTGTGCTGTAACTGCTAAATACAAGAATCTGCAGCGAAAAGCAACTAAGGCAGTCAAAATGTTAGAAATCGAACTCATGGTCCAAATATTGGGCAAATATCTCGCCACACATGTGTGTATTTATGTATACTCCGACTGTACGATTCCGTGTCTGAATCTCGTCAAACTCTTTTTTTTTTGCGTCTTCCCAAGTACAAAATAGTGGAAAAACTAGGAAATGTCTTGGTCTCTAAGTCCTTGTGCATCTGCACCGATGGGTTAAAAATGGACATAGGCATGGAAGTCGGTCTCTTCTCTAGGTAGGAACTAGGATGCTACGCAGATCATTTCAAAACTTGTGAAGTCCTGTCGCAAAAAAGTGAAGAAATTTGTCACGAAACATAGCAAAGAACTCTGCTGGTCCCTGGTCACAGCGACATACCAAGAATCAAGGAAGCTGACGATCTAAAAAGTAGGGCTCAAGCCTAGAAGGAGACTAAGCGAATGATACAATTAAACCTCCACTTTGTCAAAACAAACATAAGGTGGAAGCCTAACCAACTTTTAAAACTTCAAAAACATGGCCTGAATAAAACAAAGCAAGAATACAAAAACTCCTTTACATGGGCACAAAATCCTTGTCATTGTGGGTAGGGATAGTGACTGTACATAATATGGTAAGATGGAGAAAGTTAAATCTTACAGTAAAAACGTATTAGGCAATAATTGGTGGCCAAGAAAGGTCTACATAGACTTAAGTGAGGTAAGAAGGATCCGTATCGTCTTCATCGGCATGCAAAATTAGCCTATGACATTAAACGTTTTCTTTTTAAAAATCATAAAAGTCAGGGTTGTTTTCATCTCTGGTAGTGTTCTTTTCTCCCCTCCACATTTGACGGGTCAGTTCATTAAAAAATGGTTTTTTCTCGCATTTCAGTAAACAAATTAAAAACATCTTTCAACACAAGTGTTGTACTGTGGAGTCACGAGAAGGAAAAGATATCAAACTCTCCTATTTCGTCTTTTTGATGATGAAAACTATATAAAAATTAACGAAAGTCTTCATCCTCGGTTAAAACTTCAGACATTTTAGGTGACGGAGAGCTTCAATGGTGATGATAGCTGGTCTGAAGTAATTTTTCAAACCTTCGTGTTTATCTGACAAATTGTAACTTTAGGGCCGCCAAGATATATATTATGAAATCTATTGGCCTTGACGACCCTATGGTATATTAAAAAATTTATTCCAAAATCCAAGAAATGCAAATCGATGCCCGCTATCCAACTCTGGGTTCTTTTAACCTGGCTCGCAACAATGGCATCAATAAGTAAAAACGGTTTATTCACAGCCATGTCTAGTTTTATCCGTAAATAAGGTACAAACTTTCAAAAGTCTGTGCAACTACTTATCTGCAGAATTGAATGAGCTGTTACATCTGTGTTCGCAACTACAGGGACAGAGGCAATCAAAATGAGTTTGGTGGAACAGGGCAAAACCAACTATTCGTTGTCAAAAGGAAGAATCCCCTAACATCAACGTATCAGAACGTTCTGATACACCACAGTAGATACAGCTCAGATATTCAGGGACTCCGCTATAGCTTCTCAAAACTACATCACATAGGAAATTAAACGAAGAATAACTCACTCATGTCAATCGCTGTTTCTTTGGACTTAGAAGACAATTGGGCACTAGCGCCATATCCCGAGCAACTAAGAAGACTTAATCGCCACAGACCGACTTCATGGCGTTTTCCACTTTTTGACCCATGCAAACAAATACGAGTAAATAACCAACAGGATAATCCAACTGAGATTAGTCGACACCTACAAGGTCTACCCATGTTTTCGTCACATCCGTGCACACTGACATTTAATGCAGCAGGTGCATGACCCGAATAAGTCATCAACTAAATTTATTTGAATATTCAGCCAAAAATGCAATCGCGGTCAATAGCGAATGACACACTGACACCTGTTTAACCAATTATTGTAATAGAAATTAAAAAAAAAAACAGGTTTTGACAATTTCAAGTCTGACTTGCTTGGTTGGTTGGTTTGGGAGAGAGACGTTAAATCCTCATCACATAGGTCATTCTTTATGACTGTTGTGTTCGACTTTGTTGAAAACTGTGTGAAAAAGGACAATTAGGGGAGGGTATAAGTGAAAGGTGGTTTGGTGTGTGGGGATGGAGAGATGGGTAAAAGGGAACAAGTCCGGGAAACGTCGTGTATTTCCAATGATCTCCAAGATTTTTCGGAAACTAAGAGAACTCAGCATTCAGATTTCAACAGTCCCAGTCCCAGACGTGCTTGTTCAGATCTAGGAAAAGTCTGATGTGCAAGCCGATCATCAAGTTGATCCGCGCCCTTGAGTATCGCGAAGATCTCTGCTTGAAATACAGACACGAATTGTTCCAATTGGAAAGCAACATTGAGAGGTGGCGTTCAGTAATTAACCCGCTCCATAAGTGATCGCAATACCCTGTTGCCAATCCTCTCGCGGATTTTTCCATAATTAGGATGACAAGTACACCACCATATGCTATACATTAGAATATATTTATATACATTTCCAGGGGTTTCAAAAATGTTTTTTACTATAAGCCAGAGCATAGCTTGAAGGGTCCCGGTTCGCTATCCTTCTTTCTACACCAAGATCAGCCGTAATTAACCGACTGCATGCAATAATTTAAGTTATTTTGTCGGATAAAACTTAATTTCCATTAAAATTCTTAAAATTTTTAAATCTGCCTCAAAACTCATTCAAGTCAACACGCATTGGATTCGAAATTAATTAAAAAAATTCCTGTAAACCAGAAATTATCGGGCGTGATTGTCGCATTAATTAAAAACCTACGTAGTTCAATTTAGACACTATTTTGCCGCCATCTAAAATAAAAGCTAAACCACGTGCTAAATTATATTAACTTACATCAGAGGCAATAAATCAGAAGTATACTGTGCTATTAGCAGGAAAATAGCAAATACCTGACCACAGTCTATATCAACAGTCTATTGAGACTTCAACAACATAAGGAACTAACTGCCCGAGTCGTGACCATATTGGCACACTTTTGCACACACTCTGCTTTGACAGCGATACATGTCTCCATTTGTAAATGAAGTGGTACCCACTTGTCATTCTAGCCCCATGACTGACGCAGATCTCTGCTACTGTCGATGGAACACACACTCAGGCACCTTAAATCATTTCCTTAGCTTCATGCTCTACTTACTGGCAGAGTTGCAAAACTGATTAAATTCAAAGTCCTAGAACGATAACCCAGATCACCTACTTACGGAAATTCCAGTTTACTGGACATGCAGATTATGACAACTTGCAAGTTTAGCAACAACATATCTCGTGATAAATTTTGTTTAAATGAAATTGAAAATCAAGTTGTTTATCCATTGATCTGTCCCGAGCTCAGCGCACTTAATCGAGCAAATGAATATGTGGTGGTGTCACCTTGCGCATACCTTTCGATTCAATGATTGATAATGTACCGCCTTAACGACAATGCGAATCGATGCAAATAAATTTGTTTTTCTGGAAAATCCAGTTAACCATTCGGTTGACTTATGCTACACGTTGTAAAGTGTGCCACAGATGTGCCTTTGAATTACTTTCGTATCTAGGTATGGATATGCTAATGTATTTTGTATGAGCATATGACTCCGAGTGTGATTACATAATCAGCGTAACTAGGACTGCGTCGATGGTTTAACAGAAGTGCCTTAGGAAATCAGGTTTCTACTCGGTCGATAACATGTGTAAAGAAATGTGGGAATAGGGTAGGGTAATTAAGGCTCGTTGGATGTGGGCTTACTGATCTGTCGCAATCATTTCACAGTTTACACAAAATTAGCCAACAAGGATAGAAAAATGTTAAGTGGTATCGACATCCGACATCAGGTGGTACTCGTATGTGTTAACTGATAATGGCCATAAGACTGGAAAAGTTATTTCTTTCAAGGAAAAGAAAGGCTGGGTTAGTGGATGAAGGCAAATGAGCTGTAGAGCTTTCTCATTGGATGTCGTTTAACTTAGATGCGTTATATAAGTCATTGACTTAAAAAAAAAAAAAAATAGCTGGCGCGACAGCTCGGAATGAGCCAAGACCTAGCTTCTCACAACCATTCATGTTGTGCGTGTTGTATTGTTTGCACGAATGGAAGGGACCTACAGTTTATTGCCGACTCCGAACGGCGAAGTCTTAAGCTCTTTCATGACAGATTATACTCCCAGAGGCTTGTCATTCCCCGAGGAAAGGCGGTGCCGCGAAAAATGTTTGGTGTTTCTCTGGCTGGGGCATGAACCCACGCCGCTCGGTCAGCAGTCCAACGCACTAACCACTGAGCCACGGCGCCCATTGACTTACTTACTTTTAATTGCACTAAAGTCCGAGTTGAACCAGAGCCTCGCCAAAAAAACATCTCCGGTTAGTTGTGGTTGAGGTCACCCTCTACTTGCATACGCTTGTAGAACCGAAGATCCTTTGGGCTGTAGCATTGATGTTCATTCGCTTTGAATCAATAGACACATTAGTCCAGGGTTGCAGGAAGGGCTGGAAAGTCGAATATCTCTTTATTGCTAATTTCAGCTTTAGTCATGGTACATGTATCTTTTTTACAACGTCGTGCCACTATTCAACCCTGTTTCGTCTTCTTCTTATCCACAGGTGTGACTATAAATCGAATGAAGAAGTTTCTTAAACTCAGTTACTTTACTAAAACGATGTTTATTCTGACGTAGGTAAGGAGAAACTTAAACTACTTTGATGTTTGGTAGTCGTCGTGAAGCAAGGATAGTCTCCAGCATCATTAATGGGCATTGCCCGATTGGTACTTATACGGAGCGATTCGGTATACATCACAACGACTATTACAGAAGTTGTAGGGGCGAGGAAGAAATCGAATCTGTCCGTCACCTGCTGTGTGAATATCCTGCCCTTGCCGGTAGAAGAATGAGGACTATTGGTAGACACTTCTTCACGGACATTGAGGACTTGCGTAACATCGAGCTGAAAGACCTCCTGAGATTCATACCCTTATCTGCGTGGTTTTAAATTGACCCTATTGCTAGTCATGTGAGCAGTGACGAATGTCACAAGGCACCCAATTACCTAACCTAACCTATACTAGTCGCCAATACTGACATTTTGTCTCAACAGACAGACAAATACCCTTCGCTCGTTGACAAGATATTTTCGGTTCTGTCCTTCACTGACAGTGACATTCACAAAATAAAATTATTTCTGTGAATGTGGGATCCTTAAATCCACAATTCAACTGCTTCCCCCAATGTGAACTATGTACACAGATGGATTTATTCAGTCATGGTCACGACCATCATGTCGCATACACTGCTCCACCTCAACTTAACGTGTAGACTCCTGCCACTGTCTCTACTTTGACCACTATTTCTTGTGGCATGAAAGTGAAACCTATTTGCCTTATACAGAATGCATTACAAAATGCTTCCAAATTCGCCGACATGAGAGGATTTATCAACAAAGACTCGGCACACACTGTTGCAAGCGCACTTCTTTGCATTGCACGCAAAGTCATATGCATTCGTAGCATTCAGACAGTAAGATACATATGGTCTTATGCAATAGGATGTTCCTAATGATAGAAAGACTCGCGTTTTCCATTTTCTCTATTTTTCACGATTTCCTTCTCAGTTATTTATTTGGTTAAGTTTAAAACAGGTTATCCTGCGAGGAACAAATGAATGTTGGCACAGGAATTCATTTCCGTATTTTTCTATCTATGCATGGATCTCGGAAAAGAATGACGATTCATTGGTTTGTTAACAGATGAATTCATCGTTCGGCGGCCAGCCAACATCTCGTTGTTTTGCTGTCAAGAGACTTACTGGGTAGGAAATGCAGGAAAGTGTCTGTATATGGCGCTGATGTCTGCGAAGCGTCGCGCTAAAAAAAAAAAGTTGTTCATCGAGTTAATTGATGTTAACCGTCTATAACCATGTATCGTTGATAATTTTCATTGGAACACACATGTCATTGGTTTTATAGCAAAATCTAATTAATTGATAGGCGATTTTCCAGTCAGACATCTGTAAAAAATCTTGCGAATCTCTTCATTAATTATGCGCCGAGACGATGTGTTGGGACCAGATAGAAACCTGACGGACTTGATATAATAGCCAATGCACTATGGCTTGCAATTTTTCTTCATATGACACGGACATGACTCTGTGGGCTCCATACACCTTGTACATAAATGTCTGTGAATCGTATGAATTGTAAGGCATCATTAGTTACACTGGCACTGACCAAATGGGGCTGGAAGACTTGAAGTTTTTTAATTGCATTAGGTAAGGGTTTGACAGGTCTACACAAGAGATTTACTACTTCATTCGAGTAGATAGCACAACAGGTGTGTTAATGGATTGCATTTAATACCCAAATTGTATATATTAACTACAAAGCATCCGAGCAATTTCAGAATTGAATACGGATTTAGTAACTTGTTTAGATGAATGACTGTATTAGATTTTACAACGAGGTGTGCGTACTATGCATCGAATAATATTAGAAAGGATTTAGTCCAAAAAATCGTTAAGAGCTGCAATACCTAATCGGTCGCATTCGATATACAAAGTACGTACAAAAGTATTCACATATGGACGTAGGTCTTTAGTAAACTGACCTCATAGCACATGACATGAACTGCATTTGAAGTATTGGAGCAAATTGTATTTTGCCTGCTTCTGTCAACCAACGTCTATTCACATGGTAAAGCTCTGACCCCGGAGTTGGGTTTTAACAACTTTGGAAAGTCTTTGGAGGCAGCCATCTACATCTAAAGAAAACAGAGAAGTGTTTCCACTATGGTGTGGTACCTACATACATACTTAGGTAGCCTCACTGAGATCCGGTCGCAAGTAAAAACATTTTCTAGATGAACTGAGTGATGACTTCCATTTTGACAAAATACCAACAATTTCCTAAATATGACGTTAAAATCGGGAGCGTATCTTTAATAACTTATGTACACAGTAGAGAGCATATCGTGCACAGCTACAACACCGGAAATGAACCTCGGGTAATCGAGTTTGACCTAACACATGGCTGGCACAGCCTTCAACCAAATTAATAACATTAATAACATTATTATCCAGCAGCTTACGTAGAGCACAAACTTGTCGCAGCTAAGGTACATGAGATACATTGACCATACATACCACTTACTTATTTACATACTTAGGTGGCGCTACATTTCGTGGTGAACCTGGGCCTCAACCAACAAGTCTTTCCAGTTAGTCCGATCCTTAGCTATGTAACTGCCTTCAGTTCACACGCCAAGTTAGTTGAGGTCTTCTTCTTCTTATGGGCGCCACCTTAAGCGAAGCCTTCCTCAACTGCGTTGTTTCTCCAGGTTAGATTCGAAGACTCAGCGTGCCGAAACGTTCAATGCGCAGTTTCTTGACTAGGTCAATGTTGCTCAACTATACAGCTCGTATATTTTGTGATTAAATCCTCTCCTCCAAAGAAACGATTAAGAATATTTTCATTCACTTTCGATAGAATCCGAGAAGTCATTGTCGGAGTTAATAACAGAGACAAGATAGACAAAGTCTCTTACTATCTTACTAGCTATCAACTGTGAAGCTCTGCCCGATTCGAGGGTGTTAGGTGTCCCTTCTTGTTGACAGCAAATACTTAGTTTTACCCTTGCTAAACTCATTTTGGCCGCTTCTGTCTCTATACTCGCGAAAGCACCGGTGACAGCTCTCTAAGTTCTGCCTATGATGTCAACATCGTCGGCGTACGCAAGCAATTGGACAGATTTATGAAAGATTGTGCCTCTGGTGTTGACTTGAGAGTTTCGAACAATTTGTTTAGCGCGTCCCCTTGTCTAAAACATTTTTGGACATCAAAGGTTTCGATAGAATCTTTACCGACCTTGATGGAGCAACGAGCATTCTCCATCGTCATCCTACATGGACGGACGAGTTTGGCAGGGATGCCAAAACAAGATGCTTAGGATCTTAACAGGCTTGGGCGTCATCTTTTATGCTGTTTTGCGTCTCAATTCGTTTCAAACTATGTTTAATGAACGCCATTCCTTCTCAACTGTTCTTCGAAACTTTTTCTTAAGATGAACAATTCATCAACTAAATGAATGAGGAGTGAGGGAACTCCTTTGCATGACTTATTTCGATGGAACTGTTTTTTTGTTCTAAGATGCCACGAACTACTCCTTTTTCATTCATTGTATTCTGATGTCTGTCGATTCCTGGCCCGTTCGTACGTGCAGCTGCTCCTTTGAGATACGACTTAGCCAAAAAGGACTCAGTGAGTTAAGCTGATGAAGTGATGGCAGAGAATAATATGCCGCTTCACGTGCCCAAACCATCGAAGTATAGACCTATCCGTTCGAAGAAGTAGCTGCTCAAGGTTGAGTACCTAGCGTATTCTAGTGTTCGTCCTTTTTTATTATATCTTATATCTTTGTGTTCCAGCAGCGTGTCGAGTTATCCTTTGTACTTAAGTCTTTAAGTGTGTCACGACTCCTATTTCAAAATAAATTAATAGCTAACGCAATATGGACCAAGACCTATGTAGCTTCTCCCAACATGATACATTTTCGCTCGAATTGAAAGATCTTTGTTGATAACAAATTATGCTCTCAGAGGTGATGCGGTGTTCTCCTGTCCAAAAATGTTAGGTTAAGTTTAAAAATCATCGGTGTCTGTTTCCGCCTGATTTGTCTGCAATCCTACTCTGACAGCTTTGGTTTTCAGATTGTGAGCTGTGTGAAAGCCTTCTTGAGCCACATATCGTAGGCCTTGTCCAGAAGTTTCAAATAAGATATCTTTGTCCTTGCGCAGATGGAAATAATGCAGAGATTTGATTGACACAGTATTCCGCGTGTGCCCAACTTTTCATGAAAAAGAGTATTGGGGGAGTTGGAGAAGGGACGATGCATATTGGATTGCAGTGATAAGGGAGCAAACATTCCTATTATATTACTTATCTGTATTATATTACTGGTGGAAGAATCCCTTCCTTCAAAAGCATTTCCGAAAGTGGACTGAAGGAAACTGAGAAGCATATAAACATGACAAGTGAAACTAAAATGTTAAACCACTGTCTGGTTGGGACACTTTTAATTTATACTTCTATGTTTTCATTTTAATTGAATTCCAACTTGTTACATCCAAATCGTTGCGTTAAACGAAATTTGTATACCACAAGCCAACATTTAGTTAAATCGAATTAAACCGCATTATTTCAGAAACATTTCTCAACGCATTTTTCTCGTTCATTTCATAACATCTTCCAACTCGTGTGTGTACACTACACCGTCCATTAATTAATTGTTTGTTATTTATGTGAGAACTAGCTGAATAATACCCGGCGTTGCTCGGGGTTATTACATTTCAATCCAGAAATCGACATCTTCTTCAAACAATTTATGAAAGACTAATCCTGATTATATAAAATATCACAATCTCATCTTACATCTGAATCGGAATTTTATATTCAACCCAATCGACTGTATTTTATTCTGCCACTTTTGCAAATGTAATCAAATTCTTTAAGTCGAACCGAACCTCCTTTAACTCTAATATCCCTCTAACTCGATTTTCCCTCTAACTCAAGTTTGTTCACCTACTGTCCCCTTCTTTCGAAAAGTCATCCTCCAAGTAAAATTCATTCTAAATCAGAAGTCCTTGGAATTTGAATAAATTCGTTAAATAGATACATACATACATACATACATATATCCTTTGCAAAAAATAAAATCAAAACAAAAAATTCCCCTCCCGCAACTGGCAATGTTATATCTACATCAAGCACACACAATCCCATACCCAGCCTGTCGCGTCGCGTCGGCGCGCTATTCCTTTATCTACCGAAAAAGAGAATCCATAAAAAAAATTGCCAGGAAAAATGTGTAGACAATTACGCATATGGGTAAAAAAATTAATAATCCGGCTGGCTCGAAAAAAAGATGATGTGTCATTATAACAATACCAAAGTTCACTCGCCCACAAATGGAACGGGTAAACTGATCCAACTGCGCTATGACCTTTTCCCTCATTAACTCAATTCTCCAGAGTTAATTGAATTTGATTACCTGTGTATGCACATATGTACGTACATATGTTAATACATATGTAATGCAATAAATATATAAATACAAATGTACAGATGTACATCCAATGTATGTATGTATATATAGGTATCTACCGTACCAACCACCAAATCATTACCCTGTACACACGAATAGATAGAAGCAAAGAACGAACAAAAAAAAAAAAAACAACAACAACACAGCAGAAATGGAAATGAAAAACTACCCTTGTGAAACTGGGCAAAACAAAAACAACACGTACGCTCATCAACCGATGTGGCTCACGATCGAGAAAATATCTCTTCGTGTGCGGCAAGGAATTTCTTCTGACTTGCTCCACGTTTTTGTTAACTGCTCGGCTCTTGAATAAGATAGCGTTATAAAACATAGCCTATTATATGACCCGATATACAACCATTCTGTGTGCAAAATTTGAGGTTGATTGGTTTAGTAGTTTTCGCATAGGTAAAATCCAAACAAACAAACAAACAAACAAACAAACGGACAACGTTTCACTTTTATAATATTAGTAGTGATAGTGATAGTGATTTCACCACTTGCACTTAATCGTACGCGAATATTCCAAACTTGTCATAGACACGGGCAAACAGAAAATGTGGTCTATGCAAATTATGCCCAAACAGAGATTAAATAGTAAGGAATTCGTCACAAGCAAATCCGCTGAGTATTTAAAGTATTTCATTAATAGCAGTTTATCCTTAGTCGACCACGCTTACATAACTAATTGAACTGTATTCGCCTTTGCAAGTTTGTCTCTCTGTTTAGCGGAGGAATTTTATAAATGCAAACCATTAATATGTCGCACATATAAGTGTACACATCAAATGTTGCTAAACTATAAATTAGTTTATGCAAAGACAACATTTGACACATCTCATAAAAGGATAACGACTTTCTTTGTGGAAAACATCTCGTGGTGCTACGGGTTGCACAGCAATGGTAAAGAATTATAACCGTTAATTACTCCCTAAGTGGCACACTGGTGTGACATCACATATGTATGTACATACCGTAGATAGGTGAGTAGAGGTGGCGGTTCTAAGAACCCAATTAGCGCTAGGATGCACCGTTTTGAAACCACAACTCATTTGACATGGTTGTTTGTGGGCTCTATAGGTTGATAGACGAAGGTATTTAGATCCAATTAAGGAACAGGATTAGTTCACCAATATTTTTCCTGGAAATATCTTTGAGGTCGTCGAAGAAGGGTTTGCCCAGGGTGCGCTGTCTGGCCCTCACTAGGGCCGGACATTTACACAGGAAGTGATGCAGAGATTCTTTTTCTCTGTTATCCTTGCAACTGCGGCAGAAAGTGTTGTGGGGAATACTTAGCTTGGTATCCTACTGGCCAGTGGCCTGTACTCGCGGCTACTATTCTCGCAATATCTTGTCTTGATCTGCTTAGAAGTTCGTTTGTTTTCTGTTTGTTGTAACCGGGCCAGATCTTCCACACGGCCACACTTGGTTGGCCGTTTTCAGAAAGTGGTGTTGAATATTGCCCTTAACGGCTCCTAGCGGGATATTTACAGCTTCCACCAGTGAGTCGTTAGGGGCTGATCCCCGCCTGGCCAGGTCGTCGGCTTTTTCGTTGCCGTCAATTTTACTACCACCAGGCGGATCGGCCTATTTCCTGTGATCGTCTTGAAATGGACACACCTAGGTTTTCAGTCACACTCTCAGCTACGGTAAATATAATTTCCAGCCGACCTTGCCGGACGAACAAACATTGGAGTCTTCGCATCACTAATCTGTCCAAGACGTTCAAATTTGAACCTACTATTTTTTTTTTTTTGGTCTAAGTGAACCTTATATTAGAAGACCACTCTAACAAACTATCTAACTGCTCGATCCCTACTAAGTCACGCCTTACAATCTTAAACGGTTCTCGTATTATCTTTACAGATTTGTGGCAGGAGGAAATCCTTAATCTTGTATAAATTCACGAGGTTATGACCGCTTAAACCGCCTAATTATCATAATTCACTTTCCTGCTGAGCACAATCAGTATTAGGTCATTTTGAGTTCAGTGTAGCCCATTGCAACCCATGACAGCTGACTCTACCTAACTCTAACCTGATCATTCTCCTTCTTTGACAACCCCGTCTTTGTTGGGTTAAAATACCAACCACTCCGCTTCTGGACTTCTTCTATTCCGACTCTTATTTCCGTTATTCAATGGAAAGCACAAACATACTGTTTAATTAATTTTTCCCATGTTCGCAATTTGAATGAGCAACTTAACTTATAAAACACTTTTCCACTTCTTCTTCCATTTACAGGCATTCCGGCGACGCTTACTTACATCAACATGGACCACAGTGTGACGGGATCCCCAGAGCTGATTCCTTATCCAGATTGGAGAAGTAACGTAGCTGGTGACTGTGCGAACAGCCTTACAACAGTTTACCGCATCAAGGTCGATGAATGCGGCCGTTTATGGGTGCTGGACACTGGCACTTTAGGAATAGGCAACACCACGACCAATCCCTGTCCATATGCGGTGAATGTGTACGACCTGGCGACTAACTCACGTATCCGTCGATATGAGTTGCGTGCAGATGATACGAATGCGAATACTTTCATTGCGAACATAGCAGTTGATATTGGCAAGACGTGCGATGATGCCTTTGCTTACTTCGCCGACGAATTGGGTTACGGTCTGGTCGTGTATTCCTGGGAGCAGAACAAATCGTGGCGATTCTCGTCGCACAGTTACTTCTTCCCGGATCCTCTGCGAGGAGACTATAACATTGCAGGACTGAACTTCCAGTGGGGCGAGGAGGGTATCTTTGGCATGGCGCTGACACCAATTCGTTCGGACGGCTACAGGACAATGTATTTTAGTCCGTTGGCCAGTCATCGAGAGTTCGCTGTCTCTACTCGAATTCTTCGCGACGAGAGCCGAGTTGAGGACAGCTATCATGATTTTGTTCCCCTGGACGAGCGCGGTCCAAACAGTCACACAACTTCTCGCGTCATGAGTGATGACGGAGTGATGTTATTCAATTTGATCGACCAGAACGCCGTTGGATGCTGGCACTCCTCAATGCCGTATTCGGCGCAATTCCACGGTATCGTGGACCGGGACGACGTGGGTCTTGTCTTCCCAGCCGATGTTAAGATTGACGAGAATAAAAACGTTTGGGTGCTATCCGACCGAATGCCAGTGTTTCTGCTCTCCGATCTCGACTACAGTGATGTGAACTTCAGAATCTATTCAGCTCCGCTGAGCTCCTTGGTTGACAACACGGTTTGTGATTTAAGGACCAACATCTACGGACCATCCAACAGTGTCGCCATCAAGCAGCCGGTGCTTCCATATGGAACCAAGGCTCTAGGCCTCCCCCAAAGGCCAACTGTTCAACGACCGAGATTACAACCACCCAAAGCATTCTTGCAACCATTGCTCCCACCTACGTCATCGGTGTCGTTTACCACGCAAAAAGTACCGGTAGCCAAGGCGTTCGTTTATAACCAGCACAACGGACTCAGCTATGAAACCAGTGGCCCACAAACGTTCCCGCACTTGGGCCTGAGTGATTACGTATCGAACAGGAACACCTGGTGGAACTCATAGGATAGCTAGTCGAGTCTCTCACCCAATGTGGCACATAAGAAGCAGCAGAATGCTGTAGTGAACTCTACAGTTGTATAAAAGTTTAAGAGGCGTTTCATTTGGCATTCCGGTCCATCGCATGCAGGAGGAGAACCTAAATCGTGTACAGGGTCAAGTTAAGCTCTTTATTTATGTTCGTTGTACATATTTATCTATTCTAATCACTTAGTCAAGTTTGTCACTCTCTACCTATTGTGTATATTATTAATTTTCACCGTAATAAATCCTTTATTCAATGTCTGACTTGTTTTCGTTTTTTTTCATGAAGATTCAGGTGTAAGAAACTGGGAACTGTAGTGTTCAGTGACTCGGTCGGCAAAACAGATTCGCAATTACTTCCTGCCACTATGTTTCAGTCAAACCTAACCATGGCATGGCCCTTATGGCTGACACTGCAACCTAGCAAGATCACCGGTCTACTTAGATTCCTAGCTTCGTGATGAAGGTGAGTATGTCATTAGTAGCACAGTTTCTTAACTCCGCTAACGAACAAGATTCCCTATGAAACCTGTATTGCACGACTAGTCAAGAAGCTCGCAATCCATTTTGAGAAGACATGATATTGAAGCTTGTTAAGAGGGGCGCTGTGCCACACTCCGTCAAACTCTTTCGAGATATCTTAAGCAACTATTTTGCATTCACTGTGCTGGTATATGCATTGGTTCCATTTGTTCCCAAAAGAGAAGCATTAGATCCCCTGTAGAGCGTTGATGACTGAAACTGTACTGACGGTCATTAAGGAGATGGTTTCTTTTGAGATATCTCATAAGGTGATGATTGACAATGCTCTTCATTACCTTAGAGAGCACTGACGTTATAGCTAAGGGTCGGTAGTTAGAAGGCCAGGTCCTTTTATCTTTTTTAGGAATGGGCTGAACGTGCGCAATTTTCCACCTGTTCGGAAATATGCCTACAGAATAAGAAGGATGAAAAAGCTTATGTAGAGGTTTAGCCAGGGTAGAAGAACACCTCTTCAAAACAAGGGGAGACATTCCACCTGAACCTGAGGACTTGTTACAGACTTGTTCGGAAAAATATTTGTACTAATGAATACGAAACTCTTATATTTTTTTGTCCTATAACGTGGAATGGTGTTTATATAAATCCTTTTAAACAGTTCTGATAGAAAATACTCTTAAAATATTGTCGGCTGACAAACGAAGCTCGAATTATTTTACCACTGACTGAAATCTTTGCTTAGCTTGCACTTAAACCATAACGAATGATATCCGGGAGAATAGTATTATCGAAGGTTTCGACCATTTGCTTATTTTAGCGAATACACCAACCGGATACGGAACAATGTTAACAAAAAACTGATTGAGGTAGTTAAAATCAGAAAACGACACAAGATGTCTCTTGAAACATTTGCAGGAAATGGCATAGAAAGAAGGTTTTGAGTTTTTATAATAATTCTTCCCATCACCTCCTTCACTGTAGTAATGAGATGGCAAGGGATGTTACAGAGTAGTAGGGAGTAGTTCATGACTAACTTATTTACTGCATAAGAACATCGTCAATATCGGATCATGTAAAAATGGTAACCTTATAAACGGACTCAGCAACATGCACAGCATCTCCCTTAAAATGCACTGCTAAGATTGTGGGGCAATATTTACAAGAAAAGCTGTCAGCAGACAGCAATAACTGTTAAATTCGTAGTAAACTGCACTAGGTAACGCTGCATTACTACTTTTGTCATACACCAGGAGTATCGAAAGCTAAACTCTTTATTGCAATTTGAGATGAAATATCTCTACAATTTAATTTATTTAAACCATTAACACGTAAGAACAAGTGTTACAATGAATTTTCAACAATATTTTCATCGAAAAACTGAATTTTCAAAGAAATCTAATACGAAAATGTGCACAGCCAAAAAGTGCAGTGAGTTCATTTATGAACTCAATGCATTTTTTGATCTGTTTTGTGTTACACAAATTAAATTTCAAATCTTGTGGCGTTTTCTTTGAGGTTTTTAGCTGTTTTTGGATGGTTTTTCGATGGGTAACATGATGGATAAAGGAAAAGGTGGACTAGATAAGTTAGAAACGTTTGAATTGCAGAATTTCTGAAAAGAGCGGTCGAGCCATGTCACACTGATATATGATATTTGATTTTAAAAAATAATATAAGTAAATTCGTTTTATCCAACGTTGTAGGCTAACATGTACGTTAATACCCTGTAAAATACGTGTTTAATAATTTGATTAGTAGAATATTTGTGCAAAGCTCTAAGTTCATACGCGCTTAAATTCTTTCTACACAACCTTTTCAGCTACAGTCCGGGGCCAAGTTGGTTAAGCTCCCCGTCCACCTGCGTGCGCCACCTAAAACGCGTTCAAAAATTTTCCGTCCCGGAGCATTGGTGTCCATCTGCTCTATATAACCGAGCCACCTTAGTCGCTGGACCTTCACTTTTCTGATTAAGTCCATGTCGCTCTACAGTTTGTCATTGTATCTCCTCCTCCACTCCCTGTCTAGCAGACGGAATCGAAAATCACCCGAAGAATTTTCCTCTCGAAACAGCCAAGAGCAACCTCATCTGCTTTTGACAGAGTCCATACCTCTGCACCGTAGAGTAAGACTGGGACGATTACGGTTGCACGAAAATGGCTTTGCTATCCATAGCAAAGATACAGCGATTGGCAAGTGTTATTCTTCGTTTGATCTCAGCGCTGGCGTCGTTGTCTGAATAGATAGTGATAGAGACGTCAGTATTGAGTGTACTTCCTTGTTGAAAGCATGTACTTGGTCTTGTTCTCATTGACCGCTAAACCCATCTTCGCCGACTTCGTCTCAATACATACTCACGGCGTTTGCGAGTAATCGGATGGACTTCTGAAAGACTGTGCCTCGGGTGTTGCACTATTCTTTCAAGAACAATGTTAAAGAAGTCGCATGACAGCGCGTCGCCTTGTCTAAATTCTTTTTTGAAATCAAAGGTCTCAGTGAGGTCTTGACCGACCTTGATGGAGCAGCGTGCATTCTCCACCATCATCCTACACAAACGGACGAGTTGGCAGGGATGCCAAAACTAGACAATGCTCTGTATAGCTCGTTTCTATAGATGCAGTCGTACGCAGCCTTACAATTGATGAAAAACACTTACGGATTTGAGTTTTAAAAGATCTCCTGGTCTTAGGGGTTCTGCACATTCATATGTATGTATGTAGGGCGGCTGTCTATGCAAAGCACATAGCCCTAAGTAGGCCCTTTGGATACCATATACAGGGTTTTCAATAAGAGCCCTACCAAATTTTTTATTAAATAAAACAAAAACGGTTTTGGATATCAATAAAATTCTTTATTCCTGTGAAAGTACGTTCGATGCCATTATGTATGGAACTCGATTTATTTTGCATGGCCACCACGGGCACGCTTGCAGAAGTCCAGACGCTGAACCTAATTTTCGACGGTTTTCAAGCATAAATCGGCCGATACTGCTGCAATTTCATGTTCGATATTCGTACGAAGTTCATCAATCGTAGTTGGCATAGACCATAGTCTTGACGTCCCCACAGGAAATAGTCTAACGGCGTCAAATCGCACGACCGAGGCGGCCAAGTGACTGGACCATTTCGTGAGATAACACGTTCTCCAAACTTGGTTTCCAATAAATTGATTGTGACATTTGCTGTGTGGCTTGTGGCGCCGTCCTGTTGGAACCACATGTCCTCCAAGTCCATATCATCCAATTGGGGCCAAAAATATTCGGTTATCATTGAACGGTAGCGATCCCCATTCACAGTAACGTGCCGGTCTTGATCATCACGGAAGAAGTACGGCCCAATGACGCCGTCGGCCCATAAACCACATCAAACCGTAATATTTTCGGAATGCAATGATGACTAATGGAGTACGTGTGGATTGCTGCCTGACCAATACCGCATATTTTGTTTATTGACGAAGCCATCCAGCCAGAAATGAGCCTCATCGCTGAAGATGATTTTTCGATGAAAATCCGAATCATTTTCAAGCTGTTGCTCAGCCCAATTCACGAACATACGACGCTTCTGGTGGTCAAGCGGCTTCAGTTCTTGCGTCAATTTAATCTTGTAAGGATGTAGGCCAAGATCTTTTCGCAAAATTCGCCACAACGACGTCACAGAGATGCCCAACGCTTGAGAACGACGTGTGAGAGACACATTTGGGCTTTCTGCAACTGAAGCCTCAGCGGCAGCAATATTCTCGACACTACGGGCACTTCTTTGTCTCACTGGCACGGGAACATTTTGTACTGTGCCTGTGGATTCAAATTTTTCCACTAGACGCTCAATTGTTGATCTGCTAGGACGATTATGACGACCATAAATTGGACGTAGCGCTCTTAACGTTGAGGCCACTGACTCCGAATTTCGGTAGTAAATTTTAATAATTTCGACTCGTTGTTGGCTCGTATATCTCTCCATCATGAAATGGCAAACCTTACTGAAGAGAAATGTCAAAAAACCGCAAGAAAAATATGGCGTCGTTTGCTGTCCCTGTCGCTCTACTTTTGTATCGTCCCTATTGCAAAACCCTTTACATAGATCTATTACCCGAGGGTGTAACCCAATTTATTTGAACCATTTGGAACTCTTGATGAAGCTAAGGATACTTTTAAAGTCGGTATATGAGGTTCGTGGGCGCCGTGGCTCAGTGGTTAGTGCGTTGGACTGCTGACCGAGCGGCGTGGGTTCAAGCCCCAACCAGGAAAACACCAAACATTTTTCGCGGCACCACCTCTCGTCGGGGAATGACAAGCCTCCGGGAGTATAATTTTTCATGAGCTTCTCACCTCGCCGTTCGGAGTCGGCAATAGAGTTGGAATAGAGCTATGTACGGAGGAAGTCAAGGATTGTTTCTTTCTTCTCCGGGTCTCTGCAACTCGTCTGGCATGGGACAAGTGCCGGTAATAACACTGGTTATTCACAGAAAAGAAAGTGAATCCATCATTTATGGTTCCTGGTGCTGGTAATCTGTTGCAATGGATCTACATTTTGATCTAAGTGAACGGTGACACCCATCTAACTATGATATTTCGGAATTCGTCTCAAGAAAAGACATTTTTACATTTTTTACATTACATTACTCGCTTGTATTTAATAAGTTTTTTTTTTTGTTTTTTCATTAATCCTAAGTAAATCTGCTTAAATCTTTGAATTAAAATGATTTTATTTGTTTGTAGCTTATGTTATAATTTTTATTTTAAATTTTGTATGTCTTAACAACATGTAAAATTAATTATAAAATTTTAAATATACTGTTTAAATATATATAATGCTTCACGACCCAATAGTTGTTCAATAACATTTCTTTTTGAATTAATTTTTTTGTTTTTTACCTTTTTTGTTGGCATTCGACTACATACACATAATATAATCTTATATAATTTTTTTGTTTTATAACTTTTGTATAATTTGGTTTTTTTAAGGGGGAAAAATGCAATTTTACTGTATACATTAATTGTTTTTTTTGTATTCTATTTTATTGTTCAAATCTACAAAATGTAAATAATAAATTGCAATATATCCTCTTTTGTATGTATGTATTTTGTTTGTTTAATTTAAATGTAAACAAACAAACTTTTACGGCAGTGTCTTGTGTTTTTATATTATTTTACATGTTGTTCTGTAAATATTTATGTTTCATGCTTCTCATCTGGTTTGTCTTTGATTTCTTGTTGTTTTTTTGTTTAAATTTATTTTGTTGTATATGCTACAAAGTGATTGGTCAATATTATCGTCAATAAAGTTTAAAAAATTTCCATTAAATAATTTAGCTTTAAAGTCGTATAAGAAAAATGTTAACAATACATTGTCTGAAGAACGTGTATACAGTACAGTCAGTGTAATATATTCAGTAAATCATTTGTTATTTATTTTAAAAGAAAGAAAATAAACAGAACAAGTTTTAAGCGGATAAAATTATTAGTTTAGTTAGGGTATATAACCACAAGTTAGTAAAATGGTTAACTAAATATATACAAAGTTATTTTTGTTTGTTTATCTGTTTGTGATTATTTGTTACCGTGTTATCCAAATGTTAACAATATTGCACAATATTCCAAATGTGTTTATTTTATTTTATTTTGTAAGGTTTGAAATAAATTTCATTAACAACCGATTAAAAAAATTGACAGTGTCACCTAAAATTCGATCTGATTAGGTTTAGAATGTGAGGTTAAAACTCGTGTCTCGATTTTAGTTAGTCCTTGTAAAGCTGTCAAGATACTGCGTGTTTATTTGTTTTCTCATTCTTTGAAACTTTAAAAAGTATGTTTCTTATTCTTTTGTTTGTTTTGTTTTTGATTTGGCCTTAACATTTCCATTATTTTGTTTTTTTGTAAATTTAGGTGGGTTCTAGCTTCACCTTGCATGTGATGTTTGCCATTGAAAGGACGGTTTTAATATTATTATTTTTTAAGCTCATAAGGTATTGTAATTGTTACCGAAAAAAAAAAAATAAAACTTAAAAATGCTGTTAGCAATTATTTTCTATTAATAAAAAATATAACAAAAGTTACTTACTCTGAACCAAAAAGTGAGCCAACGGATATTGTCAGTTTTAGTCCATTGCGGTTGCGGCAGATCCTGTACAATAAGCAGAACAGCAGAACAGATCTTAAAGTCATACTTCGTCCTGTGTGCACCGATAAAGTGAATGTGATGTGATTTAAAAACTTCACCGTCTAAGACAGCATTGACAGCATTAAGTATAGAAAAAACTTGATCTAGTGAAGTGCTTGAGATTGACTGCGTTGTTAGAAGGTAACGTCCGTTTACTTCCAAAGCTCAGCTTTTATTAAGACTACTCAAAAGTTTTCGTTAGCTCTATGAGAAGAGTTTATATCTAAAATATTTGCAATAATGATCTCTTCTTAAAGAAAATATTTAAAACGATTTAACCAACAGCTGAGTTCCATGATTTAATTTTAACCATTTACGCTCGCCAGCAAATTTAATCGTTCACTCTAGTCAAATGAAACTTCTTACGAAATTTTAATCTTCTTCTGTAAGTTGGTCGCCACAGCATTTGAACCCGGTATCTTGAGCGTGACTAGCGATGATGGTAACCACTGCACCATTTTATGTTTGCTCTTTAGGCATGATTTTCACTTTTTGGAGTTTAAGACGTAAAAGTCAGTGAAAAGGCAGGTAGGAGCAAAAAGGAAAGCGCAGATTTGCAAAAACCAAACTGTTCTTGAAGCTCAGAAGAAAATCGACTTGCTCATGCACATGACCATCTCAACTGAAGAGTTTTTGAGTAAAAAAACGTTTTTTAGAATGCTTAATAAGAACACTAAGCTTCTGAATTAATTTCCATGTTGTCCTTTCTTCTGTATGCCTACAGTTGTGTAAGTCGAAGGGATAAGATTTTGCAAACAAATTCACCTCAACGACTAATCATTGAAACTGCACGCGCATCTGAGCCCCACCGACAGACTCCTTTCTCAAACCCTTATCTTCCTTAAGTGGAAGAACTGCCTATGTCGTAGCTTTAAAATAAAAACTTTCAACTTCCTTTCCGAAATGCTGTTTAAATCAGGGCCTTCACACAAATTGTCAAAATTGCTAAACATAAATAAATTACCAAATTTTCTTAATATTGTCAAAAAATTCAGCAAACATCACATGCCTTTCTCCACATTTCCGTTATATCGTGTAAAATGTATTTTCTTACTTTGAATTGTATTATGTTTTTATTTTTCTTTTGTTTTATTTTAAAAAACAAAAGGTCATTTATATAAAAAGAATTATGGAAGTAAAAATCTACTATTGTAACGATTAAAGAGTTGTGTATAAAAAGATACGTTAAAGATACGTTTTCCTTTTCGAAATTTATCGTATTGTACAAATTTTTATCTAAAAAATGTTGTAATAACTTTTTTTCCTTTAGACTTATTTTTTGTTTCATTTTTTTTTAGGGAATTGTTGTGTACTTTTGCTTGGTTTTCAGTTCGAAAATGTAAAAAATACTTTTTCTCTCGATTTAATTTGGTGAAAATGGACATGATTTCCGATTTGTTTTAATGTACGATTATGTACATGGGAAGAGGAATGAAAAGGCTTATGAAACTGTGTTGTGAAAATATATTGACAATTAACGGGGTTTGGCTTGGATTGGAAGTGAAGGTGTGAAGGTGATGTGTGCGCTTGAATATTTTTACTCACATTAATGAATTGAATTGTGTTTTTTCCTCGCAATGGTCAAAATTGTATAAACTCTTGGGCATCAACTGGGGATATGTCTTAGCTCTCAATCAGTATGCGCACTCATTCGCAACTCCAATCCCCAGGGGAAGTGTTCATGCATTTTTTCGGACATCCAAGCTGCTTGAAAAAATCTTTGGGTGCCTGCTTTTACATCCGAGCTAGTTATGGAAACTCGTACAGCATTCCAGCAACTCACAAGGAACAATCTAATTATAGTTTACTGGTTTTCAGCTCACAATAGATTCACTGAGAATGAAAGGGCTGACTCATTGGCAAAAAGTGATATTCTATCGCTTTATTGGCAAAAAAGGTACTCTGTCACCCTTCATTGACTCTGAACTCTTCTGCAGAATTGGTCAACCCTATTTCAAACGCCAACTGAAGAGGTCTTACTTGCCTTCTGTCAGTAAAGCCTGTCAGAAGACTTCAGAATAAGCATGCTCAAACTGATATCCCCTACAATTTTGCAAACAATCTCTTGAATACTTGCTAAGCCACCGCACTGCGCTAGCTAGAATGCGGTAGAATACAATGGACTCTATGTGCATAGGAAACCTGAAGCTTTCCATGAATAAAGGAATCAGAGACATCCTGGCAGAAAGACTCAAGTTTCTGTTTCTAGTTTGTCGTTTTTTTTAACTGATGCGGCAGGTTGGGAGTAGCCAAGACTAGCTTCTCGCACACGAATAGAAGGGACCTACAATTTAGAGAAGATTTTTTATGAATTCTCCTACGAGAGGCGGTGCCACGACAAATTTTCGGTAGACATGCTTGAACTCACGAAGCTCGCACAGCAGTCCAACGCACTAACCACTGAGCCACAATAACAGCTCGTCGTTTGCCCTGAACCTTATTCTGTTACAAAACTGACTAATCCAAGTAAAAATACTCTCCATTCAATTCCTCAATGTGAAAGAACCCTCCAGAATATTCTAAAACGGCGACGAATGATCATGTGTATTATGTAAATCAGCAATTTTCTGTGTGTATGATTTTTCTTACTAATGCGTTGGTTTATCTAAACAGTTTGATATTCATTGATCTATATTTATGTATTGTAATTTCTCAATATATACTATATATATTATATTCTCATATATTAATAAATTATTTTCAAATCTAACACCTATACAGAGATGGGAACAAGTTTTTTTTTTTTTTATTAAATTTACTTTTTTTCTTTTACTTATGTTTTTGTTTGCAATCAAATATTATGCTCCTTCGATTTATGAGATTTTATAACACTATGTTACCCTTAATTTTAAAAATCTTAACGTTAATATATTTTGTTATTTTTTTCTTTATAAATTACGACTTCACTTGTTTGCTTAAAAAAATCTTGTATTTTTTGTTTTGTTAGAAATAAATAAACAAATAAGTACACAACAAGTTTTTGTATTGTTTAATGGTTTTTTTTTGTTGGTTTTATTGTAAATCATAGAGTAACGTTATTAAATATTTTAAAATAAATAATTTTTTTTAGTAAATAAGTACTTTTATACATAGATTTTATATATATTTTCACTTTTTCACTTTATTTATAATTTATGACTTAGTTTATAAATATGAAGTTTTTTTTTTTTAATTTGAATAGATGAACGATATTGTTTTTCATGCTTTACTTGTATAAATATTTTTTGTTTGTTATTAAACTTTTTTTTTTTGTTCGATTCGAGGGTAGTACCTATTCTAAGACTTGTTTCAAAATTTAAATCACTCTTTTCCTGTGCACAAAGTGTGGTTTCTTTTTATTTTTCCCAAATTATGCTACGAGTACGAATTAAATTAATAAAACTAAAATCATAGAAAAGTATTCAAATTTAATTGGTAGTTTTTTGTTTTTGCAATTTTTTTTTAATCAAGAAAAGTGTTGGGTATTAATTGTGTAAGAATCGTAGCAATGAGTTTCTTGGTTTTGAAATCATTTACTCTAGTCGGGCTTTGTAGGTGGTTTTCCAGATTTCGGCGAGTGTTACGGCACTGTGGAATCGATGGAAAATACAAAGGGGCAGTGTCACGCGTTGGATTATTGACCATGGAATGAAGCCGTAGAAATCAAGTTGAACCTGGAAAAGAGGAAAAAGGAAATCATTAGGAGACATATTGATTCAGCATAACGTTAGTTAGTTATATAATTTCTGTCATAAGACATACAAATCTAATTTACAATCCGTCTTCGCTTGTTCGTAAAAGTCTAAGAAAATGTTGATCGATTCTCTGCCCCGGGTGCATCTAAAACGCGGAACCTAAGACATTTCAGTAAGACTGATTACTTTAGAGTATAGACTTGTGTGCGGTTGTGAAGCCGATTTTTATGTACGCAGTATAGGTTTTGTGGCTAGCACTGGACAAGAAAAGCAACAGTAGCCTGCTTGAAAAGATACAAAGGGGATCATGCGTCTGCATAACGGGTGCCTTGAGAACAACCCCCACTGCCGCACTGGAGGTAATGCTGTATCTGCTTCCTGTTGATATCTTTGGGAAGCTAACGGCAGTCGAAGTAGCATTAAGGCTCAGAGAATCCTCCCAGCTGATCAGCTTAGCAATTGGCCACTCTAGGATTCTCAAGGGCAACCACACTATTCTTAGTAAAACGGACTACGTTGTCGCACATATTGACTTCAACATCAGGTACAAATCTCGGATTCCTAACAGAAGCTCTTGGGAGTCTGGTACAGTTTTGAGTGATTCCGCGGTAGATATATTCACAGACGGACCTAAGACCGTTGGTTGGTGCAGAGGCAGGTGTCTTCTTCAATGCATCTAGCTTAGCCATTACCACACGACTGCCGGATCACTGTAGTGTGTTTCAAGCGGAAATGACGTCAATGATCTGCAAAGCTGCGGCTTGACTTTCAATTAATGCGATAGATTGTAGCGCTCTTGTGCTATACATAGATAGTCAGGCAGCTATTAAAGCATTTGAATCGCCGACAACACGATCAGATTGGTAAAGCAATGCCGCAGATCTTTTAACGAGATTGTAGACAGGTGCGACGTAACCCTGTGCTTGGTTCCAGGACACAGTGACGTTCCGGGCCGGGCAGAGCGGACGAGCTGGCTAAAGAAGGTGTAGGACGGTATCTCCCCGCAAACCAACGGGGGAACCAACTGCGCCTAACGAATCGATCAAATTCCTCCTTGACGGATGCCAAGAAAGTGACAAACCACCGTTGAAACAACAGATAAACTTTATCCACTAACCGGAAAAACTTATGTTTATCAACAGGGGTCCTCAACGGACATTGCTTGATAGGCAGTTATGTACTCAGACTGAGTGTCCCCTCCAATGATTTCTGTAAAAGCTGCAGAGACGAGGAGGAGGAAGACTTTACAACCCACCTACCTTGTACATGTTCTGCTCTTGCAACTCTAACAAGGAAAACCCTCGGGAGTTTGTTCTACGATGATCTTAACGATCTAGCCGAATTCTACATCCAGAAGAAGAAGTTTCTTATCTTCTCTGGGACGAAATGGTTCAACAAGGGTTCATACCGGTACGGTTGCCCATCTCGATATACTTTGTGTTACATATTCTGGTTCCCTGGGCTGTTACGCCGGTTCTTCATCGTGGTATCGCAATAGGCCGACCTGTTCTAAGTGTGTCCCTAACCTCCTTAGACTTGTTTTAGGCTCTTGTGCAATTAACATCGTGCTACTTCTGGAAACTCCATCTCTGCAATCCTCATTGCCGATCTATTTTTTTCGTGAGCAGTTCTTTTTCTAAAGCAAATAACACAGTACACTGACCGATTGCACAAATCGATGGCGGTTCTTCGCATTTGATTTTTTTGTAAGACTAATCCTTTTCTTTTTTTTTTCGATACTGATACGTTCTAGGAGAAAATTTGCAGACGTAAACCAATAACCCCTCACTCTGTTCTTATCAAAATCACGATAGAAAAATAGGTAAGCCCCCTTAAATTGATAAAGATTCAGGTACTTACGGGATTAGCAAACACTTTTTGAGCTTCGAACGTATAAATAGCAAACATGGACACATTGCATATAAGTAAGAATGTAACAATTTGTCGTCCTGGTTTGCTGCGATCATGTTCCGGTAAATGTACACGACGCCTTGAAACATCAGCAATGAACAATAGTTGAAGAACAACTTGGAATACAGCTACGATGCCAGTGGTCATGACTAGAAGATTGGGTTCACTCTCTAGAGCCTTTAGTGAACCGGCTATTACGCTAAAAACTGAGTATGTAAATAGACCGAATGCTGAGATGCGCAGAAGGATGTCGTTAAGGTTGCTTTGTTCCTCGCAACGGAATTTCAATGATTTCACTCTGAAATTGGAAAAAAATCACATTAAACTGCGTTCCAATGGGGAAATTAGAGAAATCTTACCTTATAAATCCAATAATGATGGCCAGAACCGCAAAGGCCATCAGTGCACAGTGACTAGCATCAGCCAAGTAGATTGCCAACAACGAAAATTGTGGATGACGAACGAGTACAAAGAACAGGATGAGACAAATCAACGAACCAACCAACAAGAGTAATCCAAAGAAAAGACCCTTGGATGAGCCAACACAATCCACTCGACCGGAACGGGCTTGCTGTGCCATTGCTACTGCCCGGCGGGACAACATAACCTCCAGGCGGTGTTCTAAGTCTTCGTCGTTCATATGCCTAGGGTAACGTCCGATATGCTTCCACATTACGTACAATACGACAGCACCGATCAATGAGTACTCAATGATGAACGGATACAGGTATGGTGCTGAATCGTACACAATGGTACCCATTATGTCGACACGCCCACAAGCAGTTGAATTTAGGGTGCCAATGCTGGAGGAAAGTGCTGCCGGATAAATATTGTCCAAGCTCTCGATGGCATCGATCGGAATCACAGGTTCTGGGTGAGAAATACCAGAGAAAGTCTGATAACTGTTTTCTAGTCCGTTGAAGAGGTTGTTCATCAGGTAGCCGTTTTCAGTAGATGAAGCCGGAGTAGATGAGGTAAACGCGGAGAAAAACGACGCCAAACTGCTGGATGGAGATCCAAGAGTTGTTGTTGTGGGTGTACTACCAGTGGTTACGTCGAACGCCTGTGGTACTACCGTTGACTGAAACAGATGTGTTGCTGGGGCTTCGGTTGTCGTGGTTGTGGTAGTAGTTGATGTGATGAATTTCTTCAATTTTCGCATCATTGTTGTACTGGCCCATGCTATGGCAGCCGTGGTTGATGGCAGTTCAGTGGTTGTGGTCGATGTGGTGGAAGAGGTCGAGCTTCGTCCGAAAGTGCTCTCATCATCATTACCAGAAATACCTCGTGTAACACCTTCAGCAGTAGCTCGGACCATCTTCGATAGCACGTTGTCATTTTCGCCTCCTGCATCGGCCTCAATCATTTCAAACTCGTTATTCGGTCCAATGTGGGTTCTCAAAACGGTACCGGCATGACGCAAGGTATGACGGCGAATGGACTCCAGTATAATTGAATCTTCAGGTGTCGGGCCGCGTCGCTGATGGTAAACCGTGATCTCGTGCAAAGACTCCTTCACCATGGTGCGGATCCAGACGCAAATGTTAGTCGCCACAACGTGCATCAATCCAAAGCGAGCGATGACCTTGAATCGGTGGATGTTGAGCTGCGAACGAAAGCAAACATTACTTTAGGGATGCTGAAGTATTCTCAACAGGAGCTTGGTATGCGGGACATATAGTGGGTTAAAATTTAAAAGGAGCAACTATCCAAGGTTTGCCATACCTGTAACGGGTTAAGGGCGATCCTGGAAGTCTGTGTACGGGTACATACGTATACATTAAATCTATTGCAACTACGTTATGGAAGGAATGTGAGGAGGAAAGTACAGAGGGTATAGGGGAGTATTTTCTTTGCCAATCGATAGAAAGTAAGAGGTAAGGGAGACAACATTCAAAGAATTTTGTTTTACTCACTCTTGCATTCATAAAAATGAAGTACATCTGCATGAATGTAAAGACCATCTGTAACAATGGATTTACACCAATGAGGATGTGATGGCATGGAGATTCGAATGGGATTTCGAAGAACGATCCAAATTCCAGGCCAATGTAGATCATGGCTCCTAATCCAAAAGCTAAAAAGAGACAAATATAAAGTTGGTATGGTTTGATTTGGTTTCTGGAAATTCATTTTACCAATTGCACCAACTCTAAGGAAGAAACTTCCATGGGTGGGATCACTATGAGTAGTTTTCCGCTTGCGGACATTCTTTGGTGTAACGGCAGCTTCAACTTCGGCTTGTGAATCCTTAAAATTTTGTTTAAAAGTTTATTAATTTGTGGTTAAATTTTAAACTGTTTTTTTTCTAAATTTATTTGATTTCAAATTAATCATGTTATGAATATGAATGTTGTTGGAGTGTGTATAATACATCAGGAAGACATTTGATTTCGTATATACAACCAGAAACAGTGATGAGATGATTAGGTGGTGTTCTGCAATCCTTTTGCATATAAGATTTGGTTCTTGTAGGACTTTCCACACTTACACAAATAACTTCTGGGATGTGTGTAAATTTAAAATGATAAATGTGGGGTACAACGATCGGGTGAAAGCACAGTACATCAATTGCCTTAAGCTTAACAATAACGAAAACAATTTTTTTTTTGTAATTTAATTTTGAATATAAGAAATACTTAAATCAGTGCAAGGTCCCTTCGCCCCTCTCAGCACAATATATTTATTATATGAACTTTTCAGTACAACGTTTGTTTCCATTGAGCGCCCTATGCGAATCGATGGCCTTTTTGACTTGGCGGATTCTATTGGCTTAGTTTACATCAGCGATTTTGCACCGAGGTTATTTTACAGTCTTCATATAATTTTTTTAATGTATCTAAGCTTGGTCTTTCTCCGGAAAGGGAGGAATGACAAAGGGATCCAATAAGACCACCGGAGGTGATATCCATATACACATATGGCTCTAAAACAACAGATAGAACGGGTTCTGGTATCTACTGCCTCGAGCCACAATTGAAAATTTCTATTAGATTCCGGATATATGCAGTGTGTTTCAGGCAGAAGTTCTAGTCGCGTTCAAAGATGCAGAACAACCGGAGTCAAAGGCGGTATCCGAGAGGAACATCGCCATCTACTTCCATAGCCAGGCCGCACTCAAAGCGCTAGAATCGAACGTCATTCGATTCAGACTAGTTGTAAACTGTCGCACTATGCGCGCAGAACCAGGTAAGACTATGGTAGATGGCTGACATAAACAGGCAAGTTGACCACAGATGGTCAAATATAAGATAACATAGGGTATCTAAAGCCTAATGGCCGGGGTTGGATAAGAAAAAGACAAGGGAAATTCTTAAGCCAAAAAGGTCAAACCTAAGGATAGCTGTAGGAATTCTTTTCGGGCATTGCTTTCTACGTAAGCACGCTATAAGACTTGGGCTCACAGAATCGGATACTCTGACGATTAACACACATTCTATGGATTGTGGGGACATAGCGCAAAGGCGCTTTAAACGCCTAGGAAACTGCTTTTTTATAACCTTGGAGGAATTAGGTTCTAATAACTATAATAGGAAATGTATTAACATTTACCAAGGAAATAAAATGCTTCGAGGAATGAGGACTTATTTACTTCACTAGGTAAGCATGTCATACGTAGGCGAGTCCCTTCCAACGATTTCGGAAGATGCTGTAGGGACAAAAAAGAATACGTAACCAATATACACCACTAAGGCACTTGCCCAATACTATCTACAATTTTCCAAAAATGATTACGTTAGAAGGGTGACTGTTGCAATCTACTCCTCAGCAGTACCTACTTATACTTTACAGTTTGGTTCTGCCCTGTTAGTAGCCTGAGGTTAGAATTGTATCAACAAGGTACAACCGCGATTTTACTTACAGGGTGGGGCAAAAGTAATGTTATAATTTGAATGTACAATAATTTTTGCAAATGGCGTCAAATGTCATTGTGCTTTGACCTTTATAGAGCGATACGAACCTGAAAAACGCGGAATTATTGTTACTGCTTATTTGACCAATTTTCGGTCTCTTATTTTAACGCACCGTGAATTCCGTCGTCTTCCTACACCATGTGCGCGAACAACTTGGTGAAGCGTCTCGTACAAACTGGATCCACTAGAGAAGTGGGCGGCCTCGTAGTGCTCGTTCCAATGAAAATATCGCCGCTGTGACTGAAGATGTCACGGATGAGTCATAAAAGACGCCACGATAACGTGCCACTCTATTGCCGAAGTTTTTATTGCTGTAAATTGATGAATTGGCATTGAAGGACGTGCGGTTCCAGCAGGATGGAGCAATCGCTCACAGAAAATTGTCCGCTTATAAGAGGTGTCCGCTTGTGAGAAAATAAACAAAATGAATATATTTTTCTCCGTTCTTTCAAATTTGTCCGGTTATGAGGGGTGTCCGTAAGGAGAGAGTACATTGTATGTGCATCCAGGTCAACCATCCTCTTATCCTTTCCATAGATAGTAAACCCTGTATTGCGGCCTATTCTAGTGTCCACAATTGGTCTATGATCTGTTTTCTAGCTCTGTCAGCACAGCAAAACTTCCAGAGATGAGCCAAATTGTATTTCACTGTACTTGAGTTAGGGAGAAGGCTAGACTCATGTTCAATAGATGGGCATTTTTGCTACAGATTTTATGTCATTAGACCAAGCTGTAGTCTTCTCCCGACACGAAGATAGCAATCGTCTGTGTACCACGCTCCCCTTATTTTCTTTAACTAGAAAATGTTAGGCATCAACCTGCATATCGCTTCAAGTCTTATTTTCAAATCGGGTTGCACTCATATCTATTATACATCTATCAGCAACACCTCCTAATTTGCTTGGTCGGAACTCAATATTCCTCTATCGATTTACACTTGCCACCGTAAAATATCACAGACAAAAGGCCGACAAAACGAGATACAGATACAGAGATACATTTTCATGAATTATCTTCTTGAAATCAAATCCCAACCTCAGACATATCTTCAATATTCTCCCAATGCACACACAGCTATTTAGCACGAACCACACAAGTCTTAAGATGATAGGGAACATGCCAGCGATTTTCGTAATTTCCTACCGCACACCACAAATAGGTACAAAACGCTAAATAAAAAAAAATCATAACCACATGCAGAAAAAATTGCAAAACACCGAATCACAACTAAGCATAACGATTAGTTAAAAAAAAAATAAAATAAATAAATAAGACAAAAGTAGAACACATTGAAATAGACTGAAATAGGTTTTAACGCAATTAGACAGTCCGCGAAAGCCGCCAGCAGCAGCATTGATCCAGTGACGCAAGGTTCTCAATTTACCGCTGCTGTGGCAACGGATTAGTACGGAGCTGTCACAAGTAACATACACCACATCATATTAGCACACAGTTAGTAATAGAAATTTACACCATTCCCATTGCGGTTTTATCGGCCTGCGAGGAGCCTTGGTTTTATAAGTTACCAAGATTCTACACGATACGCTTGATCTTTTTTTTTTTTAATGCAGAGATACAAAATAGAGGATATTGCCAAAACAGTTAATTTACAGATGCCACAAGAAACGGTTAGTAGACAGAATAGTAGTAGTAGTAGTAGTATTTATTGGTAGCAGAGGAGGAGAGAGGAGTTTAATTTGTTTGCAAACACTCAATCATAGGCATACCTGACTCAATAGCGACTGCCGAACCAAATCACGTTTCTTGATCGGAAATCGTTCCTGTGTGTTTGTGTTTTGTATTTGTTGATTCATGTAGTATGTGTGATTTGATTGGTGATTGATTGTGATGAGGATTACAATTTTCGTAATTTTTTTTTTTTTTTTTTAATTGAAAAATGTTAAATTTTGTTAAAAAAAAGTTTCGTTTGTTAAAATTTAAAAGAAAAAAAAACCAAAAAAAAAAAAAAAGTAGAATAACAAGGATAATAAGGATACTATGCTGTAATGCGAAGCTTTCTTAATTGAACTTTACAACACATTTACACGGGCAGAGAGTGTTAACCAGAAAGAGCTTCGATGCTTCGATTGAAAAAGCTCCACACCCACAGCACATGCAATTTTTCACATCTTCTTCGTTTACACATAAAATCATATTTTGATGTGAGATTATACCTGAAACGGGCTGGGCTTGCCACCTTTGCCGGATTCCTTGTTACCCTTTCCATCCTTGGAATCGGCCGGATCCGGTTTCTTTTGCTTTTGTTTCTTTGGTTTTTTCTCCTTTGGTGGTGATTTCGGTTTGCTGCCGCCATTGCAGCATGTACTCTCTACAAAGCGGAGGAAAAAAATGCATTAGAAAACATGAACAATAAACAATAAGTATAATCCGTTCTTGAGACGACAACATGACAACTTTAATCTCTGAAGCCTAGTAAAGCACAACAGGAAAAATAAAAACACCACACCACCGGCTATAAGCACTCACCTTGAAGCAGGAAACAGAAGACATACAGCAGGAAAAGTATACTGGCGCCATACAGATAAGTGAAGAATCCTTCATAGTATAGAACTGGTAAACGATGTGTTGTCACATCGCTGATCACGTATGCAATGCAAACAACGATTAGTATGATGGCGTACACCAAACTGGTGACGATAAAGAGCGACGTCCTGAAAGAATCGAAACAAAATGCCATTAGACTGGGTTGCACGCACTTTCATCCTTTTTTTTTTTTTTTTTATTGCTTGTTAATAATTTATTTGAGTACAAAGCTTGTGTTCGTGTGAGAGTGTGCGAAGCCGAGATATAATGTTGTACGTGGTCCTCGAATCCAAATCTGATCTTTAAAATAGCAATTCTATATATTTGTTTACCTTTTTACACATCCAAGTGTCTTAAGCTTGAAGGATATGTTGTGATGGATTTATGGGATACTTTGTGCTAGTCAAATATGCGGGTGTGTATGATAAATGGAAATGATATAAAATACGGTTTCTAATAGTATTACGGTGTTGCTAATGCATAAAACTAAAAACAAATTAAATTGTATAACAAAATATGTACTTCTACAATGTTTTTTACGATATATAGTTTTAAGGATTAAATCAGATTGTTTGCACGCAAGAAAAATGGAAGAGTCCATATAATAAGGGTTGTTGGATAAGTTTTCAGCCCCAAGCTAAAGATTCTTAAAAAAACCACGGCAAAACTGAACCAAAGAACGAATGAAAGACAAATTGCTGATTAGTCTAACAACTAGGTGAAATAATTCGGAAGATGGCCGTACCGCAGGAAGAAGGGGAAAAAGGGAGAAGGAGTTAGTGGGTAAAAATCCGACACTGTTACTGAGTACGGACTCAGCTTCATCTTTTGAAGATTACCACCTACCAGCGCGAAAATCTGCACCATTTTAGACGCTCAGTTAATGACTTTTGAATTAAGGTTGGTAAGATGCCAGTGGTCGTGGCGATGTCGAATGAGAAACACGAGGAAGCAGTCTGCACATTTAGTGCTTTGGACCAAAAACCCATTCAAGTGAACATTTCCAGGACTCGGTTAGAACGAGTTCATTGAAAGTTAGGTTAGAAGGAAAGCGCACTTTGAGCATGCATGCACGGGGCCATTTGGTCCCATTTTAAGTTGTAGTTCCTTTTCTAGGTAACTAGAAGTGCCGGTTCGACTAAACCTAATTAGCACTAGTATGTGCCTTTTTGTTACCACGACTCGTGTGATCTGGTTCATGATGTGTGGTATTGAAGATAGATGAGACAGAGGAGTGAAAACGGATTAGATCTCGTATCCCTTTACTCTAGATGTCCTTAAGGTCGTCGAAGAATGGTTGGTTTAGTGCACACAGTCTGGCTCTTGCAGAGGAAATGGGAGAGAGTTTAGGTGCCTTTTCTAACTCATTTACCCATGGGTTGGCCTATCCACAGAACAAGCTGAGCTCTTGACGAAACATACATACATATGTACATACATACATATGTACATACATACATTTTCAATGACCCGCTTGTCCACTATGAGGGTCGCGGGGTTAGGGTCCTTTTGTAGACTCTCCAAATCTCCCGAACTTCCGCCATCGACTCTAAATCATCAGGGGCTATCCCCATACGGGTAGAAGTAAGATTTCGCACTTGGTCCAACCATTTCATCCTAGGCCTACCCAGGGGACGCCTAGCCGATAGCACGGATTCCATGGCACGGCTCGGAAGCCCAGTTGGGGACGAAATATATCAAGCTCATTATTGGTAACCAATTTTATTGAAAAGAGTCGAATATTTCGTATCGACTCTTAACTGAGACGAAAGAACAGTGAAAGCAGTGGATTGCGATGGGTGAACCTGTTCCGAAGGAGACCAAGACGGTTTTATTAATCGGCCAGAAAGATGATGGCTGCTGTTTTTTTGGGATAGTGGTAGAATTTTCTTCATCGACTATCTTGAACAAGGCAAAACAATAGCCAACTGCGAATGGACAACCAAGGTATTCAATCCAGTTAAACATGCACATCCTTGAAGTCATCGATAATTTTATCATCACATGGCACGTGCACATCGCAAAATCAACATCCGCGAAACTGAGTTAAATTTTAACACAGTTACACTTTACACCATCGCAGGTACTTCTTCCTTACAAAACGCAAGATAGACCACGACTCAAGTACTGTTCACACATGTGAGGTTCGACAGCAAAATAATGCCTTAACTTACTAAGATAATAACCGTGGACTTATAACCAACGTATGCCTCTATTACAGATATTATCACGAAATAATCTCCAAAAACGTTATAGTCGAACGCTTGGAGGACGCGCTACAAGGGGCCATCATCTGTATGTGCATTTCCATTCAACAACCGTACTAATTTGCCTCTACCAGAATTCCTTTTGTCATAGAACAAGCGAATATTGGAACATTCTACCAAGAGACGTATTTACGAACGAATTGGATTTCACAGACTTTCGTAGGCAAGAACAGCATTCGGGTTCAAAGAATATGGAATCTTTTTCCAGACAAAACGTAGAGCATTCTGGGAACGATACTGTTTCATGGATCTGAAACTTGGTTGGTTTCACACAGCATCTCCCAAAAAAACAGCAGCCATCATCTCACAAGCATTTATAAATATGCAGAGTGTTCTGACTTAATAACAACCAAGAGTTAAGCTTTAGAACACGAAAACAAAGATGGACTGACCATACCTTGAGGAAAAGCTTAAACATCATTACAAGGGTGGCTCTCAAATTGAACCCTCAAAGATGTTGAAGAAGGGAGTGTCTCAAGAACAATTGAAGGGAAATTTGAGTCTGATATAGATGGAGAGTCAAACAGCGCAATAAACGTCCATAACATAATTAATTTCAAGTCGAGACGTTTATCAACAACCTGATCGGCCCATATCAGTGTGGTTTCAGGCCAGGAAAGTCCACCCTCGACCAAATGTTCACACTGCGGCAGATCTTGGAAAAACCCAGGAACTTCAAATCGATATCCACCACCTCTTCATCGATTTTAAGGCCGCGTATGACAGCATCTATAGAGGCGAGTTATACAAAGCCATGTCTAGTATGGCATCTCTGTCAAACTCGTCCGTTTGTGCAGAATGACGATGGAGAATGCACGACAACTTTGATGTCAAAAAAGGATTTAGACAAGGCAATGCGCTGTAATGCGAATTCTCATTTCATGAAAGAATATTGCAAAACTCACTCGCCAACACCAGAGGCGCAATCTTTTAAAAGTCCGTCGCATACGCCGATGATATTGACAATTTTTTTTTTTTAAGTATATGCTGTCAAGAAGATTGGACACCCAACACTGACGTCTCGGACAGAACGTCACTATAGACAGCTATAACTTTGAGGTAGTTAAGTACTTTGTCTACCTAGGTTCCGCTATAAACTCAGACAACGACACCAGCGCTGAGATCAAACGAAGAATAACTCTTGGCAATCGCTATTTCTTTGGGCTAAGAAGGCAATTGAGTAGCAAAGCCCTCTCTCGAACAACTAAGGTGACCCTTTATAAGTTCTTAATCGTCCCAGTCCTGCTCTACGGCGTAGAGGCATGGACCTTGTCAAATGCGAATGAGGTCGCTCTTGGCGACTCCTTCGGGCGATTTTCGGTCCCGTCTGCATAGCCGGTGAGTGGAAGAGGCGATACAACCACGAACTGTACGGGCTGTACAACGACATCCACTTAGCCCGAAGAAAGAGGGTCCAACAACTGCGGTGGCTGAGTCATGTAGAGCGGGTGAACACCAATGGTCCGCCCCGGAAAACCTTCGAATCCACACCCGAGGGATGGCGCAGTAAACGAAGACCGAGACTCAGGTGGCACACGCAAGTATAAGGGGACCTTAACCAACTTGGAGTGCGAAACTGGAGGCAGCTGGTTGGAGACGCTTGTTGGTTTAGGTCCAGGTCAACCCCGGACTGTAGCACCACCTTAAGTAAGTAAGTAAGTAATAGCATATATCGGACACAGTGTTATTTGGAAAAAACTCCATGGAACTATTTCAAACCTGGTGAGGAATTCAGCAATCCATTTTAACATAGAAGGGAATATTTTCAAGAATTCCGACCAGCTACTCTGTTACGCAGATTTAACGTCAGGATTTCAAGTAAGTCATCACCCAGACCTTTCTAGAAACTGATTAAGGCTCCAATTAAATCTCGGCTCTTAGATAAAAATGAAAATGAATTACAGAGATGTTTTAAAATTGCCTGACTGCATCACTAGTTGTCCACTAGCAAATGTTGAGTTTTGGGACAATGAATCAGAACCGAATCATGACTAAAGCAATAAATGTGTCAAAGTGGTAAAAAATATGTACATAGATGCGAAAAAATAAAGAAAACTTATACATTGTTACAAATATCCCAGAAAGGTTGCAAACAAATCTGGGTTACACCGACAAGAAAAATCAGAGCAAAATCATTTTGATATTCAAAGTCCGAACAAACCTAAACAGCCTCAATGGAAACAATTGAAGAAGGGATACCTTGTAGATACACTGAAAGAAGTGGTACCAATATCAAGTGTTCAAAGAAATAATAACTCAAGGCTTATGGTAGGAGATATCATGATATTATGTAATAGATAGGGTAAAGGACGAAAACTGGAATAATTTAGTGCATTTTGTTGAAAACTCCAGCCATGTCCACCGAACATTTTTCGCGGCACCACCTCTCGTCGGAGGGTATAATTTGTCATGAAAAAGCTTCTCAACTCGCCGTTCAGAGTCGGCAATAAATTGTAGGTCCCTTCCATTAGTGCGAAAAATTTCACCGACATAACATGAATGGTTGCGAGAAGCTAGGCCTTGGCTCATTCTGAGCTGTCGCGCAAGCTAGTTATTCATTTTTATTTTTTTGAAAACACTATACACAACAGAATAGTACACAAATGCTGTAATTTAACCAAACTACAGACAGACAGTTCAGCCCTAACCTAATCTATTATTATTATTCCTATGTGGTTACAAAATGAATTGTTCTAGAAATGGTTTTCATTTTGAAATCAAATTAACGTTTACACAGGAAAAAATTTTTATATAAACCGTCGCGTCATGTAACAATATGTTAAGGTGCGAGTATCTAGTCAGAAAGCCGTTAATGTTCCATGATCCTATTTGATCACCAAATCAGCAATAAACAAAACGTATTAACCTTGAACTAAAAACACCAAATTAACTTCTTAGCTGCTTAGGGAAACAGATGCTAGCTGGTGGGAATCTACCTGTTCTTCAATAAACAATAGCTTGTGTCGAGTTTCATTTTGTATTTTACTGAAACAAACAAATTCCTAAATGTGCCTCTTTCCTTTGGACAAAATATCTTCAACATAAATTCTACTCGTGGCACCATAAAATACACGCGCACAGGACACCATCGCGCACGTTAAACAAAATACTCACATTTACAATGAATACGGCAAAATTAAATCCCGATGTAAGAAAATTAAGAAAATATGTAGGTTATATGTATGCACTATAAATATTTACATTCCGAGTACTCCACAGCACAACTCATTTGATAATTCAAACTCGCCAACAGACCGAAGAAATATTACTAAAAACACATTTCGCAAAAATTTCCGAAAAAAAAAATTAATTTATATTCGTATATCTATGGATGCATGATGATAATGAAACCAAATTCTAGTTTCCAACCTCAGTTGGTTCAGCATAAAACTTCATCTAATATTAGCTCTGTGATCCCACGCATATTTCTTTGCGTGTAAAGTTTTAATTTTTATTTTGTAAAGAAATACAGTCTGCTATATGTTCATCTATTTGATATTGTATTCTCTGAATTTGCTGTTTACTAACAACAACCGCAAGCATAGGGAACGAGCGATCTTTCAAAAGCGTGCGCTTGACACACATCTTCCAAAATATTCAGGCGGAGCATAAATCTTAGCGATTATATTTTCAATTTTAAAATAAGAAAACCAATATACATATAGTTCTTCGTGATAGTTTTTGCGTGCGCTGAGTGAAAATGTAAAAAAAAAAAAAACAATTCTAGGATTTGGAGGAAATTTTTAACGATGACGTGAGAGGGTTTATTTTTCTGATTCATTTTTATAGTCCAAGTCTTTGAGACTTTGATGCTAGTAGTCAACTACTTATGTTTATCAATGCACTGTCTGACACGACTTTGTGAATCTGAAATGATTTATGAACTTGTGTACGTGGAAGGCTTGTTTTCCACTTATTTCTTGTGATTTTAATGTCACCATTTTTGTATTTATAAATTCTAAAATCGCAAAATAGTTTTTGCTCTGAATCTAGTCCAACACTAACCTGTACAACATCTCCATTCCAATTTCTTTTTTTTTTTTTCCTAATTTATGTTAAGTGCTATACTAAATAGTCCATAAATTGGTCAAATTTCAAATTAAAAAAAAAGTTATGACCGGCAATATTTATCTTTTCGAAATTTTTTCAAAATCTTTCTATAGCGGGCAGGCAAAAATTATCGAAATCAATCAAATTAACGTGGATAGAGCCAATATTTTCACAAAAGCCTTTGCAGAACCAAGTTGAACAAGAAGATATAGGAACGTATGGAACTTGATACTTATTAATTAGCTTAGCAGGGCAGAAGAAAAAATTCATAATGTGCAATCCCATGCAACCACACAAATCGACAAATTAATGTATCCCTCAGTGCGTCAACAACACCAAAGCGATCGAAGAGACAAGGGACAAGTAGGTCCGAAAGCAGAACCCTTCAGAGAACCACTGAAGGCCTTATAGGTTCGCTTAGGTCGAACAGCCTAGACTGTTCTCTACTAATTTGGGATGACGATCAACTCAAGGAAACTATATTGTTATTCCCACAATAGAAAAAAGATACTCGCAATAGACGTTCAGGTCTCCGAGTAAACACCCTACGTAACCTAACCTAACCTAACTCAAGTAATAGCAGGAACATTTCCCTAAGGTTCTGATCCAAGTATTCGCCAGTGATATGCCCCCAAATTCATGTCGACCAAATCTACACTCTGCGGATCACGACCATGACTAGTGCGTCGAATACCGTTCGCCACTTCCTGAGCAGTAAAAGAGAATGAAACGACGAAGTATATCAATTTGAACACAACACCATCAAATGGTACATCGACGGTTCCAAAACACACATGAGCACCGGGGCGCGAGTATAAGGTCCATTGGAACATATTTTTCAATTAGAGGTACATGTAAGCGATCAAAAGATGTTAACAATAAAGTCTCCCTCTACTGGGTGCCAGGTCATGTAGGAATGAGGAAATGAGGCAGCAGATGAACTCGTCAGGAAAGGGTCAGAGACACCAACGAGAGGATGGTTGGCTGGTTGGTTTATTGGGTGTCCTTAAGACTTACTTAGACCTCAAGCGGGTCCGTTGTACCCATAAAAAGTGTACTCATGGGAGTCAAACCAAGGAATAGTGTTGGCTAGTCCGGAAACCACCCAGAAAGGGATAGAAATCTCAGAAGTTTCCTAAAATCAGCGATATTAAGGTCCTCCAGCCCTTGGGAGAAGCTACTACCATGAGGACGCAATCTTCTGGTGGTCAGTGCGGGACATTCACATAGCAGGTGTCGGACGGATTCTATTTCCTCTTCGTCCCTACAGCTTCTGCAATAGTCGTTGTAGGGCAATCCAAGACGCTCCGCATGGATTCCTAACCCGCAGTGTACTGTGAGGACATCGGAGACGATTCGTATTTCCCTTCGACTAAGTTGTACAAGATTCTTCTTCTTATTGAGAAGAGGCCATAGTGATCTGGCTAGTGCCCATGTGTCCATCACTGGGAAAACCTCCCGACGTGCAAAGTGGGTAGATCACTCGTGGGTAAACCTAGCAACGTGCTAGGTGGCTCACCAAGAAGGCTCTAAGTCCAAGCAGAGAGCAATTGACGCTGATGGTTGGACTCATCACAGGACACATTAACCTCAACAAACACATGCCCTCGCTGACACAGAAACATGTAGGAACTGCGAAAAAGAACACTTTCTATGCTATTGCCCAGCTTTAGCGAAAATACGACAGAAGACTCTGGGGTCCACGTGAATACCGGACCTGAAACATCTCAAGGACAAATGCATCGGCGGCATCCTGGCCTTCACCAAAGAAACAGGAAGATTCGCCAGACCACACGTACACTAGTGTCAACACCTTCCCTAAATCCTTCTTATCATACGTGCCAAGCCAAACTTATCCCTACAGTTTCGAAGATTAAAGAAAGAGAACACAACGGGCCGGACAGAGGCCTAAGTGAAGAGCCTTCCGCTCACCCTCATATACCATACCATACCATATCTTGGCCAGAGAGTCCGCTGTTTACTTACCGATGTGGCTCTTGTGAGTGGGGACCCAGTGTAGTTTGACCAAGTGGTTTTTTCCTAGTTCAAGAAGCTATTTGGCTGTCTCTAGGACAAGTTTAAATTTTATTGTGGCTGAGTTCAGTGGTTCTGGGGCAGCTTGACTGTCTGAGAAGATAAAGATGTTTTGCCACGGAAGTTAAAACGCAAGTTTGGCTTGTGCAATGATTTATGACAAATATTTCTGCCTGGAAGATCTATGAGTATATGCCTTCACTAACCGATAAGTTATTACTAGACGACCCTCCGAATATTCCAGAATTCCCAAGAGCCACTGTCAAATTTAGAGCCGTCAGTGTACCACACTTGGTCGTGCTTTGGTGGACGAAGTTTGAACTTTTCCCTGTCGTCGTTCGAGGAGATGACTACTGAGTAGTTTCATTTGAAGCAGTACCTTGGAGGAGTGTCATCCAAAGGCATGCTGAAATCGCTGCTTTGGACTGGAGAGGAAAGCATGTCAAGGTGACCGTCGGGTTGGTGTTTAGAGAGTGTAACTTTAAGTTATGCATGGTAGTACATTAGTATTTGATTTCGAAACTGCAGTTGACGTCTTATGAATATGGTTATTATTCTATTATTGAACAGATCATAAGGCCTAGCGTGACTCATATTGTAAGTAGTGAGTTTGAAGGTCACATGGCCTATATTTCAAATCTAACTTGCGTAAGCCCGATGTTCACTTATCGAACTGAGAATCCCCTGAAATGAACGAAACTTACGAGAGAACATAAACTGTTCAAAGCATAGAAAAAATTAATCCATGGGGAACATGTCGTCAGCATATGAAATGATTTCTTCATTGTCAGCACTCACATTTCTTTATATTCTCATGGGCCAAGTGCCAAAGGGATTGGATTGGGATAGTTTCAGGCAGGAAATACATTCTGTTTATTAAAGCACATGAAATGGAATATTCTGCAGATGATTATCATTATTCAGAGGGTTATTAAGGAGCAGTAAAAACCATCCTAGTCATAACAAAAACATTCTTCCTTTTCCTCCTTAAGTTTCATATTTTCAGTTGCAAAGCTTATAATGCAGCTGTGGCCAAGCCCTGCCAACCCACCAATCCAAATCGATACAATCCCAAAGAAGAAAATACTCGTATGTTTACTATATTTTGAAATAGTCAAGTGAAAGAAAATAAAATTGAAATGATAAAACCCTTGAGGCATAACTGACGAGGACATTCCTCCCAACTATTTGTACGATTATGTATGAACATCATGAACAGATGAACAGAACATGGGGTAGTGTGTGCATCGTTTGGATTTTGTGGGGAAACCTAATTTATAAAGCCCATCCTGTGAAATGTGAAAATAGTTTCAGTTTATCACTTTTTTTGAATGACCTCATAGAAACTCTTTCATCCACCAAGGACCTAATTAGATGTCTGCCATAGAAATCACCATCAAACAAAATTAATTTCATTTGGAGCTTCCTTAAGATTTAAAGCTTCCTTAAGATTTAAAGCTCCAAACGAATTTAAACTGATTTAAGCTCTCTTTTGAGCAGTTGTTGGGTTATGTTGAACGTGTACTCAGTATATATATGAACTCTTCCTCGAAAAGGAATTCTGCTGGTTAAAGTGGATTTGTTTTTTAAAGAGGGAAACGTAGATGTCTACACATGCTGTATGCGAGGTCAAGGAGAGAAATATAAGTTCCACATCATACATTTTTGTAAATATTTACCAACATCGTTCAAGGAGGTTTTGAGTTAAAACTTTCAAGGAAACGGCATTCAAATTTAAAAAAAAATAATAATAATAACCTGTGCAAATATTTTGCGGGTTGTTTGCTACATTTTAATGGTTCTGTTGTGCTTTAAGGGATTAAGGACGGCCTATAGTGAATGAGAGGAGGATAACAAACATATGCTGATTATGACGAGTAAGAGTTGTACTTCAAGATCACAGCAACCTACATTTCTGAAGAGAGGTTTTGCTTTGATTGCGACTGAGATTCTTGCATGCATCTTAAATTGTCTGCCATTATCAAATCTGTCAAGGACTGTCAAGGATAATAAAACATTTAATGCTCTTAAAGATCCGTGCTAAGGAATATTAAAATTCAGTAATTTTAATGCTTTATATCTAGTTAAGTTTGGCTTAGACTATGGCCCGTCTCTGGAGGAACATTTTAGGTCCGATGAACTAAACATCCTTTCCAAAGTAGTGAATAGCCCTACAATATTTCTAAAGCTGATTCTATCCCTTCCTTCAGATTATTTCGAAGCTAACAAAACTTTACTGGCGCGAAAGCCCTAAATGAGCCAAGACCAAGCTTCTTGCAGTCATTCAAGTTGTGCGTGTTGTATTGTTCGCACGAATGGAAGGGACCTATCACGTATTGACGACCGCCAATTGAGAAGCTTTTCATGACAGGTTTATACTCTCGGAGGTTTACCATTTTCATAAATAGGAGAAAAACTAGCTCAACTACAGGAGTTTTCGCCGATTACCGTCTATAAGGCAGTCATGCCAGGCTGGCAAAGCATTTCAGCGACCAAGTTTTCAAAACTGGTGAAACACTCCTGAAACGAACTCCCTTTTTGAAGTCTGGATCCGAGGTGATAGGGGCATAGATAAGTACAAGGCAACTGGTGGGTCTGTCTCGAAACGAACTTCAGACTCTGCGAAGTCGTATTCCATCGTCCCACGTATTAGGGGCATAGATGAAGACAACAAAACCGACCGACTTGCTGGGCGACCAACACTATTTATCAAAAGCTAAGCTAAGGTGGAACCGGCCACACAACGCACTATCTCCAAAAACATGTGAGTCACAAGTCTTTAGGTAAAATTTCAAGTAGCTTCGAGACATTACAAATTTTGTCACGCTCCCAAACGGATTAACCCGGTTTTACATTACATTCATACGTTTCTAGATGTCTCCCGGGAAAATGTATGCAAGTCAAAACTAGGATCAGTATTTCACAAACTTCATGGGGTTAGATTAGGCTAGAGAGGCTATCAGCAGTTAGACCAGAAGTAGGTCCATTGTGACGCCTCGGGATCTAAGAGGAATTTTCTTCCCTAATCGTGGAGCCAGTGGGAGCTTTTATCAAAGCGAACTCGGTTTCCAATATTTTGTTTTGCTAGGTCCCTAAGACTGTCAAAAAAAAGGCAACGAGATGGTTGCGATGAAGCGCGAGATAGGTACAGAGGAGATTGAGGATTGTCTCCTCTTTTTCCTCGTCCCTCCAGCTTCTGCAGAAATCATTTGCAAGAACGCCAAGGCGAGTGGCATATCCACATATGAGGCAGTGTCCTATGATAACACCTATTATAGCTCCGAGATGCTGTCTACTTAGCGAAATTAATCTCTTGGAGTGCTCATTGTCTGTTGAAGGCTAGATGTGTCTGCTAGTTTGGCAGGCGATGCCATTTGACCACCTTAGATTTGCTCATTGCATCTAGCTATAACTTCAATTTGCATGTCGCTAGTGGCACTCCGAGATTCTCTTTTTCAGGAAGAATCTGTATTGTAGTACTATTCTTGGCGAGTTCATCGACCTTGCAGTTCCCTGAAATGTCCCCTGTGTCCTGATACCCAGCGGAGGAGTATGTTGAATTGCTCCGCCATCACTATGAGAGACAAACGGCATCCTTGATCTATTTTTGATGTTACAGAGATTCATTCCAGAGACCTTATGGTGGCCTGGGTGTCTGTGAATATGCTAACATCCCGAGTAGATACACTGTACTCAGCTGACACCTCTCATAAGCGGACAATTTTCTCGGAACCGTCGGGGTCCGCTTATGAGAGTTGTCTGTAAGGAGAGAGTACACTGTATTAATTTCACCTCAACCAAGTCAGGGCCTCCTTTATCATTATGATCTCGGACGACGCTACAGTGATCTGGAAGGCGAAAGGAGATCTTGAAAATGAGATCATCAGAGAAAACACAATCTTTGGACTTAGAACCGTCTGTGTAGATATCTAAGGTTTCATCCGTTAGGTGGTTTTGCCTTCTCCCAGAACTTACAAATTGGGAAAATCGGAGAATGTGTCCAAACAATAATGACACGCAACTAGAAAAAGTACGAATTAGGAACATTTGTAAGGAACACATATAGCCGAGTTCAAATCTTTGTTTGAAGTTAAATAACCAATGGCTTTGAAGAGCCAGAGAATTGTGAAAAACTCACGCGCCAACACCAGAGGCACAATCTTTCAAAAGTCCGTCTTACTACTCGTATACGTCGATGATATTGACATAATCGGAAGAACGTAGCGTGACGTCATTGGCGTGTTCGTGGATATTGTGATGAAGGCAACGAAGATGGCTTTCGCGGCCAATGAGGTCAAGACCAAGTATATGCTGTCAACAAGAAAGAACACTCAACTTTGACCTCTCGGACAAAAAGTCACTATAGACAGCTATAACTTCGAGGTAGTTAAGGACTTTGTCTACCTAGGCTCCGCTATAAATTCAGACAATGACATCGGCGCTGAGATTAAACGAAGAATAGCTCTTGCCAATCGCTGCTTCTTTGGCTTAGAATGCAATTGAGTAGCAAATCTCTCTCTCGAAGGACGAAAGTGACCCCTTATAAAACCTTAATCGTCCCAGTCTTGCTCGCGCGGAGGCATCAACTCTGTCAAAAGCGGATGAGGTTGCTCTTGGCTGTTTCAAGAAGAAAATTGTTCGGGTGATTTTCAATCCCGTCTGCATAGATGGTGAGTGGAAGTGATGATACAACGACGAACTATAACGGCTGTACAGCGATATCGACTTAGCCGGAAGGGTGAAGCTCCAACGACTGAGGTGGCTGGGTCATGTAGAGCAGATGGAAACCAATGTGTCGGCCTGAAAAATCTTCGAATCCATACCCGAGGGGGGTGCAATAGAGGAAGATCGCGGCTCAGGTAGCATACGAAAGTGGAAGCGGACCTTAACCAACTTGGCGAAACTGGAGGCAGCTGGTTAAAGATCAATCTGGCTGTAGACGCTTGTTGGTTAAGGCCCAGGTTCACCCCGACACCGGAGTGTAGCGCTACCTAAGTAAGTTTGAAGAGCCTGAAGTCATGTTGTATTCGGAGTTTCATTCGATGTCTCCTTTCAAAGGAAACTTGTATTTATTCTGCTGCATAGGGCTTTTGTACTTGTATTTATATGTACACCACCATAAACAAAAACATATGTACATAGGTACTTGAATTGATTGTGAATTGTGAATTTTCTGTAAAAGGAATTGAGTAAAACATTTAAACCGGGGGTCTATAAACTAAGAATGAATGAGAGGGTATAATGCATTAGCACTGGCTAAAAATATCTACATTTATAAATAAAATCTAAAATGTAGGATTTTTTTTTCTTGTTTATTGAATTTACCATAACTCATTCGGATAGTACATTGGGTGCTTCTTCAGGCTTCCACGGTTTTCATACGGAAGACAACTTCGATTCATACCTGGATTGGTTCCACTGTTTCTAATCGTATAGCAATATGAACTGGAAAAATCATTAATAAAAGTATTCTCTAATTCTATTCCAAAACTTAGAACTAAATCAACAATTATTAACATTGAACATAAAGATAATAACGAAACGAACCGAGGTGAGAATGTAAATATTTAACTGATCAAGCGGTAACTAACGAGGAAGAAACAGCAAGGACTATTGAATTGGGATTTTCTACCATAGAACATGTATATGTAGGTGACAGTAACAGAAATGAGTAAAAGACTAATTAAATTGATTAAACATTGAACATATACTATATATCCAGTGAATGCTATCATTCCAAAGAGCATAACAATAAAACGAACCGAAAGTCAGACACTTTTGAAAGGAAAAATAGTTTGGGGGAGGAACAAATAGTGTGTCTGTGTATGTGCCTGCCTGCAATCGGCTTAAAATGCAGTTGTTCTCATACCGTAGACTGGGGGATAGTTACCGGGATAAATTTCAGCAGCCATCCAAACTGACCCAATTCTTATTATTCATGGTATGCAAAAGAGATGTATATCGGCAGTAACCAACTAACTTCACCACACTGTGGTAGCGCAGTATCGTTCAACCCGAAATGCCACCCCGTTTGCTGATGGTGTGCTGCAATTCATTTGCAAGTGATTTTCCCGCCAACAGCATTGAATGGAGTATGTAAAAAAAAAAACCAAAGAAAAATGTAAATCTAGGTAGATAGGCTGCCATACTCCCAGGGATATATAGGACTACACTGGGAATGTTTTTTTTTCTTCTGCCACAGAGGCAAATGAACTCTTCGGGAACGCCATTTATAAAGTTTGGATTCAGTACGCATGGCAGATCACATAGAAACCAGAGCGAGAGAGAGCGAGTTGAAACCAGCAAAAACCTACAATTGCACCCTCCACAGCGACCTGATGGGGTCGATGTAAAAAGAAGCAATTAGATGAAGCAGAATACTGTTGTGCAGTATGCGGTGGATTCTTTTAAATTACCATAGTTATTCACGTGATGCGCCAGGAAGCTATTGTTTTTGAGTCTCATTAGGGGGACTAATTTTGTTTGTTGTTCTTTTAAACAGTTCAGTGTTTTTTTTTTTTTTTTTTTAGAAAACATGCTTTTGCTTTAATTATGTTGAATTAGTGTTTAAACATTTCCGGAGGCCAAATTCAGGGCTAAAAAATATTTGGACAAATTAACAAATATTTCCAGTGAAACTTTTAAAAGACCTAGAGAAGAACTTCATCAGAAATACGGTGTACTCTGTCCTTACGGAGGCCTCTCAGAACCGGACAAATTTGAAAGAACGGAGAAAATATGCGGTTTTGTTTATTTTCTCACAAGCGGACACCTCTCATAAGCGGACAATTCTCTCGGAACCGTCGGTGTCCGCTTATGTGAGAGTACATTGTATACTTTTAGGCATTTAGTACTGAATAATCTAAAGCTTCTTTGGTGGTTTGATACAAAATCATCATCATCATCATCATTTTCCACTAGGAAAGGTCACGTGGTTAGGGTCGTGTTGATACAACATTTTCGGTAATATTTACTTAAAGAACAAAACACAAATACGAAGAACTCCCTAAATGAGTCATCCAAATCAAACAGCGTCTATATGAAAGGAAGATTTATAGAAACCGATCTGCACAGAGTCTACACGACTTAGATATCGCTTCAAGTCACACTGGATGCTTTTCTTTACATTGAAAGAGTCTTCAATAACGTGAGTACAGACGCAATCTTATACAGCCTGCACAGAACCTAACTTAGTATGGGATTCTGCTGCTCGATTGGTTCCATGCTAAAATCATGCACCATCATATCGACCTTAGGGAGCGCTAACAGCAGGAAGACCGTCATCATTCCTTAATGAGGAATTCTCATTCTGCTTGTTTGGCTCCTAGCGACGACGCCTTATGGTGACGATGCCGCCATTCCGATTTCAGGAAAATTTCTTCCCATACTAAGCGAAAGACTTAACCAATAACTGTCACTGATGAATGGCTGAGGAAAAATGAACCAAGTTTAGCAGTTTTTTCCTTCATTAGAAGCAGATCGATTCCACTTTTCAAGAATCCATGGATAGATCGAATTGATCTGACACTTAAGAAGCCGGTGTATCAGTAGCCATCCACTGTAGCAATAGTAGAGGAATTAGGTCTATGTACAACTATCAACTATGGTCACGTCTCCATTCTATCATAACTCGATGGACTATGAAGGAAAATATAGATACCGACCTACATCATTTCAACCTCAGACTTCAATAGGAGATTTGATACCAATATGCCAAGAAGAGAGGACTAGAATTAGAGTACAGTCTGAAGTGAAGAAAAACTAGCCCTCTTCACTGGTACTGGTGTCAGCATCTTCTCCGAATCTATAGCGTCAAATAAAAAAAAAAAATTAGATGGCTCGACAGCTCGAGATGAACCAAGGGCTAACTTATCGCAACCATTCATGTTGTGCGTGCTACATTTTTCGCACGAATGGAGGGGACCTACAATTTATTCCCGAGTCCGAATGGTGAATTGAGAAGCTCTTTCATGGCAGATTATACTCCCGGAAGATTGTCATTTCCCGATGAGAGGTGGTGTTGGCTGGGGCTTAAATCCACGCCACTCGGTCAGCCGTCCAACGCACTAACCACTGAACCACGGCGACCACGTCAAATAAACTCCTAAAATCAGAGACAGGTTCAGCGTCTCTTTGCTGAGATAACTGCCTCGTTATAGGCCGCAAAACTGACATCATTGTCAGAGAAACTATCTCCATCTAAGTTGACAGTTAAGCGTCCATCAAGCTTGTAAACCGATGATTTAGTGGTTCGTGCGTCAAGCTCCATCGATCCACCGAACATTTTTCGCGACACCTCCTGTCATCGGGGAATGACAAACCTCCGAGACTATTGACATGATTTAGATCCATACAGACTGGTCCTTTAGGGGTCCATCACTACCTCCCAGAAATCTGGTATGATACAGAGGCTCTGGAATTGTTGATGGAGTCTATGACCAAACACATGGAGTCTATGACCCAGTGCCTTCAACGTGAATAGGGAAACCAAAAGTGCTTTCATATGCATCTTGTAAGATAAACAAGCAACGCTAAACCCTTAGACTCTCACTTTGTACAACCGGTGCAATGAGAACCACCCTAACCTATACATAAAACAATCAGATATCGATAGTGCCCTCCGCATAAGTCCAACTGAAACTGGGTATCCAGTCTGCCAAGTCACGCACAGATCACACATAATTGTAATAAATGCTTAGACCTTGTAAGAGCTCCCCTAATTTATTTTCCCTGCAGATAAGAGCAATGGGAAACAATCCATACATCAATGGATGACCCCATGGATATGGCTCATGGCTTCAATGGATATGCCACATGGCTTCAAGAAAGATATGGCTATTGAGATTGATTTCTTATACAAAAGAAACGGACTGTCTTAGATCAATCAGAACTATACCCTATGATGATGATGAATGATTCATTCACAAAAAGGCAGAAATAAGGGCGATTTTTGCCACAGAAATGAAATAGAAGTCTGTACGTTGCTGTACGGATGAGCTAGGAGCTGTTGGCACACAACTTGGACAATTTAGCTTCAAACAGGTGGTGATGGTGAATTGTCTCAGCTGGCATGTATCGGAAAAAAGCTTATACAGTACAATCCATTTATGATATGCTCCCCTGCATCCACTCTATGAAGATATCGAAGCTATACATCCACTGATAAGTGTTTTGAAATACTCATAGGGAATCACTATTAAAAGACAAATAAATATATTTTTGATTTCCCATCGTTGAATGTGTTGTGCTCGTTGCAAAATAATTTGAAAGCCAATGGGCTCCTTGGGGATTTGAGTAATAAAAATAAGATATGAACTCATACCCCACTTACATAAGTTCATAGAAAATTCCATACAGAATATTTTTTAGACGTTACTACCCCCCACTCACAACAAAAACTACGAACAACTTCTTGAATCTAACAAAACTTCCCCTTTTTTTTATATGATTGGGTTGACTTCAATCAGTAGCAAAACTCCTACAGATGTGACCGTTATAGATGCTCGTTAAGGTAATTTCTGTTGTTTAGAGCAATTAACACAATCATAAAAGTCTCCTCGTAAATAAGAACATTAAAAGTAAAACTCTATAAAAGGATGTTTGCAATAACTTTGATTGGCTATCTGCTAACTAGAAACCAATAAAAATGCTAAAGAAGAATTGACAAGGGTGTACAAATTAATTAAAATACGCGGGGGCTCCGTTGATATCTCTTACATCCTTCCCTTCTTTGCGAACACAGTGGCAACCTGCTACTATGAGTAGAGACAGCTGCTTATAGGAGGCGATTTTGCTGTCCCCCCTTAAATGAGTGAGTGATGACGATCCCCATCAAACCTGAAATTCATCACATCAGCTACATTTGTGATCATACCCCCACAGAGCAGAATTGCCACCAAAGATTCTTTCTATGCGCTCGTCGAGAAAGTCAACGAGCAATGCCCGAGATATAACGTTAAGATCGTTCTAAAGATTTCAACCCCAAGATCTTTGCTATCGCTATAGCTTGCAGGATTTGACCTTCGTAGCTTGGAATTCCCACATCTCAATATTTACTAAGAAACTGGGAAGGGATCGCGTTGCGGTCGTAGTTAGACGAAAGAATAACGAGCACGGGAAACGTAAGATCGAGGAGATGTTACAGCAGGAGAGATATCTGGAATTTTCATAAAAGGGCAAAGGCCTGCAAGGAAAAAAACAGAAAAACCATAGTGGAGACACAACTGGTATTGAATATATGTAAAAACGGAAGGACTATTTCCGCATACTGTCAAACGGCAACGACAGTCAAAATCCAGCTGTTAGGAAGTCTAATTGTATCAACGTGGAGGACATCCAATTCGGGAACGAAGTTGAAGCAGTCATAGCTAAGCTTACATCATTCAAAGACGCAGATCTGATGGCTTGGAAGAGTACGTGCATCAATTCATCTGTAAGCATGCCCGATGCCTGAAACCTTAGCACCATATGCACGATCCATAGAAAAGCGGACCGCTGAAACCACACACGTATATGTATGTAAGTCTCTTGAATATCGCATACAAGGGTATAATCTAAAGCTGCTGAAACCATATGTCGACAAATTGGTGGGGAATTACCAGGGCAGTGTAGACCTGAAAAATCGGCGATTGACGAAGCCTTCACTTTGGGTAAAAGACCTAAGAGATCCAAATTGATACCCAGCATTTATTTATCGATTTCAAGGCCGAATTCTGATTGTGTGAATAAAAATGAGCTATTCTGCAACATGTCTAGTTTTGGTATTCCTGCAAAACTCATGCGAATATGTTGAATGATGATGGAGAACGCTTACGATGGAGGAAAAGATTTATCCTCGAACTATACAATGAACACCCATTGTCCAGCGCGAAAAATATTCCTTGATAGACTATCCAAATACATTCGCAAGTGTAGGATGACCTCAACCAACTAGCCGTACGCAACTAAAGACAGCTTGTTCGTGCTGGTTGGTTGGTTTAGTGGGCGTCCTAAAGACTTACTTAGACCTCAAGCCTGTCCATTAAACCCATAAAAAGTGTACTCATGGGAGTTAAACCAAGGGATAGGGTTGGCTAATCCGGAAACCACCCAGAAAAGGATAGAAATCTCAGGAGTTTCCTAAAATCGGCGATATTAAGGTCCTCCAGCCCTTGAAAGAAGCTACTACCATGAGTACGCAATCTTCTGGTGGCCAATGCAGGACATTCACATAGCAGGTGTCGGACGGATTCTATTTCCTCTTCGTCCCTGCAGCTTCTGCAATAGTCGTTGTAGGGCAATCCAAGACGCTCTGCATGGATTCCTAATCCGCAGTGTCCTGTGAGGACACCGGAGACGATTCGTATTTCCCTTCGACTAAGTTGTACGAGATTTTTGGATTTCTTCTTATCGAAGACCTGCCATAGTGATCTGGCTATTGCACATGTGTCCATGTGACACCATCGCGTATTAGCCCTGATCATGGTTTCCTCATCTATATCCCCGTAAAGAGTGCTAATGGGTGTCTTCGCGGTCGGAAGGGTATATGCAGATTGTGCTGGTTGGTGCAACTTGTTGTCTGAGGGCAGCAGCTAATCAAGAACAAAATCACATTTGTTTCTAAATTCGTTGAAATAAAAACCGTTTGACATCTTCATGATATATGTAAACAATTTGACTAGTTCTCAACAGCAGGATTATCCTTAATATAAAAAAGCTTAGATTTGCCACTACTTGAGAGCAGCGTTGTCATTGGACCACGTTAATGGCAATTTATAAGTTTTTTCATTGTTCGGCCACTAAGACATAATTTTTTTTTTTCTAATTACCCTCAAACTTTGGTATACTTTAACGAGATACATATATGAAAAAAAAAATACTCCTCTTTACGTCAAAATTATTTTAGAGGAGAGTTTTAGCCAGCAGACCTGACACTGCAGTTGACATTTTGGACTTCATTGGTCACGTTGTAAGGCGCATATTTGCTATGATAACATATTTGGACTGGTTGGATGGCATGACCCTTTCCTAACTGGCTGTTCTCCAGGAATCAACTCATCAATTTTTTCATTTAATCCCACTGATAAAGATATTTGATTGGTCACCGCGGCTCAGTGGTTAGTACGTTGCGTTGGTCTGCTGATCAAACGCCGTAGATTCAAGCCCTAGACATGCCCACCGAACATTTTTCGCGGCACCACCTCTCGTCAGGGAATGACAACCCCTTTGGGAGTATTATTTGTCATGAAACAACTTCTCAATTCGACGTTCGGAGTCGGCAATAAATTATAGGTCCCTTCCATTTTATTTATTTATTTTATGGTAAAGATATTTATTTTCTCACGTCTTCTCTTATTTGCCATCAGAATCAGAAAAAATAAATTTGTAAAGTGTTCGAGTTTTAAATTCATTAATGTGTTTCGAACAAAAGACAGTCTGCTTTGATTCCAGGATCCAGGGTCCATGTGAAACAATCCCCTATCTGACCACGAGACTCATAAAAAGAGTTTTGATAACCTACTCGAACCGAGGCAAATGAATGGTGATAGATTTTTTTATTGAAAACGATAATTAGTATAAAAAATGAAGTAATAGAAGTTAAAAGGAATTTTAGGAAACGTAGATATGCAGATAATTTTTTAAATATTTTTTCTGTATATTCAGTTTACAACAGTTCAAAATCATCACAACATTATTTTCGCACTAAAAATTGTACTGTCTGAAGTTTGCACTGTAAACACAAAAATGTATTATGTATACATAAATCGTATTAACCTCTGCAATGGCTGCGGCATTACATTCTTCAGCTCCATCTCCTTGTTGGCTGCGTTATTCTTCTCGGCACTATCGTTACTGCCCGTGGTATGAGAACGTGATACGGGCAATGTAGCCATATTATCTCCACCCTCCACATCGACTGTGGAAACTTTAACTTCTCCACCTCCCATACTGGTTAAGTTCTTTTTTTTTTGTAAAATATACCAATTCAACAAGGACACGTTTTCTAATCACGATTTTCACAGAATGTAAATGGATTCTATTTTTTTTTTTTAATTTAAGTAAAATTCGAAGTAAATTTTGTGTAATTTTTTGCACCCGAGTTCACAGGATCACATTTTATTTCTCATCGTTGCTTGACACCAAACCAGCACTCAACACACACAATTATTATTGTGTTTGTTCTAGTATAAATGGACGAAGTCAAAATAAAATCAAAAAAATTCGTTGTACACTTTGTTACAAAAGACGGACAACAAGGATACACATAATAAATTATTCAAGAGAAAAATAATACGTTTTCGAGTTTGTGCAAGCAATTATCCCACAAGACTTGTAAGCAGGTATCCATCACCGTACTACACCGTATCTGTGTTATCTCTCCGCCAGGAGAGGACCAAACTGAAAGCTTTTTCTGCGCGCTCAAGGACGTTTCATGGAGGTACCAACCACTTTGATTTTTATGTATAATAGAGATATTTGCACACAAAAAATAGGAAAACATCCCAAAGAATTGTGTGTGTTATTCTCAAAAGATTCCCTCCACAATCCACAGAATTATTTTGTGTATACATCTTGGATTCAACAAGGATTCACAGGCGGGGTTGGGAAAACTCCAGAAAAATTTTTTCTTTCTCTCCTTAATCAGCTTCTTGGCAATTTTAAATTATTTGAGTTTAAAAAAATCATCTGAAACACTTGGGGTGGGGTCAATCTCGAAACTATCTTTTTTGAAAACGAGCAAAAAAAAAAAGGAGTTCCCGGGCGACCTAGTGACCTCCGTTTGTAAGGTGGGGGAGAGGCAGGGAAAACAGTACACATACGCATATGTGCCAGGATACGAGCAAATTATAACACTTTCCGCTGGATTTCTAATTCCCTTTCAGGATTCCCTAATAGAGTCCTGTGAAAAACTACACGGGTCCACACTTTTTTTTTCACGGGAATTCAGTGCTACAGGATGCTGTAGGTAGGACATTTGCGAACATTTTTCCAAACTCGAAAACGTTTTTTTTTTCATCTAATCGAAACTCTTTTGTATAATTTTTTTATCACAAATGTATGTATATATAATATTTTTTTTCTTTGATAAAACAATTCACGTCTGTTCTAACCGTCCAAGGATCACAAACTCGATACCCTATCCAGCTACTACTAAACAGGGGAGAATTTCGGTTTCACCAAGAATCCAATAGCTACAGAAAGGGATGCTGTCTTGGTGGTGTCCTGATTCCTGCTGCTGCGCTTTGTAAAAATGTGGAACGAAATCACAACAAAAGCGGATACACGAAGAAGAAGTGTATACTCACAATCGGCGGAGACAAGGACAACCGCTGTTATCGACGCGAAAATGCACTTTGTTGCAGGGGAAATTTTTCTCTAGAGCAGGATAGGTGTAGGCGATGATTTTCGGATTTGACTTTTCACTTTAATACAGAGGGGATGGATGGTGCACGCAGCACGAGCCACGAGTGAGGGTGCAATGCTTCGGATTAGGGTGTAAATTTGCCAACCCATGGACAGGGTTGCAAATAAATGGAACTGGTGAGGTTGTGTATTGTTTTGTACTGTTTTTTTTTGGGGGGAGTAGTGTTAATTAGACGAAATAAGTTCGACGATAATGGGGTTGATTTGATTTAATTGATTGTCCGCTATTCTCTTCAATGACAAAGGCAGTTTTGGAGAGAATTTGCTATTGAAGGCGATGTACTAGGTCAGACAGATGTTTGGGTACGCGAGTAGTGACCATCGAACTGGATTCCGGTTGAGTGCTAGTTATTGTCCTGATGGGAATCAAATTTAAAAAGATTACTATGAGCAATTCGCTTCAGGATGGACGTCGTCTGTATGATGTTGAAAGGACATTTTGAAGATTTTTACGTATTATTGACTTGTGTAAGCCACAAGGACGTCCTTAGGGTGCAATTTATAGCCTAAGATGGTTATCAATGCAGACAATAAAACATTAATTAAGGCATAACGTGGCGAGGCCTCGATCAAATCCTGTCGTAAACTTTGTAAAAACCTAGTGGCTCATACGAAGGTAAAATCTGCAGGGGACATAGATGGAGAAATACGCCATTTCAACGAGCCTCAACCGAATTTCACGTGTGACATGCAAACTGTGTTGCACGCATCACTGTTTTGTTTTCACTTTCATGGCAGAGTTTGAACTGTGAGTTAGGTTAGGAAAATGAGTTTCTTGTGACATTCGTTACTGCTCACGTAGACCAGCAGTACCGTCCATTGTGTCCATTTTATAATTCTGCCCCGGGAACCTGACAAGAGAGAGGAAGCCGCTGATTTGAAACCACACTGATAAGCACATGCATCTCAGGAGATCCCTCAGCTCGATGCTACGCTAGTTCTCCAGTTCCGTGAAGAAGTAACTACCAAGAGTCCGGCCTTAGAGTAGAGTACCCCGGCACCTGTGCCAATGACCATCTTAGAACCATCAGTCTAGAAGTCCAGTTCTCTTTTATTGGTAATTTTGTGGTTTCTTCAGTCATCTCTGTCAGGAATTCTGACACTGAATCTCCTGTCAAATGCCAGAGTCTGGATCATATGATTTGTTTCTGGAATTCTCCCATCGAAACAGTTCGGAGAAGTGACACTGTCATTCTTCTCTAAGTCTCGAAGCAGTTTTAGCTGCCGTGCTGCTGCAGTACTTATCTAGCGGAACGAAATTTAGCATGGCTTCCATTACCGCTGTTGGTATTGTTCTCATTGATCCCAGCATTCCTATACAGGCTGCCCTCTGAATCTTAGTGAGGTTTGAAAGCGGATCATCTTCCACCAGACTATGTTAGGATGGGTCTCACGTCAATTCGCCGGAGTCCTGAATTGTACAGGTAACACATTCGTTAGAGTAGTTCCAAATAACAGACTCATGAGTGCCTGCAACTTCACGTGGTAGTATTGTGGAATGAAGCATTTCGACTAGGCAATCCCAGATAAGGACTAAATGGGAAAGTGGACGTTTTCTAGCCTTTCGAACTTCAAAAAAAAAGTGATTCTACGGAATGCAAAAGCTTGAGAACTATAGTTTTAGATCGAATTGCAGAAGACTGAGATTTGAAACTTATTTTTCGACTAACAGCTCAGGTCTTCCTCCATACTGACCATATAAACACCCTGCAAATCATTAAAGAGCAATGGCTTTTCTTACTGTCACATATAACTATGAACTTGCAGCAAATAGCTCCAACATATGGTTGAAACCAAAAGAAGCAAAGTGAATCAGGTCAAGAAAAAAGGAGGGCGCATCGCCTCGCTTCGTTAAAGTCACGTTCGGAATGTTGTCAAAAATTTAGAAATGTAGAGTTCATGCTCGTACATTTTCACTGCACTTGTTAGTTGCAGTCCTTTGTAAACAGATGTCTTCCTATTACTTCTAGGATTTTCTTGTCGAACCGTGTCACAAATAATTCATCATGTGTATGTATGAACAAGTCACGAACCTATAGATGACCCAATTCAGCGAGGGAAATGGAAGTGAATTGATCACACGTTGCTAAATGTACCCTCTAGTGAAATCCTCTCTTTTTATAGTGACATCCTCATTCCTTGCTTGATAAAAAAAGGAGGCCACCCCAAGTAAATGTGGAAAGGATTAGAGAAATCGAGAATGATACACACGGCAGCGTGCAGATATAACTGATGTTCTACACCCCTCTAGGAGTGACAGAAACTAGGCAAAGTTTGTAAACTAAGACTGTGACACCATAAATTTGCTCTAAGTGGTCCTGAACAAAACAAAATAAAACAGAAAGAAGGTCTCTATGCTTGGACAAGATAATGACTGTTCAAAAAAAAAGTTCCAAAGTCAATATCATGCACAGACTTCAAATCATGGAATCTAAGGAACATTGTCGATGCTGTTTTATACATAAGAAAATACGGACCATGACTTTCGCACTGCGATGCTCCGGTTGAATTGTACTAAAGGAAATGAAAAAAGTACCGGCACCTACTGCGTCATCTGCCTTAGGCCTTTCAAAGTAGATTTCGATTGCAGAAGTCTTAGAAATTATCTAGGTTTCCGACGCAGCCCATATCAATTCATCAATTCGAATGTTACTCCCACAGTCGTAATGTTAATTTCATTGCTATATGCATACGTACATATGTATGTATGTCTTTCTTATGAGTATAAGTCCCAAAAAAATACGTGTTAAGGCCTCTAGTGACGTGGTTAAAGTTGTAAAAAGGGACAAACGAGCAAGCTTTGCCCAGTTATCGTCTAGTATCGGTCTTGCTACCCACAGTACTACCCTATTTACACCCAGAGACATGAGTGCGATTCACGAAATAATACGATTCTTTGTAGGATAGGGCAGGTTCGTAGGTTTATGAAAAATACATCTGATCCGCTACCCACAAGTGGATTATTTTCTTTATTCTAACCACTCAAACGAAACTACTCAGTAGTCATCCCCTGAGTGACAACTGGGAAAAATTCAAACCCCGTCCGTCAGAGCATGACCAAGTGTGGTACACGGACGGCTATAAAATTTTAGACTTGCTCTCTACCTTTCTTTGCAAAATCATCTTTATTTTCTCTGACAGTCAAGCTGCCCTAAAAGCACTGAATTCAGCCACGATACAATTGAAACTAGTCCTAGAGACAGTCACATTGTTTCTAGAACTAGGAAAAAACATGGACATACTATGCTGGATTTCGGCTCACAAGGACCACATCGGCAATGAAGCAGCGGACTCAATTGCCAAGATTGGTCCAACAACCCTCCTCATTGGTCCCGAACCAGCCACTATCAAGAGCTACATGAGGGAACAAACCCTGGTCAGATCCAAATCTGGTATGGGTCTGGTATCTGCATAGATCGCAAATCGGGTTACGTCGCAAATTTTGCTTGATAGTGACTTATCAGGCAGCTCTTCGGAAGCACTGAAGAAATGTTTGTCTGGGGGTTTTTTATTTGTATGACAGAAGTTCGGGCAGACAAGAAAGAAAATGGGTTATTTCCTCATGAACCTGCTCGTCACCGTTTCCTCAACGCATAAGTCCATCCAAATCTTAACACGTTGAGTATCACATGAGACCAACGTGGCTTCATACGAATTTGGGACACCTATGTCGCATGAGACCACATTGGTCTGATAGTAGGTTTATATACATTAAGCTCGGCCTGTGGGACCGGGTTTTCGGATAGCATAGTGGCACTAAAAGTGTTTTAATCTCTTTTTCCCCACAGTCGATGTAAACCCCTTTTCCCTCACTTGTTACTAATTAAATCGTAAAAACTTGGCACAACACAAACCAAATATATAATAATTTTCTTTAAAATTCCTTCACGGTGAATACCAATTTGTACTTTTCTAACGCAGTGCAAATACCACTGTTTATATGTAAACATTCCCATTTTACCACAGATTGTATAGCAAACGCAAGAGGTGAATATAGACACCGTGATTATGTATGAACTACGTATGAAATGCATGCGCATAACCAACCACTTTCCTCCACCCCGTCGGCGGAGGGGTATGTTTACAATTTATTTCTGTTGATATCCTTTTTAGATTGTTTTAATGGCTAAATGAACCACGGCAACAAAAACAACAAAAAAACAAATCCGTCTCTCAGCCTTAATCGACTTTTTTCAATCCCTCTTCTGTTGGAGATAAATCAAGTTTATACGGGTTGAAGCCGTATGCCCACTCCAAAGTCGTCTGAGGCTGTGTGGTGGTTGTTCTGCCTTGAAGCGAAATTAGCTGGAGTTGTGGAATTGTTGTTTAGGTTGACGGAACTTGAAATCAAGAGCGACAAGCAAAACCAAAACCACCCCCAACACAGCAAGAGAACAAAAAAAATTTCCTTGCTTACGAGTAAGTTCAGGATCAGAAACGTACGCAATTACTTGAATCCACGGCGTAGTTAAATGTTTAGATCTTTTGTCCTTTCATAGATTTATGTGTGTGTGATAATTTTGTCACGCATTTACCTTTCCATCCCCTTTTGTCCATCAGCACCATCATCACCATCATCGCCATCACCACCATCTTCAACAGTAGCACGGAGCTAGAGAGCTGTATGTCTGCCTTATTGAATTTATATATGCACAACGCAATTTTTCCCTCGTTTCAGTGAATCTTGGTCTACCCTTTGTGAAATCGATAGAATAATGCACTTAGGGGTGCACAGCGCACATAAATCCAGCGTGGAAAATAGAATCTACAGCGATGGTGGGTAGGTTGGTATTTATGCTGTAAAAACCGACATCTGGAATGAAGGTTATATAATGGATTCGCCACTTGCGGGTATATACATATGTTGTAGCCTTTCCAGGCGAATTGACTAAGTATTTTCTAAAAATCACCCACTATTCCTTCGAAAACAGTGCTGTAGTGCATTGGTTCAAATGCCGGTCGTTGACACATAAATCTTTTACTTTGTCCTACAGGACGAACGCGCACACATTCATGTGACAGCAGTTCGTCTATTTATTAGTATAAGGGATTCGCCACATACAGTCTGCACAGAATTATTAACCCAGTAGTGCCTTGGAAATAAGCCCACCAACCCCATCCCACCCAGAACCCTCGGCCTACCCATGTATCCCTTGCAATTGCAAATAACGTGCTATGACATTTGGTATTCACTGCGCGACGTGTGTTGGCACTCTTTTTTCCTGCAACGAATGCATTCACCTCGCTTTATGCACAAGAATCCTTTAGCAGGCATTTAGGTGGATGTCGATGTGCTCGTGTATGTTTGCACAGGGGATATTATGGGAACAATTGTACTTTAACCTCGAACTGGGCCACCACCAGTGATGAAGATGTTGTGGTAATTTTATTTAATCTTTTTGCTCCAGGAAATGCGTGAAGTGCCATTTTGAAGGATTTGGACTGCGAAACTAGAAGCATTTACTTGATGGTTGAACTTTGTGAAACTATGCGACAAATATTCCCTTTCAAGAAACAGCGAGGCATACAGATTTAGCAGATCAGCTGCAGGGCGTAATGAACTTTGTAAAAGAGGAATGCAATGTTCATTGAAGTCTCGGTAACCTTTGATGAAAAGTTTTGACATTGTTTGAACTTGCATTCGAAGCAACACGAATGGAGATAATCATACAATCGTATGAATCTACGTTTAGGTTGGAGAAAATAGAATACCTGAGGAGGGATATCAGAGAAACTTAGAAAAGAAATCGTTGTGAGGTCATTGATTTTTCAATGTGGATCGTTTGGCTTGGGTTATAGAGCTCGAACATGGCTCAGAATTCATTGAAAAATTGCAACAATTTCATAGATACGTAACGTGATTGCCATGGATACGTAATAAGTGCATGGAACTTGGTTGAACTGAGATTGGGTTTCAACCACTTTAGAAGGTTTTTGGGGGTGGGATTGTTTTCACCTAAGTGCTTGCCTGGAATCCCGAAGGCAGCGAAAGAATTCTCCAGTCAGGTCGAACTTCTCTGCATGGACCAGTACGACATGTTCGTAACTCTGGCCTATAAGAAGCGGCTCTTTGCCTATTATCTTAGCAAGCACGCGGTTCCCACATCTCAAAATTTTTTAGAGGACATAGAGGTCTTCTGGGCAATACAATAGTCATCAGATTGACCACATTTCAATCGGTGAAGAGTACGCTTGTTGGTAGAGCCACCTTAAGTAAGTAACCTCTGACTCAGAAGAATCCGTCTGTTACAAAATAAAGACCTCTTTAGTTTGTCAAGGGTGCCTTGACACTAAGCATATCGCAAAACCGATGATCTAGGCGGTTCTACATCTATAATTCTGAATACGTTTTCTTTTACATTGGTTAAGTCACTATTCAAGTTTTTTGGTGTTATGTTCTTTTGGTTCTCTTCTGAGTAGATGAAAAACTGCATCTGTCCAACCCCTGCCTAAAAAGACGAGCCTTTTCTGTCCAACTACCGATCCACAGGATTAATGTAACTGTAACTCTTCTCTAGTCGACACTTCCTCTTGGGTCGCTGAACTTTCATTGTTTTGTACGATTTTAAGTCTGCAATTCACCATCAAAAAACCCGGTGTTCAGCAAAAATGTTTTGTGTCCAAATCCCATTCTCAGTTTTACAAATCCTTTCTTGTCTAAAACCTTTTACCCAAATCCGAAGGTAGTGCATGTCAATCCTTTGGGTCAAGAAAAAGAACAGCAAAATTGAGTTCAACTAAACTAGTGGAATCTAATGCGTCAAAAAATTCAAGGCTGTCTTCGGTCCTTCAAATGACATCCGAACTTCAAGCCATTATCGATGCAAAGTGCTTGTACCGTCAAAGCCAAACGACCGCCCTCGGAAAGCGTGTTAATGACAACCTTCTTTGGAATGTTGTGAAATGTTTAGGTTTTCTGATCATTCCTCCAAAACCTCGAGTACAACGTTTTATTCGACCAAGCGCACAAAACAAAACCACAAGACTAAGCCTTGGTTATACAAATGGAACAACCTTGCTAGCTGTGCCATATCCAGAAAGACTTGGCTAACATACAACCATAGGAAAACGACGAGCGATCTCCTTAGAAAAGTCCGAACAGACCTTGCGCGCGTTATCGCCATCTGTACGGGTCACTGGGCAGTGGGTACCCATGTGGCCAAGCTTGGCATCCCTTTAATCCATATTGCTGCAGCTGCAAAGACACAAATGAGAGTAAAACCCTAAAACACTTCCTCTGCAAGTGTCCGGCACTTGCTAAAGCAAGACTCAACGCAATAGGGAAACCAACCTCGACGAACTATAAAAGAAGAAAATCCCTAAGCTTCTACTCTACCTTAACTCCACAGGTTCGATTTAAGACCAACGGCGGAAAAGCAAATAACGACTTAGAAATGTCACTGGCTTCTGACATTCTTGACTGTTAGCTTTGACAACGATCACGTGTAGAAAAACGGATCCTTGTAAGTGTGGCACGACGAAAGAGTGATACAGATAGACTAAAACAGCAAATAGAAATAGTTTTTTTTAAAGTGCCAGCCTTATGTTTGACGGGGAAGAACTAGAGAAGAGTAGATGAGAAAACCATCTGAAGAAGTAGACAAATTGAAAGAATTGGTAAAGGTACCGGTAGTCTCGGCAATGATTTCGAAAACTGAAGGTTTCATAATGCTTTCGCTAGGTAGCCCTGTCAACTTTGTCTACTAATCATCTTACACAAATGTTGCTAATGCACTCTGAATAGCAAAAATTTCATTTGTATCGCTTCACTCCTTTAAAATTAAAGTCACACCAGAGTGACAGAAAATTCACAGAACTTAATATTTATATAAGAAGATGTATTTAATGTGGAATATTTCAATAAAAAGATTTTTAGAACAAAATTAAGGTTTGTTTTCTATTACAAGTATGTTTATTGGATAATATTGCTTAATTATAATTTAAAAACAAAGCAGCTTTAGTGCAGAGAATCTATGTATATCTATTGCAGTGATAGGCATTTGGAAATATGTATAAACGTGCTGCGTAATTTATTGCATTTATTTATTTTTTTTTTGCCTAAAATATTTGTGCAAAACCAAGTCAAAATAATAAAGTCCCTAGGGAGCCTATGTATATTTGGAAACAAAATCAAAGCATATACACTCAATTTAAAGGGTAAAGCAAGGAAGCTTGCCAAACAAAATGTAAAAGAATAAACCATATAAAAACATAATTAGTTCACATAAATTTAATTTTTATGTTCTAACTAAACAAGAAATATGCAAAAAAAAAAAAATAATAAAATTAAGTAAATTTATTTTAATTTGAAAAATAATTTACGTATCCAACCTTTTCGGTGGTGGTGATACTATTACTGTCTCCAGTTCACTGCTGGAATGGATTTTTGAAATAAACTATTAGTAATCTCATTTAATAATTAATCTCGGGGTGTTTTTGGGGGACTCTTTCACAATAGAAAAACAAAAACATTTTATTAAATACAAAATTCAGCTGAGCGTGGAAAGTTGATAAACTTGTGCTATCACAAGATAAACTGAAAACTGGAAGCGATAAAAAAAATAAATGAATTTCAAAAGGAAAAACAAAAAGCTTCACCTAAAGAAGGAACAAAACAAAAAGATGAAATCAAAGCTGTACATACAAACATGTATGCGATGTAGAAATGAGAAATGGATTTTTTTGTTTTTTTGTTTCAAGGATTCATCTATGGTATGTTTATAGTTCGCAAGGAATGCTTGTATAAAATGCAGATACACATGCAAAGTTCTTGTATGCGGAGGAGTACTCACTTGGCGTTTTTAGGTCGTTTCGCGTCAATTGGAAAATCTTCGTCGAAGTCCAAATTGAAATCCTCTCCGAGATCTCGTGGCACTAGAGGAGTTCTTTGATGTGCTGGACTTGTGTGATATCCATCGGCGTGGAGCTGTTCAAGATAAGTTTTTTTTTATTACGCTTGTTAGGTTTTTTTTTTTAAACAAGTTTCTGTACACATAAATGTACATATCTTAATTAATTTCTTTTTTTTTTTTTAATTTTGAAGAATTTTCAAGAAATTGGAATTGAAAGCGTGCAATGGAATAAAGATGGGAAATGAACTGCGTGCAAAGAACTTGATACGTTAAGTGAGAAAGGTGCGGCATTAAATAAAAAATTAAATGTACAATACGGACATACATACAAATGTAATTTATTCTTAAAGCGCTAAGTGGTGCTGTATAAACTGTATAGCTAGGCGTAACATTCAGCTGAACAGGACTTTATTTCTATTTTAGTTTTTAAATTAATAAACATTCATTCACACATTCTACGTGCAGACCAGTGGCTTCAGTTTACGACCTATGATACTGACTCTTAGTCCTTTAAAAAATAAGGCTTCGAATTTTTTGTGTTCTTTCCATCAATGATATCGAAGCTTAGGTCATGAAATATTATCTAAGGACAGAAAATGAAACAAGGCGAATCGAAACCGAACGACCCGGAGGGATGATCCGACTGAAAATTGCTCCTTGGTTTATCCTTGAAAAATTAGTGTGTATTTTAAAATGCAAGTTATTCTATTGGTGCTCGCAAGAACTTAGTCGAGTGGACAATTTGTGCAGCATCTATCAAGTTCACGGCTCAAACCCTCAGATTGCAAAGCATCACCCTGTAAGCTTACATAGCTGATTATGCCAGCCCTACGCAGTATAGACAAAATCTTTGGAAGTACCCTATGCTTGTGTGCTTGATCCAATGGTTTCACAAATGAGGTAACGAGCATACAGCGAAACAGAAAATCATTTATGTATGTACTATGGTGAGAATACCTAACGACGAGGACGACTAAACTTCACTCTTAACGCTTCAAGTCGTTGCTGAAGGTTCTTGGCACGCAGCATAATGTAAAACTCTACTGTCTCCCTGGCCACAGTGGTGTGTCAGGAATCGAGACTGCTGACGAACTGACTAGGAGGAACCAGAGGTATCGGACGGTACAATTAAACCTCCACTTCGTCATCTGAAGGAAATAATAAGGCTGAGATCTTTAACCGAGGCGAATAATAGGTGAAAAACAATAACCACCTGCGAAACGTCTAGAAGGTTATGGCCAGAATATAATAAAAGCATAACGAATAGGCTCCTACATATGGACAGGAAATCCATGTCATTGCGGGTAGGATTAATTATAGGCCGTAATATGTTCAGGTATCATTCAAAATAGCTGCACTTGACCGGGGAAGATCTTTGCCGAGGATGAGGGAACGAGGAAGTGCATGAGGACAAGACTCATTTCCTCTAGAGGCCCGCTAACCTAACCTAACCTAAGTCGTTAAGTGTACCTCAGGATGACTGCCGAATTTCATCTTGCTAAAATGTTTCTTATAAATCAACAGTCAAACTTCTATTTAAGCACCCAGAGAAGATGAAAGGCAGAAGATTTGTCTCACAAAGACCAATGGCGAAAAGGTGGAAGAATGGCGTCCAAGATGGAATTGTAATTAGAAAAGCAAGAGTTCTGAATGCTAGAAAACGGGAGAAGAGTTATTACTCAAAATATGCCGCAATAATTCATTTACAGTTTTTCATTGACTTTCAATCAGAATTATGATTTTCGGACAAGAGAACATAATATCTGTAGAATCATTATCTCGTCGTCATACAGATCTTTTGACCTGATCCGCAGATGAACACGGATGGAATAGGAACACCTCATTAAGTGAGATGTGGAAAAAATATTAGATGGCTGGATTCGGGAAACTAAATGAAGTTGTTCGGAGAAGTCAACAATCCTACAAATTAGGTGACCTCGAACTGATAGAATTAACTATTTTCGATCACCGACAGACAAAGTATGTCTAAGGATCAAAAATCACTCAGTTTATGTCTTATCATTGACAAAACAAGCAGGCTCGTGTGTCTTATTCATCAATCATATAAAGCTAAAGATAAACCCACTGAATTATAAAATAAAAGAAAGACTTTCAAGATAATGCTGCACTGAGGTACATATAAAATTATTTCTAGTGTTTTTGATGAACAAGTAGTTTTAGAAGTGAACGAACGGACCCACAGGAATGCCTGTATAGCCATGCAATGGACACGACTTACCCAAAATGCAAGGAAAGTAGTCCGTTAAAGTCAACCGTGACTCAATGACTCAGGAATGTAAAAGTCAAGGTGATTTGGAAAACGCTGGAGATACATCGCATCACAAAAAATCAAGCCCTATGGTGCCTAGGCATGGAATCTTGGAATCTACACTTAGACCCATAAGGAGATACAGGAAGTATACTGCACATTCGAACGATTACATTTTTATTATGAGTGCCCTTATGATGATATTCACACAGCGCGAGCGAGGTGCAATGGTTTGAAACTCGGGTAGTATTACCAGGCTAGCGGTGGCATTTGTGGTGTTTGTCATTGCTATAATTCACGGGAACTTTTTCGAGTCTCTTGAATCATCATGGTCAGCTTAATTAACTCTTCAAACCATGCCACTCTACTGCAGCTACAAAAAATCTTCGAAGGTGACAAATCTCAGTTGATGACTACATCAATATTCGTTCGGTTGAGATTCCCTGTGGCTGAATCTCTGCGATTTGTGGCATTGTCACGAAATCGTTAAAAATTCGCGAAGTCAAAAGTAATATCATCTAGAAAGGAATGGATTGAGCTACGTCTGAAATTGATAAAAGAGAGTCGAAGAGAGAAAGACCGGAAGCAGTACTTGTATTGATCGATAACTTCAATAGTAAGAAAGAGTGGTTTCATAGACTCTTTGGAAGTTAGCTGCGCATATATACCTCTTCAAAAAAATGGCTAAACTTACATCTATACCTGAAAATTTGTTGCAAAAAAGATCTTCAACAATTCGAGCTACTGAACGAATTAAAAAGGTTGGAGCAAGTCGGAAATCTCACTTCTATCCGTATGGGGATAGCCCGTGATGATTTAGAGTTGATGGTGGAAGATCGAGTGACATAACGAATCCACCTAAGCACCCTAAACCTGCGACTCTCATAGTGGAATGAAATGATATGAATTTGAACATGAGTCTTGGAAGCGACTCTTCAAGCAAAAGGAATCAACAGCAACTGTGTAAATATAAGCAACTAAATTTCAAACCATCGCCAAACGCAAAACCAATCCCGGCTCTCTTCATTTAGTTGCCTGTTCGACTTGAGCATGCTATATTGGGTGATGTGAATAAAAACTGAGGGAACACTCTAGACAAAACCTCTTGGTAGAAGTATTTTCGGACGAAACTTATTTCTATCCAACTCAAATTGAGTATTTTATCCAAAAAAAAAAGAGGGAACACTCTGCCTCCGTTTTTATTCACATCTCCCATTATTATAGGAGTTCTATAAACATCACTTAGGGGTTCTATAGCAAAACAAAAGAACATAAAAAGGATGATTTTAGAATACATATCAGCATCTAGAATAAAATCGTACCTATCATGCTCACTACAAAACTCTAGAATATTTTAATAACTTTTTACACAAGGGTGTTGTTTGTTTCATAGGACTGTAGGACTTAAAATAAATAAATAAATAAGTGTTAAAAAAAAACATCAAATTCAATTCCAATTCATTAAAAATATTTAACACAAACACTTACGTTTGTTTTTCTTTACTTTTGCTTTAAAAAAATATATAAATTGTGTTTAAAACTGATAAATATTGTACTTAATGTGACATGTTACAGATGAGTAATTTGTATTTTGTATTTGAGGGGGGGCAACCATACTCGTGCAAGGACCACATCCGAATATAACAAGAAAATCCGAATATTTTGCTTGGGGTACACATAATATTCACAGATATAAACTTTACATTAAACAATTAAATAAGACTTGTAGAAATATATATCTAATTATAGAAAGAGAGAAATATAAAATTAAATACAAAACAAGGACGAAGAATACAGTGAATAATTTCCTTGAACGAGTTACATTGCGCCCATACCTTGACCACCGTCCCGACCTGATTTGATTCCGCCGACTGTCGATTGTCCAATAAATTTGCACGTTCCATTGATTCCAGAGCTACTGATTCACGCTGTTCACAGAGAAGACGTTCACGCATTTCATGTATGTACGGACACCGCTGCATTCCTTTTTATTAATTTTGTGTATAATTGTCGTCGTCGTTAGTTAAGTTTTTTATAAGATATGTCAAAAAGTTCCCTTAAGGTATTTAGTACTAAATAAAATGTTTGATTGATGTGTATAGTTTATAATTCCATTAGTATTCCTAAAGTACGAAAAATTGGTCCACCGGAGTTAACTGAAAATAAAAGAAAGAAAAAAAAGTTAAAAAGTTTGATTATATATTTATGTGTGTACATATGTATATGTATATACATACACCTTGTCTAATAATGCACATGGTTAGAAGTATTTCGGTAAAGATTTTAGGATCAAGTGACTGTTTTGTTTGAGTTTTTTAGAAGAAAATGTGGAGAGTCCAGCAGGTTCTGCTTTCGTTGCATTTTTTTGTTTGTTTATTTTGAGAACCCTGTTCAGAAGGCCTTGTTTGGTTAGAGAAGTTCTTATGTAAATAGGTGTGTTCTGTCCGCCTTTCTCTAGATTGTGGCGGTCAATCAGCTGCTGCTCGACCTGGAAAGGCCTGTATTCGAAGTGATTGCTTATGCAGATGATGGAGCGGCAGCTGTCTCCAGTAAACACTCAAGCATACTCAGTGAACTTTTTCAAAACGGCCTTTCTACCTTCTCAAGATGAGCAGCGAAAAGCGGTCTGGGTGTCAACCCCGAAACCACCGAACTAGTCCTCTTTTCTTTTCTTTAAACGGCACCCGTCAGCGCTTTGCTAAAAAAGCTAAGCTTCTGGGTCTCATTCTGAACAGTAAATAAGACTGGAAAGCCAATACTATTGAACGCGTTAAAAAAGCCACTGCAGCGCTATACTGTTGCAAAAAAAAACCATTGGTAAGAAGTGGGGACTGTAACCCCGTACCAATCTCTGGTTTTACGTGCCCGTGACTTATACTCATGTATGGTGTGACCGTCTGGTGGACGGCCTTAAACAGAGCCTCACACTGTAATCTATTGGGGAAACTGCAATATATTGGCATTAGTGGAGCGCTAAGAACTACCCCATCCGCGGCACTTGATGTGCTCCTGCATCTACTTCCTCTAGATCTCAGTCAGCTGCTAGCACAGCCATCAGACTGAAAGCCTCCTCCCAATGGTTAAATAACCATATTGGGCACTCGCTAACTTTCATTCCGTAACTGACTACACTCCGTCCAGGCTAAATTTCAACCTCAAATTCCGGACATCCATTCCTTTCCGAGAGGAGTGGGAGAGTGCTGACGTTAGAGACGATCACTCCGTTCATCTCTATACCGACGGAAAACGGAGTGGGTAATGTTTTCCTTCAATATGCTTAACCTGAGGATCCCCTTTCATCTACCTTAGTACTGTAGAATTTTTTAGGCGGAAATTATGGCGATCAACGAAGTCTTATCCTAACTTAGGCGCAATGTGATATCCTTCAGAGACATCACAATTTTTACTGATAGTCAAGGCTGCTATAAAATCCATGGAATCGGTAACATGTACATCAAAAGCTACTATCGACTGTAGCTCATCTGTTATGGAAACGGCATGTGCTCTGAATAGTCAGGAAGTTGAGCAAAAGATCACAAGGAAGATTAAATCTGCTTCGAGGCACAATTTGATAAGAGGATCGGTAACTAGAGACATTCCTCAGGGTAGAATCATCTCTTCATCGCTTTTGATGTTATTCACAAGAAATTGTGGAAGTTCCTAAGAAAATAGAAATTACCTTAGCAACTCTAATCAACTCTCCGTAACAACAGCTTTACCAACAAACACAAAATACTTTAACTTGCCCAAGCTAGGTAGAAAATGAACTGGAACCTAAGCAGTCAGAAAAGACCGGAAACGCACTTTTCATATACAGGGTGCGCCATTTAAACCTTCAGAATGTTTTTTGGTAATAGTTTAAAAAAAAAACACAATATTTGCTGTGAAGTAATTTTTCGTTTATTCTGAACCTTGCAAATTTGTTCTGATCACTTCTGCATATGATGTCGCGTAAATGAGCAAATGAGTCGGCACAGCAAATGTGCTCATATTTTGGCATTTCCTATAACTTTTCCAAGTGTTTCGGGCTGAATAAAGGCCATTTCCTGTCGTATATTGTCGGTTGACATAAACTTTGTACTTCAAATAACCCCACAGCAAGAAATCTGTCAAAATCGCAATTTTTCGAAATTAGGCGTCCGGGGAATAAATAACGCAATAAACCGATCGTGGCTCATGCTGTATGAGCTGTAGCGTCGCGCCGTCCTGTTGGAACCAATCACTCCATGGCGTCTATATCAGTCAGAAATATGCGTCGGAGAGACGTGCGAGGGATGCCCAACTGCAAAGAACGGCGACAACTCGATGTTGCCAGCGATCTCTCAACGCTGGCTGATACAGTGTAGAGCCTCAATGTTCTCATCAGACCGCTTCGGACGACGCACATCGGCCTTGATGACTGGCATTACCAAGATTGCCGGTGGCGATACATTTTTCTTGTAAACGCCTGTTGGTGGGGTCAGAAGGCGCTTTCCTCACTCGATATTTTGCACGGTACGCATGTTGCGTGTTCAGAATTGAGAACATGTTTTGAACGCAAAGCTGTACGATAACAGCGCATTGTGGTGGCGTGTACTGTTTAATGGCACAAATGGACTGACGCTTCGAACACAGGCTGTCATAAGCCGATCTGAAGACAGATGTTTAAGTTATAGGGTTGCCATATGCCGAAGGTTTAAATGGCCCACCCTGTATAAGAGGGCGGCAAAGAAAAAGTGGGAACTGAATTGCTTGAGTTGGCACAATAAAGCAGTGCTGTGTAATTTGACTGTAAGAATTATAAATAGTCACGTATGACGTTCTAAATTGAAGGAAGGCTTCAAACAAGAAGACTACGGCCTCAATTAATCATATCTTTTCAGATAAAGAACCCGGTCAGTGGAATCAAAATTGGATGAGGTGCCTGGCCACCGATGAATCTACGGATAAAGTGGGTCGTCTCAGCTTCCGCAATCTTAGAATCAAAAGCCTTATGTGGCCCCAATTGGAGTACTGTCACAGCGCTATTTAACAATTGGAAATACCACCTTTGCCTGGCCCATTATTAAAGTCCACGACAGCACCAGGAAGCTGATGGGCTTCGTCTTGTCAAATAAAATTCCTATCATCTCTCTTTGAAATTTGTGACACTTTAGTCAATAAAACATAGACATGAATTGAAAGGAGGAAACTCCAGTTCATATGTACGTGGTATTTCTATTTAAACCGATGTCTGATGAACTATCCGCGTTCCGTTGAACTTTTGTAAATATTTTCCTATCCAAAATCATTTGCTAATATCCCGATGTGCATTTGCGAGTTTATTTATCATTTCCTCGGGAGATCCCAACAGTTCAGATACTCCCGCATTCGACCATTTTGTAAACAAATTCCAAACATAAACCCAGAACGCATTCGTAAAGCGCAAAGTTTCATTCTATTTATTTTGCAAAAGTCTGCTGCGTAAAATATTTTTGGAAATTCACGAGACATGCGTAATTTTCGACGTGATGTAAAATTTAGGTCAAATATCTCACAATTCAGTTTGTTTTGTCTCGGTTTCCTCATTCGCTTCGGGCCATTTCTGTTTTCCGGCTGCAAGAACAGCCGAATCTATGTATGCCATCAAGGATCTACAATTGCACTTGCATTGCACAATGTATTTCCATGAGAACATCACTCACACCATACTCTCACGTCAAGGTTAAGGAACCCTCGTCGTTGTCAGTTCTACAAGGCTTTCCAACTTATAAACGACGTAATCTTCAGTGAGACACACAAAAAAAAAACGAAATACACATGCTAAAGTGGGCACTTTGGTGTTGCAACAAATGTTTAGAAAGAAAATTGCATTTAAGTGACGTCATTGCTTGTAATAGATAAAACATTTTTTGTCAGAGATGTACACAATTGGCCCTTGAATCCAAAGCCAAGTGACGCTTATAATGATGTGCCGAGAATTTAGTTCAAAAAGAACGAAAGTATCTATTGAAGTTTTTTTCTATTTGCCTTTCGCAGTCCGAAATGTTCATTTTTTGAATCGATGCCAAGAATGTAGCACTTCCAGATGGAGGGTGGGAGCAAATGCTGGATATCTCTGACCGTGTACAGCAGTTTTCCAAAAAGAGCAACAACCTTAAAGCATCAATCACTTAGACGCTCTAACATGATAATTGTCCAGATGGTCTGTTCGCCATCGAACATCAGTAGACATAGCGATGGGGAAGCCTTTTTGAGTTTCGAATTATTTACATTATGACGAGTCTAAGTGGTTATTGCTCCACTGGTCAGTTGGACATGTATTATTGGGAGCGGATGGAGGATGGGACTTCCATACACATCGACATCAAAATGTATGAAGACTCAGATTACAAAAATTCAGAAACTCTCAAGGATTTTGAAGATCTAACATACAAGCGTCGCCTATCATACTCAATCAAATGAAACTTTGACCGCCCGTTTAAAGTATCTATCCCAGATGTCCGGAAGTACAAAGACTCTAATTTTGGCGATATGAGGACAATAACGAGGTTTACCAATGGAAAAAATTTAAACTGTCTATAGCCAAAATTTGAAACAAGCAATTTGCCTTAGCTACTCAAGTAAGGTGAACTAAGAAGCTAAACTCTGCGGAAAAGCGACTTTAAGAAGTTTCCAGACATTTATGTAAGTCTTAGCAAGTATGCAGCTGTCCGGACTCCATTCAGTAGCCTGGTCATCTCGATAGTATCAACTTCCATTAGTTTTATGAAACGAGATCTTTCACTGTTTATCTACTTTAAGATGGCTAAAATGAAGTAGGTAAGTAGGTAAAATAGTGGCGGTTCCTGAGAACTCAATTAGCGCTAGGGTGCGCGTTTTGCTACCACGAAACTGATTTAAACCTATTTGTGTGTGAGTTTTGATTGGTTATGTTGGGAGGAAGTGATTAAATTCCGCGAGTGGAGTTCAGATAGAGGATCAGTTTTCCAATCCTTTTTTCAGCTATCTCGCCGAGATCCACGAAGAAGGGTTTGCCTAAAGTGCCCTGTCTGGTCCTCGCCAGGGCTGTACACCTGCAGGGGAAATGAAGTAGAGATTCTTTCTCATTAATGTCCTTCCAGCTTCTGCAGAAGGTGTTGTGAGGAATACCAAGCTTGACCGCATGGTCTCCAACTGGCCAGTGGCCTGTGATAATGGCTGCAATTCTGGCAATATCTGGTCTTGATGAAATGGCGCATTTTTGTCAGGTCATTCCACCCATGAGGGAGGAAGTGAAGATGTACTCATATATAGCCCTAAATAGTGCCCAGTGGAATATCGACACTTTCCACTAGGGAAGAAGAGTTAAGGGCCGTTCCTCTCCTAGCCAGCTGTTCGCATGTTCATTGCTCATGACTGATGTAATCTGGGACCCAGATTAGTGTAATTATGGAGTGTGTATAATCCGGCATTGCTCTAGCAGTTTTGAGGATGTGGTAACCGCATCAATGGCTTTGGTAGCGGCTTGGCTATCCGAAAAAATAGCGATGTTGTGGTTGGATGTTTGGTGATTGTTCAGCAAGCGCCAGGCTTCCCGAATCGCGAGGTACGAGCTGCTCTACCGGGAAACACTAGGAGGGTCTGGGAGGCGAAAAGACTTCGATGTACAGTGTACTCTGTCATAAGCGGAGACCGACGGTTCCGAGAAAATTGTCCGCTTATGAGAGGTGTCCGTAGGAAAACTGTATCTAGTTGATGCTTGCGCCGACTCCGCAGTCCATCTTTAAAACGTCCTCACATGTACTAATAGTCATTGATAACGCTTCCATTCTTCTCTGATGGGAAACCATTTTCTAAAATTGAGGGTGGGTATCATGTAATCGCTCGAACACTCGACCAAATCGTTGGAGTTGTTTCCAAAATCTTACAGTAACCGTATGGCTTAGCAGTCCAGCACCCATTCCCTGAGCCAGACCGCGCTGCAAGTAGCTGTGTCTTTGATGTAAAGTTCAAGGAGAATCAGGTGCAGGAAGGGTGATCTGGTGCAATGAAGTCAATATCTCAGGAACTGACAAATAGACTCCCAACTTAACTTGTCAAGTAAATCGAGGAAACTAAGTATTTCTCTCAATGAGCGGGGATAATGCTATGCTTCTTAAGTAGCCTCAGACACATGCCGTTTCTGCCGCAAAAGCCAACAAATGCTAGAGCCGGATTATAAATCGGTAGCAAAGTTAGACTTAGGACAACAGATTCAGTGTAGTACCACTGTCAGTGCTATGATCGAAACCCCCAAATCTACCTCTGAAAGTTTTTAAATTTCCCATCGAAACATTGGTGGTCGGACTTACAAGCAGTGTTCGGATAATATAGATCATCGTATTCACAATTTTTCGAACACGGGCAAGGGAAGAATTCCTCCTTTTTCTCATATAAGCAGCACATGCCTAAATCGTTACAAACCATATCATTCCTCAAGGAATTAAAGCATTACACTTCGATTTAGGCCCAGCAATGAACTTTCAAGAATAGTAAAAATTTTCATGAGAAGCTGGCAAGAAACTGGTCCTAAGAACGGATTAAATTATGACATATTTTTATGTCTTCTTTGTCTATATATCCTAGCATCGCCCGCGGAGCATAGGGCATCAAAAACACTTTTCAGATCCCTCCAGCTCCTACCCAGCGACATGAACAAAATAGGCGTCATCCATGAGGTCAACATCTGATGGGTCCACAGCGATATCGAGGGTAACAAAAAGCAGACTGGATCAGCCTTTGGAAAGTGAGAACACCCACACTTCGATTAACATCCCTATTGGTATATGGAAAGATAACGTCGACCACAAGATGAGAGAGCTAATCAACACTTCTTGGACCGCCGGAGGCGACTGCATTATTTCCCGCAGCTTATGGCAGAGAATAGACCAGAGTTAGACAAAATATCTCCTGGCTATGAACAAAAAAGATACTCGCATCCTAATAGGTGTACTGACGGGACATTGTGCCATAGGTACCATGGCCAGCAGATTCAGTATGAACCCGCTAGGCTACTGCAGGAGCTGTCAGGATGCGGAAGAGACGGAGGCCATCAAGCACTTACTCTGTGAGTGTCCCAATCTCCAAAACCGCCGACTCCGACACATGGGAAACAGGCTGTTTGGAGAACTGGGGAACCTAACAGAAGCACTAACAGCGAACATACTGCACTTTGTTATGAGTAAAGGTTGGTTTTGGGATAGACCATCCATCTACAAACCAATCCAGGATATGAACCAGAACACAAAGGGGAGCGCACTGGATCAGTAGGCTCCCGTGGACGCACAGTCATTAGACTGGGCCCTTCCCTCATAACCTAATCTACCCAGCGACACTGATTTCTCATCAACTGTTATGCCCCACGTCTGCCTTGGGCGATCCACTCTTCTTCTGTCTGATTGGATGAGTGCATTCCATTGCTTAGCGTATTTTGCAATTGACTTGTCTTTGCGCCATAAGGTTCTTGGTCGAGATAAGTTTCGGCCAGAAAATCCTCTGTATAATGCGTGGACACCTAATTACGAAAGTTTGCAGCTTACGAGCGACAGCAGTGGTTATTTTCCAAATACTGCATCCACAGAGCAGTACTGACTCCACGTTGAAGACGAACAGACGCAGCTTGGTTTTGGTGCTAAAAACATGGGTTTTCCACATTTTAGACATCATTCCGAATGCAGCTTTTGCTTGCCCCTGTTCTGCTGCATACATCCAGTTTGGTGTTTATGTACGTATGTTGTAAATATGGCCTTGCAACGTCAGACGAAGCTCATTCATTTTGAATTTGAAGTGTTTAGGCTCTTTTTGCCAAAAATCATCAAAAACACAACACAAATCCAAAGAAAATGTTTCAAGGACGTCGATATCCACTCACGAAATTTTGGCTTTTTTTTTACAAATTAGAAGAACTTTCATGTCGACCAGGCCTACTACTTAGTGTTGCGAAACTCTTCTCTCCACATATGACCACAATCAAAGGGTTATCTTAAAAAAGAATTAATATAAAAATAAAATATTTAGAAAAAAATCCATAAACGGAGAGACTAAGCAATGTTAATGGATGCGTGCATAAGTATACCGCGCTATAAATTCGCGCCTGACTGACTACGCTGACCTCGTTGAGAGTGAACATTGCGAACGATATAACCATTAGTGTGTCGTTTCATCGTTTCAGCAAACCTATTATGGGTTCGGCGGATTTGGAGTATCAAAAAATGTACATAGCTCCGCCAATTTCCACAAAACGCGTATATACTCGCATATTTGGTAACTACCAGCCATGCCCTGATGTCCATCGACAGTACATTGATCCACACATAGCCGCTGTGATCGAATTGAGTACGGGGATCGATCAACTGCCGTTGATTTAAAGTGACAAAACAAATTGTTTGGGATCTAATGATTGATTGCAATCGAATTGATATTTGTCATCTCAAATACTTACACACTTCCGAGTCGATTGAATGTGCTGTGACGACAAACGCGATGGAGTGTGTAGTGAGTGATCTCACATATGGCAAATGAATGACTTTTTATGGGACAAATGATTGCAACATAGAGGGAAGGCTATGTGATCATAGGTTTATAGTTGCCTCGTGCTTGATGCTATTAATTGATTACAATGAGAGGGAAAATTAGAATGATTTAGATAGTGCGGACAATGCTTTGGAAAAGGTGAAAGATCAGGCAGAACGCCGGTGAGCTCATTGCGTTATCGATATGAGGTAATTCGATAATTGCAGGAATGTTTGAAGTATCGCTTGTGGCACCGGACTTATTTGCAGTCTTTCCATCTATGCATTTACAACCGACCGCATACCAGCTGAAGTTGCAGTAGATCGCTGAGGCAGTACAATTTTTTATACCAGTTATAGGTAAACTTCAAATGACGAGTAAGTAGATATCACTTATCTACCGATAGACAAAATGCCATATGGACTCAACTTGCTAGCCCCAGAATACCCGCATCCTTCTCAGAGTCTCGCGTCAAAGTCAGAATCATAGTGATGTGTTGACGTGAGAATAAGTAAAACCAATAAATAACACAGGCCAACATGGTTCTATAACTGAAAAGCTGAAGGTCATTTTCGAAGTAATTTTTTGCGTAGAATCTGAATCCGGAGTCAGAATTGTCCCATCACGTCAGGATTTTGAGATATTTGAGGTTATGTACCCAAAAAAATTACGTTTTTGGCTAACTTTGAGGTTATGTACAGGGTGCGCAAATTTTTTCTGGTCCCTGTCTCTAGTAACATCATTTAGTACTACTCTTACTCTTCAATTTAAGAGTTTGAGAGATCGATTTCGATTTTTTTTTCTCAAAGCTCAATTATAATTGAATCGACAGCTTGTAGAGGGCGTGTGCCAATATTTCCTTATATTTTCTTACAAATGGAGGGACCGACATTTATTTAACAACCGACTTCGATCGGCGGATAATGCTCTCGGAGATTTGTCATCACCTGCCGAGATATTAAAAAAAAACCCGGTGCAGCTCGACCAGTACTGCTGCACGAATTGAGCTGCTCTTATGGGTCTTCGTCTAACTTTCTTTACAAGGTTCTTCCATTCACGATTACGTTCCTAAATTGTGAAAGTTGAGCCCCTGTGGTTGCCCAAGACGTTTTTTTTTTTTCATAATCTAAACGCGCATTCACACAGAGCGAGTGAGTATATGATTTCAATGGTGAGCGAGTTTTTGCTCATCACAAGCTGATTTAGACATTTATCGACCCTGACTTAGTTTCCGTGTGTAAGAAGAAATCTTCCAAACTCTACACTTCATTACTCGTTGGGCAAACATGCCTCTGTTTTCCAAGCAGAGACCTTTGTTATCCCAATAGCCACGGACTATATTGTTAAGATTAGGTGGAAGGGTCGGAGCGTCTGTAGCGATAGCTAGGTTGCGCTTAAGGCCTTGGTCAACACTTGAACCAGTTCCAAAATAGTACGACAATGCAAGAACTCTCTCAATTCGGTCGCAACGCTGAACTCTTCCACTTTGGTCTGAATCCAAGTTCACACTGGAATCTCTGGAAATGCGATCTCCGATGAGATTGCCAGACAAGGCTCAGAGGATGTTTTATCAGGACCTTCCCGTGTCCTCGGTCAGGACCTCTATTAACGATTGGGTTTTTTACACACACAATTGTGTGTGGCACGGCTCTCCAGAATGCAGGCAGACTAAACCAATGATCTGGCTGTCACTCAGCAGAAGACTGTGGAGAGGGTGACGATACTTCGGTTCATTTCCTTTGCGATTTTCCTGCCTTTGCTAAGATCAGGTGGGCGATTTTCAGTTGATACTGTAAGTTCCTCATCATTGAATTGCCTTTTCGACTTTCTCCGAGAGTCAAGAAAACTCCAGTAAAATAGGTAATAACTGGACCCTGATCATCAGTTCGGGTTCAGAATCAAGCATTCCACAATTGACCAAGTTTATAGACTAACCAATGAAATTGAGAAGGCCATAGAAGAGAAAAAGATATGTTCTAGCGCTTTTCTCGTCGTTTATCAAGCCTTCGACAAGATGTGACACGAAGGCTTGAAGTATAAACTAAGACAGGTGCTTCCGGAAGAGTTGTACAAGATTTTAGAGTTCTATTTGGAGAACAGACTTTTCCGTGTTAAGCACGGAGCCGAATACTCGGAATTCAAGAAAATCATTGCCGGAGTTCCACAAGGAAGTGTTCTTGGTCCAGTCTTGTTCTTGCTTTATACTCGAAACATACCTCAAGAAAAAGGCACCGTTAGAGCTACGTTCGCGGACGATACGGTTATTCTGGCAACAGAAAATTCAATCGAGTCAGCAACTGTAAAGCTTTCAACGGACTTTGGATAAGATTTGCGAGTGGACAAACGTTTGGCGCATTGTTCTCAACGAAACCAAATCAACGCTTGTTAGCTTCACTTACAAGAGAATGTCGAAGTTCAGGGGTGTGAAGGTTATAGCAGTGTGGGCACTGTAGTCCATCATTACATGAGGACATCAAAATTGATCAATCCTCGCCTGGATATCAGGGGAGATATACAGTGTCCAATACGTTTGTTCTTACTTTCGTATTTCTCGAATAACAACTCTGATATTTGCTTTAAGTGCTTGAATCGTTAGTGGAGCATTGGTGTAGACTTTACCTTTAACATAGGCCCAAAGAAAAAATTCTTATGGTGTTAAATGTCACTCAATAGAGCTCGTGAAACCAGTTGTATGGCATGTGGCGCTGTCCTGCTGAAAATAAACGTTGTCCACGTCCATAGTATCAATTTCAGGCCAAAAAAGGTCAGTCAATATCGTTCGATAACGCAATCCGTTCACTGAAACGGTCGCACCAGCAACATATGGCCCAGTGACACCGCCAACCCAAAAACTCCAAAAAACTGTCACTCGTTGTGATAGAGAGATTGTTGCATAATTTCTCTTGGGTTTTCGAAATTGTTTCCATACGTTCTCAGACAAATGGAAATGAGTCTCATCACTCAGAATAATTTTGTGTGAAATATCATTCATTTCCAGCATCCAATCTGCGAAAGTATGGTCTTGTGCGTGGTCTGCTGGATTCAAATTTTATGTCAACTGGACTTTATAAGCATGTAGGCCAAGATCTTTATGCAAAATGCAGTATAAAGTGGTTAAGGATACGCCCAATTTCTGTGATCGTGTCGAAATGGACACAACTGGGTTTTCAGTCACACTCTCAGCGATATTTTCAGCTGACCTAGCCGGACGAACACGAGTTGGACTCTTCACATCACTAGCCTATCCGAGACGTTCAAATTAATCGATTAAATTCACTATAGCTGTGCGAGAAGGCGCTTGATGATGACCAAAAGCAGTACGAACTTTACAAAACGTTTCCTCAATATTTTCACCGTTTTTGTAGTGAATTTTCACTTTTCAACACATTGTGCGGGTGTGTATCGATTCATATTTAAGAACCTCCTGATCTCTACTTATCAAAAGTCATTGCATTGATAGTTGAATGTTAACAGTTTAACAATGGTGCGAATTTTAAAATAACACCTCTTGTTGGATGACCCTATATATGGTTTGATATGGTATATGAGGATAAGCGGAAGGCTCTACATTTAGACCTCAGTCGGGCCCGATGTGTTCACCTCTTGACCCTATACATATGTTAAAAAAAAAACTGTTCGGGCAGGAAGAAACCTGCCCGCGCTGCTACCCAATATTTTTGAAATAAATAATTGAATTTTCCAGGATAACCAACAAACAAAAACAATGTAAGTGGTGCGCCACATAATCATCATAACGGGAAATACAAAATTAATTTCATGTAGACACTACTTTCTCTGAAAGATGTGTACCTACATACATTTGTACATATGTATTGTATGTCGCATGATAAAATTACAAAAAGCTAACTTCACATCCACCGTGCTATACACTGTGTAAGTATTTTTGGATGCTTAAACGCCCACCAGTTATCCCCAAAACGTATTCACCCGAAATTCCCTGAAGCAACATTACGTTGTCGTGTGCTCTCAAGTTCTATTTCTGTTCCAGATACATGCTTCCGTTGTTATAAAGCCGAAACATCTTCTACTCCAAATTAGATTTCCCGCCGATCAATAGAGCCTCCTCTTTTCCTTCAGGTCTGTAATCACATACATTTTTGTGTTTTTGTTTACCACGTTGTCAAATATGTTTGACATCTCTCGTATATTATTTTTATTTAACCTTCACGCACAACTGACCTTCCAGTCAAGTGACGCAACAAGTTATATTTGCATCTGGAATTTTTGTCCAGCAAATGTTCAATCTTCAAGAAATAAATTCAATTTGGTAAATTAAAGAATTTTCTTGTTTGCTTGTGTTTGTGTGTGTGTGTATGTACGTAAGTGAAATAATAAACAAAAATTTTGTTGATTCAAAAAACCAAGTAGACAAGAAAATTAAAATTTTACTACGAAGCCTTCGGATATGTGTTTAGGTCAACAAATTGAGCACGTAGAGGTAGAGTAAGTAATTTGCCATATGGCGAAGGAGGGGTTTTCCCCGTGCCCATACTTTAGTGCAAACAGGTGTAAATAGTTTGTAATTCTATATTCCGAGGCGTTTATTTTTATTAAAAATACACACACACACGTAACTTGGTGGGATCAATCGAAAATGAAATTTGAGAGTAATAGATTTTTGTAAGATCTCCACGATGGATCCTTGGATTAGTAAATGAGTTGGAGTTACATCATTTTTTATGGTTACGCTCTTCTATGCTACTAACATACCAAAACTTTGACATTTACAGCATATCAAGCTGCCCTCCTTTGACGTGGTTGGTTGGTTGGTAAGAAATCGTTTGGACCCGTTGTATTCCCCTCCGTAGGAGTTGTGAAGAAGAAGGAGAGTAAAGGGAGAAGGGGACGTAAGTGAAGGGTTATAGGTTAGCCGATAGAGAGTCGAATGGGGTTTACAGATCCAAGAAACTTCCTGTATGTCCAGCGAACTCAAGGATTTTCTCGAAACTAAAATGGCAAAGAGAGCTTAGCCCGGGAGCACATGTCTTCCCTGGCTTTTGTGTCTTAGCGCCTCTGTTGCGGATCAATCGCAGAGGAGGTTTGAGGCTCTCCTCCTCCTCCTCACATCCTGGACAAGTAATGGATTGCACTAGTCCCAGTCTGTGGGCATGTTTATTCAGGTTGATGTGTCTAGTGTACCGGCCGACCATCAGTCTTAGTTGCCTTCTGCCAAGATTAAGCGTTCTCCTCGACGACAACAAGGGCAGGTTTGCAAGCCTTTCCAGGAAATCTCGTGGCGTTTAGCAAACGAGCCGCTAAAATCGATTTAATTAACCTTCAGGGCCCACCCCACGGTTGTAGTTGTGGTGATGTCTCCATTTTCTGCCTCCTTCCTACCCAGTTCATCTGCAGCTTCGTTCCCAATTATGTTGCAGCGACCTGGTACCCAGAGGAGGTTGACCCGGAAAGAGGTTGCCAGGATGTTGAGTTTTTGTTTAAATGACTTACCAACTTCGAGTTGGTTCTTGAGTTTGCAAAACAAGGCAGCTTGACTCTCTGAGCAAATATAAAAACTGTCACTAAGGGTTACTGTATTAAGAAGTAGTTCGGTGCCCACAGTCATGAACTGTTCCAGATGGATAGCAAGATTGAGAGGTGGCGTTCGGCTGTAGACCCCCGCGACCGATTCTCCGTTGACGTGGGATTCATCCGTATATACTACAGTCCCTCCCTCGAAGGCGATGACAGTGCCCTATTACCATTTCTCTCGTTTGGGGAACCTGACTATAGCCTATATCGATAAGCTTTATTAGATAGCTTTGATAGTCCCGTTAACGTTCGCTCGTTAAAGTGCCCTAGGGTCTTGAGTCTTAGGGCAGTCAGCCCAGCTGTAGCCCCAGAGATACTAAATTCAGGAGTGTTTCCATGGCTGCTGTGGGGGTGCTGGCTTGTCAGCCGGTTATCCCCAGACAGGATATTCGTTAGTGTTAGTGAGGACGTACTTTTTCTCCACCATCAGCCACCAGACAAATACTCCGTAGAGTAAAATGGGCCTGACTATACAAGTGTAAATCCATTGGACTTGACTTGGTTTCAGCACCACATTTTGCCAAAAGCCTTCCGCCACAGCATATACGCCCTTCAGGCTTTTGTGGTTCTGTTCTCAAGATTCCTTCTCCAAGTTAGCTTGTTGTCAAGAATGACCCCAAGGTATTTCACTTACTTTTTCAGGTTCAGTTGTACACCCCTTAAAATCGGTGATCGGAAGTCATCTAGCGTATATCTTCTGCTGAAGAGTATTATATCGGTCTCTCAGGGTTAACGCTCAAACCGCAAATGTCCGCCCATTTTATTGTTATGTCCAGAGCCGATTGCAAGAGTTCTCCCAGTGAATTTAAGTATTTCCCTGTGATTAGGATCGCAAGTTCGCAGCAAAGTTCTTGCTTTACCTCCTCGTGGTGCTCCCCGGGTTCTACGTATAAATTCTTATACAAGTTGGTATCATCCTATCGGAAGATGCTATAACTGTCAAATTTGTGTTGATATTTGTGAAGTAAATAGATGCAGAATACACGTCCACAAGCCATGGAACACTATACTCCTCAACATCGCGGAAAAATTGTGACCATTTTTTACGTAATAATTCGTCAGTCATTTTGGCGCAACGTGAATTTCAGCACAGATTTCCCGGCCGTCCAACGTCAACTAGTCAAATACTTAAGCGTTTAGCCACTCGCCTCGAAAAAAACTAGAATAGTACGTGACAAAAGAGGCGCCGGAAGGCCTCGTAGGGCTCATTCCAATGAGAATATCGCCGCTATGGCTGAAAATGTTACGAATGAGCCGTCAACGTCGACCAGACGAAGTGCCAAGCAATCAACCAATTTTTATTACCGCAAATTGATGAATTGGGACTAGAGGACATGTGTTTCCAACAGGGCAATGCAACCGCACTCAGGTCAATCTAAAACCATTGGAGTGCTGTGAAGATTATTTTCATAAAGAATGGTCGGCTGATCACAGAGAAGACGTAGCGCGTGGCTTTTGGAAGATATCTGAAGAAGGATCGATGAAAACAGTTGAGAGTTCTCATTGCAGCTACTTCAGAAGCATAGGAATTCGACATACCAGAGGTTGGTATGGTGACAAGGCGGCATTCTTTCACCGATTTCGCTTCTATTGTTTTTAGCGATGTGCTTCGCACTGCCATGTTGATGGGAAATGAAGGAATTTGTGAAACTTTTATCTTTTTATCTCTTCTTGAATATACTAAAGACCAGGTATACCTACTATTTACAAAAGGACAGCTAGAGTTAAGAAAGGTGCAAACATAATGGGGTTGAAGATAAACACTATCAAAACTTAAGTCATAAGTCGTACACTACTGGGCAAGTAAAGAGCTTCCAATATCTTGGGAGTATCGCCTCGACTGATGGTAAAATCGAAGAACATATTGCCAGTCTTGCCGGTAGAGCAATGTTTGCATTCGGAAAGGTTTCCATAATATGGTTTTTAAGCACAAAATACCGGACAGAAGTGCCTGTAGTCAGCGCAAAGTCCTCTTTAATGAGACTAACTCTATCTTCACGGCCGGTGGCTCTAAAACAGCCGAAGGTGTCTTTTTAAAAAACCTGGACATCCACCACTCCTTCAGTTTTTCTAACCACTTTAGTATATTCCAAGGCAAAGTCACAGCTATTAATCAAGTCGCCGGTTGACTGAACGCTAATCCAGTTTCACGCATAGATATTGCAATTTACATCGACAGCCAGACTGCGATCAGGTTCCAACACAATAAAATCTAGGGCAGTGAAGGACTGTCGCGTGTATCTAAACGAGATCGCTAGCCAGTAAAACGTCACACTCTGTTGGGTCCCCGGTCACTGCGATATTCAAGGAAGCTGTGCGGCTGACGAATTAGCTTGACTAGACTCCCAATGTACAGGAAGCTCGACCATGTCATAGCGCCAATGTCGTTTGATGAACACTTGACGTACACCGAAGCTCTGTCGAAAGAAAATCGTAGATGGCAACACCTTGATTACTGCTGATATGGCCTGCCATTGTTCTGGAAAGATCAAAAGCATTAATACGACTGAAAAGAGACCAACTTTCAAAACTTATCAACGTCCTATCGTGGCACTGTATCCTAAGCAGACATGCTCAACCCTTTGGTATAGCATGTAACGATTTCTAAAGGAGCTGCATAGACAAGGAGGAGGAAGAGTCCACTGCACACTTCCTCTGCACGTGTCCCGATTTTGTCAACATCAGGAAAGCCACCTTAGGTCAATTTTTCTTTTAGGATCTGAATGATTTGAACTACGCCAGCACAACCGATCTCAACAGCTAGGTTAGGTTAGGTTAGGTTAGGTTAGGTGGCTGTCCCCGCTTAGGCAGGGACACACTTAGGCCAGAATGGCCCATTGTGATACCACAACTAGGTTAGGAAATCTAAATGGTTTCAGGAGAAAGCAGGGATGAAACCCCAGTACTCAGTGGTATGACAATGGACCTACTTTTTTTTGTCTAAGCCTACCTCTTCTTGGAGACCACTCTTACTAACTAACTCACTAACTATATGGGTGCAGTTTTTGGAGAGCACTCTTTTTTATAGGTGCCTATGAGACGTCCTAAGAATTGTATGGAATAATCGTATCTCTAAGGAACTCCTTTACTAGAGAACGGGTCTGGAACCAATTAGCAGAACCATCGAACGAAAAAATTGGAGTGAATTTCTAAAAAGCTACAGCTCCATTCCTTACTACACTGTGCAATGAAATCTGCTTACCGAAGCAGTAGAGTAGCGCTGCACAGTTCAGAAAAGGCTCAGCAATTAGGGAAGAGTTGGAGAGATATAAGACATATTGCTACAATATCCGTCCACGATAGGAGGTAGGCGGAGAAGAGTCCTAGGACTCATAAGAAGAAACCAGACGTAAATAAGGTATGAAAAGGTCACGCAACTTAATGGCTTACGTGCGGTTTAAGCGGAAAAGGAATAGGTTCACATAAATTAAATTCCTCTGTCGAACTAACCAAGGCTCGGTCCCAAAAGGCAGGAGAAATCTTTCGCAAAATTGGCAAGGTATACCAATTTTATCGTGACAGTGTTGACAGATAACTAAGTGTCATAAATCAGTCTAGCCAACCATAATTTAACCCCACTTATGGTAGGTAAATATCCCGCAAGTCATAACAGCCACGTTGTCTGCATAGGCAATAAGTTACACTCCTGAAAGTTCCACTTTCTTCTATCGCTGGGTTCAAGAAAATGAATCGGTTTTTTCCTCTGTAAATACTAGATATACACTTTTGGTTGTGTTTACAGTCACGCCTTGCTAATGTAGATACTAATCGACGTGACCACGCTCAATGTTTTCATCGTTCCTCTTGATTTGCCGGTAATAAACTTAAGTCACGCACTTTTTATTTATCGTCTCGTCCGATGTGTTCATTTCGGTTGACTAAATAAAAATACGTATCTACATGCGTTCACTGGCTAAACAATTGAGCAAAACAAAAACTTGGTTTTCGTAAAGCCCATCTACTGGAATTCTCCTCACATCTTGGCAGTTGGTCAGAGAAACATTCCATTCCCGTCCAAGTCTGACACCCTTTACAAGTCGATAAGTTCTCAAGTACAATTGCTCGTTACTCTTACTCAACAGTTAGCCAATAAAAACAGATACACAGTCGGTTGGTCAAAAGATACTTCTTACGAAATTGACATTCTGAGGCATATGTAAATAGCTTTTCGCCAGCCATTCCAATTGTCATTCTATTTTATTTCCATTCGGTTGTGTGGCGAAAGAATGGAGTAGTGACTTCATGCCTCATTATTCATTATTTGTTGTTATTTATGGTTCACTGGCGACGTCACCTTTATTGCGAAAACATGTGCCCTGACACTCACGTGCATCTTAAAGTCGGTTACGAGTATCTTTCAATTAGATTCTAGCAAACATTATCATAACAATTGTGATTTGTCTAAGTAGCTATTGTTGGCCATCAATTCCTGCAAACTAAGGCAAGGATAATCTCTAATAATAAAAAAAGACTTATAAGACGTCTGTGTCTTACGTGTTCGATGGGGTTTGTCGCATGTCCTCTGTTATGTAAGCGCTCAGACTGATTCTATTGTGACACAGGAATCAATTCGCGGTGCAATAAACTTGTTCAGCTATTTTTTTTTTGTTGAAAAGTAGGTAAGTGCTACGCGAAAATATTTTTTTTGTACAATAAGCATCTTGACTAGGAGTAGCAGTGGAATTCATTTCATTTCAAATGCTCTGGAGAGTAACTCACAACAATGCAACATCAACGAATTGCTTACTTCGTTTTGTGCGCTCTGCAGACCGTAAAATTAGCTGAACGTTAGTAATGTACAAAAAAAAATAAATAGCTGAGGATAGCGATGTAGAGAGGGACTTCAAAAAAAAGCTGTGAAGATGTAATTATAATTTGTAACTAAATGTAAAAAGATACATTTATTATTTAACGTGAGATTAGGTGAGCGTGATGATTCGGTGAAGAAACAAATTATAAAAAAAAATGTCAAATATGCTTAGTTCAACACTATGGTGTCATGGATTTTATACCTTGTTGAGCAATCAATGAGGGAACAGTCGATAGATTGAAAAGCTAGGTAGGTCGAAGTTCCTAGTGAACAAGGGTAATTGACACTTTAGACGCTAAAGTGGAAGATGAACCCTTGTTGAACTTATATTCTGCTCAATGGCAAAAGGAATCACTGACAACTTTTGCCACTCTTCCTTTCCACCTCAAAGAAAGGAAAGCAACATTTAAAATTTTTTCCGAAAATATCTATGTTTTCAAACAAGTCGACAGTAGACTCTGCTGAAGTGGAATCTCATCATTTGGTGAACCCATCAAGTTCCTGCCAAGAATCATTCCATTCATTCTTAAACAATTGAACAACTAGAACTAGGGCGGTTGGAACTCTCGTCGTAATCCTAAAAATTTTGCACCGGAAGTAGGTCAGGTTTGGTTAGGTTGAAGTGGCTGCCAGCTAAAGCCAACACACTTAGAGCTCATTGGAGCTTCGTATGAAGCGTAGGAGGTTACTAACATCGATGTTTGTCAGGTCGCCTAAGTTTGCGGGAGAGAGCTGGACAGGTGCAAAGAAGATGGAGAATAGTCTCCTCCTCCTGCTCGTCCATACAGATTCTGCAGAAGTCTTTTGCGTAAACCCTAAGCATTGTTGCCTATTAGACAGTGTCTAGCAATGACACCTATTTGTAGCTTGGCATCTTCCATTAGATGTTGCTTTAGTTAACAACCAGATAGAAGCCTTAACAATATCTTGAAGCCTTGTTAGTAAACAGTGTTCAACGTCTCCTTATGCTTCCATGCAAGAATTTATTCCAAAATTCCAAGGAAGACAAATGGGGACCTGCCTGTGCTATATTCTAAAACGCACAATCAAGCCGAGGATGCGGAATGTTGTTTTGCTGACAACCCTCGACTATGGAGCAAGGAATACAATTGGATTCGCATTCATTCATTTTCAATGACCCACTTATCCACTATGAAGATCGCGGGATAAGGGTGCTTAAGTGGACTCTCCACATCTCCCTATCTTCCGCCATCGACTCTAAACCAGCATGGGCTATTACCCTATACGGGTAAAGTGAGATTTCGGACTTGGTCTAACCAGCTCATCCTAGGCCTACCCAGGGATGCCTACCTAATGGCACGGATTGGAAGCCAAGTTGGAGGCATGCGTTGAACGTGTTTCTAACTCGATCTCGACGAGTTACCCCAGCAATACAGCGAAGAAATCTCATGTCGACAGCTTGTATCCGCGATCTTGTTCTTTCGGTCTTTACCCAAACATCATGATCATAGGTCAGGGTCGGAACAAACACTGAATTAAAGACCGATAGCTTTGCTCCGATAACAAGTTCGACCCTCCTCACAATAGACTGACCAAGATGTCTCTAAATTGCTTCAGCCTGGCCAGTCCTACAGGATGACTGAGTGTTGTTCCTTCCATCATTTGTAAATAAGAATCCGAGATACTTTAACCCCCCACCTGTTTGGAAAATGACCATTACACACATTCATCCCCGCTTTAACACAGAGGGCTACGAACCCTTCAAGTGCGCTCTAAGATTCGGTCTAGATGGACCAATTCTCCCAATTCGAACCGTTCCTCTCCACGGCTGCACTATAACACCCAATTCTTATACAAAATAAAAAGGAGAGGTGACAAAACGCACCCCTGGCGAAGTCCAACGCTCACAGTGAAATGCGCCGATTTAACGTCGTTCACCCGAACACACCTCTTACAGTTAGTGTGTACAGATTGAAGGGCCCTCAGAAGAGCGCCTTCAATCCCATACGCCTGCAGTACACTCCAGAGTTTACCTCGAAGGACCCGATCATATGCTTTCTCCAAATCCACACAACAACTGTAGATAGGTTTGGCATACTTCCCGGCCTTTTCAAGTACAATTTTGAGAATGAATACCTGGTCGGCTGTGCTTCTATTTGAACGCAGATCTGGAACGCGCTTCCAACAGTAAAGACTTTTCCGTGAAGATTTAAGAAAGACAAACACCACAGTTTGCCAGTCGTTAAGTGTTTCACTGCATTCCACTTTAAAGACACGAGAGAGCCATTTCACTCCCTCTTCCCAACACATTCGGTTATAAAAGCAGTACAGGAGAATGCCCAACTAGTAAATAAAGCTAGAGTGCGCTCCATCATCCGTATTCTTCGCAAATATGTTGGACAAAATCATAGTAAAAATAACTCTCGACAAAACTATCGCACAAACTCGCCGACATGCAAAACCAAATTAACACCCTAGTAAGAATCGCACGCAAGGCTGCGTTGGAAGTTATCATAAAAAAAAAACTAAGGCCATCCGATGAAACAACGTTAATGGAGGGTTAATAACGATTGATGGGCACCCTGTTGAATATCCATATTGTCAGCTTCTACAGGTCGTGAAATGACATTCAACATCAGAGCCAAGAAAGACTCCTCCAACCAGTTGTACAAATCGAACTAGGGCGGTTCCAATTAGTATAGAGAAGGACAAAAATTTCCAGAAAAATAAAAATTCGAATATTTAATGCCATATGTGATTTGGACCTATACAAGCACAGGCAACAAGTTTTTATTATCAGGTAGAATTCTCTGACCAAAGACCAATGGAAATGAAGACTTCAAGGAATAGACATACATACATCAAAGCAAATCTAGAAAAGAAAGTGGAGAAAAGCCCAAAGGAAACAGACGCCATGAACGCCCAATGAACAATCGTAGAAAATCAGTGCTTCAGGAACTTAGAAGAATCAATTCCACATAGGAATACATCTTTTTTTTTATTAAGAACCTGCCCTTATGGCTGACTCTGTGACCTAGGAAGATCTATTGTGTCAACGGTCTACTTCGATTAATAGGCCTACTAACGAACAGAATTCTCTTCGTACGTCGATCCGCCTACGTAGCCAGTATAGTGCCGACTCAGAGGTTTCTTCCTCTTCCAAACAAAACCGACACTCTATATCTGAACAAAGGTTTAGTTTGTTGAGATGATATCATAGGCCGCAATGGCCGATAGGAAGGCCCACTAACTTCCTCATGTTGTTCCTGTCAAGGTTTAAAATTTCCTTGTAAAAAAAGCGCTTGATGAGTCTCTCGGATTGCCTAATACCCGGGACATTTTCCCAAAGGCCTAGCCAAAATTGGTGTTTCCAGTTGCTTAACAAAGCTGTGGCGGTAGCCCATAAGGGTTCCAGTCCCAAGAGCGCGGAAGCAGAACCAGCCCTAGCTAGCTAATCCGCGGTTTTATTGACTACAATGCCATGCTACAATGCAAGGCATTGGCAAGACAAGCTTGACCTTGTTCTGCCTGGCAAATGATTCTAGAGTATCGTAGCAGTACTTGACTGATCTAGATTCCACGAAGTGGGATAGCAATGCTATAAGCGTTGTCTGACTATGTGAATAGATATGCATTTTTGCGCCCCTAATACCTTTATCGAGGTTTATCCTGGTACAGATCTCAATCGATTCAGGCTGGAACACGCTGTGGCACATCTCCATTGTTACCGAGACTTTAGTGTTGGGTTTAAAGACGCCAGCCATTTTTGATCCATCGGAAACCATACCGTAGGAAGACACCATGCAGAAAGCTTCAAACCGAAGGCCCCCGCTCCCAAGAAACGTAAAAAGGACACGAAAAAAGATGAAGTCGGCAGGCATGTTGGTGAGAGATTATTCGAAACAGTTATGATCTCGGTGCTGCCAATATCGCAAGACTAGGTTTTAATTGGAACACGTATTCTGTATTAGGGGGCCTAAATGCGCACTGCGACCTATGAGGTCTAATGTGGTGATTGGAACACATAAGGTAACTGCAGACCGGATGCTTCCCCAAAAACTTGACACAGGATTACAGACGACGAGCTACTCACGGCAACATATCACAGGAGAACATTCATTAGAAGTGTCGTTGAGTCAGCTCGGCTCCCATTAGAGAAAAAATCTAAAATTTCTGGGATAAAAAAGAAAGAAAGCACTTAGAACGATAACCGGTGAAGCAAAAAAGGCGAAAAGTTACGAGCCCACCGACCCCAAAGTTTCTCTTTCAAAAGCATGGAATGTACTCCCATCGGTCTGACACGTGATTAATAATTTTAAAGCTACATACGAACCTTGTACTCAATTCTAGTTTCCTCTTCACTTCTGGGTGGTCGACTATTTTATCCAAAGTGGTAATTGGTTTTTATGTCAATGCTCGTAAAAAATTGTACGTGAGCATGTAAACGCTGGCCTTTCATCATTCTAATTGTTTTTGGTTGCCATCCGATACGATCTTTATGTTGAGGCTATAAAGATTATCTATTCCATGACCAAGTCCACCATCACCGTGGGTCATTTAGCAAATTTACCTCCCCACGCTTGGGTACTGTTTATCGAATTAGTTTTGAACTATCTGCTGGTGGTCTACGCTGCACGTGATGCATTTCCGCTAATAACATAATTTTAGTTGATTGAAATTCCACTGCCTGACACACCTCTTTACCCGTCATACATTTTTCAATAACTTAGTCATGAAAACTTAAGTCCAAGTCAATATTATCTCTTTGATCCATCGCGATAGCTAAGAGATGCTATAAATTATTTCCAGTCAGAGAAGAAGTGTTCAACTTTGGAAACGAGCCAACATTCACATATTTACCTGTGGAATGCTGGAAAGGCATTTTGTATGGCAGCAATGGAATTAAATATTTCTTCCAGAATCGGCTATCAATGCCATCTATCAACAAATTTCATGTCATGCTGACTGTATTCCTTTGAACATTTTACAAATGGCTTTTAATTACTTGAAATTCCCAACGCATTTTACACAAAAAAAGAACAATTCCCGTAGATTTAGATCTAATCGTTCTTTTAAGACTTTCTCTCGTGTCGCTGACAGAATCTAAACAAAGTTCCGATACACAGTCTCATGCTTCACTGCATGTGGTTCTTAAACTTGAAATTCTCTTTCTTGGGGATCAGATAAGGGTGTGATGCAGAACTTTTGTTTTCGTTCTCACGCCGATGATAGACTGCCATTCGTGAGAATTCTATTTAAGTACAAGGCAAGCTGTTGGAATCTAAACATTTACACAGAACTGGCTGCAAAAAGATAGCCAAAGTGCATTGTTTGAGAGGAAATTAAAATGCTGGGTAAAGAGAGTTGGTGGTTCCTTGGCGGGGAACAAAGTGACAGAACCATTCACACTTCGTTTGATTTTCGGTACACAAGCCAAATGCCGACTTACCAGAGGCATAAACCTCAATTGAGTTTAGAGCTCAATTAGTACGCTTGCAGTCAAAAGTATGATGTTACTCCTGAGCTACAACAGTCCAATCTTATCTAGCTAAAGTCATGTTTACTGGATTTATTTCTGCTCGAAGTTCTACAAGAGGCTTTTCACCTCTCCGAGACAATGGAAAAGTCGAACGAGTCCTGTACAATGGATTCCAGTCTGTCATCAAAGCAGCGGAAGGACTTGGAATACCTGTACGGTTTCCGTAAGTTGCGATCAAAAACAGATCCCATCAACGTTAGACTCGACTATCAAATAAGACCCAACCCACTAATAAAGGCAAAGATTGCAGAAAAATTGTGAAATTGTGGTTAGCAAAATACGTGCAAATTCTGGTCGACCTTGGAAGGAAATCTATAGGATAGGTCGAATTTCAACCAGCCAAATGCTACTGATGACATGAGACATAGAAGATAGGAAGGAACTGCAAAGAAACTCAGAGTGAAATTAATTTGATTTGAGATTTTGAGTGGAAGATGCACAAAAACGAACCCAATTTAGGCCTGGTTCGACATCCTTTGAAATAAATGTTTTACGCTATCTTTTATAGTAGATGAGAACGTCGAAACATTGCTACATCAATGGCCTACAAAGCCTCTTCACGACATTAGCGCAGAGATCCAACGTAGAATAAGACTCGCCAGTTCTAGTTAACATGGCCTTAGGTTAGGTAAGGTTAGTGGGCAGGGGAAAGGAAGAACCATAACGCCACACTCAGGTCAGTTCAGACTCATTGTGATTCCCGTTGGGGGAAGAGAGTGTCCCCTACCCGTAGGAATGTTACCCAATAGTTACAGCTGCGTACATATATATATACCATATATACCATGGCCTAAGAAGACAACTATTCAGCAAGGTCCTGACGAGAAGAACCAAGGAGGGGCTACCGTCCTTCTGTATGTCAAAATCGGATAAAAGCGCACTTAAAATTTTCTAGAAACCACCTACATTGACGGCTCATGGAGGAGATTTAATCACGAACTACATGAGCTGTATCACGATACCAACATCGTCAACGATTCATATTGCTAAGTCATGTAGAGCGGATGAACGCCAATGCTTCTGTTTGAATAATCTTCGACTCCACTGCTGAGGGACTACGCAGAAGAACGCGAACTCATCTCCGAACTGGAGAGGCATATTGGTTGGGGCCCAAATTAATAATAACGTAGAACTGGATGTTTTTTTTTGTTTGGTATTCTAAAGCTGACCTATTGTTCCCGAATTGTTTTGGCTGAAAAGCATTATGATACCTGCTAGGAATTTTCATCAATAACGAAAGGTACTAATCTCGTAATGGCATGTACAGCTAAAGGTATGGAGATATTGCTAGGATCTATAATGCCTAGTGCAATCGTCAAGCGTACACAACTCTCGCTTCATATGTGCAAGCCTTTAGTCGTCAATCTAAGAAGTTTATGAACCCCTTGGACAATAAGAGAAGTCAAGAAATTTTCGCACTAAACAAAAGTAACGCTGAGCTTCTTACGGACTGCCTCACTAAACACTTTACACTCAACTACAGTCTTATTAAACTGAGCATTAGTGTCAGTCGGACTCGTGCCAACTTTGCTTAACGAATCAAGAAACTGCAGTGCATATTTTGTCCGACTCTTCAGAAACAATCAGCCACGTTCCCGCAAGCACAATTCTGAGATTCCCTTTAGATCCCTGCTCAAAATGTTCCTCCATTGTAGGATAGGAGAACTTTCTTTGATATAAGAGAGGCCCTGCAGAGCCTCATTTTGGCTCAAATCACCAGAATAGGTGCCTTCCACGTCAGTGCGAAGGAAAAACAATTTTTAAATAATAATATAAGGCTTTACTCAGGTTGGCTATTGGTTAACAGGCAGATTCTACACCAGCTTGATGTTAGAAATTCTAAAAAAAAATAACATCACAACGGTAGGTGTTACGCAGCAAGCTATGATCTATTATAGTTGCCAATCTCTGAAGTTCCAGATGTAGAAGAACACTATCTGGATCCTATATAAAAAAAATAGCTGGCGCTACAGCTCGGGATGAGCCAAGGCCTAGCTTCTCGCAACGTGTTATATTTTTCGCACGAATGGAAGGAACCTAAAATTTATTGCCGAATTGAAAAGCTTTTCATGACAAATTATACTCCTGAAGGTTTGTAATTCCCAGAAGAGAGGATGTGCCGTGAAAAATATTCGGTGAACATAAGAAGCTGGGGCTTGAACCCACGCAACGCGCACACCAGTCTGACGCATTAACCACTAAGCCACGGCGACACCTTACCATCCGGATCCTCGGCATATGATAAATTTTTGTTCTTTGTACGATCATGTTGGAGATATATGTATGAAGGTTAGATAAGGTAAGATACGTGTCCCATTGGGGACTCACTTAGGCTCAAGGCCCATTGGGGTACCTATAGAATTTCTTTTGAGGGAGATTTCTACCCGTAGAACCCTTTAGAGTTGTTGATGAAGGATAGGAGCTTACGAATGTAGTTTTGGCTTAGGTCACTATTGTCGTTGAAGTGATATTGGCCGATAAGTCTTCTTCTGCTGCGAGAAAGTGCCGGACAATGATAGAAGAGGTGTGTTGTAGTTTTCTTTTCCTTCTACCTTTTCAGCTTCTACAAAATTTATGCGAAGCCTCAAAAGATTCTGCAATTAGGTCAGGGAAACTCCCTAAGATTGGCGGCAAATTTATCTTCTCAAAAAATAGATTTAAGCCAAGACTGCCATAATCGAATGACATAAACAAATAAATTGTGATCCCCCGTAAATATTACTTAAAAAAAAGATTCCAGTCTTAAATAATTATCATCGACTTATTTGTTTAGCTCATACATATTTATAGCTCCAGACAGGCTGTGATGCAACATTTGATGAAAGGTTTGACTCAGCAGGTTGAGTATTTAAATAATTTTAAAATTAAACTCATTTCAAAAACTAAGTCAATTATAAATGTGTATACCTGTAGTCACATATGTAGTTGTATTCACATTCAAAATCCAGATTTGCTGCGGCAATGACACCTAAACAAGTTGTATCATCCAAGCCGGACCTTGAACTTGGCTTCTTCTAAGCAACAAGTCTTAATGGAAGTAAGCATTTCATATTGTTTATAGCTTCCTCCATCAAGTCAACAAATAAAATTCATTTTTCACACTCGCGGTAGGGAAATAAAGAAAACATTTCTTGGAATATTTAATTGAGCAACCGTTCTGCAGAAGAAATATTAAATTAAAATGCAAATAGTAGGCAAACACCATTAAGGCACTAATCACATTAATTATCTCTTTCGGAGTATTTCCGGTTTTTTGGCGCGAGAGCCGGCAAAGTAGACAGACACTGCATCGTCACTGCCGCGGATAATAACAGAATCACTGGAGGCAAGGCAGCAGCACTGATGCACAGGTGGTCACACACTGCTGCCACTGCACGACCCCTGCTCATTTTGTCGGTCATGGTGTTGTTCTAATTTTTTTTTTTTTTTTTTAGAGGAAAACCCATCTGAAGTTTCAAATCGAATTTCGCGTTAAAGATCTACAATACACAAGCAACAGATACTTTTACACTCGCGACCTCATTACTTAGAGAATGCGTTCATTTCCGTTGAGAAGTAGAATCAGTGGATGCACCTTCCGTGAATCCCTTACCATTAGCATGACCTGAATATCTGAATGTGATTCTTTTCTTAGTGTTAATCGCACACCCTTTACTCCGCCCTCATTCTCTCTCGCATTCCCTGTGTGGAGAATGACGTAGCTGCAGCTATATGCTATTCAGCGAAGCTTGACGGCGAACAACTTCCTCCTCGTTGCCGCTGGTGGATTTAAATAAAATCCCCTCCAAGACGAAGGGGGGGATTCCAGCCTAATTGAAAAGCGTCGTCTGTCGCAATGTCTTGGGATACCACTCTGCTCAGACGAAATGCGCGACTGAATGCAATTAAAGATTCAATTGAAGGGGGACTGCATGTAAACATTAATTGTATCAGTGCTTTGGAGAGAGCGCTATGCCTTGGATCAAGATCAGACGAAAATAAAAAAAATTTGAAAAACAATGTGGGGGAACTGCCGGCTTTATAAGGAATTTTGTGTTCAGTTTAGAATCGTTTCACATTTTTTTCGTTTGTGGCAAGTGGATTCTAATACAAATCAAATGGAATTGGATGGGAAAAGGTTTGTTTAGCACTTCTTTATGTTTTTAACGTCCAGGACATGCCAATATTCCTGAAAATGATCGTCGCGACGTAGGTGACGAATATCTCTTCCAGTTCATCAATGAAACTTTCTGGTTGATTTGCCCTGACTCGAACTTGAATCGGCTTGCATAGCAGCCCAATACACTGACCACTGCCTGGACGACCACCTTAAATTCTATTCGGTGTAACAGAATGACGAAGCCCTTTAATGTCAGACATAAGAACGTGAGTTGATCGACACCACAGAGAACCTGTGTCATACCTTAGGCAGCCACTAGGTTAATTTTACAACACTGGGCTTATTGGCTCATCCATCTGAACTGCAAAAAGATTCGAAACAGGGCGTTTTCCACTTTCAACAATTTAACTGGAGCGCAGGAGCCTAAATGAAGCAGTGGGAGAGGCTCAGAAAGCATCGTGAGCCATACATAGTGTGCGGGTCCACTCCAAATCAACAAAGGGAACGATAAAGTGCCTTCGCAAGGCATGTGTATTGTCAATTAATACGTTTTTTGCCTTTACAACTCTTTGGAGAGCACTATAGGTCTCTGAAACATATCAGCCCGACCTTGAGTGGCCCTTCTGCAAAAACAAGTTCTGCGATCGCATAGCTCTAGGTATCATCGACACATAAACCGCCACGCTACGACAAGACTTACCCTATGGGGGGAGACACAGAATTATTGTAACCGATATAGACGGGAGTGATATATTTAGGGACAGAAAATGGATCCAGAATTTTTTGAGAATCACCCTTATTTGAAGTTATCCGTCAGTATAGAGATTTTTCGGAATCAGATCTTCGGGGAACATTTTTCGCGGCACTAGCTCTCGTCGGGGAATGACAAGCCTCCGGGAGAATTATTTGTCACGAAAGAGCTTCTCAATTCGCCGTTCGGAGTCGGCAATAAATTGTAAGACTCTCTATTCGTATGAAAAATGTAACACGCACAACATGAATGTTTGCGAGAAGCTTGGCCTTGGGTCATCCCGAGCTGTCGCGCCAGCTATTATTCCCAATTTAAGGATGGAACAGCTTAAACCAATTGTTGGCATCTTGACGCTAAAGAATTAGAGCTCTCAACTACAAATGTTTGCAGGTTCTGCAACAATCTATGCGCCGCTGAGGACATAACACACATATTTTGTGAATGTCAGGGAATTGAAACTTCTCGCCAGCTCTTTGTTTAGAGGAGCTAGGCTATGATAAAACTCTGTAGGAAATTCAAATGCTTTCGGGAAATGACTTAGGTTTCTCCAATTTTTACTTCGTGGGAATAGCGAAGGGCTCGCTATGGTGCCTAGTGTCTTACGCAAGCGCTAGCTGCATATCCCTACTCTACCTAACCTAACCTTGGTTTACAACTGTAGCCTATGATCCAATAGTCCATTCTATTCTTTTGTTGGTAAATGATGGTAAATTACTTTCAAGTCAAAAATTGACGTGTCTATAGCAGTTCAAAACCTGCTAAACCTTTTTGGATCCACTCAATACAAGCCAAAAATATGTATTTCTCCTAGTAATCTTACTCCATTTGGAAATTTACAAGACGACTACTAATTCACCTTCACCCAATGACGTACATTCGTTTGTACAACACTAGTTTGGCCAAAATAAACAGGTTACTGGATCTGCTTTGAATATGTCTCTCCCATACGACTTAATATCTCAAAAATTTGACATTTAAAACGTGAACTTGGTGTTTGTATACATGTTCGATTTATGGCTTGACAAATTCCGGTTTTTGGTAAATCCGGCGCCTAAGTCATAATAATCCATTCATTAGAAGAAAAGTATAAATGTGTTTACTAATATTGCAAATTAGCACCCATTAACCGGGGACGGATTTAAAGCAAGGTAAACGAGTCAGTCGTTTAGCAAGCGACAGAGGGTGGAAGATTCCGTTAAGTTCATCTCTTAACCAGTATCATTCGAATTAGAGCAGCCGTAATGTCAAGCCACCTGTCAAACCTGCCTTTATTACAATAATTTGTTTCTTTCTGAAGAACTACGGCTTTCAAACTTTGCGCAGAGTCGTGTCAGACTATAAATGCATGTATGCTGGATTTCATGTCACGTCGGTTTGACATATTGTTGAAATGGAACCAAACGAATCATCTACCGGTTTTCTGACGGGCGGATTATTAGAATGAAATTAGAACTATGGAACAGGGGATTCTTTGAAATTTTTGTAAGCAAACATTTAGTCAAGGCTAAATGAATTGGCAAAGCAGATTTGGTCATCAGTGTACGAAGTACTTCGTTATTTATGCCGATAACCAAGCAGCTATAAAACCAATCAAATCACCACTAAAAACGTCCTATTCCGTCAAGCTCTGTCGCGCATTTCTGAACGGGTTTTCGACTAGATGCAAACTTATTCTATTCTGGGTAACTTAAAATATTGATATGCCAGACAAAGCGGATGAACTAATCAAGAAACGGGGGCTCTCGACTGCAATAGGTTACCTCAATAAATAATAGAAAATAAAAGACGCATCATTTTTCTTAAAAAACTAATTCAGAGAGAATACTTTTTGGATGATCTTTAGGAAAGTAATCAAAAAATAAAAATGGTTTTATGATTAAAGAGTTGCTGTCATACCACCATCCATCGACTTCTGGAGTAGGAGGTAGCAGCGTGGAGCATACTATTACAGTTCTGTTTGTCCTGCCAAGCTTCACCATTGATTTTTTCCACAGTTTGAAGAAGATACGAGTGTGCCTTCTTTTGCCAGTGAGCCTGCTTTTTTGTTTGCAGCAAATCGAAAGTATGAGCTCGCATTCACGTAAGAATGTACCATATGAGATTGAACTTAGAGCCACGATAGCTTTCTACTCTTGTAGTAGAATATGCGAGAAAACGTGCGGATCAAGTCATAAAAACATCCTATAGATGTATACGGCTATTGTAAGGCTTAACTATGGCAGGGCTGTGTGATGGCAAGCTGCTAACAAAACCACTTACTCCAATGCCATCACAAAATGCCAACGACTGGCGTGTATAACAGCTACAATCGCCATGAGAACCAGGCTATTCTCAATCTGCTTCCACTAGACCTGTTTATACAGGAACCTGCGGCCAGAAGTGTCCTGAGAATCAGATAAATGAATAGGTGGAAGTCAAGCTCGACGATTCATGCCCAGATCCCAAGTAAGTACATGGGAAAGTAACCACTGATAATACGATGCCCTACCTAGACTTCAAGATCATTCTCTTGCTCATTCCCAAGCAGAGAAGAATGAACAAGGAGAACAATACCAATCCCCCAATTCAAAGCCATTTATGCTGATGGGTCCAAAATGGATATTGACGTGGGTGCAGGTATATTTTCAAACAAACTTAGCCTTTGTAAATCAGTTAGACTCCCAGATCAAAGCAGCGTTTTCCAGGTAGATGTCCTACCACTGACAATTGCTGCCCATAAGACTGCGATGAAGGTAATACCACGTGAGGATATCACCTTTTTCATCGACAGCCAGGCAGCAATAAAAGCAATTTCTGCTACTGAAAATAAACACCCAGCTTTGGAATGCTGTCGAGAATAACTCAAGACTTTTGGAACACAGAACAAGGTGACAATCTGCTGGATCTCTCGACATGAGGGCATACCAGAAAACGAGAATGCTGACGAATTAGCGAAAAACGACTCGGCAACAAGCCTGGAACAAACTGAGACTTCGGTGAACATCCCGGCTTGTACACTTAAGCTCGAAGCGTGGAGGAGAGCCTTAAGGGAGACTTGTAACAGATGGACCTCTCTAGACACTTGTGTAACCACAAGGAAGAAATGGTCTTCATTCGATAAGGCTAGCACTGACAGACTTCTGCAGATAGACAGAAGTTCCCTATCTTCTCTTGTAGAAGTGATCACAGGGCATAGTATGTACGCTGCGGTAGGATGTGAAAAAACCTTCGAATAACAGATGAAGATCTTTGTATGGAGGTGTGGCGATGAGGAAGTCCAGGAGGATGGAACCAATGCCTTTACCATTGCCCAAGTCTCTACAATCTAAGAAATGAATTCCACGGAAGACAATATTTCCAGGACATTGAAGAATTTATCCGATACATTGGTGGACCAAATAATAAAATTCATCAAATCAACAGGATGGTTTGTATCACAGATGCAGTACTACTACTGCTACTATTATTGGGTAGAGTTATCTATTATTGGGTAGAGTTTTTGGGGAAAGTGGACATCTCTCTTCCCTCAACGCGTATTGCAATGGGTCTGAATTAACCTAAGTGTGGTGAAATGGATTTTCTGCCTGCCTATTTACCTAACTTAACCTAATATCCACCAAACTAATTTTGGCGCCATCACTACTCAGCGGAGAATAACAAGTCTCTACAACTTGTCTTCAAAAAGCTTCTCAATTCGCCGTTCGGAGTCCCCAATAAATTGTAGGCCTTTTCCATTCGTGCGAGAAATGCAAAAAAAACTGCGCAAAGTCCAAAAGTAACAACAAACCTATAACTTTCCTAAACTTCCGCACAAAACCCGCTCAGAACCAAAAGAAAAACCTTCCCCCCCACTAAAAAAAAAGTCAATCAGAAGCATGCCAAAATACCACTTATTAAGGGAATTACTTGAAACAAAAGTCAGTGTAGGAGGCATGCACAGGGCTATGTAGCCGTGTATGGCCCAGATCATAATTGAATTGAAAACCTGTGCCACTGCCACCGTCACTTTGCCTGGCTTGGAACCGTATTTCATTGACAATTTACCGAGATTACGCCTAAGCCCGGTGCTAACATTGAGAATATTTCTAAGCAAATTATCAGTGTGGTGCGGGAAACTTTTGTGGTTTCTCACATTGTGCAAGTTTGCCTGTGTCTGTCAGTGTGTTTATATGGGGAGGACAGTACGAGGTGACACAAAATAAAATATTATACATATGACTATACCAAGCCCTATATGGTATAAGTCCTCATATTGGCTTTCACATGCTGCTCTTTAAGTTTGGCCCATGCAATCACGACTACCTACGATGAGAAATGGATCTACAACACACGAGGGTATGGTTGGCAGTAGCAAATGTTCTATTTCTTTTTGTTATTTTTCTCACTTCAGTGTTCTTTGTAAGTAGATTCTTCTAATAAGGTAAAATTTGAGCAAACAGTTTAAGGCAACATGACACACACATCCACGCGCAAAGAAAAGTATCAAATTCTATTCAACCTACACTCACTCACTTTCTTCTTGGCTTGGAGTTATGCGTTTTTATGTCATACGCATAGGAATAGCCTTACAAGTGTAATTGATCCGTTAGAGTGTTACGCCCTATTTGCTTAGTGAAAGATTCAAATAGAAAATCATGTGTGAAGACTTTCGCTAAGGGTCATATAGGGGTCATAACAACTAAGAAGCTCTGGCGCTTTGATATACAAACTCAACTTTCTTGACAGTCTCACATTGCAAATTTTTTTACTTCCTGAGATTACAATTTTAAAAGATTGCTTGATGGGGTTTTTTTTTTTTTGGAAGGCCGAAGACTCGTGAAATCTGTTCTGCGCCTTTTGTTATCAACTTAACCTGAAGTCTCTTCTCCACACTTGGCATTAATAACAAACATCCTAGCTATCTTTGCGAAGGCCCTTTGTGATACCTCCTGGATCTATACCTTGAAAACGCCTCTCACTTTATTGAAACTATTTAGAGATTTTGATGAAGCTGGGGATACTTTTGACATCATTATGTGATAGTTCACCCAAGTTGTCGAAGTCATAGGCTCATAGATAGAGTTTCCTTTTTTGGGATAGGGCAGAACAAATACAGAAGAAATGGAGGTTCGTTTCATCCTCCTCTTCGTCCCTGCAGCTCAGGCAGAAGTCCTTTGAGAAGAGGCCCATCCTTCTGGCATGAAGGCCAATGGGACAATGGCCGGTAAGAACACCAATGACGGTGCTAATGAGCGACCTTTTGAGCAAAATCAAATTTTAAGATCGAGTGAGATTTAGCATGGAGGTGCGGCACGTAGTACCATTACTCCAACTTTGGTTTGTCTTACTGATCCCGTCGTACCCTAAGAGTAGTTTACAAGTAGCGAATAGAATACCCAGATTCCTTCCTTCCGTCAGGATGTCCAGAGTAGTTCCACGTTTGGCGAGTTCATCGGCCTTACAATTCCCTGGAATGTCCCTATGACTGGGTAACCAAAATAGGTGACTGTAAAAATTGTCTGCCATCTCCATGAGAGATGAGCGACAGTCTGAAGTAGCTATTGATGTACATGTTACCGATTACAGGTAGCCTGGCTATCGGTAAAAATTGTAATGTCCCTAAAGGATATCACATTGTGCCTAAGCCAGGATAAGGCTTCGTTGATCGCCATAATTTCCGTCTGAAAAACGATACAGTGGTCAGGTAGACGAAAGTAGGTAGACCTTCCACTCCGTTCTCGGTTTTGGAACCGTCGGTGTAGAGATGAACAGAATGATCAACTCTAGCGTCACCACTCCCTCACTCCTCTCTGAAAGGCATGGATGCCTGGAAGTTGAGGTTGAAATTCAACTTCGACGGTGCGTTGTCGGTGTTTTCCGGGATAAAAGTTAGGGGATCTAAGATCGACGAGTGGCCAATATGGTTGTTTGACCATTGGGAGGCGGCTTTCAATCTGATGGCTGCGCTAGCACCTGAATGTTTGCCAAGATATCTAAAGGAAGTGGATGTAGGAGCTCGTCAAGTGCCGCGGATGGAGCGGTTCTTAGACCTTGAAGACCTTATGTACACATAGTCCATAAATTCACTGAAGCCTAAATCTTTAGACAGGAATGCTTCGAAGAGTAACAAACGGGCGGACTGTCTGTCGAGAAGAGACGTTTAGCAACCACTATTTAGTATTGAATCATATTTTGTGGTGCCACCTAGTGGTAGGTACCAGCGGCATAAGATAAAATGATCACATGCTGACTCTGCGAAGAATAAAAAAAGACGGCTAGGACTCCATATCACGCTCGATGTGCCCAATCCATACTTGGGTCATGAATCCTGAATCCATAATTTGGCTTCTGGTAGGTCAGCACAATGGATCTTTTATGTAGCAATGCATTTGGACTTCAGCATAGGCCCAGGACGCACTTCTTTGCAGCTGCCCAAGCCTCAGTAGAACCAGAAAGATGACGCTTGGGGCATAATTGTTTAACAATCCGGACTAATTGTCCACCACGCCACCAAAGCCCATTAAAAAAATCTAAACTGCAATTTGGATGGCTCAGGGAGGCGCATCAGAGAACGGAATCTGCTAAAGCCAGTGGTACCCAATCGGTGGGGCATGCCTCGTAGGGCTGGCATGGCGACTAAAGGGGAGGCATGGACTTAATTTAATTTTTGATGCAAGGAAAACAAGTATAAATGTTGAACGCAGATGGGAAGATTTGTTGGTAAGCCAATAGAGCAATGATTTCCAACCAGTGGGGCATGCCTCTCAGGAGGAGCATGTGGTGGAAAAGGTTGGGAACCACTTTACTAAACTATTTCATTCTTTCTTCCTTCTTCAACCGAATAAATTCCACAAAGAGGGCGGCGACGCTTTACTCTATGCCACCGCTCCCTTAACCTTCTCATCCTTTGATACTCGTATGGGTGTCTAATGAGTCGATGTTGAAATATCTACAAGTATGTCCATTGTTTTCAGCAATGCCCCGATCTCAACTGAACCTAATGCCTTTCGACAATCATCAAATGCGAGGTGGCCATGTGGTTATTCTGAGAAATTTACTATATTCTCCCCATACAACTTGGATGTAGTAAGTTGTTTCATAAATGAATTTTGACTAGACACTATCGAGTATCATGGCAGGGCTCTGATAAGAAAGGAATTCCAAAATTGTTAAACCTAATTCTCGGTACAAACTTTGATGACCTAGACGCCGCACTAAGAGTGATGTCAACGTTAACTCCAATTAGTTGACAACAAATTAAAATCATTGACATTCGCTGACCTCGTCAATAATTTTCATCTCTGGTTTTGTTAAAAATTTACCAGAGGTCTACAATTGTCGCCTTCTACAACAATCACCTCTGCACAAATTAACAATTGACCTGTTTAAAGAACTTAAGCCATGCCAAACTGTTCCCTGTCAATGGGTCAAATGATAGTGTTTAAGCACATGCAGAGCCCCTACATTCTTGAAATAGTTAATCATACACATCCTACGCATAAAATTGGTTTCATTAGATATAAGAGTACGTAAGACAAATAAAACTTCAAAGCACTAGCGGTTATACATACATACGCAGTACGAGTAAGTCCTAAACTATGCATGTGAAACACTAAACTATTTTTAAACGAACTTGTGATTCATTTGTAATGCAATTCTACAAAGTGCCGCACCATTTTAATAGCTTTCCCTGTTCATTCAATTCATATCATGCAAATCTACCATTGAAACATTGTTGAGCCTATTGCTGGTGGGGGCTAAGGGTGTTAAGACTATTGATATCGATGAATGTGATCAATGGACTTTACAAACTAATCTGAGATTATCTGTCTTTCAAAGATTTCCTCCCCCAGCTTTAGCATAAATCTTGATGGTGGTGGGATGCTTTCAGGGAATTTTTTTCTGAGTTTATTCCTGATTATGACCAGACGGGAATTTTTTCTGGTTACAATTATTTCAGCCACTTTAACTTTCTGATGGCATAAGACATGACTTTGTGTGAATTGAAATCAAAAATTATTCACGGGAAATTTTAAACAATGGATGGGACTGTCAATTTAACCTTAACTCGCAATAAGACTTCAACTTCGTCAAATTGAAACCAGGCATGTCATACTTTGGACTCTTGTCGTGTCGTATTGGTTATACTATTGAAACCATTCAACTGTACAGGATAAGGGTTGAAACTACAGAAAGTAGTTCAGGGATATACACTGCTTAACTCAACTTCGATAGAAAACTTCACGTAATCGGACTACCTTTAAGACATCCTAACAGATCAGATCATACCAGCATGGAAAATCCTACAAGATTGCGCTTCAAAATCTATTTGCTCGAATTGAATGCGCGCTAGATAGGAAAGAATACGCCATGGACATCTTCCTCGACATAGACAGTGGCTTCGATAATGCGACCTTTGACTGCATACTCCTAAGTGACTCTTCTAGACAAGACTGTCTGTGGTAATGCGCAAGGGGATTTAGACATGATCGATGAATGGTGCACTTAAAACGGGCTTTTGGTCAATCCTCTGAAAACTGAGCTTATCCTCCTTACGAAAAGGAGGGTTGTGACCAGTCTGACTCAGCCAGCGCTGAAAGGCGTCACTATCCAGATCACCGACGAAGCCAAATATCTACGAGTGATCCTAGATAAAAAAAACTTCTTCGGGCAAAGGAAATCAAGTCGAAGACATCCAAAGCGCTTACAGTTTTCTAGCAGTGTCATTTGGATCTATACGGCTTAAATAAGACCGTTTCCAGCTCATGCGTATGTGACTGCTTACTGCACTAAACTTCAAAGAACGGCTTCTCTCGACTACACGGGAGCACGCCTGGCTCTGCTCTAGACGCTCTGCTTGGTTTACCTCCCCTTATATCATGGGCTGCATTATCAAAGCAATTTATCGTCTTAGACTGGGCAGCGCACTGGAGTTTTGATAACCTTGCGCGACACATATCCTACGACCCTTGTTCCATGGATATCCCGTCTGATGCAATGACACTAGAACTTCGGTTGCTGTGAAAACTTAAAGCCGACTTTCTTTGCCTTCAGGACTAGCTTCGGCCATAATCATAGCCTGGACAGGACCGTAGTCGAATTTTCACGGATGGCTCCTAAACCAGTCATGGGTCCAATGCTGGTGTCTTTGTGATCGACAATACTAGACTTCAAGCAGAGATATTTGCTATTCTAATGGCCACAGACTATATTATTAAGAATAAGTGGAAGGGTCGGATCATTTTCGTCTGGAGGGATAGCCAGGCTGGACTTAAGGCCTTGCTCAACTCTTCAACCAGTTCCGAAATAGAGCGAGAATGCAAGAAATCTCTGAATTCAATCGCAAGGCGGGACTCTTTGACTCTTGTCTGGGTCCCAGATTACACTGTGATCTCTGGAAATGAGATCTCCGATGAGATTGCTAGACAAGACTTAAAGGATGTTTTCTCAGGACCTGAAGCGTTGGGTCTTCCGCCGTCCTTGGTCAGGGACTCCATTGACGATTGAGTTTCCTACAAACACAATTATGTGTACTAAGGCCCTACAGGATGCAGGCAGACTAAACGAATGCTCCCAAACGTCTGTAAGAAATCAGCGGCTTTATTGCTGTCAACCAGCAGAAGAGACTAACGGGACACTTCGCTTTTGCCAAGCATCTAGTGTGAATAGTTTCGAGGAGCTAAGCCTTAGCTCACCTCGAGGGGTCGCGGCAGCTTATTACTCCTCAAAGACAATGAGTGAGTGGAAGACAAGCACCTGTCATGAAGTTCAAAATATTTACAACCAGGAAATAGAGGGTGGTGTGAACGAAAACTTAGGGAACACTTTGGGCAAACCCTCTTGAGGGAAGCATTTTCTGAAACTTGATGCAACTTATTTTTATTCAACTCAAATTAAGTGTGAGTGAAGACTCTGTCTCAGTTGCTTCTTCCACTTACGATTTTCAAGTGCTTCTGAAACTATTACGATTTTTATCCTAAATTGCTAGGAAATCACGCCTACATATGCAGTGCAAAATTAATCTAATTGACTCGACATTCAACCTTCTATACCCCATGGGAAAAAAGGTTTAGAAAAAAAACTTACTGAACGAGGTTGGCAAACAGATTAATTGCCAACAAAGTTTTAACAAAAACAATCGTAGTGGCTGACTGTGCTTGATAAATCACACTTTGCTAATATTTAATGTGTGTAATTTGATGATGGGATCCGTGGAGGCCGGGTGATTTAATTGCCCAACAGTTTCACGTACTTCACTTCTTGTTCTATAAATACACTCACGCACACAAAGCACTGAACGCTCTAAATTTCCACTAGCATGGCCTTTGTGCTCTATTGTGGTTTGGGTACTTTTCACTCGGCCAAACTTAATAAAGTTAATGGAAAAAGTCGATTAATAATTTTTCCCCTGACGATCGCCTGGTCTGTGCCATAAAATAAAATTCCACGCATAGGCCCATATTGAATCTCGGCAAAGTAGAAATGACATCAATTGGCATCAATTTGCATATGGCGTTCTGTCGTCTTGCGATGCCTTAATTATGAATTCCTTATAATAAATCAATTAGTCGTTTTGTTGTTGCGTTGTGATGACTATTGATTTTATTATTCGGTATATGAGGTAATCCAACAGGTTTGCAAATCCAAGATGCGGCTTTCGTCAGAGAGGTTATAAAAAATAAAGTATTTTGCACATAAGGCGCCTTGGATAGTTGCTATTGCTAATTAGGCAAGTCGGAAAAGATGAGCTTAAAATAGAAAAAAAAACAGATTTATGCTAGCCGCCAAAGCACGACTTGTCAACTGACGTAAGCTCGGCAAAGTCATTAGTTAGTATTCAATGCATTTTTTTAATTTTCTGTTTTTGTTTACACAAAGTTGGGAATCATAGTTGAATGATAAAACGTCGGATGTCTGAAGTGGGATGGGTTTGGAGGACAAAGCTAAATGCGTAACCTTGCACTTTTTTTTTAATTGCTTCCTCCTTCTTTATCTGGTAGTAGGCTTAGATTAATGGCTCTGAAGTTGAACATCGATCTTAGATTGCGAATTGTAGCCATAAAGTTGGATACGATTATGTTGACATAGTAAAAAAGATAATTGCAGTCCGAAATCTGGAGGGGAATTTAATTGTTCCCTTCATAGCGGCTCGGAAAATCGTAGAATCCTCACCCGAGGGACGACGCAGTAGAGGAAGACCGCGATTAAGGTGGTGCACTAAAGTTGAAACGGATTTTAACCAACTTGGCGGGCGTAAGTGGGGGCAGCTGGCTAGAGATCCCGGTTCACCCCGGACTGTAGCGCCACCTTAGGGAAGTCATCTCAAAAACAGTGTTAGAACGAATGAAGGAGCACCTTAAAGGCATACTCGAAGCGGAATAAACAGGTTGCGAGAAGCTAGGCCTTGGCTCATCCCGTGCTGTCGCGCCAGCTATTTATTTATTTTTTTTATTTCGCAAGGATGTTTAATTAGGCCGAACTCTTTACGAACAAACAATTCCACCGTCTACACGATACTAGAATATATACATACATACATACATACATTTGCATTTCCTTATTCAAAGTAGGGTAAGATACATTTCGCTGTTAAGGCTGGATGGAATCAAGGTAAAGGATTTTCCTATACGCTTCGTTAGCCTGTTAGATTGCGTAAGCTGGGCAAAATTCATCCAACTGGCTATGCGCGCTGGCGCGACAGCTCGGGATAATGCAAGACATAGCTTCTCGCAACCACGAATGGAAAGGACCTACAATTTATTGCCGATTTCGAACAAGAAGCTCTTTCAGGACATATTATACTCCCGGAGTCTTGTCATACCCCGACGAGAGGTGGTGCCGCGAAAAATGTTCGGTGTACCTGGCTGACTTTTCCAAGATTGCCAGCTTTAAATTTGTGTTTTAGTTGCAGTTTACAAGCACGGTCTTCCGGTATTCCCAACTGAAATATGTAGAGGTGAGAGTCCGAGGACAGCCTATAATGCTGAAGTATGCATAACGTCTGTGATACCAAGCCAGACAATTCTCTGTAGCCCTTAAAGCTCCATTACCTCTGTGTATGGATGCTTATGCTGTATGGGTCTAACAAGCAGTGTATCAGTTTGGGATAAAGATCCCAAGTTCTAGCAATATAGGAGCTGACTAACCTTTAAGGGTCTAGTTTTCTAATATTTTCAAAAGGTTTGTCATCTACAATTGTGCAGAACCACTTTTAAAAGAACATGAAATGCCTTCCGCCACTTCAACCTTGTCTAGGCAGAGCCATCATTCAGTCCCTCGTAACTCTTCTGACATCATACCTGTTGTATGCGAGATTGTCTTTAGAATGTTCTTTAATTTTTTAAAGGAACGGATATCAGTCTAGTCTGCATGTTATCCCAATAGGATAAGAATAGATTGCTCTCCCAGAATCTAGCAATTGGATTCAATAATTCTACAGAAAAAATAGGGTAATACAAGTATCCGAAAGTATAGAATAGTTGATGCAAAATGCCGCTTGAGCATACTTTAGGTTTCAAATTTATTTGTAAGGCTATTTACCTCATAGGGACAATCAGGGAACTATAAGGCCGATGAACTCGCCAAACGTGGTACTACTTTGGACATCCTGTCGAAACGAATGAATCTGGGTATTCCACTCGGTACATGTATACTGATGTCAAAAGTATCCTCAGCTTCATTAAGAGCACCAAATAGTTTCAATAAAGTGAGTGGCGTTTTTCATAGTATAGATCCAAGTGGTATGGGCCTACCCTACCTATTAATTACCTACTTAAACCCATTTCGATTCTAAAATCGATTTTTGAGTTATACGTTTAGTATACGATATCTTTAAGGTTTCAAAGCCAGCAGCCCAGTATCAGAGCTAAAAATTTTAGTCTTGAGTCTTCTGCAAGAGTGAGTTTGGCATAAAATCGGAAACCTAACTGAGCAACTCCTGATCGGAAAAAGCGGAAAACAAGACCAATAATCCACGTTTTTGCATAGCTCAGATCTTTCTAACTTTCCGACACTGGCTTCACTGCGTTTTGCTACTTTTTTATGCTAAAAGTGAAGTGTCGATAAAATCTTCTAGGGTTGAGATGGTGAAGATGGCCATAGCTCGTGTGATACCAACGCATGTGTGAGCTACAACAAGCTGGGTTACTCTATTTTTTTCCAACATTTGTCCACTTAATAGCAAATGTTTACGTTAAAAGGGCTTTAAGGTAAGTCTATAAACGAGCATGCAAGCACATCACGGTGTCACTGTGACTCCGTGGTTAATGCAATGGATTGCTCTGCGAACGGCGTAGGTCGGCGTGATCCTCCCAACACTTTGACGGCACTACCTCTTGTTGGGGAATGACAAACCTCCAAGAATACCATTTGTTATGAAAAAGCTTCTCAATTCGCCGCTCGGAGTCGGCAATAAATTGTAGGTCTCTTCTATTCGGGGAAAAAGACGCACAACAACAATGGTTGCTATACATTTTAATAGACTTTATCCCTTCCAGATTGAGAATATCATTATCATCATCATCATCTTCCAATGACCCGCTTATCCACTATGAGGGTCGCGGGTTTAGGTACCTTAAGTGGACTGTCCACATTTGCCCATCTTCCACCATCGAATCAGGGGCTATCACCATACGGGAAAAGCTGAGATTTTGGACTTGGTCCACCCATCTCATCCTAGGCCTACCCAGGGGACATCTACCCGATGGCACGAATTCCATGGCACGTCTTGGAAACCGAGTTGAGGACATGCGCTTGACGTGCCAAAACCATCGAAATATGGACCTGTCCGTTCGAAGAAGTAGCTGCTCGACATTGAGTGCCTCGCGTACTCTGGTGTTCCTCACCCGATCTCGGCGAGTCACTGCAGCAGTACAACGAAAAAATCTCATTTCGGCAGCTTGTATCCGCGATCTTGTTCTTTCGGTCATTACCCAAACCTCATGACCATAGGTGAGGGTCAGAACAAACACCGAATTAAATACCGACAACTTAGCTTCGATGCTAAGTTCGGCCCTCCTGACAACAGATTGACCAAGCTGTCTCAAAATTGCTCCGGCCTGAGCAATTCTACAGGATAACTCAGTATTGCTCTCAATAGCTTTTCATTGCTCGTGGGCAAGCAGAATCGTCAAATTGATAGACTTCGTCTTACTAACGTAAGTATACATGATGGGGTCAAGGACCTTAAACACCTATATGTAGGTGAATTTTTACCTCAAAGCCACACACTCAGGCACACTCTTTCATTATACGGACATAAAACTATGCACTCGGGGAATACCTCTAAATCAAACACCACACTTCACTGCATGGGTTTACAATTTAGTATCTGCTAACTGAAAAATACTTTCAAGGTGTGCCTACACTCTTCTGTGAGTGTTCGTGCTTCCTTGTAATAAGTAATTATTCCTGCCATGCACAATGCCTATAAATCTACCCCCCCAACAGAGAGCTACAAATGTCCCATATGCAATCACATAAACATGTTGGATTTTAAAACCTACATCCGCTTACAAATGCCCTTACCGTCTCCAATAGGAGTTCCCTTTCCTCTACTTACAATAATGTTGCCACTAGTAACCACCTGTAACTATATATTCCAAGTAAAAGCCAAACGCTTCCGTGCCCATTTCCACCTTTCCTCGAGAGAATGGCACGCGCTCATCAAGTATTATCAATTAGGGGTTGCATTCAACCCTCCCACCCCATCGCGTCGTCTGCATGTCGTAACTAAAAAACACAATCGCATGGAAGCCTTCATTTTCAATAATCATAATTACAGGAGTGGTATGCAGATAGACAAAGACTGACAAAAGCGAAGACAGGCCACGGTATATACCCCACATAAACAAACAGTGCTACTCCCGGCCTAAGGACCTTTAATTCCATTTAACGAAATTTCTTACTGCAATTCAATTCGAAAGTCCAAAGGGGCCAGCGAAGCGCGTCACAACCCTCTTAACATAACAATGTACACCAACCACATCAAAGGATACGTAAAAGGATAAATGGTGGATATACTCGCTCATGAATATCTCTTTATGCGTCGCACATACACACACACCCATTCATTAACCATTGTTCTTGCTTAGGAACAAAAACAGAAAAAAAAAAAAAAAAAAGTTTTCCTTTCAGGACATCATAATCAAAACGAGAGAAGCAGAGAAAAAAAAAATCAATGAAACATTACTCCACTGAAATATTTTAGCATTCTGCTAATCTCAGCATTTGTGAGAGAATGTGACAGTAATACGACAAATTTCTGCATACACATGTGCAAAAGGACATTTGAACGATTGGATGTGTTCGTTTTGAAATCAGAGATGTGGGAAAAATGTAATATTTGCCGCAGCTGGATGTGTGAAATTTGGCTTTCCACGAGGGGGCCGGATGAAATGGGAGCTGGAATAGATTGAAACAGGATATGGAGTGCATAAGTTCCCCAAGGCTTGCGGTTTTGCTGGACCGAACAGATTTGAGGATACATTTCGTTGCCAAATTCAGTAAAAGCATGAGGCTACTTGAAGAGTTTTTCACCAAAATAAGTGGCTTTTGATTCGATAGATATTCGAAAGAAGGTTCGTAATTTATCAGTAAAAATTGACTTAAATCGACAGTTTAAAGGTCCTGTAAAGGGCAGTGCCAGTAGATTCTTTGACAGCTTTTATTCAGCTTGAATGCTGTTCGTTAAGAGCGGGCTAAGTGATGACTTGAAAAGGGAGCTTAATCAATCTAATGTCAGACGGGGTGACTAGAAAGGCGCATTGTTTGAATCACAGTGTCATGTTCGACCTTAGCGCCATCTAAACTGAAGCACCTTACCTTTGAAGTTGGTACCTGAACACTAGAAGAATGATCTATTCCTCTGTTGATGACTTTTGGCTATTGTACCCCTCGACTCAGGGAGCAAAGGACCTCACAATGTCACATTTTTACAACTTTAGCAAGAATTCATACGATGTACCTATGTAGATTGCACACATTGCAGCTAAGCGAAGGAAGGCGGTACCAATCCCCAACGCGTAACACAAACTCTGGAAAACCAACAGGAAATGCTTCAAAAGTTGGATCACAGTTTTCATCAATAGCGCGCAAGGGCTAAATTTCTCAACAGCCTCAGGGACATAGGATTACAACACGTTAGACCCAATTCGCGCAATGAGCGGCAAGCGGCAGAGGGGCAAAATTAAAACGTATGAAATCGTAAGGTTGTGGCCACGCAGTCGTTGAGCAGCAAGCGTCATTTCTTAGCATATTTTCTGCCGCTTGCTGCTCATTACGTGGCAGGGGCCTTACCATCATACAACGTTACGCCCCAACGAAACTCTCGTCTGATAACAAGGAGATCTTTTACGACCAGCTACAAGCCGTCTTCAACACAACTTCAAAAGAAGACATAGTCATGGTGATAAAACCTATCTACAGTTTTTTTTTGTAGATTTGGAAAAAGCATGAGATCGGGTCTCTCTAGTTAAACTCTGGAGTGTACTGCAGGAGTATGGAATTGAATCTTCTGACGGCCGTTCGATCGCTGTGTTCGGGTGAACGGCATTAAATGGACACATTTTGCTGTGGGCGTTGGACTACGCCAGGGGTGCGTTCTGTCACCTCTGCTTTTCATTGTGTATATGAATTGGATGTTACAGGGTAGCCGTGGCGAGGAACGGTTTGAATTGGGAGATTTATCTACCTTTCGCTGATGACTTGGTCATTCTTACGTCTATCCAGGCCGAACTTCAGCGCGCACTGATAGGCTCGTCGCCGACTGTGTTGAAGCTGAGAAGACGATAAACGTGAACAAATCAGGCTGTGGTAATTTCCCGAATGCCTGTTCAATGCCCTCTGAATGTTAGTGGAGGCCCATTGCAACAGGCGGTTAACGTACCTTAGGGTTCTATTCAGGAGTGATGGAAGGACCAATACAGAGTTATCCTCTAGGATTGGTCAGGCTGGAGCAATTTTTAGACAGCTTGGTCAATCTGTTATCAGGAGGGCCGAACTTGGCATCGAAGCTAAGTTGTCGGTCTTCAATTCAGTGTTTGTTCCGACTCTCACCTATGGTCATGAAGTTTGGAGAACGACCGAAAGAATAAGATCGCGGATACAAGTTTGCAAAATGAGATTCCTTCGTTGTATTGCTGGAATAACTCGCCGAAGTCGAGTTAGAAACACTATAATACGCGAGGCACTCAATGTCGAGCAGCTACTTCTTCGAATGGAGATGTCAATTTCACGGTTTGGGAACGTTCAACGCATGCTTCCAACTGGGCTTTCAAGACTTGCTATGGAATCCGTGCCATCAGGTCCGAAATCTCACTTCTTCCCATATGGGGATAGCTCCTGATGATTTAGGGTCGATGGCGGAAGATCGGGAGTTGTGGAAGATCCTTCATAGTGGATAAGCCTCAAAATGAATAAGGGGGTCATTGAAAATTAATAAGTGAATGAGAACATATCTCATAACCATTTCCATAACTTGCAATATTGCAACTCTCTGGCCTTGAAAAATGCTTCAACTATCCTTTAGTCAAACGAGCGATTTGTTTTTCTAGGCTCGGGACACTATCTCCTATGCCTCCAGCACGTCCTCGGTACAGACTCTTCCCTCATAACATTTATTTCAAATGAAAAACTGACACAATGTGGACCAAAGCCTGTAACTTCTCGCAAGCCTTCATGTTTTGTTTTTCGCAGGAATAAGAGGACATACTGGCTGGCTCATCCCGAGTTGTCGCGCCAGCTGTTTATTTATCTAGGAGGGACCCACAATTTAATATCGACTTTGAATGGTAAATTGTGAAGCTTCATTAAGCTCTTAGAGGTTCCTGCAGAGAGTTGATGCCGCTGGGATTCGAACCTTCGCCACTCGCACAGCAATCCCACATACTAACCACTGAGCCACGGCGACCGACCATCCCATTCCTTCCGGCTAAAAATACTGGCACAGAATCTCCTGTTGGATTCTAGGCGTGGTATGATGTAATTCCTGCGAGTTCGCATACAGGCCTAACCATAGGTTTTCGCTGTTCAAAAATCGGATTACCTGAATCTATGTCAAGTTTTTAATGCCGAAACTTCACCAGTAGAGGACGATTTAATATCATTTAGGGACTACCTTTGGTTCTGATCGTTTCGATCTCATCACCCCCAAAGAGCCTGCCGTTGAACCTTTTCAACCAAAGCATAGGCTAAGATGGGTCTCACTGTAAGGCCAGTGTACCCCTTTTGGTCTAAGTCCCCATGTTCTTCAGAGAGACCATGCTGGGAATAGCAATAGAAAAAATTCAAGACAAAAACCTTTTTTAAATTCTTAATTTAAAATCTTTAAGAAAACTACTCACTACAAGCTTAGTGCACTTCTATGCCTTCTTGTGTAAACGGCAGCACAATAAGAGAAAATTAAATCCCGACCCCACCCCGAATTGATTGCAGAAGCAGAAATGCAATCTGCAACACCGGGAACCACATTTAATATCCGCATTCTTGCGGAAAACTCCCAAACACCGCGCAGAAGAACTCCCTTCAGCGAAGAAAAAAGGATTCGACTGCACACAGCACACATATACGAGTATGCATGCCTCTTCACTATTGTGGTTCGTTTCTTCGGCTTTCTCGCGTCAAAATCTTTTCGGGATCTAGTTATGTCAACGACAGAAAGTTCTCCCGAAACCGCTTCGGAAAGATGAGACTTAGCGAACAAAAAATGCATATCCCTTCGCATTGTGAGTGAAATAATTTACCACCCCACGCCCAGGACACACCACTCCACCATTCGAAGGATAGTGGCTTTCAAAAACTATGAATACAGTGCCTCGTCCTTATTGTTTAGGATTTGATGGACACAATAAATTAATTGCATTCCCTTACCGTTTTTTGTTTCCTTTTTTCTCAGTTCGCATTGAAACAGTACATAGTACGTACGGGTTTCAGTTGTTGCTGGTGTTGTTATTGTCGTTGCTATATCAAAAGTTCAATGATCCTTTTGTTGACATCCTTTTTTTTTTCTGTTTCTTATGGAAATTGCGTATAAAGAACACATATGTTTAGGTTTTTTTTTTTCTTCTGTTTAGTGGTATCACTGGCACTTGAGTAAGGAAATTTTTTTTTTTTTTTTGGACAACACTCTGGATATTGCGTTTCACTCGCCTGTGCCTGGACAGAACCAAAACAAAGTTGTACAACCTGAAGCGGGGATTTACTCGCAACTATTGGAGAGAAAAAAAACGAATACTTTATGGATGCACCAAAATGTCTCTCTTATCTGTAGTACGGGGGAGGTTTTGTTTTGTCGGCAATGCAGTTGAGCCCGGTTGTCCTTATTCTGATGCGCTATATGCTATACTTTCACCGATTTTAGACAGACATTATTGAATGCACCCGCGGTTAACACGACCACCCCATCCGAAGGCCTCTCCTTTTCCCCAAAGGCATTCAAAGCAACCCTACGCATATAATAAACAAACCCACTGCTTCCGCCGCAAACACACTATTCACTATTGGAGAGAAAACGCAACCAACCGAATTTGTGTGTTCATACATATAATATTATTTTACTTTTATATATTAATTTATTTTCTTTTCTTATTTAATTCCTCCCCTTGAACGCGAACTTGCACTGTCTCTCGTATCAATCTCCTGCTGGTATTATTCCATCGTCACTATAAAAATCAGACTGAGTATCTAAAATATGAATCGACATCGAACAAGCCTCAATGGGCAAAACAAACTGCGGCGAATGTATCTTTCTGTCTACACACACAAAATAGTAAAAATCCATCCACCTTTGGCGGCGATGAATATACACAACGACGATGACGGAGAAGAAGCAAAAGCAGACGAGAAGCATGTTGGCATTGCCAGGTTCGGGGAATAATTTTGAGTATTAATAGGTTAAGAAAAAAATAAATAGCTGAACCGACAGCTCGAGATGCATTTTTCGAACGAATTAAAGGGACCTACAATTTATTGCCGACTCGGAACGGCGAATTGAGAAGCTCTTTCATGCCGCGAAAAATGTTCGGTAGACATGGCTTGGGCTTGAACCCACGCAGGCTTGCACAGCAGTCCAACGCACTTAAAATGGTTGTAAGTGTCCCTATAGGAGATGTTCAGTTTAACTAGTTTTAAGCCGCTGAAGAGAATTTCTGTCTCTGAAAAATAGCAAGAACATGCAGATAGTGGTGGCCGTGGTTCAGCGGCTAGGGTGTTGAACTTCAGTGAGAACTGGATACGGCAATAAATTGTATGTCCCTTCCATTCATGCGAAATATATTTCACTGTACAGTGATATCTTCCTTAGACGGATAGCGACGGTGTCAACATTTTTGTACCCTAAAGAAAGTTGTCCGTCCAAAGGAAGTCAAAGTGTTTAATGCTTTTAAGGTTTGTTTAGGAAAATATGTCCGTTTAAGAGAGCTGTCCGTAATGGGCATTTTCACTGTAACACACACAGCATACATGGTTGCAAGAAGCTCAGCCGGACGAGAGGTGATGGCGAAAATGTTCGATCAAAATCAGCTAAGACTAGAATTTACGCAACTTGCACATCAGTTTGTCGTACTGACGATTAGGGACCCTCGTTGCCGTAGAAAATTTGTGTAATTAGTTCAGACCCCCAGAAGTCTGACATGGTACGCCGTTGGTTCGAGAACAGATTCTATAACCATGGCCTGGATTCCCCAAGTGTGAGATTCCCTAGATTCCCCATGTGTGAGAATAATAATAATGTACGCAGATTCGTTCCGACTCCGCAAGTGTGGGGATAGGTATTTTTGACAGATGTGGTGTACACAGTTGAAGAAATTTATTCACTCCTTTCTCACCCGTGAGTTTTCAAATATCGCATGACACAAAGCAGTAGTGAAGAGAATTGCATTCGCTTATAAATAGTAAAAACTCAATTCAGGTCACTGGGCTGAAAAAAGGAATTCATTCAGCACATCCAACAACTCACTGCCTGTTGGGGAAACGCGTTCACTGACATTTGTCTACACAAAGGATATTCCTAGAAATGTGTCCTATTGCTTATCAAGTTTAAACCTCAACATTTCGCCACGATCAGAGGGACGACCATCATTTCCTCTGAGTGGCAGGCAGGCTTGAGGAATTTCACTCTCAAGTTTTAAAACCAACGATGGTTCGAGTGCCAGGACACAGTGATATTGAGTGAAATAAGATAGCCAACAAAGCGAGAGCCAGAGTGTAGAAACCAACTGTGGTCTTCCTGAAAAATCACAAAAATCACGCCTGTGATATCCAACATGACGGTAGTGCCTCTCATCCAAAAATCCTTTCTTAGGGCAAATTTATAACAAAACTTCTATAAATGCAAGAACTAAATGGCTGTTGCTTGGCTCAAAAAGGAAATTTTCTTTTCAATTCAGCGGCCGAGATATCTCTATGTATCTAAGACCCAACAGAATTGCATTCTTGATTGCGCCTAGCAGCTTTAGCTAGTTATAACAACGCTTGTCTTGGGGGTGTTGTTAGAAAAGATAGTTCACGAAAAGTGATAGAACTTTTTTTTTTGCGCGGGACAATAACCCGTAAATATTGCCTCTGCAAACGCCTTCTATACATTTATACAACATCAGAGCAACATCAGTTTCTAAGACTAGGCCAATAGAAATTATGAAACAGAGAGTAGCTGCATACATATGTATATGTTTCTGACCAAGGTGTAGATCTACATGCCTCAATGAATAATGCGTCGAAGTTCAAAGCAAGCGCGGCATCACCTCTCTGTTCCATGTTACATAACTATTTGGCTTCTTCACAATTCTTCTCCAGATAAAAACCTCATTAATGGTTATTTTTGAACGTATTTTGAGATTTTAAATTGTTTCACTGTCTCTTTAAAAAAAAAAAAAAAAGACTTGGAAATCTATTGTACTTGCGTAAGCTTTCTTTTAAAAACAAAAAAAAATCAATTTTAGAAAGAGAATCTGGCAATACCGCAAGTAACACATCCACACCGCAAAGCAGACACAAAATAAAACTAAAATTGACAGAGCAACAAATAAAAACAATAACACAAACACTAGTAAAGAAAAATGCCGGCGAACTGATGTTAGATACATTTACTGCGGCGAATTGAAACACATACACTGATTGGTGGTATAAGCTTACTTTGCAAAATTTCATGGAACAAATTTTTGCGGAAATGAGATGAGAGATGCCGTCCTCCGCGACAATGATACGACGCGTATGAGTGAATATGTATGTACATATGTATCTACGATTGTTGAGTAGAATTGTATCCAGTGTGCATCGTACTTCCAGCATGGGATACAAATGTATACAGTACCAGTCGAAGGGATATGTTGAGAAACATTTTCATTTGAGAATGTTGCATAAATTATTCTTGCAATAATGCTCATTTCTCTTGTTCGTAATTGCCGATTTTAATTCTACGAACAATATTAGTGCCTACAACGGATAGACAGTGAGATTTCAATAAGGTAAACATCTTAAGTTGATCCGATCGTTAATATAATCCGAATTGATGGGCGAACAGTCTATACAGTCGTCAGTTGATCTGCCAATATATGTATGTAATTCAAGGTCTCTCTTTTCATTTATAAAGAAAGTTTGAACTGGTTAGTACATCTGTTTCATGGCCACTCGACTTTATAGGCTCCGGTTGATTAATATCAAACCTAAAGTAGGTAAGTTTCGCTTGTCATCAGGTTCACCGGTCTATCAGTTGGTAGACCGATACCCTCGCCTTTTCACTGTTTCTTTCATTCAGTCATTCGTCATTCATTCATTTTCCAATGGCCCGCATATACACTATGAGTTTTGCGGGTTTAGAGTGCTAAAGTATACTCTCCACATCTTCCGATCTTCCACTATCGATTTTAAATCATTAGGGGCTATCCCCATACGGGTACAGGTAAGATTTCGGACTTGTTCCAACCATCTCATCCTGAGCTGAGCACGTCTTGGAAGTCAAGCTAGAGGGAAGCGTTATCGTGTCCAAACCAACGAAGTAAGGACCTCTCCATTAGAAGAAGTAGCTGTTTGACATTGAGTGCCTCGCATATTCAGGTGTTCCAAACTCGATTTCGACGGGTTACCCCAGGTATACAACGAAGAAATCTCATTTCGGCAGCTAAGTTTCGCCTCAAATCGCAGCACCCCAACTCTGTAATGGTTTTTATTTTAAAAACAAAACCGAAACTAGGGTAATTTTTTAATTCCAACAATCACGAGGGAAATTTTCTTTTAGGTTTTTTTCCAATTTTAGAGAACCTTTGCACCCAAATAATTGAACGAAGCCTTCAATATTTTTTTCAGTGCAGGGAAATTTGTAAAAAGCGTGGACAATCTATGAAACAGTCGTTGTCTCGGATAATTTTGACCAAAGTGCATGCACTAAACGCAATATTTCCCTGTGTTCCACAATTCACTCAAATTTTCCCTTTTTACCGATTCGGCGAATGTCCCTGAATGGTATGACAACAAACTAATAATTAGGGAAGATTTAAATATCCCAACTTATTTTATCCGGAAACAGGTAGGAGTCTTGGATAATTTGTACACATTTCGCAGGTTCTTGTAAAGGAATAATGGTTCTTAGCTAGAATACTACTCGAAATATATTCCAAAATGAAGGAAGGACCTTAATTTTTCCAATATCATTGACTTCTTGTATACGGGGACTGCATTGAGTTAAGAATTCTCGTATTCAGCTGGCTGGGTGCTGTTAATACCAAATCATGCCTCAACAAAGTATGAATAGAAGCTGTTTTGGGTATAAGAAGAGGTTTGAAGTTCACACCCTAGATTTGGAAAGGTTACTTCATCTTCAAATTTTGGACATTTTTATGAAGAACGTAGCTACTAAGGGAATCATCACACTTAACGAGAACAAGATGTAGAACACTTAGGCTTGTGCGTATACTGGACGTCTTTCATCAAAAAGAGCGTATGCCGTGCTCAGATCACGAGAAACTCCAGTATGTCTTCAATCAGATTTTTAAAGTCTTCGTACCAGACAAGGCTGAAATATGTATGTATATCCCTGTCACCGACAGATTGAGCAAAGATGGGGAATGAAACAGGAACAGAAGTCTTCTCAGAAGCACTAAGTCTCGAGCCATAAGTGAGGATAGCCAAACACCGCCAAAGCACTAGACTAAACTACTCCGCGAATGAATGTCTCATGGCACCAAAACCAATCAAAAACCAGTTTTGCTCAATTGGTTTCGTGGAAACGGTGCAGTGGAGGGAATGAAAAAGCTGTTGAACTGACCAGAAAAGGCTCAAACATGAATATAGCTCTCGCTGATAGACAAGTGCCACGATAATAAATTGGAGCCATTGACCAGTGCTGGACGTAAAAAGAAGAACGACTCTACTGTTTCTGGTAAGATGCTACATACGAATAGAAATAGAATCCATCCAGTACCTGCTATGCGAATGTACCGCACAAGCCACCAGAAGATTGTGTACTCTTGGTAGTAGCTTCTTCCTGGAGGACCTTTATATCGATGATTCTAGAAAACTCCTGAGATTTCTATCCCTTCTGATTGGTTTCCTTATTAGCCAACTCTACCTCTTGGTTAGACTCACATGAGTATACCTTCTATAGGTACAATGGAAGCGCTTGAAGTCTTATTTAGTCTTTAGGTAACTCAAAAAATCAACTAACCAACGATGAGCTACTTGGCAAAGATATCACTAGCAGACCTTAAACGATTCATTTTGATAACTGGGCGGTTTAGTTTTTTTTTACATTCAACACGCTCGTGAAGGTCCGATGTCGACTTACTTTGATATTTATAATTCATCGTAGACTTACAGAGGTCGGAAAATAGGCCTCTATCAAAAAGCTTTTATATGTACATAGTTCGATCCTAAACTTGAAATACTACTCACCATGTTAGGTAAGGTTTTTCATCCACCTAAACGCCCTGCTTGTGAGGTGAGGTGTTTTTTCACTGACCTTGGTACGGATTTGAGGACTCTTAGGACCGAAGCGTTAAGGTCCATTCTGTCTACATGTTCCAGCCATCTTAAGTTCAGTTAGGTTTTCTGCTTGACTCTATGATGAACGTGCTGCTCTAGATGGATCTTGATGACTTTATGTAATCCCCGTTGCGGCAATGATCATAGAACCTAAAAATGGAAAAAAAAGTGTGTAAGTCTCGCTGGAACTTCAAGTTGATGTCAGTTCAGGGGTTAAATATTTTGAAAACGTGGCCATTTCGGCTTATTTCGTGAGGGAAATAAACTCATGATGACTTACGAAGAAAAAAGAGAAAAGGAAGATAGAAACACCAATCTCAGACCAAGGACCTATGTCAACATCTCGGAGAAAGGTCATAAAAGTGTTCGCGAATATGCTAAGTATTCTGCACTAAACCTTAATTCACCTATCACTTAGAATTAGGACCCTAAGCCATGCCTACTCTATCTTAAGACTGTCCTAGACTTAATCCTAAGCGCAAGTCCACTTTGCGAATGTCTAACCGTATCGGCAAGAACTCGATGTTGATAGCAAAATTGGCCAGCTCAAATATTTTGAGCGGGGTCGATTTGATAGGAGATAGTCTCTCAACCGAACGATCTAGGGATGTGATTGTCGCGTAGTAAACGTTATGTCATTATGTCCTTTACAGTATTCGTTTGTCACATCCCGTCATCTCCACAGAAGTGTCTACGTGTTCAATCACTGGTGTCCCGAACTCCGAACCGAACTCCGAAGTCTCGACAGCGAACTGTACGGGTTATACAGCAACATCGACTTAGTCAGAAGAGTTAGGCTCCAACGACTGAGGTGGCTGGGTCATGTAGAGCGGATGGACACAAATGCTCCGGCTCGGAAAATCTTCGAATCCACACCAGAGGGACGGAGCTATAGAGGAAGGCTGCAACTCAGGTGGCGCACGCAAGTGGAAGGGGACCTTAACCAACTTGGCGTGCGAAAACTGGCTAAAGATCGGGCTAGCTGGAGACGCTTGTTGGTTGAGGCCCAGGTTCACCCCGGTCTGTAGCGCCACCTGAAGTATGAAATGAGACTCAAAGATGGTCGCCGCGTAGCTAATGTGGCGGTCTCTACGGATCTCTCCCAAAGCTTCCATGCCCTATTTTCTTGTAAAACGTCCTCCGTACATAAGTCGGTCCGTTTGTAAACAAATCCGTCTGAAACACTTTTTTTTATAATTCACTCATACAGCGCGAATGTGGTGTAATGATTTGAAACTCGAGTGGTACGAGGTTTCAGTAGCGTCCGACGGTGCAGTCCAGACTGAATGGGGACAATTTTCTTGACGTTACTGCCATCTCGAGCTCGAGAGAGTATCAGGTACTACATTCTTCACACCTTTTATATACTCAATCTTGAAGTCGAAGGCCTGACAAGCTCTAACTGTCCAAATGACTTGATAGAACCTTCTGTATCATCAGCCACTTCATGATCTATGATTATAGTGAACTTCTTTATACGCTATTGTTCCGCTGATCGGCTTTAGGCTTTTGGGACATGACTGCTATCAATCGCTCGTTTTTCTTCCCGTCCATCTAGAGAAGCATACTCATCTGCATGGAAGTTCTCTCCGTGGCCTTAACTCGCGAGGTCATCGAAGCTCTATACATATACTCTGCGATAATTAAACAGAACATTTTTTTATTCCCCTGATTTAAAAAAACAGGGAATGGTGGGTAGTAGGACGTTTACTTTACCGAACCAAATGGAAAGTGCCCACTTGATCCGGTTAATTATGAGTAAATTCAAGGCAGTCTAAAAGATTTAAGCACCTTCCAAGTGTTTCTCTCTGTTCAATATTTTTGAATCTTGTGTCTATTAGGTCCAAGTCCAAGTTAAACGTAACCGCCAGTACCATACCATGTAACAGCTTCCCGCAGTAACCAATAGATTTGAAGGCATATATGGACATATGCATGTATTTACAGGCAAAAGATCAAATACTTCCTTAGAGGAAATATCGCATTTTTTCCACATCCTTGCCATAATCCTTCCCTCAACCAGCCCCATTTTAAATTGCTCACCAACCGCCATTTCTCAGAACATATTCGCCATCGAGGACTTCGCGCGAAATCACGTTTAACGATTCCACCACGGATATCCATAAACAGCTACTGATTACTTGTCAGTCGTGTCAGCTCTTCACAAAAGCGTTAGCAGTGCCAAGACAGCCTCCGTCAAGCAGGTAATAAACTTTCCCCTACAACGAGACAAGCATCGTCGTCCTTTGCTTTCATTGAATATGCATCCGGTTATCAACTTAGGATAATTGAAGCCTTTTACAGCGTATCAAATGTTTATCTCGAATAAGTAGCTCCTTTCGCCGAAGGCATTCAACGCGAACGCATATTTCATTTCCCCGGGAATGTTTACAAGGCCATGCACGGTGTATTAACCGAGAGCAGCGTCTCAGCGTGTCCTTTGATTGAATTGAGCCGTATCTGGAATTGAAGTCTTTGAAATCTTTTAATCCCTTGCGACTTTTATTCAATTCACATACATGCCTCGGTCCGTAGTGTTTCGGCTCTTATTGAATTTCACCCGTTATCAGTGGGGATGGCTCATTCAATTGGAAGCACAATGGGACGCACGTATTGCGTGAGTGCCTTTTGTTGGTGGCTGACGGTTTGAGGATCCTCTGGGCCGCCTCCGTGGAGCGCCACTTCAGATGAATATTAAGAGAGTGTGCTGGTTGCCTTGCCAGCCTTGCCAGCCTGCCTGCCACTGGTATCATCTGCAATGTCCCGAAATAGAGGAACTCAATAAAATGTCGCACGAGTTGAGTGCACATTGTATTGGTGGATGTGAGTTCCATTATTGTCAGGAAATCGACAGTGTGGATGGGCGAGGCAATTGTCACCTTTGCCGCTGTCTTCCACAGCACTGTTGTGTGTTTATTTTAGAACTTTATCACGAAGTGAAATTTCTATCTCACATTCGTAAAATGTATCCGTAACTTCGTTGTCGCTGAAATTTATTTATTTTTCACCCGCCTCCCGCCCCCTCTCCCGGTTGCATAAAGTTCTGTTCATCTGTTTCGATTATAAGAAATGTGTCAACATTTGAAGGATTCGTAAAATTCAAGGATATTCCTGCTCGGAAAGGATATGATAGACGGATTTGGATAAGGGGGTAGGCCTGCAAATTGGAGACGAGTTTTTGAATGTCAACAAAGTTGTTAAATAATAAACAACATTGACTGTCATTTAGAAACCTTGGAAGGCCTTAAGTTTACAATTACATCGACGTGGTGCACCATGAATGCCTTAAGTACATGGACAGGAGAATGTCTTTATCATTTTTAAGAAAATGTCGTCGTGTAGTTGGAGTAGGACAATTAGAGTCAAAGGGTTTTGACTTTGGGAAACAAAATTCTCCACTTCAAATATAGTAAAACGGTCTACGATCGTTTTTGGATGAAAATGGAAGTCGACGTGACGAGTTCACTGCATCGGGCTCTGACTAAGAGCGAGGCCCCCCTTAAGGGACAAACGAGAGAATAAGTCCGTGGAAGTGCTTCTCTGTATGACTGTGCACCTATGGTGGTGATTCTTCAGACTCAGAGGCATCAAATGGCATTGGATTTAGCTAAGGATAGGTCTCAGAGGTATGTATATCTTGAAAACTAATTTCACTGGGTATACAGAAAGTCGCAGGACTGGTTGAAGAACTGGCACAGTCTTGGCAAGCTAGTCCATATACTCGCCAGTAATTTGTACACAAATCAGATTGAGCCGCCCGAAGCAACAACTACCCGAATACACACCACAACTCCCAGTAACGATAAGATCACTACCGTAGGTAGGAATTCGCTTACTCAAGAAGAGTGGGTCGACCGAGAAATAAATTGCGCATAATAATTGAGGAGGAGTCTCGGAAATTGGGGAAGAATTGGAGAGAACTGAGGCGTATTGCCAGAAACCCCAGACACCACCACAACTACAACCGTAGTGGTGACCCTAAAGCTTATTAAAACCGCTTTCAGCTGCTCCTTTGCTAAACGCCACCAAATTTCCTGAAAACACTTGCAAACCTGCAAAGTGGTCAAATTCATGGTAGAGCGCCCCTGCTGTCGTCTAGCAAGGAGAACGCTTAATCTTGGCAGGAGGCGACGACGACTGATGGTCGGCCTGTGCACTGGGTACATCAACTTGAATTAACATATCCACAGACTGGGACTGGTGCCATTAAGTACTTTCCGGGAATGCCTCGAATATTTTCTCTACGATTGCTTCACCACAGGGGCGCTGAGACATAAAAGCCTGGAAAGACTTGTTCTGCCCGCTCTAAGCTCTTTTAGGCAATTTAGTTTCGAGAAAATCCTGGAGTTCGCTGGACATACAGGACGTTTCTCGGATCTGTAAACCCCATTCAACTCTGTATCCACCAATCTATAACCCTTCACTTTTCCCACATTCTTTCCAACGGATGCTACAGTGGGGAACACAACGGGACGGACGGACGGAACACAAAGGTCTACGTGACGAAGTTCTTGCGAACCTTACCCTTCTAAACTAATTCTAAACCTCATAGTTTTGGACGAATTTTCATAGAGTATGTAGTTCCAGACACATGTTAGAGGAATGTAAAGATTCCCTAATGGGGCGGTCTACTGAGACTAGGAAGAATATGCTCTTGCTACCTTTCTTGACATAGAAGGAGCATTTCAGGAGGCCGAGCTAGGTGTGGAGGATTTTCTTAGCCAATGGATAGTTTCAATGCCAAAGACTCGAATTATAAGACTCGAATCAATAGACTCGAATCATTCAGGCAACAGCAGCACAACTAAGACGGTTAGTAGGGGCACTCCACAAGGAGCTATGGCTTATGGCAATAACCAAAATTTTAGTGCGACTCGATAGGGAGGAGGTAAGGTGGTTGCGTATGCCGATAACGTGGTTATACGGTAAGTTTCCCCCCACGATAAGTCACCTCATGGAGAGAGCTCTGGATAAGGTACACCCATGGGCCACGAGCAGTGGCCTTGGAGTAAATCCGAAATTATGCTATTTACCACTAAAACCAAGGTTCCGGAATTCACTCCACCCGAACTAAATGGTCACTAAACCCAAGTGTAAAATACCTAGGCACAATACTAGACCCGAAACTAAGTTGGAATCTCAATATAGAACAGCGGGTAAAGAAAGCAAGCGTAGCGTTCTATGCCTGCAATAAAACATTCGGCAAAAAATGGGGACTCAAGCCAAAGATGACCCTGTGGATGTACGCCGCCGTTGTGCTTCCAATTCTCACTTATGGTGCCATCGTCTGGTTGCCTGCCCTGAGTAAGAAATAAAATATCGATAAGTTCACGAAAGTGCAGAGATCGGCGTGTGTAGGTATTACATGAGCACTGAGATCTTGTTCTACTGATGCTCTAAGTGTGATCCTGCACCTGATGGCCCTTGACCTTCACCACAAAGACACAACTACCTGCAGTGCGGTCCGGCTCAGGGCATCTGGATTCTGGACCGCAAAGCCGTACAGTCACTGTAAGATCCTGGAAACCATTCCAGGAGATTTGGTCGGGTCTTCGACCGATTACATGACACCCACCCTATCCATTCCCTACCAGAGAAGAATGGAAACGTAATCAATGACTATGGCGGACGGGTCGAAGATGGATTGCGAGAAGCTCCGCCTGGAAAACACTAGCAGAGTCTGAAAGACGAAGATACTTTGATATATTCAGTTGGTCAGAAAAGATGCCTGCCAATCTCCATATATCCAACCAAAATATCAATATTTTCTCAGATAACCAAGCCGCTACTAAGGCCAATGATTAATCATCTGAGTACCCATTCCACAATTACACTCGTCTGGATCCCAGGTCATAGCAATCACGAGGGCAATGAGCGTGCCGACGAGCTGGCCAGTAAAGGATCGGCCCTTAACAGTTATTCTGCGGAAAGTGTCGATATCCCGCTGGACAGCTGTTAATGGCTATGTACATCTCCACTTCCTTCAGCTTGCCAATCATAGATGGAACGCTCTGTCCACTTGCGTCATCTCAAGAAAAACTTGGCCCAATTACATTAAAACTAAGTCGCGAGAGCTACTTGGCAAATCAAGACCAGATATTGCCAAAATCGTAGCCTTTATCACAGGCCATTGGCCAGTTGGAGACCATGCGATCAAGCTTGGTATTCTGGAAGCTGCAACGACATTAATGGGAAAGAATCTCTACTTCGTTTTCTCCGGCCCTGGCGAAGATCAGACAACGTACTTTGGGTAAACACTTTTTCGTGGACCTCAGCGAGATAGCTGAAAAAAGGATTGAAGAACTAATCCTGTATTTGAACTCCACCGGCTGGATTTAGCCACACCATCCAAAGACACGAAATCAACAACCACATACAAATAAGGTTAAACGAGTTTTGTGGTTACAAAATGGCGCATTCTGGCGCTAATTGGGCTCAGAAGAGCTGCTACTTTACCTACCTACCTATGTAGTTCCAGTGTATGTAGTTCCAGTTTTGCTTGTTTATACGGCCCACATCTAGTTCGGTGCCTTAATGGTCAAAAGCACTGAATTCACATGAAATCAATTCGAGAATTCGTCTTTCCGATAAATCCTTCTTTGGACTAAGACAAGATTCCAAAAGCATCTCATCTTCATTGAACCGACTCACGAACTCCGCCATTTAGAATCCAATATTGAATAGCACCCTCAAACAGAGCCATCATTCCATCGCAGGACTGTTTGGAAAGCAATTAGCTGAAACGCCAAAAGTTGTCACCATAAATTACCACTCTAATTCACTTACACTCTTCCGGCATTTCTCACCTAAGTTGCCCTCTCTAACAGGCCAATCTGTCCGTGCCTAGAACTCAATCCCAAAGGGGTAATCCAATAACCTCTCGGTCTGATTCCCTATTCTCCGGACTCAGCACGCAGCTCTCCGGAATTAATCGAAAAATCTAATTAAATTCATCAAAAAGTTTAAAATAATAATCTAACAGATTTTGCCGGCATTACTTGTCAGTTTCGGCGTAGTAGGCGCTGAGTGTATTAAAACAAAAAATGCAAACCCGGTCGCGAATGAAGGGACCAAAGTTCGAACACAACGGAGCGACCGAGCAACACAGTACAGTAACAAGGAATCATCGCTAACAATGTGAATTTATCAAATTTTGAAAGTCTATTTCATTTGGCAGGAAATCCTGTTTTGCATACGAAATTGATGGCAAATACACCCAATACAACGGGGGCGGAGGGAACGCGCTGCTCCTTATCACCAATGTGGATCACGTACACTAAGGATGACTGTTTAGCACACTAATAAAAATGAACTGCTATGGATAGGATCGGCTGAACTTTGCATTCATAAATTCGGTGCTATCCGAGAATTTGGGATTGTTTTCGTTTTCCTTTTTTTTTTTTTATTCGCGAACTTTGTTTTGATGATTCTTCTCTCCGCAATACGTCCTTGTTGTCCTTGTTACTGGCTTATTTTTTTTTTTTCGTGTTTGTAATACTTTTTTGTTTTTTGTTGTACGATTCTTTCGTCCTGTGATTATGTGAGTTCGATTTTTTTGTTGCTGGAACAGGAATCAAAAATTAGATTTTTTTTTTCTTCTCAAGGAATAAATTAATTAACTTTTGTATGCAAATCCTTATTTGTGAGAGGAAGTTTGAAATTTGTTGGAGGTAGTTATTTAAATAATTAGTAGTTTCGGGTTTTGAGATTGATTTGCTCATGCTTTGCTTTTGGAATGTAAAGTGGAAATAGTTTTGTTACAGATATGTCTTCACACTCCACCTATGGACCCTGGTTCTTTTTCCGCCCAATTCGGGCCAACTTAATCGGCAAAAGTCTTCTACCCTCAATAGAGAAAAACCGAAGGATCTGTTATATTCCTTTTTCTATGGCTAGCGCTAAAAATATCTTCTCAAGGCTCGACAGATACGGGGCCAAAGTAGTTGCGTATATCAACGGATGACGTACGTGCTCTAGTGTCGGCGATGTTTCCCTCCTTGGTAAGTGAAACTATGGCAGGTACATAGCCTGAATGAAGTTGGCACTAGGACCGCTAGTTGTGAATTTATTGTCGATCCAAGGAAAACTGAACTCATGCAGTTTACCTTGACGTCTCCAAGGCCTAATGGTCAGTAACTGCCTCGGTAGGCCGAGGATGAGATAGTTGGACCAAGTCCGAAATCTCACCTCTGCCCCTGGTGATTTAGAGTCGATGGCGGAAGATCGGGAAATGTGGAGAGTCCACTTAAGCACCCTAACTCCGCCGACCCTCATAGTGGATAAGCGGGCCATTGAAAATGTATGTGTGTATGTAGGTTAGGTAAGTGGGTGCCATGTGACATTCGTCACTGCTCACTTAGACGAGCAATAGGGCCCCATATGCTCAAGAGGTCCCTTTGCTCGATGCTACGCAAGTCGTCCAGTTATGGGAAGAAGTAACTGCCAAGAGTCCTCATTCTTCTACCGGCGAGGGCAAGAAATTCACACAGCAGGTGACAGACAGATTCGATTTCTTCCTCGTTATACTTCTGCAATAGTCGTTATGATGTATACCGAGGGGCTCCGCATAAGTCTGAATGGCGCATTGCACAGTAATGATGCCGGAGACTATTCTTTCTTCGCGCCGATTTAGTTTGACCAGACATGGAGATCTCTTCTTATTGTAACGCGTACATGAGTTTCTAGCCGTTGCACATGTGTCAAGCTGGATCCAACGTGTATTAGCTCGACTTTTTTAACGAGCTTGTTGGAGTCCTCGCAAAGGGGAGAGCCTGTGAGGCATACAGTGCTGCTCCTCTTCGTGCTACTTCGTCAGTCCTTTCGTTACCTGGGATATCCATATGCCCTGGTACCCAACATAGGGTCACCGTATTGGCTCTCGATATCTCATCTAGATGCTCTTTACAGTTTTCACAAGCCCTTTCCTAGTTATCGCGGACTCCAGAGGCTTAACGACTGCCTGGCTGTCGATATGGATCGTGATTGTCCTTGCGGTGATGCCCCTATCTCGGACAGTTTTCAAGTCCTCGATGATGGCTGTGATTTCGGCCTGAGAGACACTGCAGTCGTCGTTTATTCTAAAGGAGTGCTTTTTTCCTACGGCCTTGCAGTAGACCCCGGACCAACATCCATCTTGGAACCATCGATGTAGAAGGCCAGTTTCTTTTTATTGGTAACTTTGTGGTTCCTCCAGTCATCTCTGTCAGGAATTCTGATATTAAATCTTCTGTCAAATGCCAGAGTCTGGATCATGTGATCTGTTTCTGTCGATCTGTCCGCATTCTCCCATCGAGACAGTGCTGAGGCATGACCGTAGGGAGCCGTTGTCCACTGTCGGCCTTCTCTCAATCCTAAAGCAGTTTTAACTGTCGAGTTTCTGCAGTAAAGATCCATTACCTCTGCTGGTGTAGTTCTCATTGATCCCAAGATTCCTAGACAGGCTTCCCTGTGAATCTTAGTTAGGTTTAAAAGCTGATATTGCTTTTCAAGCACCTTCCACCAGACTAGTAGGCCATATGTTAGAATGGGTCTCACAACCGCCGTGTGCAGCCAGTACACCGTAGCCGGTTAAAAACCCCATGTATCACTGAACGCCTTTTTACATAAGTAGAAGGCTACGTTCGTCGATGTTCTCCTTCCAGTTTAGTTTGAAATCAAGAATAACGTCCAGGTAGCGTACTAATCTTCAAAGATTAAGTTAAACACCCCGATCTTCGGAGGCTTGAAGTCAGGGATTAATCTCTTCTTAATGAAAAGCACAATCTCTTTCTCCCAGCCCTTTGCTCCTGGCCAAAGTATTATCCAGTAGTAGAGCATAGTTGAGCCTCTCGCTTAGGACTGGAAGGAATTTGCCTGCTACCAGAATAAACACATCGTCGGCATAGGCCGTCACATTTAAGCCATTGTCCCTGAGTATTACCAAAATCTCGTCTACGACAAAAAGCCATATTAGGAGAGAGAGGACTCCACCTTGAAGAGTTCCCCTGCAGACATTCTTTTACTGCTTAGGTTTCCCAATGTCGAGCTGGTGACATGCGATTTGAGCACCAGCCCAATCCAGTTGCAAAATCCGGTGCTTAGTTGAGCTCATTGTAAGCTGTTATTAATCGCGTCGGGGTTTACGTTGTTGCATGCGCCCCCGATGTCAATAAAGGCCACAAGACACAACGCCTTATGATGGAGAGATCTTTCTATCGTCGATACTACCCCATGAAGGGCCGTATCTACCGACTAACCTCTCACATACGCATGCTGTGATTTTGATACATATGTAGCTATCGCCGACAATGTCTCTTACGTATACATCGATTAATCGTTCCAGTGTTTTCACCAAAAAAAACCGACAGGGCCTACGTTCCCTGTTTTGAAACCAAATATGACACGTACCTCTCGCCAAACTTTAGGAAATAACCTAGCTTAAGGCAACTTGTGAACATCTGCTTGAGACATGGAATAACAGTTTATACCGACTCTTGCAGCATCACTGGCCGAATATTATCCATTCCTGGGCCTTAAATGGAGCAAAGCGAACAGATGCAACGGCTAAGCTTCCTAAATTCTCAATTCTCCCTGAGGTAAGTTACAGCATTTGATGTGGTATCAAGAGACTTTTTCAAAACTCCGCTTATTTCGTTTTCTGAGACTTTAGCCATGTGGGTAATCCGAAGCATAAAAACTAGTCCCCGAGCGTCAGCAAAATTAATTGGCTTCCCTGTAACAACATCTAGCAACTCCTGCCTGATGTATCAAAGGCAAAAGAATGACAAAAGATTGTCGAACAACTGCTGGTACATAAATGAAGAAACACATCAATTAGATCTCCTCTGCACTGTGTTAGTTACTTGAGAGAAATGTTGACATTATGTAATCATATTCCCAGTTTTGTTGGCGCTTCTAAAGCTTCCATTAAAACTGAATGCATCTCCGTAAATGCATCCTATCCTCTCCGCCTTTGCCCAACCACCAGGCAATATACCAGAAGAAGCTCAACAAATCGCAACAATGCCACTGTTCCAGGATGCCGACATGAACATCAGCAGAACATCAACAGAATTAACAACGTCAAAAGCGGCGGAATGATTTGATTTTCTCTACTCCACAGACAGCGCACACACACAGTACACACCCGCACAAAAAGAAACAGAAGAATCTGCATTAATGGTGAAATTGTCAAACCATGGGCTCCATGGATTTTGTCCCTGCGCCCCTATATTCTGTTCGCACTCGTACTCGTACTCGTACATATTCATATTATTAGCGCTCGATGTACAACGTGTCGTCTCGTCACACGACAGCGGCACAGTCTCATCATCCGTCCCCAACGCAGTCTCTTCATAAAAGCCGACCACCCTTAGTAATATCTAGGATTTTGAATTCAAGCGAGTGTGTGTAACAAAATCCTTGGTTTGAGGAGAGGGAGGCGGAGGATAATTTAAATTGTTGATGTGGTGTGTAAATGTTTACAGAGCGTGTAGGATTCATTACCGATACTTTTCCAAAAAAGAAAAAAAAAAAAAACCATGGAGACAACGAAGGATTGCAAAGCGTTTTGTTTAGCACCCGCATCTGCAAGCATCAGACATCGTCAGCCATGCTCATGGAGCCACACACGAACGTGTGTGTTTGATTCCGGGAACTGGGTCTTGTTGGCGGAAAATTCAAATCCAAATCATAAATTCGTATTAATTTCAGAGAGAAGAACTGTGCGATGAGAGGAAAAAAGCGAATCTCTCCAAGCGTGCAGGATTTTTGCACACACGTAGGCAAATTATGTATGCTAAATGGGTGGGTGGGCCGCCCATCGGCTGCAGCAGGTCTCATGTGGAAAAATTGAAGGGAAGTATTAATCAGACCGCTCTGTGGTGGGAATATTGATAACATTCTATCGAACAGCGGCAACAAGTTGCCGCACAAATCCTTGACCTGATTTTTGGGTTCCTCCATCTGGAGCCACAAAAACCCAACAAATTGCAGGGAAATCTATTTTCTTATGTTCTTCGCCGCAATAACTCTGTATTTGGATATAAAATTCCAAAGAAGACACACACACAACAAGTTGAGTTTTGGAAACTTTCGAAGACACTCAACATCAGTTTGGAATGTGTGTACTTCTTGGCATAAATACACTTCAGAAGATGTTGTCTTGTTATTTTGGAAAAAACAAAATGCATGTGAATGCTTCGTTTAGACTTGCAAGTGTCATTAATTATTTTTAATTGTTCACAGTAAAATACTGTGAAGTGGATACAAGCAGGTTAGGCATGGATGCGGCTAAGTGGACTCAAACTTTTTAAAACTTCCCAACTGAAGATGGTAGAAATATTTAAAACTCAAAACTTCTCAAATGTGTGAAACACTTAAATGATCCAATTTTGATGTTCAAAGTGTTGCGTTAAAATAACGAACAAAATCTCCGGTTTGCTCCATCCTTCCAATTTTACACCCCGTCACCATTTTGCCGCTTTCTTTCCTCTTTTAGTCTGTTGTTCTCTAGAAACTCTTCAAGTCAAGTTCTCTTGCTTACATTAGAAGGGGATAAAGTAGATACCTCGGACTCAGAGCCAGAGGGACGGTCTAGAAGATCTTTTCTGACGGACGGTCGGTCTCTATATGCCCTTGAAGAGCCCTATGAACCGGACTGATGGTCCGCATCTATTGCCGTGCTCCCTGTGTCTATGTTATTCGTAGCCACTTATCTGTTCTTAGGGATTTAGTGAGCCTCGGGTAGAGTAAATATAGATCTTTGGCTAGGAGGGAACCTAAACAAAAGCAGCCACTAGATGTCTAAACAAACAGAAGTATAACTCGACGACCGTGAATGATGCTGGATGGAAGCCGCTGATGGAGAAGCTGTCAGAACTCTGGATGGGATTCCCTTTATTCAAGAGAATTCAGCGGTGGGGCGTATTCAGTTTAAGTTACAATAGCTAAATTCGTTCCATGTATGAATGTGTGTGTTCGAGCGTGCGTGATCTTACGGCAGAGGACCGACATTCCATAGTAGACTATGAGACAGCTAGGAATTTGAAAGACGAGCAGAAATCGAAAAAAATAATAAGAAACCGAAATAGAACACATAACCCCGAACCCGAAGAAGAAAACAACTAAGACGAAGAACACAGAAAAAAACGACAACTACCCCACAAACATAACGAAGAAAAGATAGAACAAAGGAAACAAGACCGGGCGCAGCGGAAGAGTTTTGTTGTTAAGGGTTTTTCAATTTTTCAATAAGGACATAACAATTATGTATTTAAATAAAATACAGAATAATTGTGATATGGGCCTGAGATTTATTCCAGTTGTAGTACACATGTTAAATTTAAGTACGAAATTTGATCTCATTCGTATGATCACCGCGAACACCTTTGCAGCGACCGATTCTTTGAAGCCAATTTTCCACCACTCTTCCACACATATCGGCCGGAACGTTGGCAGTTTCGTGTTTATTATGGTTCCTGAGCTCCTCTAACGTTGTTGGCTTGTTGACATAAACCAACGACTTAACGTAAACCCATAAAAAGAAGCCCAACGGCGTTAAATCGCATGAGCGAGTTGGCCATTCGACCGGACCATTTCTCGAGATTACACGATTACCGAACTTCCTCTTCCCAGCTGTGTGGCATGTGGCACCATCTTGTCGGAATCACATAGCACTGATGTCGAGTCCATCCAATTCTGGCCAAAAAAAGTCTTCCAACAAGGCACGATAGCGAACTCCATTGACCATAACATTGTTATCATTTTCATCGACGAAAAAATGCGGTCCAATCACACTGTATCTTCTTGTAGATGCAATTGAGTCTGTTGAAGCACATGTTGGTTTGTTGCTGTCCAATTGCGCATATTTTGCTTACTGACGAAGCCATTAAGGCGGGAATGAATTTTTCGATGAAATTCAGGATTTTCTTCAAACTTTTGCAGAGTCCAATCGGAGAAGTTTCGGCGCTTCAAATGATCAAGAGGCTTCAGGTTTTGAGTAAATTTGATCTTCCGAGGGTGTAGGCCAAGATTTTGAAACAATGTGGACTGAGAAATTCCCAATTCCTGTGGAATCGACTGATTTTCGACCCATTTTGAACTGACGCACTTACGACTGCGATATTTTTGGTACTTTGACGGGTGTGTTGTCTCACTGGGACAGGAACATTTAATAGTTGACGATAATTACGACCGAAAACTGGAGTAAGCGCTCTTAAAATTCTGATCACCGACTCGGAATTTCGATAGTAATTTTTAATAATTTCCAAACGTTGCTCATTCATAAATGTCAGCATTCTAATAATGTAAATCTTGACTGACGTTTTGACATTGACAAATTAGAGAAAAAAGTTTAAGGCTGCGTTTGTATTAAAATACAAAATTGTTATGTCCCACTATTGAAAAACCCTTTATATTGCTTAGATAGGTTCTATTTAGCTTTCTATACCTTATTGACAGACATCATGCTTCGTCTTCAATCGATGTATCAACACTCGTTGCTAAGACTTAGATAGACACAGGGATGTAGGCCCATTCATCTGACACGACAGAGACGGGAAGTCTGTCTTTCAAACAAATTTACATCACTTTTTGCTTTAAAGATTCGACAAGAAGCAATACGTGTATTGATTTGGAGATAAGCATACGTTCGTGTTCATAAGTGGGTCTTGCATAAAGCCCACTAGTTCTCCGAAAAGGTCTGTTCTCCTCGAAGCGGAAGCGACAATATTAAGATATCGAGCATTCATAAATCAATCGCATGATAGTTTGCGTGCCTTCAAGAAAGCAGTTGCAGGCGGAACAATTGGTTTAGATAATCTACTCAACTATAGCAAATCACATAACATCTAGATCCCTTCGTCACAGAAGTCCTTGCCATTGTCAGGGGAGCTGGAGTTCTTTTGGAACACCACACCCAAAGAAGGAAAGTAGAAATCTGCTGGTATAGTTAAGTAGCACTTAACGTCATCACAAATCCAGCATCCAGATCTCACAGGCTTGCCAGTCAGAACAACGTCCGCCTTGTCTGGAGACGGGGCCACGAAGGTGTCAAGGGGAATGAGAAAGCCGACGAACTGGCAAGAAAGGAGTAGCATGCGATAGAACGAACCGCTGAAAACACAGTGGGAGTCGCAACAACAATAATTAAAACACCAATCAACGAGAAGATGCATAGGGATTTCGAAGATCACTGGCCAAACCTTCCGACGTGCAAAGTCGCTAGATCACTCGTAAAGAAACCAAGCAACCTGTTGACTAGGAAGGCTAGTCGTTGAGTGCGTTTGGCCGACATTTTGTTTAGAAATGAATCGCATGGGTACTTGAGTAGCCCTGACAGTATGCCAAACCTATGTACAGCTGTTTTTGTGAATTTGGAAAAAGCATATGATCGGGTCGCTCTAGGTAAACTCTGGAGTGTACTGCAGAAGAATAGAATTGACTCCTTTGAGGTCAATTCGATCTTTATACACAAACTGTAAGAGCTGTGCCCGAATGAACAGCGTTAAATCGACACCTTTCACTGTAGGCGTTGGACTTTGCCAGGGTGCGTTCTGTCACCTCTCCTTTTCATTGTGTATATGGATTGGATGTTACACCACAACCGTGGCGGCGAACGGTTCGAAATGGAAGACTTAAGCCATCTGCTTTTCGTTGATGACTTGGTCAACCTTGGGTTCATATAGTCTGAACTTCAACGCGACCTTGACGTGTTCGTCGCCGTCTGTGTTGCAGCTGGGATGAAGGTATGTCAACGTGAACAAATCAGAAGTAATGGGCATCTCCCAAACGCCTGTTTAATGCCCTCTGCATCTTAGTGGAGTCCCATTGAAACAGGTGGAGAAGTTTAAGTATCTCGGGGTTTGGTCAGGCTGGAGCAATTTTGAGGCAGCTTAGTCGGTCTGTTATCAGGAGTAATTTAGTGTTTCTTTCGACCCTTATCTATCGTCATTAGGTTTGGGTAATGACCGAAAGGATAAGATCGCAGATACAAGCTGTCGAAATGAGATTTCTTCGTTGTATTGCTGGGTTAACACGCCGAAATCGAGTTACGAACACCAGAATACGCGAGGTACTCAATGTCAAGCAGCTACTACTACTTCAAGAGGTCTGTGCTTCGATGGTTCGAGCAGGTTAACCCCCCCCCCCCCCCCCAATTCGGCTTCCATGACGTGCTATGGAATCCGTGCCATTAGGTAGGCGTCCCCTGGGTATGTGTAGAATGAGATGGTTGAACCAAGTCCGTAATCTCACTTTGGAAGATCGGAAAGTATGGAGGGATCAATTAAGCACGTTAAACCCGTCACGATGATAATGAGTAAATCGCATCCTATCTACTTTCTTTTGATGTAAGAATACCATAGCTAATTTAAAAAAAAAAAAAAAAAAATGGAGTTCGTCTTAAGTTTTGGCACCGTGTTTCCATAGGAAGGCTAAACATTATGACCTTTTCGCCTTATTTAGGTCAAATCAAAGACTTGAGTTGGTTGGTTGTGTCACCCAGTTCCAAATAGCTAGACATAATCCCTGTTTTATTGATTTAGAACAAAAGCAGCATCCTTAATGCTCGTAACTATGCCTTTGGACTGCCATTGAATGCAAAAATGCAAAGCATTTCGATTCTTTTCCCAGATTTAACTCAGTTTTGCTCCTCAGAGACGACTGTAGTCCTCACTACCACTGAGCCATGAGCGTTTTAGCTTTTAAACTTTATTTTTATTTCGAAAGATTTACATACAATTTCAGTTCTGGCTGTGTACATTTTTTTTCCTTTAGAAATTCACCGCCACGAAACTGGAACACCACACGCGGAGGAAGCAACGTCTGCTTCAAGTCGAAGGGTCTTAAGAAGATTTTACTTAATGTAAAACTTTACATGGCAGCTTATGCCCTCCCTGGTCTGACGCTTCTTTCAGTTTCCCTATCGCAGTCTCCTCTAGAGTAGAAACGCAAACTAAAATCGGCGACTTAATCTCACTGCATTTTTTGAAATTCCTCACACAAAGCGAGGCACTTTGCACTTAGTATTGTGTGCCATTTGCTCGACCCTCAAGGATATGCGCTGCCAACTGTTCGTTACTGCCAGTCGAATCCTCTGACATTGGCTCACAACTCACTTCCCCTTGCACACTGCATGAGATTAAGCTCCCCTGTTGGTAGTTGTGCGGTGGTATCCGGTAAGTCGCAAGGTAATTTTTCTATGAGATACTTTCGGCTGTGATGGAGAGTAGTGGGATGCAACGTACACAACAGATACAAAATGCTGTGTGCGTGGGCTGCAATTTTGCTTTCACTAGCTGCGGCGACAAATATACATAAATCCAGAAACACAAAACAGAGGAAAAGGGGCGCGAGAGCGTCCTTGCATAATGGATGCCGTGGCCCACTGCGAAGGACTACGCTGCTAAAAGTGGATGATTTATTCACTGGGGCGTTGTTTGTGTCATCGGGGTAATTTGTTTAAAATACTAGCACCATGAATTGTGGACTTAAAAGTGAGCAATGTCGTTTTGCGATACTCAGCTGAAAGCCCGTGTTGCGCGAGTAAGTGCAGGCTGTGTACCACACGTATGTAGGTGTGTGGTGTGACATTTTCTTTGACTTAAATTGTTGATTGTGTTAATAATTAAGTGAATCCATTTGGAACAGATAAACATACGAAGTACTAATGTACTTGCAGTTTCTTTTTTTTAGAATTTAGTGGAAGTGAAAGGCCGAGCTTCGCACTGAATGCATTTCATTCGATCAGAAAAATATACGCAAGATCGAAACCTTAACACAGAATATTCACCCTGTTAACGTAATTCCAATACTCACTTATTGGCGGGATAGTTTGGTGGCATGCTGTAGCTAACCTTAGAACTATGATCAAAATACAGAGGCTTGAGCCCATTTGATCAACCAGTCCACTGAGAACAACACCGACAGCTGAGATGAATAATCTGCAGCTAAAACTGATCTGCGACCAAGCCAGTAAAAAAAAGCTCAAAATGAAATCATATGAGTCCGTCGAAATGCTGGGCAAATATCTGGGCATAGAGGTTAACTCCAGACCTTTCTCGTGCGACTTTTGAAGCAGAGGACAGTAGGAAAACAACGAAATTTCGGATGAGCTTAAGTCTATCTTCACCGATGAGTCCCAAAAGAAAATAGACATAGGAACCGTTCTCTGAGGCGCTACATCTAATTAGCTCAATTATGCTCAAGTTTGAAAGGCCACCCGGATGACTAACATCAGGAAGTTAGAACCATGCAGTTGAAACGTAGCATGTGATAAATTGTTGCCGTAAAGGCTCTAGAGAAATAAGAAGGGTATCCCGAACACTGCCAAGACCTGGAAATACTGCGTGGAAGTTTGACGTCGGACGGCTGAAATCGCAAGAGATCACCAGAACCTTTTTCGATCGAGTCTCTCTCAATCTCTCAAGAGGTTCTATGCCGCATTAACATTAAGTATTGAAAAGCAGTGGCAACCTTGCCAAAAAGACATCAGAGATGCTGCCTCTGACTTGCTGGGTTTCACTTGTCCACCGATGGACCAGAGCTGCTCATGAACTCTACGAACAGAAGAGGAGAGACGAACACCGGCTTCTTAGCAGGAAAAAGAAAGAGCATGAGAAGCGCGCGATCGAGGAAATAGAGAGATGTCACACCAGGATTGAGGTTCGGAAGATTTACCAAAGGGTAAAAAGAACCTGTCAAGACTACAGAGCCCGAACCGAAGCCTGCAAGGACGAACAAGGGAACATTCTAGTAGAATCGCAGTCGATGCCGAAAATACGGAAGAACTACTTCTGCAGACTGTTTAAAGGCGACGACGAACCAAATCCCGCTGTCAGGCAGAATGAACCATTCAACCTGGATGACGAAGACTAACAATTCCGTCCACATGACCTGGACGAAGTGAAGATAGCCATATCGGCCTAGCTGCAGAGCTATACAAAGCGCAGGTGATGACTTGGTTAGAAGCATGCAACCACTCATCTGTAGAATATGTTCGGAGGAAAGTTTTCCCGATGAATGGAACCTCAGCGTCGTTCGCCCCATCCTCAAGAAAGGAGACCCTCTGAACTGCGCCAACTACAGATGCATCAGTCTTCTTAACAGGTCTTATCTGCTGTGTTGTGTGAACGCCTGAAGCCTGATAGGTCCATATCAGTGGACTTCAGGCCAGAAAAGTCCACCATCGACGAAATCCAGGAACTTTTCATCGATTTTAAGGCCGCGTTTGACAGCATCTATAGAGACGAGCTTAACAGAATCATGTCTAGTTTTAGCATTTCTGCCAATCTTGCCCTTGTGCAGGATGACGATGGAGAATGCACGCTGTTCCATCAAGGTCAGTCAAGACCTCACCGAGACCTTTGAAGTCAAAAAAGGATTAAGACAAGGAGACGCGCTGTCATGCGACTTCTTCAACATCGTTCTTGAAAGAGTTGTGCAAAACTCACGCGCCAACACCAGAGGCACAATCTGTCAGAAGTCCGTCCAATTACTCGGATACGCAGACGATGTTGACATAATCGGAAGAAAGCAGCGTGATGTCACTGGCGCGTTCGTGAGTATTGAGACGGAGGCGGAGAATATGGATTTAACGGTCAATGAGAAGTATATGTTGTCAACAAGAAAGGACACCCAACACCGACGTCTCTACTACCTATGCTCGGCAATCAATTGAGACAACGCCACCAGCGCTGACATCAAACGAAGAACATCTCTTGCCAATCGCTGTTTCTTTGGGCTAAAAAGGCAATTGAGTAGAAAAGCTCTCTCTCGAACGACTAAAATGGCCCTCTATAAGACCTTAATCGTCCCAGTCCTGCTCTACCGCACAGAGGCATGGACTCTGTCAAAAGAGGATGAGGTTGCTCTTGACTGTTTCGCGATTTTTGGTCCCGTCTGCATAGACAGTGAGTGGATAAAGAAATACAACGACGAACTGTACGGGCTGTACAGCGACATCGACTTAGCCAGAGGAGTGAAGATCCAACGACTGAGGTGACTGGGTCATGTAAAGCGGATGAACACCCGGAAAATCTTCGAATCCACATCCGAAAGACGACACAGTAGAGGAAGACCGAGACTCAGGTGGCACACGCGAGTACCTTAACCGACTTGGCGTGCGAAACTGGAGACAGCTGGCAAAAGATCGAGATGGGTGGAGACGCTTGTTGACTTAGACCCATTTCCACCCTGAACTGTAGTAAGGAAGAAATGAGAAGGAACTTTGCGCTCAAGAAGTTATGCATGCCCTTACGTTGCTATTCACCCAGCAAGTGTGAGGTGTGGTTGTTCAAAACTCAGGTGGTATTAGGTCAAAATGATGTCCGGATGTCTTATTCCGATTAATACCCTCTTTCTACCGGACAATAAACTGAGTGTCGTACGAAAACTCTTTGAAGCAATCCCCCCGTACACTGACAGGATTTAGATACACTGACTAGATTTCGCTTGACATTCTAAACACTTTTCCCCTAGCCGTGAATTTTTTGAGAAGTTGGGCCTTGTCCCTCATCGGGCTGTCGCAAGAGCTAATTTTTAATTGAAAAATGAATACTCAACAGCGCGATCGACGTTACTGCTTTGTAGATCATTGACTGATAAAGGCTTCTAGGTCCAGTCCAAAACAACTGTGGCGGTTTTGTTAGGTATTTGAGTGCGTTAAAGTTAGTGGCTGTGATATACTGTCAACGCTTTAGTGAAAGTCGTTCTAACAGGTGGTCTGCGCACCCCTTCCAATGAGCAGCAAGTAAAACTACAATCCTCGACCCGATATAAAGATACATACATAGGTTTGCATGTACGTTGACTAGTTAAACATCTAATTCCATTCAACTCATACAAAAGCTGATTAAATCAAACATAATCTGCACACCGTGCTTAGTCCATTTACCCTCCCCAGTGGCCGTTGTCATGCTCGCTCCATACACTTAATTTAACATATTTTCGATTTATCCTTAAGTGGCCATTAGTTATTTAGGTAATACCCAAATTATTTTCTGTTCCAGTGTAAACTCCCACCGGGACAATAAGTTCGAGGGTTACGATCAACCCACCCGCCCGCCCAAACACGCATCGGTCTTCACATTCTTTCGTCGTCCGGTCATCCTTTGGCTCCTTCGAACCGTATTTATTCGAATGAAATTGTTTTGTGATGAAAAGCGAACGTGACCTGAAAACGTTCGACCTAAATTACAATTTCCTTCTGGCCCGGTCGCTCCATGTGAATGGAGTGGGCGGTCAACTCCATAAGGACTGGCAACCTATTAGAGTCGAGCCTATATATTCACAGCATACACACACCGAGGGTAACGAAGTTTTATTTCCGCCACCTGGGGCAGGAACTACACCATGTAGTTTCCACGTAATAGTGTCCATTCCAATGACATTACCAGAATAGCTTCTTTTAATCTTCAAGGACTCAAGTGTTTAGTGTCCTCAATGAAGGAAAAAAAAAAAAAAACTCTCATTTCACTGATGAGCTGTGGACTCGAACATAAATATTTTTGAATTCTGTGTTATGAGGGATTTATCCTGCGTCCAGGACTCAAGCAGTGTGGTGCCATTACATCACGGTTGTGCCATAAAAATATGTATTTTGTCTAAACTATTTGCCCTCGAATCCAAAATGAAATCTTGAGTGTTCAATAAAACACAGAAATAATAAAAAAAACGAAAGGATTTCCGCGACGAATGCACAAGGAGCGAGATTGACTGCGAACAATAACAACACAATCGCAACAACAGAACGAGGATAACGAATCGGGAAATATGGCAGTTCTCTATGCAGCAAAAGAGGAAAAGAAAAATAACGGAATATATGCCAAGAGTTAATAATGGCAGAAATGGAAAATGGTTTGTTTTTTATATCCTGCCACAGGATTTCACCATTGAGGTTGGCAATGGCGGTGGGGTGCGGTTGGTTGGTTGCCCGGGTGGAAGGTTAGAATTTCATGTCAATTGATGCTCGATTTTCTTTTGTTCGAACTTAAGAGTGGGATGAAAGGGCTGGATTGCGCTGGAAGGAGTTATTTATATTGATTTTGAACTCTAATAAGACTCACTTCCATATGCGGCGAATTCAATATTATGTGTGTATGTGCCGCCTCTCCTGATGTGCGATACACATGTCTGTGAGTGGAAATGACAGTTTAATATAAATATTTATTTCGCAATGTGATCCTTTGCGGGGTTGGGAGAGATGCAGGTTATCATTTTTTTTTCGCTGTCAACTAGTTAAGTGTAAAGCTCAAGAGTTAACTGAGTTTTTTTGCGCTATTTTTGGGGTTTGAGTAATTGTTTTGTAAATAGCAACTCGAAAATGGAAATAAGTGGAATCAATTACGAACGCGGCAACGAACGATAATTGGGGCACGTTTTGTTTTTAACAATAAAGAGCAGTTAAATACCTTTTAGTCGAGGGTAGTTAATTGGAAGTGATGACAGGAGCGGCTTTCGTGTTGTGAAGGAGAGCGGCTCGTTTTGTTGTGGAGAATTAATAGATTTAAATCGAATTGACAAACTCAAAAATTGGTATTAAAGGTCAGTTAGGTGTCCCCATGGTACGAAGTCGTGGGGTTAAACGAGTTTTAATGGTTTTGTTGACCTCATCATCGATGTACCTCTTTCCTGAGCAGACCGTAGATTGAAAAGTATTCAAATTCGAATCAAATTCTGTCCGTTGAATTGGTAACTTATTATCGAAGCGATTACCAAGAGTGATTACATGGGGTGGCCATGGTTTAGTGGTTAGGAACATCGCTTGCCACGCTGGGTTCAACTCCTGATGTCGACAAAAGCATTTAAAAATAATAAATAGCTGGCGAGACAGCTCGGGATGATTTAAGACATTTTTTGCACGAATGAAAGGGACCTACAATTTATTGCCGACTCCGAACGGCGAATTGAGAAGCACTTTCATGACAGATTATACTTCCGGAGGCTTGTCATTCCCCGACGGGAGGTGGTGCCGCGGAAAATATTCAGTGGATATGGCTGGGGATTGAACCCGCGCCGCTCGGTCAGCAGTGCAACACACTAACCACTGAGCTACGACGACCACAGAAAAAACATTTGTTTCTTAAAAATAAATAAACCGATTAACAGTCAAAGCTGGTGTCGACTCTACTGCAAAGGCATAACGCTGATCAGTAGAGCGTCACGGCTTGAAGAGTTGACTGAACTGATCATGATCATGACATCGGGACATTCGAAAAAATTCCCGTGAATTATAGCAATGGCAAACACCACAAATGTACCCCGCTAGTCTGGACACAACCCTTGAAACCTAATACTACCTGAGTTTTGAACCACTGTACTTCATCAAAACCCCTTGAAGCGCGAGAGGATTATAAAAAAAAAAGTATACCTGACTCCTGAGACTTGCGTTTCTAACTTACTTATGACGGCACTACAGTAAGAGATAAACCTGGACATCAGCCCAAGTGTCACTAGCCACATCGATCGTTAGGTATCTGCCTTCAAGTTGGTTAAGGTCTCTTTTTACTTGCAAGTGGCGCCTGACTGATAGTCTTCCTCTACTGTGTCCACCCTGGTGACCGCTGGTGTTCATCCGCCCTACATGTCTCAGTCATCTTGGGCGTTATATTTAGACCCTTTTGATAAGATCTATGTTACTGTACAGCACATGCTACATAGTTCATCGTGCAACACGACCAAAGATCACCCGAATAAGTCTTTCTCGAAAAAACAGAAGACAACCTCATCCAGTCTTGCCAAAATCAATGTCTTTTGATCTGACTTATTTTGGGTGCCATGTCCGAGTGCCCTGCTGTATGGAAGAAACAGAGAAGCTCGCAAATTCTACGAACAGAAGAGGAGAGACGAATACCGGCTTCTTAGGAGGAAAAAGAGGGACCATGAGAAGCGCATGATCGAGGAAATAGAAAGATGTTACCACAGGAATGAGGTTCGAAAGTTTCACCAAAGGGTAATAAGAACCTGTCGAGCCACAGAGCCCGAACCGAAGCCTGCAAGAACGAACAAGGAAACATCGTAGTAGAATCGCAGTCGATGCTGAGGATATGGAAAAACTATTTCTGCAGACTGTTTAACGGCGGCGACGAACCAAATCCCGGTGTCAGGCAGAATGAACCACTTAATTTGAAGGACTTGGTCTACCCGAATTGCACGAAGTGAAGATGGTCATATCTAAGTTTAAGTCCAACAAAGCTGCTGCTGCTGACGGCCTAGCTGCCGAGCTGTTCAAAGCGGCAGGCGATGACTTTGTAAGGAGCATGCACTTGCTCATCAAAAGTCTCAGTATAATCTCTGGTTAAACCATATGAGCCACCACAATAGACCCCATAGACCGCAGTACGCATTTAGGGCCCCTTATATAGAATATAGTATGCACTAACTCATTTGTAAACTATGGTCGGAGGAAAATACGACCGATGAATGGAACCTCAGCATCGTTTGCCCGATTCTCAAAAAAAGAGACCCTCTGAACAGCGCAGGGTCTATTATTAATTCAGACAACGACACCAGCTTTGATAGCAAATGAAGAATAACTCTTGTCAATCGCTGCTTCTTTGTGCTAAGAAGGACATTGAATAGCAAAGCCATCTATCCAACAACTAAAGCGATCCTTTATAAAACCTTAATCATCCCAGTCCTGCCCTATGACGCAGTGGCATGGACTCTATCTAAAGCGGAGGAGATTGCTCTTGGCTGTTTCGAGTAGAAAATACATACTTTGGTTGATTATCGGTCTCATCTGCATAAACGGTGATTAAGGAGGAGATACAACGACGAACTGGGCAGCAACATCGACTTAGCCAGAAGAGTGTAGCTCAAACGGCTGAGATGGCTAGGTCATGGAGAGCGGACACTAATGCTTCGGTCTAGAAAATCTTCGAATCCACACCTAAGGGACGGCGTAGTAGAGGAAGACCGCGACTCAAGTAGCGCACGCCAATCAAAGGGGATTCGAGCCAACTTGGCGTGCAAAACTGGAGGTTACTGGTTAAAAATCGAGCTAACTGAAGAGGCTTATTGGTTGAAGCCCCGGGATTTTCCTAGACTGTAGCGCCACCTTAAGTAAGTAAGTAAGTCCCTGTACCCACTAGTCCCTGTACTAATAGACTCCACAAAACGTAAAACGCAGCACCTGCAGCCACCAGCTATTTCTTAATCTTCAACTCAAAGGTATCTAAGAAGAGTTTGGTGGACTTATGTTTGATAAAGCTGAGTGATTCGCAGCATTACTTTCTATTGGACTTGGAAAGTCTAGTTTCTGCTCGACTTCGTACACATCTTACATGTTTCTGTATTCGATTGATGTTGTCCGGTCAACGGCGAAGGTCTCAGTCTGAAATAAGCAAGAAAGGTCTAGGAATCTCTATGTTTTACTGATATTTAGAGCAAGGAGACACCGTCCCTACCTAATTTCAATCGACGTATAGAACAAGTCCAATTGCGCTGTATAAAAATGTTCCCAAAGCAAACCACTTTTCTTCAGCAAATGAAGACTGAAGGGCAATCGTTTAACACAATCTTTTAACTTCTTTTCTTATGCCCATCACGGACGTGTAGGCAAACAATTAAGACCTTCCGGTGTCTGATATCCCTATTTACCCAGCAAACAAAATAACTTCCCTTCCCTTGTTCCCCAAATCAGGATCAATTCTGCAGCCTTACTCAATATTCACATCATGTTAATCTTCTTATAGCATTACTACAAAACAGGATAAGGTAATTGGTAACATACAAACCGTTCTTTAATAGCACATCCAGCTCACACTATAAACAACCCTACGATGGCCCTTATCCAAGCAACCCCGAGTGCCTACAAACCAACCGCACTATAAAAATTCACACCGGAAAACTTAATGCCACGGAATTTTGTGTGAGACAATGCAATCATATTCAGGTTGGCAAATTCCCAAGACCAACGTTGTCCCTTTTCATACCCCCCACCCATTCATCTCTCGACAACATACATATGTATGTATGCATGGCACAGCACAAAACGCACGTTCATTCATCCATTGGTCCCAAACGGGCAAATACATAACACCAAAGGCATCCATTGAAATTGGCGCCCAACGAAAGTATTGAAATCCAATTTTCCTCCAATTCACGTGGTTGACTGCATGAGAAATTGCCAACGGAGTTCGACTGCTCGAAGGGGGACACAGCATTAGAAAGCTCCCTGTGGTGAATTCCAGCAATTCCATGGAAAATCGTTGACATGCGCAGTAGCACCCAGACTGAGTGATTCTTCGAGTGCATGCCCCTTCGGCAGAGACCAGACAGGATGCTCGAAGCTTTTACAACGCAAACCTCCCCAATCGTACCGAATAATCCGCTGCTTATAGTTGAATTAGTCAAAAATCGTAGGTGCTACACGCCGGATATTCGGATTCCTATACTCGTGACATATGCATCAGTTAATCGGTGGTGTGACGCGATCACGTCCTGTGGCAAATGAAAAATGATTTAACGGTTGATTAGTGCGTGCGTGCTCTGTGAAGGAATTTACATAACTCCACTGTGATTTTGGGAATTTACCATCAATTGTAAGTGCATCGAATGCCATCTTACCGAGTGCATCTCGTGGGGGTGTCCTTGCGCGAAGCAACCGTCCAAAGTGTATCGCGTATCTAAGCGTATCCTTTTCATCCCGGTTCTTCTATTTATCTGCCTTCATTGTTCGAGTACACAAGATACAAAAAAAAAAGAGGAAAAACTATCTCATGGTGCGCTGCGTCTGCCAAGGAAACAGATCGTTCAAACGTTATCCAGTGAATAAGGCGATTTGAATAAATTCGCCGTAAAGTTTTTAATAACTTTACGCGCTGATACGGTCCTTTTCTGTGGATACCAAGGAGGACGAACGAGAGTGGGACACACAAAAACTATTTTTTAATGAAACTTTGCCAAAAGTTTTTTTTTTTTCATTTTTTTTAGTTTCACATTCTTCTATCTAGTATCTATTCCCCGTTGTAGTTTGTTTATACTGGTGCCTGTGTTACGGAGCGATAGCACTTGCAGGAGACAGCGCGCGGTTGTTGTTTTGGGAAATCTCGAATGACTTTTCATTTCGTTGTGTTTGTGTATCAAAGGATAATTCAAATGAAAGCAAAGTAGCCGAAGTGAAAACGCAAAACTTTCTTATTTATGTTCATTTGGAGGCGGTTAATTATAAATGAAAAGTTTTCTTCTTTTTTTTCATTTCCTGTGGGTAGGTGTTATGGAATTTTTTTTTTCTCGAATGAGATAAAATGCCTTTTGAAGATCAGTCGGCGTGGGTCCTTGAAAATATGATAATTTTGTTATTTTAATTAAAATTGGAGGAGCTTTGGGAATTATTGTTTTTTCATTGCTAATGGGGGATAAGTTGGAAATCAAATATAGATGAGTGCACCGTGAAGGGTGCTCTACAATCAGAGTCGTAAGTGGTGCGAGTAGGGTAATGAGTGGTTGTAGTTCTTACTCGTACTTGACATTTGTGTAGGCACGAATGGACTTGGTGGAAACTGTGTGAAGGTTTTGAGTCCTTGTAATTAATTAGCTCAATTGTTGGTGAACAACTGACAATCTAGGCCTTCCAAGGTTCTATGACTATCTGTCCTTTAATAGGCTGCCATCTGATACTTATACTTAATCAAGGCAAGCTCTTAGATAAAATCAGAGTTGTAATTCGAGGCCAGATGATGGGATCGCAGATCAGAGTCGTAATGTAGTCTTCTGTTATCTGACAGATATAAGTTGTTCGGATGCTATCCTGTTACCAATTTGAAAGGAGTTGAATAGCTGTTAGGAAATTTTTGCGTCCACTACTATGGTCAAAGACAATCAAACAATGTAAAAGGTTCAAATTTCCCATTGTTTTCAACTCAAGCTTGAACTGAATGGTCTGTAGCTTTGAAGAAGAAAGTAACTCACAAAGCGCACTTCCACTAACCAGCTGAGACATAACTACTCTCTGTTTGATAGTCAGACATGGAAAGCAAGGATATTCCTGATAAAGTTGCGAAGTAAGGTTTACGATTCAATTTTTTCACCGCTGAAGCATTCAACGGAAGGGCTCCTATCATCATCATCTTCCAATGGCCCGCTTATCCACTATGAGGGTCGCGGGTTTAGGGAGCCTAAGTCGACTCTCCACATTTCCCGATCTTCCACCATCGACTCTTAATCCACAGGGTCTATCCTTATACGATTATAGGTGAGATTTCGGACTTGGTCCAGCCATCTCATCCTAGACCTTCGCAGGGGATACCTATGTGAGAAAACCAGTTCTGGATAGCAAACTACAGTGGAATTCGGTTATAACGACCACTCACGGGAGACGAATTTTCCGTTGTTATAAGCGGAGGTCGCTATATCCGATTGAGAACAAAAAAAATATCTTTAGTCACAAAAAAACTGTCTGCCGATATTCTTGACGTGGAACCCTTTTGAATGACAAATTAAAGCGCAACTGAAACAAAGAAACAAAGAAAATCAACGCTAGATGCATTCAAACATAACTGTGTCCTGTCTATAGGGACAGGAAACATCAAAATGAGGCAAAAGTAAGCGAAAATTCTTCGGTTTTGTTTTAATTTTGGTCGTTATATCCGAATTTCATGACAAAAAACCCCAGGTCGTTACAGCCGAAATTGTCATTACTGTATGGCAAACCAAGCTTTAGCTGAAAAGTCGTTATAACCGAGGTCACTATTCGCGAATTTTGCTGTAATTTAACCATTGCTCTTTCGTTTACGTCCTAAGAATTTGATGAACTTCTTGACAACACCTCGAGTGAACAACCTAATCTACAACTCTATGGGTTGGCAGAATAGGTCACTCTGATCGCAGTGCTAAAGTGGACCAATTGCTAACCAACAATGAATTTATCATCAAACACAAGCTCTTAACACATTACTCAGACCTGTAAACTTAAAAGTACCAGTACCAATCAAGTACCCAGTACCTTGTACTTGTACTTGTACTTTAAAAAAAGGAGTACAATGTACATATTTGGTACTTGAAAATCACCAAGTACAAGTTATTTTGCAAGTACTTTCTTCTAAGTACATATACTGCACCCAGTTCTCAGTACAAATGTACCTCAGTACTTTACAACTCTGACATTACTTTGTCAGTAGACACATGTCACAAAAATACAAACGTATATGGCGACTAGGCCCCAATGTTCGAGCAGATTCGAAATCAAAAGGTCACAGAGGGATTGACTTTCCCATTCGAAGTCATCAGCTTGTCTGCTAAAAGGACCCTCAATTCCTGTCAAGTCTTTATTCAGTATTAATTTTTCAGTTCTTCAGTCCTGGAACACTACTCACACGCGGATATGCACAATGACTTGGCTCGGACTTCAAGAAATTACCGCCCACATTCGGAATTAAAACTCAATTAGCTTTTCGGTGCAATAACTGGGAATTGCTCTAGAGGAGACATGGTTAGAAAACTCGGACTAGACATCTTCACAAAAGACTTCAGCAAAAGATGCAGAGACATAGAAGACTTCGCATTTGAAACAATCATGTCTCTTCTCGTCCGCTTGTGGTTAAGTCCATGAGACTGATGCATTAGGTTAAGTTAGACAGGGCTGTGAACCAAAGCTATCACAAAACACGGGGCAGCCGCCACCGCGATCCCTGGGAAATTTTCTTAAAAGTCCTTAAGGGCTTTGATTTACCTACAAGACCTTACAATTACAATTACAATGCCAATAACAGTGGCAGTAGAGTGTCATGGTTTGAAGAGCTGACTGAACAGACCATGCTTATAATGTCAGGAGATTCGAAAAAATTCCCGGGAATTATAGCAATGAGAAAACACCACCTACTACTAGTAGGTTTCATTGGCGTCCGGGGATAGTGTCCAGACTAGTTTGGTATATCCGTGGTGTTTTCTCATTGCTATAATTCACGGGAATTTTTTCGAACCACTGCACCTCGCTCGCGCTGTGTGAAAAATATCAAAAAGGGTATTCAGAGCCCCTTAAAGTGCGAGTGGATAATACAAAAAATTGAGGTTCATGACCTCTACCACGTAGTTATTGTTACAGTATCCGCATACACCTGCAGCCCTTAGCCCTTTCGCAAGAGATGAATTCCTGGTGGATTAGATGAGTCTACTGTCATACGTCAGTTCCAAAACTACATAGTTATGAAACTAGGTTAACAAAATCGTTTTCTTCTCTCTGGTTGTAGCTATCAAGAGTATCTTTCTGTCCAAGAATGGTATTGAGCTCTCTTCGAAGTTCTGCCCGATACGCTGAATGGTTTTCATTGCCGACACCCAATTGAGGAACCTTTCCACGACAAAGTCACACTCTCGGAGGCTTGTGACTGCCTACCGAAGGGCGGTGCTGAAAAAAATGTCTAGTTAAATTTGCTGGACTCAAACCTGGACACTAACCACTAAGCCCTGGAGACCACCTTTGTTGAGTGTCTTTATATACAATTTTGCCTTTGATCCAACTTATTTAACTTACTTCTACAACTCCACAAAAACCCGTCACTGATAGTTCGTTTCACCCTTCCAAATACGTCAATGTCAAGATGAGAGTAATTGGATAAACTGAAATATTGTGCCTCTGGTGTTTGCTCGTCAGTTTCGCACACTCCCATCAGTCATGATGTTCGAAATTTTAAGTTAAAGTATCCTCCTGTTAAACTTTCTTTTTTGTTGGCATTTATGATATTTTGCAAATTTTACCCATACAGGGGTGAGAAAAAGCAGACATGGCTTGTCTCAGTAAACGCTGCCAAAAGCGACGTTTAAATCGATGACGAGATTCAGTGCCTATGTAGAATTGGCATGACCTGAATTACATCGGTGCTCTTTAGAAAGGAAATCATAGATGGGTACATCTGGAGGATTCCAATGATTTTTGTAGAATCTGTAGAGATGAGGACGAGCAGGAAACCACTACCGACCTACGGTGCACTTGTCTTGCCGTTGCAAGGTTAAGACGGAAACCCCTCGGGGAATACTTCTATGTTGATCTAAATGATTTAGCTGATCTCGAAATCCAAACGATAAGAAACTTTATCTCCGGGTCAATACACGGGTTTACTACCGATACGGTTACTCATCTCAACGCATTCGGCGTTATATTTAATCTGGTCTAAGTGTGTTCCTGTTCCGGCAACAACCTACCATAAGACTGCAATAGCGTTGGGCCCATTTGACCCATCTTTGATCATAAAAGGGCGAAAGCCTTAATTCGGGTTAGAGACAGCCTCTTGGTTGGTCTAGGACGGTGAGTTTTCGCTGCGTAATGAGGCTTCCTATTAGGCTAAACACTGTTGAAGAATTTGCGTAGTGGGGTGCGAAATGTGGGTGGCGAGTGGATTGGGGTGGCCATTGTTTTAAGCAAACTCCGTGATGTCACCGATCCCTTTGCAGTCTAATGATCTAGCGCTAGTACTCTTTAACGTAGTCTTGCAGTGGCTGGACAGTGACAGAGGAAGTGTTTGGCAGATTGTTGTGACAGCCAGTCCATTTCTGTGTGCATGTTTGGAGAGATCCCTTTAAGAAGTCACTCCATTGACCTTAGTTGTGCTCTGTTGCATCGTATCGCTTTTTTTACTTAGAGTAGAATTGGGAGCAATCCTACCACTATAGAAGATAATTTTGATTTCACTAAGAGCCCTCAAGACCTTTAAATAAAAATAAATAGGTGACGCGACAGCTCGAGGTGCGTCAAGGCCTAACTTCTCGCAACCATTCATGTTGTGCGTGTTACCTTTTTCGCACGAATGGAGGGGACCTACAATTTAATGCCGACTCCGAACGGCGAATTGAGAAGCTTTTCATGACAAATTATACTCTCGGAGGCTTGTCATTGTGGTGCCGCAAGTAATTTTCGGTAGACATGCCTGAGGCTTGAATCCATGCCGGTTTGCACACCAGTCCAACGCACAAACTACTGAGTCACGGTGACCACCTTCAAGGCACTTATTGTCTGCTTTTTTAGCAACAAAAACTTAGTTAGGGATCTGAGAAGATTAGCTTTAACCTCACGGTATATGATTCTGTGACCTCAAGAGCTATTTGGCTAGACTAAGGGAGCTGTGTTAATGCTTTCACGTAGGAGTTCTCAAACACATGGACACCTCTACAGTGCACATTTCTATGTGGGTGACAGTGGATCCCTTGACTAGTTCTATCAGTTAGGTCCACAGACCGCAGCACTATTGAAGGATGAGATAGTTGGACCAAGTCCGAAATCTCACCTCCACCGCATAGGGATAGCCACTGATGATTTAGAGTTAATGGCGGAAGTTCGGGAGACGTGGAGGGTGCACTTAAGCATC